>CM064060.1:4389045-5600228 GCA_032594955.1 Panicum miliaceum | reverse complement strand
ACGCTCCCCCGCAACGCGAGCGTGCTGCTGCAGCCGGCGTGCGTGAGTCCCACGATCGGCGTGTACGTCCCGGACGGCGAGGGCAACGCGCCGCCGGAGGTCCCGAGGAACTGCAGCTCGGTGAGCGTGCCGGTGCGGCGGTCCTCCTTCCACAACAACGTATCGGACGAGCCAGCTCGTGAGTACAGGAGGTTGATCGAGGAAGGGTTCGTCTTGGAGTGGCCGCCGACCGCGGCGGAGTGCGGCGCGTGCAGGCGGCGCGGCGGCGAGTGCAGATTCGTTGAGCTTGCGTTCCAGTGCATCTGCAGCGACGGGAGGCCCTGCCGGAATTCTCGTGGTAAGAAAAACCAGAATCTGTTAACTTGAATTGGTCTACTTCTGAATTCTGGTCTTTCGGAAAAAAAAACTTCTGAATTCTGATAACCAATACGGTAATGCATACATTGAGGTGCTCTCACCATATGCTGTCATTTCTATCTAGTTAGAGACTGTTATTTCTCCCGTTCTTGTGATTTCACACTAGAAGCTCTGATAATTTCCATGATAACCTGAGATTAACGAAATTAAACACCAAACTTTGCTGGTCTATGTTATTGAAGTTGCATTTGACTATATGAGGCGCCAAAGAAAAAGAACAATCAAAAACTACTAAGGCTTTGTTTGGATGTCGATATTGAAGGGCTTGGCATTGAATTGGATCCAATACCAAATCAGTCTAAGACATTGAAATGGGCTCAATACCAAACGATTGTTTGGATGTAGATGGAATTGCTAGATGAAATTTAACTAAGACAAATATCAATTCTTGTTGGATGTGCGTACACTGTTGAAACTTGACCCATCATCCCATCCTCATCTTCTCTGCACTGCTGCTCCTCACGCCGCCACTCTAGGCCTCCAGGGGAGCGGAGCAGCGGCTTTAGGCATGGGCAGTGGCACGACGGAGCAAGAGGGTGCAGTGGAGCTGCGCGGTGGCTGAGGGAGCGGCGGAGCAGGAAGGGTGGGGTGGGGGGAGGGGAGCGGCACCGCGACAGAGGGGCGGGGGGGGGGGGGGGGGGGGAGCAGAGCGGGGCGGAGGGCTGGGGGAGCAGCTCGGTGAAGGAGGAGCATGGGGAGCAGAGCCGTGACGGAGGGCTCGAGGGAGCGGAGAGCGGCGCGGCGGCCGGCGGAGCAGGAGGGGCGTGGGGGAGCGGTGCGGCGGCCGGCCGAGCGGCGTAGCACGACTGCAGGTGGAGCAGGAGGGGCGAGGGGGGAGCCGTGTGGCGGCCGACGGAGCAGGAGAAGCGTGGGGGAGCGGAGGGCTCGGGGAGCGATGCGGCGACCGACGGAGCGGAGCGGCGCGGGGCATCGAACATCGGGGAGGGACGCAGGGAAGAAGAGGGTGCGGTGAATGCCAAGCAATACGGAAAGATAGAGGTCGGAATCGTGGGAGAAAGCTCAACTGCATGTTGAATACCACTTGGTATTGGAGGAAAATTCTAATTCCAATTCCCAGGACATCCAAACAAGTGATATTGAGTATATTCAATACCAATTCCAAATTACAGGCTACAATATCTACATCCAAACGGTACATAATAGTTTTGCTCGAAGACAGGGCTGTTAAAATTCAGACGCATGCATTGACTAATCTAGCCAGCGACATTTGAATTTTGAAATGGTCAGTTCCTATACTTGGAACTTCGAACCGACTCTGCAAAACTAGTGGCAGATTGCTTGGCTCCTCTGTTTTTCTTGGCGCTAATAAACCGTAGCAATGGGCTGCCACCAGCAGTAGGAGCCAATCCTTTTGGTCAATCTTCACGGGGACAGCCATGCTGCGGCATCAAGTTGTGCATCCAATTGTGTGACACACAAATCGTTTTCTGAAAGCACTGTTCAACTTCAACCTTTTTGTCAGGCCGTTTGGTCCAACCATATGCCTGATGTTTTCCTGGGCAACACGCATAGCAGGTTCAGTAGGAAACTAGTAGATGGTGCCTTTCAGATTATACACACGGTTGGGGTAAGTAATCTGAAGGGGACTGATCACTGTGCGCCTGTACTTATCTAAACTCCATTAAATAGTAGATGAGATCCAGCTAGAGAGCTGACTATGGTCCACATGCACAGTACTAAAGTACCTGATCTGCAACTGCAAGTCTTCGCCCCAAGTCTTCCATGGAAAAGTTAACGTTCGTTTTCACTGGATATTTCCTGCCGTTGAAGGCTAGGCCGAGGAATTGACGGGTCCAGGGATCCGGGTCCCAGCAGGCCCGCTTCTCGCTAGCCTTCCTACTGGCCCAAAACAACACCTGGACCGTGGGCTGCGACTTTGCCCAGGCCACTCTGACCCTTGGTCCCGACCGGGCAGTCGGGGACAACCTTGACCCGCGTCCCCGACCAAGGTGACGACCAGTGACTGGATTCGTACCATGGCTCCAACTGAGGATGCCGATCGGGCTCCGCCTCGCACGTGTTGCTTGGGAATCCTTATCATGGGCCTGCGCCTTCGCCATCTTCATCCTTCAAAGGGTTAGAAAAGTACAGAATAGCTCAGTCTTTCTCACGACATGGACTTTGAGCCGCAGTCTCACCACCAGTTATTAGATCATAGACCACCCCGACAGGCGAGGTCGGGGGACAGCCGGACCCTGCACACCGGTGGGCTCTAGGAGCAGGTGCTGAGGATAAGAGCGCATGCCGAGGTCAACTTGCCGTACGGGGCCAACCACTCCCTCCACAGGGGCTACAGCCCCTTCGCTGCCACAACAGGAGGACATTATGCCATCTGCCTGTCCTCGTGAGGGGACAGGGTGCAACACCATCACCACGACGCTGCGGGCACGCCTCCATCATGACGGAATGATAGGGCGTAACGTCAGGACGGAGTGTGATTGTCATGCCATATCTTTCAGCTCGCGCCTACCTCTCCGACTGGCGAAGCACGACACACAGTAATAGAACAAGACGGCTACTCCGCGACACGAGACATGGGCGGTGGCTGCTCAAGGACTCCAGCCGATAGAGTTGGTGACTCTCTCTTGTGCGCGCGCGCTCTCTCTCTATCTCTATCTCTCTCTCTACCTCTCTTGCTCTGCCCTTAGTTCCCCTGTAAGCTTGTAACTCCTTCACTCCTAAGCTTATAACTCCCCAAACTCTCACGATCATCTGGGCTCAAGACATTCATCATCTATCCTTCACTCGTAAGCTTGTAACTTCTCAAACTCTCACGAGCACCTGGGCTCAAACAAAACAATACATCCGACCGACCCCCGACTGAACGTAGAGCACAATTAACTGAACCAGTATAAATCTTGAGTCATTGTGTGCTAAGCCATCTCCGATCACAACGCGTGACATACACCACGAGTAGATTTAGCTGCCGGCCATTTTCAGAACCGACAGGAATATTCTCAACTCTCATAAACTAATATTCAGTAGAAAGTGTACAAGCATGGAATGGTGATCCAGATATGTATAGATTTTTTTTGAGGGTCAACGGAGGAGAGCATCCCCATCTGATTCATTTTATTATGGCCCCTAATGGCCTGCTTCATAATAAAAGTTTTATATCATTTTGCCTAGCCGTGCGTCGCTCCGCGTAGATCCAGCCCCGGGGGCGCCGGATCCGGCCCCTAGGACGCCGGATCTACAGCCCCGGGCTGCTGCCGCCGCCGCCGCCATGTCCGGCGCCGACGCGTCGTAGCTCGCCTCCATGCCAGCTGGCGAGAGAAGCCCCACCGCCGCCTTTCCACCAGGCACACGGGCTTTCAGTGCCCTGCTCCGGCGGCGGCAAGGTGGAGAGGAGGTCTGGAGGGAGACGGGTGGGGGGGGGGGGGGGGGGTTGTTGGCGGCACCGTCGCCCGAGTCGCCCCGAGAGAGACGGCGCGGTGGTGAGTCGTGGCCTCGACCGACTAGTCTCTCTCCTATGTATAATTTTTTTACAAAAGTATAGAAAATAGTTAGACATTTTGAAATTGTTTTGCCAAGACATGGACCGGACGTGTAACCATTTGTTTCCCTGATAAGTTTCAGGTAGATTAAACTGCATCTCCGTTTGGTTTCGATGATACTTTATGCTACTGTATTTCTTTTACTAAGGTAATTTGTTCTATATATGCAGATACTCGAGGAATAATCAAAATCGGGACAGGTAATTACAACTTTATTATAAATAAATAAATAAATAAATAAATAAATAAATAAATAAAGCAACCCTAGTTGCAGTTGCATGCCGATCCTTATTAACTTAAACGATTTTTTTTGAGTCAAAACTTAAACGAATTCAGTATACTACTGTAATACACTGACACATGACGTTATTATCCTTGGGGTGTTCAACCTCTGTGACAAGAGCAGGAACTGCAGCAGCAGCTCTTCTGTTTCTGATCATATTGAGCGTTCTCTCCCTTCTGATCAAGGTACACAAGCGACGGTATAGAGGCAACGAATCTAATATAGAGGAAATACTAAAAGGATACGATTCTCTCATCCCCAAAAGGTACAAATACTCGGAGCTAAAGAAAATAACTGGATCCTTCAGAGATAATCTGGGAGAAGGTGGCTATGGCACGGTATTCAAGGGTAATTTAGAAGATGGCCGCGAGGTTGCCGTGAAACTACTGAAACAATCAAAAGGAAATGGAGAGGAGTTCGTGAATGAGGTTGTAAGTTTCCGTAGGACATCACATGTCAATATTGTCAACTTACTCGGTTTTTGTTTACATGGACGTAAGAGGGCACTTATTTACGAATACATGGCCAATGGTTCATTGGAGAAGTATATTTATTCAGAAGAAACTAAAATGGCCATTGGATGGGAAAAGTTGCGAGAAATAGCAATAGGCATTGCGCGAGGCTTGGAATATCTGCACCGGGGCTGTAATACTCGCATCATCCATTTTGATATCAAGCCACATAACATTCTTCTAGATGAAGACTTTTGTCCCAAGATTGCAGATTTTGGGTTGGCAAAGCTGTGCCACCTTAAGGATAGTGCCCTGTCAATGGCGGAAGCAAGAGGTACCATCGGCTTCATTGCTCCAGAAGTATTTTCTAGGGGTTTTGGAGTTGTATCCACTAAGTCAGATGTTTACAGCTATGGAATGCTGCTGTTGGAGATGGTAGGAGGGAGGACGAATGCTAAAGAAAATATTGAGAATTCTAGTGAAGCATATTTTCCAAACTGGGTTTACGACCGTCTAGTTAAAGATTTACAAAGTCATGAAGTCACATGTGAGACGGAAGAGATTGCAAGACAGATTACCCTAGTTGGCTTGTGGTGCATACAAACGGCCCCGGGGAATCGCCCTTCCATGAGCAGAGTCATAGAAATGTTGGAGAAGAATATAAATGAATTGGAAGTGCCCCCGAAGCCATTGCTTTCATGTCCCTTGGCGCCATCATATTTTTCATCGACGTTAGACTTCTCTCTCGGGAGGAGATGGCCTCCTTTTTAAATTCAATCTTATGATATACCCATGAACGGATGAACTAGCCCTATGGGAAACAGGAAATCAATGTGCTGTATGACATTTGTAAGGGTTGACCTAGAAGACATATATTCATTTCTTATGATGCAGGCAAGGGCGATAAAGGATCTTGATCCGGGCTCTAAAAGAGCCGGACTCTAATCTTATACAAATTTGAGCTAAGTACCATATGGATTTGAGTGATGGGGACATGGTAGTCTCGAGCTTGACTGAATGAGTGGTTAGTTTGAATGCACGTAGCAGTTAGTTTGAACAATAATGTTCGTGAGCGAACTGCCACACGCAAGACAATTCTTCTCAACATTCCACTCTCCTATGTTTGCCAAGATGGCCGCCAACAGGTCTTTTTTTGTGCTTTGCATAAAAATATCAAATCAAAGAAAAGGACAACACAGAAGTTTCACAACGCAAAATGTCAAATCACTTGCTATCCATTCCCTTAACGGTGGGAAGTAATATAGTACTAACTCCGTACTAAATTATAATTTATTTTAACTTTTCTAGATATATTTATTTTGATATGCATCTAGATGTACACTATGTCCAGATACATAGCAAAAACTACATATCTAATAGGAAAGTTCAATTTACTCCCCTCAAATATAGCCAAAGTCTAAATAACCCCATAAACTATAATTTGGTTCAGTTTATCCCATAAATTACGCCATTTAGTTCATTTTACTCCATAATACAATTTATCTTTTTATTTCTCTATACACAAGTTGAATTTTAATTTTAAATTTTGTAGGGTAGCAGTGGACATCACAATGCATATTAAAAAATTGTTATAATTTTTCATCGTTATTTTTATATAATTTTGAACTCCAATGATTAATTTATTATTAAATATCCTAACCTATCAAAATAATGATAAAAAATTATGATGTATTTTTTATAACATGTGGTATGATGTGTACTAACATCATGTAAAGTTTCAACTTAGAACTCCACTTATGCATTAAGAAATGAAAAAGATAAATTGTATAAGGGGTTAATTTGAACCAAATGGCATAGTTTGGGGGATAAAATGAACCTTAGAGGGTTATCCGGATTTTAACTATAGTTGAGGGGAGTAATTTAGACTTTTTCCTATCTAATAAAGCTAAAATGAATTGTAATTTGGGATGGTGGAAGTATACATCATGTTGACAGTGAGGAGTATACAACACGTATGACGAAACTGCAAAAATTGAAGTCATCAGAACAAGAGGGGCGAACAAAGAAAAATCAAACTCCTGTACTTCTTGCTAAAGATAAAAAAATACGAGAGACTAGTAAGAGAAACAAAATCAGTGTCACTTCCTCAATCCTCAGTACCCTTTCTGTGCTCCCCTTTATTGCGACGACCTCTTCAGGACGTAGACCCGATCGATCCTCTAAAACAACTCATTCGATTGCAAAGTTATCCTTGCGACTTGTCACTTTGTAGTTTGGATCTTCGACTCTATTCCGCTACATCCCCAATCCCCTCCATTTCGAAGTTTGCTAGCTCCTCCATTAGTCGAGCAGCAAGCTTGATGCATCCCACCTTGCTGCTGCTCTTGCTGGTCGCCTGCTTGCTCCTCCTCCATCTCCCTGGTCGTGTGAGCGCCGATTGCGAGCCGGCGGCATGCGGGAACCTCACTCTCAGATACCCATTCTGGCTCGGCAGCGGCAACCAGACCTTGTCACCATGCGGCCACCCGGCCTTCGAGGTCTGGTGCAGCGACGGCGGGAGCGTGGCCTCACTGAAGGGCTCCTCCATCCACGTCCTTGCCATCGACTACGCCAACAGCTCCTTCATCGCCTCGCACAGCCGGGTCGCCGCCGGCGACGACGGCGTGTGCCGCACTGACTTCAACATGTCGGTCAGCATCGCTATGAGCCCTTTCACGATCAGCAGCCAGAACCGTGCCCTGTGCTTCCTCTACAGCTGTGACGGCACGGAGCCGAGCGGGCCCGAGTACGTCAACGCCACCTCCACCATGTGCGCCGCTCCCATCTACGCGTACCTCGGCGGGACATACTACTGGGACAAGCCGCCGGAGATCGCGACGGGCCGGTGCACGTACACGTACTTCCCGGTGCTGGGGCGGGAGGCGGCTGCCATGACGGCGGCCAACTACAGCCGGCTCCTGAAGGACGGGTTCGTCCTGGAGTGGGAGGCGGCCGGCATCGGCGACTGCGCCACCTGCAACGCGAGCGGCGGTCAGTGCCGGTACGACAACACCGCCGGGGCATTCCGGTGCCTCTGCCCCGACGGCGGGCGCGCGGCGGGGTCGACATGCGCCGGTGAGTCCCTAGCTCCCACCGGCGGACTTCAAGTTGTTGTGCTGCTAAAAATAGTTTCTGCGGGGCATAATTTCTTGATCCACTGCATCATGCGGATCATATTGCGGGGCAGTGGTAGCGCAGATTGTCATCGCGTTAGCACTTAGCACTGCCCTCTGAATCCTTTTTGGTCTCATGGAGATTTCCGTGTTTCCGATCCTGTCCCCTATTTGCATAATTGCATTGCGTGTAGTTCTTAGTGGCTTCCAGTTTCCATCAATCCTGGTGAGCAACAGCCTTGCTGGATCATTATTATCTTGTTTATTCATGCCGTGACAGTAACGGGTTGATGATAAGATCACGCTGTGACGTCTAGGTCTTGTTTGCCAGGCAGCACGATACTCTGGGGCTTTGCTCTTTTCATGGCACAGCAGCGCTGCCGCGGCATTCTGGTCAGCTTGTGTGGACGTGGCATTCCGTTTGGTCGGTATCAGTCGCGCTATGCAAGACCTCTAGGCCAGTGGCTGAGTGGCATCGGTTAGTTGGGTCGGCTACATGCATTGAATTTATGTGGAAAAGGGAGAAAATAAATTAGACTAAGCATTGACCGGTGCTGGAGAAGACATGAGGCTTGGGCGCATCTCATCCTGATCCAGCACACGGCAACCGCAGTTGCTGCAAAATGGAAGTTATATATCACAGTCAAAATTTTCTCTTTAATACAAAGATGCAATTAGACTAAGCTGCATAAAAGATGAAACTACGGTGCACCAGCAGTTTTCGACTTTTCGGTCTCTCTCTCGGATACTTCAACTCTTCCGCCGTCCTTCCAGCTCAAGTGCAACAGCAGCGGCGCGTTCCTGAGCAAATCCATCTACCAGGCGTATCGGGTGGAGAGCATCTTCCCCAAGAACCGATCCCTACATGTGGTGGACATCAACCTGCCGCTCGACACCGGCTGCCCCGCGCCGACGTTCAACGTCTCGATCGTCGCCCCGCCACTCTTCTTCAGCAAGGCCAACAAAGAGCTGCTCTTCCTCGGGAAGTGCCCGGGGCCTTCGCCGGCAGTTCCGGCCGGGTTCCGCAGCCTGCCTTGCGACAACCAGTCCTTGTCCGGCTCGGCGACGGGGGGGATTTCTCAAGGCAACGCGTCCAGGGAGGCGTCCCGCCGGGCTGCCTCTTCAGTTTCGTGCCGATTCTCGGGGCTCTCGATGGAAATGGGGACGGCTACATCGCCGGCATGAAGAATGGGTTTCTCCTGGAGTGGACGGAGGTGCCAGGGGATTGCCCGGAGTGCATTGCAAGCGGCGGGGAATGCGTGTACGGCGGCGAAACCGGGCTGACCTTCGCCTGCAAATGCTCCGGCAGCTTGCGCCCTGAGAAGTGCGATGAGTTCAGGGGTATTAAAAACACACTGCGATTTTGTTTCTATTTAGGACAAAGGAGAACTAGTGATTAGTCTACTAATAATCACACAATGCAAGTGGTTCTTAAATCGTACAATGCAAGTGGTACTATCGGATCCAATGATTCTGTAGAGTCCCTATCAAGAATAATTGAATACCAACAAGTCGTCATCGTTGCAGTTTATCGTGGTCGCTGCTACTGGGAATATAAAATGGTCGTTGGAAATGAAGATGTTCCGTTTAAATGTGCACCGTCTGCTTCAACTGCAAATTATTTTGTGGGCATAACATGCGTGTTCAATTTTGTTTCCCCATCAGGACTTTTTCCTGGCTTCTATATATGCAGGGTCAGTTTGCACAAGGATTTGTTTACTTTCTATCTACGAATTTCTTAGGGTTTTTTATCTAATTCTTCCCGTCTGAAAGATGCACATACCTAACTGTATCTTTTGGATCTATGCAACAGACCTTGAGTTAAATGGCCAATCACATCCTTGCGGTGTGAAACTAGATTGATTTCGAAATCCTCTCTAATGTTCATCTTGAAAATAGTTCCCCATGCATCTATTTTTACAATACCACTTTACCCTTTTATGCCCTTTTGAGATCAGAAATTTTACCCTATAGTTGTCAGTCATTCTAACTTTCTGCCAGTTGGTGCAAATGTAAATTTGAGCCATGGAATACAAGGAATTTTATCACTTTGGACACAAAGTCAAAGTCAATGGTAATAGCCACTAGTAATGCAAGAAAATTTCACTCAAGCAAGGCACTGAGTTACTGTTGTCCAACATTTCCACTAGAACACTTTAGCTATCCCAGTTGTGCTTATATCATGGTTCTTTGTCTTAATCTGAAATGTTTTCTTAACAGACACCATTCTTGTTTTCAGTTTGAACGGTGATAGCTAATGTAACATTCCTCGGCATTATAATTAATAGAACTCCTTCACAGTTACTGTGACCACATAATCTATGGACAGACAATTTTGATGCCTTCAACATTGTCTAGAAGTCAAGGTCCTTATTTCTAAGATCTTTTACTTCTAACAAGCTGAGACTTGGTAGTGCTCCCTGTTATGGTTGCACCTGCAATTGAGAATATGTATCCAGCTGTCGCTTGATTTTCTTGTGCTGTAATTTCAGCTTTATAACTTCAACCTCTTAACATACGTAATCATTTAAAACTAGGTACTTGAGTTAGTACAATTTAAGTTGTAAAGAGGTTTCAGATCTGCCACAATGTTTCTGAAGATCAGTGGAATGCTTAATAGAGGGATTTATGTCCTCTCATGATAATTGGGCGTGGGCGTGTGGGGTGTGTGTGTGTGGGGGGGGGGGGGGGGGGGGCGGGCAGCAGGACCACACCACACATCAGTAGGGGTAACATGAGATAGATAATGGTCACTGTTGCTGGATATCAAATGTCCGTGCTTAGTCATGCTTCTGTTTCTTCATTGTCATATTCTTTTCCAATTCTTTCAGGCCAAATTCCGCTCATATATACTGTCATATCTTATCTGCCAGCCATGAAAGTAGTTCAGCTATAGACTAAAGCTGGCAAAGTTTTCATGGCATGATTAATTTAAACTGCACAATCTTACATTTAAATAGAAAGATATTCACATAAACTGTTCTTATGCAGGACGAAGCAGCAAGATAGGCAAAGCTGGAATTGGTGAGTATCAACCCTCAAGCTGCACAGTCTGGTTTCCTGCACTACCCGAACTTTTTTAGCATCTTATGTTGCAGAATCTATAGGAACAATTGTAACCAGTACCACCACATATTGCTAATGTTGTTACACTATCATGGGCAGCAGCAGGTGGAATAGGAGCTGGTGGTATATTATTGGTAGCAGGCCTCATTTTTGTCTGGCACAAGCGCAAGAGGCGGAAACAAGCTAGAGCTCCCCATAGAAAGAGTGGGAAACTACGTTTTTTCCTATGCAAAAAGACTAGAAGCAGCACTGAAAGGAACATTGAGGCCCTAATAGTATCACATGGGTCCCTAGCTCCAAAAAGATACAAGTACTCAGAAGTAACAAAGATAACATCTTCCCTTAATGATAAGCTTGGGGAAGGTGGTTATGGCATGGTTTTGAAAGGAAGGCTAGATGACAATCGTCTGGTTGCTGTGAAATTCTTGCATGATTCCAAAGGTGAAGGAGAGGAGTTCGTGAATGAGGTTATGAGCATCGGCAGGACCTCTCATGTTAATATTGTTAGCTTATTTGGATTTTGTTTGGAAGGCTCGAAACGGGCCCTGATATATGAGTTCATGCCCAATGGTTCTTTGGATAAGTACATATATTCAGAGAATCCTAAAGCAGTTTTAGGATGGGAAAAGCTCTATACAATATCAATTGGGATTGCTCGAGGATTGGAATACTTGCACCATAGTTGTAATACGCGCATTGTCCATTTTGATATCAAGCCCCAAAATATCCTTCTAGATCAGGATTTCCACCCAAAGATTGCTTATTTTGGATTGGCCAAATTGTGTCGTACCAAGGAGAGCAGGGTTTCTATGACTGGTGCTAGAGGAACAGTTGGGTTTATTGCTCCTGAAGTGCACTCTCGAACCTTTGGAGTGGTTTCAACAAAATCAGATGTTTATAGTTATGGAATGATGTTACTAGAGATGGTTGGAGGGAGGAAAAATGTGAATTCAGTGGCTCAAAAGTCAAGTGAAAAGTATTTTCCACATTGGATTTATGACCACTATGGTCATGGTGATGGATTACAAGCATGTGAAGTCTCAAGTGAAAATGAAGGAATATCCAGGAAGATGAGTGTGATCGGCCTGTGGTGCATCCAAATATTACCAATGCATCGCCCTACCATAACAAAGGTTTTGGAAATGTTTGAGCGAGGTTTAGATGAACTGGACATGCCACCGAGGCAAAACTTCAGTCAAATACTGTAAGTATTTGCGATATGTATTTCTGCAACTACCAATACTATTTAAAATAATGTTGATGTAGCATTTTTTTCATGCTTTTGCAGCCAGGATCCACTTCACAGTTTGAATGCCGAAAGCATGAGTACAAGCAGTGGTACCAAAACACAAGTGCATAGCGAAGTGCTAAAGATGGAGTAAGCAGTGTGAATTCAAAAACCTTACGGCGGTTACCAACTCTATGAAATGGTCACCACCTAGCATTGGAATTATATAGGCAGTAAACTTGTCTATCCATATGAGTTGAAATCTGAAGTTGCTGTGATACTTGTTTCAAAGGAAAGGCTTTAGGGCTACTATAATATTTTACAGTCAAAGTCATCAAGGCCGCAAGAGGGTGTTATCTTATCCAAGTATGGATACAATATTTTGGACATAATCCTAACATATCTATAATTTTGTTAGCTAGAGCCTGTAATTATTCTTCATTCATGCGTCAGCACCCCCCCTATAGTCATCCATCACCCAGAATATTTATCATGGCATTACACATGCATTCTAGAAATATCGAGGCATTGCAGTCTGGAGTTATGACCTTAGTAGAGTGGAGTAGCATATAGTTGGATCCTAGATTTATGGCATGTTGAAACATGGGGATGGAGCTGATGGTAGCCATGACTCATGACACATTTAAAACTGAGGCCCAAAGGGGCATAATTTTTTGCTTGACTATTGAGTTAGGTTCGAAATACAGGTGTATCAATTCTGAAGTTTTGTCAGTTAATCTTCAGGTTCAGGTTGACAGCCACATTTCCAACCGTCCAACTGAACCCCTAAAAATCTGCTCAATTGAAATAGGCATGGTCTAAATGCAAAATCGGAATACGTTTTCAAACAATAAAAGCACCAAATCAAATTGATCTACGCATCTGACAACTAAAAATCACACCAAGTGTGAGATACTAACTTACATGGTTCCTTGAACGCCCGCTGCTTATTCGATTCTCCCAAGGTGAAAGCTAGAGCAGGGGGTGCGTACCCGCGAGATTAGATTAGTGCTGCAGTCTTCTCCATGTGCCGCCGTAATCACCGGCTCCGAGCCGGCGGTGCCTTAGGGCGCGGAGTGGAGAGAATTTCAGGAGATCTTTTCGCGGGACGGCACCAGCTGCGATGGTGCCCGCCGTAGGAGATGACCAGGAATGCACTTGCTGGGGATGGTGCTGTTCACCGCCGCGCATCTCGACGGCGAGACGGCAACTGCAGTATGCAGCAGCTCGGCAGACGACGCCCTCGCAGGGCGGGTCTCCATGGACTGGGCCACGACGCTCCTCATGCAGCCCAGCCCATCCAGTGAGGAGGGCCGGCCATGAAGTTGGACCATGATGTTGCTTGGGTCCACGGCCACCGTGCCGGTAAAACCGTCCAGAGCCCACCACACATCTTACATATGGACCAGTAAATAAAATGTGTCAGCGTCTCACAAAGAAGAATGCAATCTTTCTCAAAAAAAAAAGAATGCAATTCCCATAAAAGAAAAAGAATGCAATTCCCATAAAAGAAAAAGAAGAATGCAATTTGCCAGAGAAATTACACACGCATCTTGTAGAAATTGGTGTTGCGCTGAAATAGTCTGCGCTTTGCAGATTCCGATGAAGTCACTGTCAGGCTACAGCAATGTCTGCTCGTTCCTCACAGTCACAACCTTGGAAGGTGGCAATGTGTTGTTTTCAGAAAGCTGGATGCATAGCCTGGAGGTCCTGGACGTTATCTGGGTGCATACAGATACATAGTGCTAGTCCGCTCCACTGGCTCCACCTCGTCTTGGAGTGGCCGACGGCGTGAGACCGCAATTCATGCAGGCTGGCACAACTTCCGTTCCAATGCTCCTGCCATGACGGGTCGCTCTGCTTAACAAGTCCAACAAGGAGCACTTTTGAGAAGCCATACATCGACACATGCTATCCTTTTTTCCCCTCATTTTTCTTTCTGTGCGCGGCAATCTTTTTTTTTTCAGAAAAGTTTGCCGTCTCCCTTGAAAAACAATGCAGTGGCCTGTTGGTTAACACCCTTTGTTTGTTATGCTAAAAAAAACCCTTGTTTGTTGCCGCCGTACCGCGGCTCCTCTGCTCCCCGTCGTACTAAACCAATGTTTCATCACCGTCCACGATCATGATAGATGATACGCATCAGGTTACTTTCAATTATCGAACGGTTGCCATATGTATATACTTAACTTAATTTCCAGGGTTAGTGTTTAGCAAAAGTGAGGGAGCTTGCTGTCCGCCAAGAGCAGGCATTACGGCAGAGCAGAGCTTATCAGGGCGCGCATCCAGTCACGTCAGTTGGTCAGTGGCTCGCGAGACAGTCGTCGCTTTGCCCCGTCCAACGGGCACCTCGGAAGGAACTTCCCGTGCGCGGATGACGACGGCCCCAGCGAGTGCCCAGTCAAAGGTTTCGGCCCGCTACAGCAGTGTCCACACAGGACGCGCGGGCTCCTCTTCACCATTTACTCAGCCACTGGCATGTACCTTGCCGTTCCATCACTGATTCAGCCCCTTCGTTCGTCTCATCGCTCCCATGGCTCCGTCCTTCCTCCTGCTGTTCCTCGTCTCGTCGGCGCCGCCGCTGCTTGCGGCGGCAGCAGACGGGCAAGGAGCAGAGCCCTGCCCGACCGTGCCAGTGCGATGCGGCAAAGTGAACATCACCTTCCCGTTCGCGATCTTCCCGGACCAGACGACGGAGACCAGCTGCGGCGCGATTGGGTTCCAGGTTCGTTGCCTGAACAACACCCCGTACCTCGGATACAACAGGCTCGCCCACCAGTTCCAGATCCTCGACATCTTCTACGGCAACGCCGCCTTGCTTGTCGCCGATGTCCACAAGCTCCAAGATTTCAATAACTCCACTCCGGAATACTGCATGCAACGCCCGACGAACAGCAGCTTCAAGCTCGGCCTTCCGTTCTCGATCAGCGCTCTGAATCGGGACCTGATCATGTACAGCTGCACGAAGCCACTAACGGAGGAGGTGTGGCGGAGAGAGGAGGGGCTTGTTGAGATGAGTTGCGGGAACAGGACGTTTGTTCGCGTCGCCAATCGTTCCGACGACGACTCGGGAGGCTACGGCAACTACTCTTTGGAGGGCTGCGACGCTGCCGTCGTGCCGGTGCTTGCGAGGTCTGGCGAGGCGAACGCAAGTGACTACAAGGAGCTCATCACTGACGGCTTTCTCTTGACATGGCAGGTGCCACCGTTGTCAGGTAAATTTCACTATTCAAACTGAACTGTCAGTACTAATTTGAGACCATCGTCTAGGGAGAACTCACAGCCATGCATCTAACTTGTGGAAGTAGGCAAGTAATTGCAGTAGCGTCCGGTAAGTGTTGGTTTATTTGTTGAAGTTGAAGGTGGTGTAGCTGGTGTTGCTTGCTTTGTCTCCCATCTAATAGTTGCAGGACTTTTTTTCCATTCACTCTTGGCAGCATATTAGCTCTTGCTTTAGACTTAATTGCTCTACTTATCCTTAGCAAGTCCCACACAACTTGTTTTCTTGCAATGTAGCTAAAGTATTCTGGTTCTGCTCGGGAAACAAATATTCCTAGAAATACGATGACGAGAATAGTCAGATTAGACTGACCAGTGCTGGAGGAGACTGATCGAAGACTTGGATCGGATGGTTGGACCTAGCCAACTGCCGCGTTCTCACAGCTCCCGCAGTGTGCGCACGGAAATTGCTTCAAGTTTCTATCAGTTGAGAAGAGACTAACCAGTCAAACTTCGCCTGCAATAGTTGAATTCGTTGAACCATCATCATTCACTGACCTGTCCATACTTTCCTAACTTCCTTTCAGAAAAAGAATAGACTACCCTCTGCGGCACCTATCGCCTATTCTAATCGCACACATGCAGACAGTACCCGCGCCACCGCCGCCCCCCCCCCCCCCCACCCCCTAGGGTTGAAAACGGTCGGGAACGGTCGGGAAAATCCCCTAACCGTTTCTGTTTCCGTATTTTTTTACCGGGAACGGAAACGGGAACGGGAAAGACGGACGGGAAAACGAAACCGATATTACGGGATATCGGGAGCGGAATATTTCGATCGGGAACATGTCGATTACGATCGGGAAAATATCAATTACGATCGGGAACACCGACGCATGTAAACACTTCAAAGTTCACACATGTAAACACAATCACCAGTTCACGTTCACCACATGACACATGTCCTTATGTTCACACACCACACTCCAAAGTCCACACGCCCACAACATCAATCCATCATAGTTCATACAGTCATACAAGTTTATAATAGATAGCTAGATGCGGAAATGCAAAGCTGATTCTCCTACAGGGCGTTGAATGCTGCTTCTGTAAGGGGCTGATCCACCTCTTCATCACTGTCTGCAACTTCTCCATCCTACAAGTCAAATAAGGCATTCCTAGTTATATACTTCTCCAACACTAGCAGTTTTATAGATCAATTGAGCATGCCATGATTTATTATACATACCTCACAATTCAGTTTCGAAGCAAGCGCCTCTATAACTTCAAGATCACCCACAATTGAGCCCACCTTCTTATCTGAAAATAAAAGAGCAACCAAAACATATAAATCAGCAAGCAAGATAGTTATTGTAAAACAATTAAAACTGAGCAGATTTTATAACCTCTTCTTGATGCAGCAACCCAGTCCTTCATGCAAATCAAAGCTTCAACCATTTCAGGATCAAGGCGGCTGCGGAACGGATCAATTACACGTCCACCAGCACTAAAAGCAGACTCGGAAGCAACTGTGGAAACTTGTACAGCCAATAAATCACGAGCTACTTTTGCTAGGATTGGATACTCATCAACCTGGTTCTTCCACCATGATAGAATATCAAATTGACCATTAAATCTCAATGGTGGATCTGCCATATATTTTTCAAGCTCATTTAAGTCATCTCCATTAGGTCCATTTGACTCATATAAGTAGCTTTCTAGTTCCTCATCTTCGTTCCCCACTAACAGATCTGCTATATCAACATCCATAGGTTCATTTGATTTATTCTTAGCCCTTGAAGATGAAGGTGTAGAAGTAGCATAGAACTGATATAGTTTCTTGACCACATCAACAATTTCATCAACATAAATATTACTTGCATGACCATAGAATTTTCTCATGTAGAACTCTATAAGTCTCTTCTTGTACCTAGGATCTAAGAAACATGCAACAACAAGGGTGGTGCTTGACTTCTTCCAATATTTGTTAAACTTTTTACTCATAGAAATAGCCATGTCACTAATGGTACCATCTCCGCTAAGGCGCCACTCATCAAGCAAAATCTTTATCTCACAAAACCCTCTATAGAAGAGATTTGCAGTTGGATATAAAGTACCGGACAAAAGTTCAGTGAGATCAAAGAATTTCTTCAAGCATTGGAAAAGTCTGAATGCCATGGACCATTCATTAGGAGATGGAGTAATTTTCTCATACCTACGATGATCTGAAGATTTGAGCCTCATGAATGCAGACTTGTAGTATAATGCATCTCGAAGCATCAAGTAGGTAGAATTCCATCTAGTGGATACATCAAGAGAAAGACCCTTACTTGTATCCAATCCACACTCGGTTGCACGCTTCATGAGCTCCTCCCATTGCAATGGAGAACCTTTGACAGCAAGCACTAGTTGTCTAATATTCTCAATTGTGTGTCCAATAACACTCAAGCCATCCCTAGCAACTAGGTTCAGAATGTGACAAGCACACCTCACATGAAAGAATATACCATCACATACCAATGAAGATGAAGCACTAGTATTAGCTTTCAGATCAGCGATTATATCTTTAACTGCTACCTCATTGGCTGCTGCATTGTCTAAAGTTAGAGCAAACAATCTCTTGTCAATGTACCATTTAACCATGAGTTCAGTGAAGGTCTCTGACAGTTTTGCTCCAGTGTGACGCCCCTCTACATTCACAAAGTTGACAATCCTTTTCTGGATACACCAATTGTCATCAATCCAATGTATAGTGACACACATGTACGACTTATTCTGATTTGAAGTCCACATATCCATAGTTGCACTAAAGCGACACTGCACAGTTTTGAAGTATGCATACAACTTCTCCTTTTCTTTCAAGAACATTTCCATAATATCTTTTCTAATTGTAACACGAGACTTAATTGGGAAGCTAGGACGTAAGGATTTAATGAACTCAACAAAGAAATCATGCTCGGATATATTGAAGGGATACTCATGCATGACTATTGCTAGGTAAAACTTTCTCAAACTAGCTTCTTCATCATACCTATAAGGTTGGACAACAGTTATATCTTTTCCATTCTCTTTTTCCACTTTGAGTTGTCGCTGCCCCTTCACAATACTATGTGCAACCCTTAGGTGTGTCCAAAATCCAGTTGTTCCATAATTGCTCTCACATCTGCCCTTGTGCTTGCATTGTGGAAAGTCACAATGCGCCCATAGCTGAAGATATGACTTCCCATTATCCTCAACTATCACCTTCTTCTTGGTAAAGTACTGCCACACATCGGATGTGCACTTCTTCGGCCTCTTTCCAACAGGTTCACCTACATCACGCACCGGCTCATCACCCTCAGTATTGATGGTATTATCAGAATTAGTTCCACCTCCAGCAATAGCAGCAGCACCACCACCACCAATGTCACCACCACTTGACAAAGAAACCCCTTCAAGACCATCTTGACTTGCTGCTGCTGTTGGACTAGATGTAAGAGTTGGACTTGCAGATGATATTGACAGACACAGACCAAGATCTTGACTGCCATTATGTGACCTTGACCTCTTAGATCCTAGCAACAGAAGAACAGATGAAAGATATCAAGATGTATTGTGTATTGTGTGATCAAAGTATCATGTATCACATATCACAATGAAAAAAACAAAAATATGGCATACTTCTTCAAAGATTAAACATGTAGGCCTAGCAATAGCAACGGTACATGAAGGATCTACATCACTAATTGCGATATCCAGGTAATTGGTCAGGTCCTCCTTTTATTTTCTCCATAATTGTTAAGGTAACTAGAACTATTTACATCATACAACATAACCAAACCAAAAAATACATGTCAAGCAGTACGTCTCTACCAGGGGCTACAATTTACCTATATGGCTACACGCACTGCTAAAAGATCAAGATGACCAAAACATAGATATGGCGTCGGTTAGGCCCTCATTTTCTAGACTTGACAACTACTAGACATCAGTACCTGGAGTTGCAGTAGGAGGAAGTGTGCTGCTGTTCATGTTCACCGGCATCGGAGGTGGAAGCTCAAGCAAGAGGCGACGCTGCGACTGTGAGTGCCTCGATGACGACATTGTAGAAGCATCTACGCCTCCTGTGGGGTTCGGCGGCTGCATCTGCTCCTCATTTTCGCTGCAGCAGTGCAACCTGCAGGCCTGCCTGGGGGCAAGCGGGCAATGGCTACCGCCGTCCTCCATCCTGGGCCTCCTGGCGCCCTTCTGCCTTGGGGGAGGCCCGGTGCGGGCGACGGGGGGGAGGCGCCGGCGGGGGAAGCGCGGGGGGAGGCGCGGTGGGGGAGGCGCGGCGGGGGAGGCGCGGCGGGGGCGGCGCGGCGCGGGGGGCGGCGCGGCGGGGGAGGCGCGGGGGGAGGCGCGGCGGGGGGCGGCGCGGCGCGGGGGGAGGCGCGGCGGGGGGCGGCGCGGCGGGGGGCGGCGCGGCGCGGGGGGAGGCGCGGCGGGGGAGGCGCGGCGCGGGGGGAGGCGCGGCGCGGGCGGCGCGGCGGGGGGCGGCGCGGCGCGGGGGGAGGCGCGGCGGGGGAGGCGCGGCGCGGGGGGAGGCGCGGCGCGGGCGACGGGCCGACGGGGGAAGGCGCCGGCGCGGGGGGAAGAGAAATTAGGGTTCGGGAATTGTATTGGGCTGGGCTGTGAAAGCTTCATGTGCTGAAATGAAGTTTGGTCCTCTAATACGGGATAGTACCGCGGGAATTTCCCGGGACAAATGCGGGAACCGGAAATACGGTCAGGAAAACACCTGAACCGCTTCCGCGACCGCTTTCGCCGTATTTTCCCGGATTTTTCCCGTTTTCATATTTTTCCTGTAAAAACGATATGCGGACGGGATAATCGGTATACGGTGCCGGTCGGGACGGGATAATCCCGTCCCGTTTTCAACCCTACCACCCCCCACAGTTCGCAGTTGCGCCGCAAAGATGCAGCCATCTCTTCCTCCTATAGCCGCCCTGCTGTGCCCGGCCGTGCTACTGCTCGCGCTGCTTGCCAGTCCCACCACAACTATCTCCGCCATGAACAACTCGAATCTGGCCTGCGCGCCGGCGCTCTGCGGGAACCTCTCCATCGCCTACCCGTTCTGGCTCGCCGGCACGCACCCGCCTGAATGCGGCTACAAGGCCTTCCAGGTTACATGCGAGAAGGGCAACTCCACCCTCAAAAACTCCCTGCCGTACCGGATCCTGGACATCTTCTACGGGAAAAGCTCGTTCAGGGTCACCAACGACTTCCTGTTGGACGGCACTTGCGACTTAGAGTTGTACTCCAACGCCTCCTGGGACCTCGGCCTCGGGCCGTTCACGATTAGCTCCCGAAACCTGGAGCTATTCTTCCTCTACGACTGCGATCTGGGAGGACGGCATGCGCCTCGTTCCTGGGCGCACGTCAACTGTGATTACGAGTCCAACTCGTATGTCTGGCTCGCTCCAAGGCGGTACAGGGTCGAGAACACTCGGACGCCGCTGCCGGTGAACTGCACCAAGTCTATGATGCCGGCGCTGGGATACGAGGGGGAGACGGGGGCAGACTACCAGCGGCTGCTGAAGCGTGGGTCTCTGCTCGAATACACGGATGCTGGAGCATGCAAGACTTGCACGGAGACTGGCGGCCAGTGCCGGGTTAACGCATCAATTGATGCGTTCGAGTGCCGATGCTCCAACGGCGGCGGCGACTGGTTTATCTCCCTGACGGTGAGTATGTTTACGCTTATGATTTACTAGTAAATTTTCTGCTTCTTATTGTTTCTGATCGAGTCAATGAAGATGTGTCCGAGTGCTACTGCTCTGACACGTGTAACCGTTTATTTTTTTTAAAAGCACCCAGGAGCGTTGGGGAGTCATGTAAGATTTTTTGACGTTCACGCTGGCCAGGCTCAATGCAGACGAGGCTGCCCGAGTAGTCTCGGATCGCGTCATATACCGAGGCTTACAGACACCACACACGCACACACGCACACACCACGGCACCTAGGTTTTTTTTTCCGCACGTGTAACCATTTACCTGTGGTGAGTTCAGTGCCATATAGGCTATCGAGTAGAAGGATTTTCTTCTCTGTGGTTATATTTATTTCGTTAAGGATTTTCTTCTAAGGATTTTGCTCTTCGGTTGCACGATTGAATGCGGACGGCCAATGGAAGCTGCATGAAGATTGGTCTCGTAGAAACACACAAAGGGGTGATTGGTCGCTCGCATCCAAGCCATCCAGACCCGCCAGATGCATCATACATGTAATTGGTTGCTTGCATCAGGCATTCAGCCTGGTTCGTGCGGTGCAAACACAGCCCGTGAGCCTGGCTCCCGGGACGCGGAGTTTTTCCTCGTTTCCCCCGGGCCTGGCTGGCATGGTGCGGGCAGGTGAGTGCTTTGGTGAGCGTGCAGAGAAGAAAAGCTAAACCGTGCTAGCATGAGCATCAACCAAACAGAAGGCTGTCGTATCTGGTGAGCCTGGCCAGCCGGGGCCTGCATGCGTGGTGCGAGCCAGGCTCGGCTGCTACGAAAACCAATCACACCAAAAAAGATCGTTAGTCATCTACACTTTTCAGGCTTCTTTTTTTGCCCATACTCTTTCGAGAACAAAGAGTGATGCTAAATAATAGGCGCTTAATATTTTTGTTACATTCAGACGACCATTGATTTTGGATCCGACGGCTCTAGGTCATCTTCTAACTCCTGATCTTATCTCTTTTGCATACAAAAGCAGAGCCACCCCGCCCCCCTCCAGTCGTTCCCCACAGCATCCCCGCTGTTGAGTGTTGAGGCCGCTGCCACCTGTTTTGCTGCTGACCCACTGCTATTGTCGCCAACCGGATGTCTAGCACCGGCCTGCGCAGGCGGCATCAGCTGCCTCGCCATGCCCGCCCCTGTGCCCACCTCAACCTTCGGGCCAGCCACACCTCCTGCGGCCCTCCTTCTGTGGCCATGGATCGGATTGAGGACCCCAGCAGCCCCTCCTCCCCTAACTACTCCGGCGTGCAACCATCTCTGCCGCTAGCTTTTCTATTGGCTGCTTTGGCTGTCGCCTAGAATTGATGCTAACCTCTAGCTCCTGAAGGATAGGAAATGTGGAAAACAAATGCAATAATAATTCCATGGAAATCTGAGAGAAGTTGGATTCAATGCCATTGTGCCCTCGTATTTGTAGAGGATCTCAAAGAGTACTTTACACAATTACAACACTTTGCCCTTGTAACTACATTTTGCGAATATCCGAGGACATAGTGGTATTTTTAAATAGGAAGCAAATTGGCAAGGAAAGTTTCAATTAGTCTTCACTCTTGCTTGGATTCGCTCGTGTGACCATCATGTCATTGGCCACGATGATTTACTCACGAAGCCCTTTCAGATCCATCATCGCCCTATTCCAGGCACTAGGATCACCTTCACAACTTAAGTCTTAGGCATGCTTTGCTCTCCAATCTTGGTGATCCTATGAAGCCTATCCGATCGCCCTTTGTGTCACCAACTCCTCTTGATCCTTCGCTAGAAAACTAGAAAAGCCCGAAAGTCAACTAATATGAAACCTTTAACCAAGGAAGGGGGTTAGGCAGGGATCATTTCCCCGGCCATTAGTAACCCCTCAAGTACCCTATCAAAATAGGTTGATCTCGCAAAATATTGTGAAATGATCAGTTTTTACCTAAAGATGTTCTCCCTTCATGTTAAGATCAGGGAACGCTTGAGACTATTATTGATTTGATGCGCATCATTCTTTTTGCCAGGATTTACGAAACTGGCTCCTTGATTCCCATATGGCCTGCCTTTTTTTTCTTTTGCTTGGGGCTTGCGCCTCAAGATTGTTACCCCTCTTAGATGCGGAGGGAGGGGGGGGGGGGGGGGGGCGAGAGATTGGGTCTTCCTCCTCTTGCATTTTTCTCTCTTCCTTATCACTGTCGTGCTCTTGGAGATTTGAACAATGATTCTTATTCCCTTACTAGCTTCATGAGAGGTTGGGTCCAGAGCCAAGGAAGGGGGAGTTAGGCGGTTTCCCCGACAAACAAGACTGGCATATCTTAATAATAGACTGACGAGTAAAAGAGTGGTGAATCACAATAATGACAACTTTAGGAAGCGGCACATCACAGAATCAAACTTAGTAGAGTATCATATAATTCACATTTCATGAGCATAACTCATTCCTCCCTTTTAGCAAAAGAATCAATATAGTTAATATTATGTGCTATTTCAGGTGGCAACAGGAAAAACAAGAAGAAGATAATGCTAATAGGTATGAATGCTTGACTAAAATTTCACAAGCAATCCATGATTTATGTCTTTAAATATAAAACTGGATGAACCGGAGTAAAATCATTAGTCTTTACATATAACTTGTTCCAGTACTTTGCACTTCGTACTTCCTCCTATCTTTTTTATAAAAAAATGATGATGTAATTATGAGTGCTCATAATATACGTCTCACTATTTTAAGCGAAAGATAATAACATCTATTGTAGTTTCAGTTTCAATGTCAGTAGCTGCAAGCTTGCTCCTACCATGTATATATGTGTTGCGAAGGCACAAAAAGAGGGAAACACTACATCTTTTTATATGCAAAAAGACTAGCAGCAATATTGAGAGGAAAATTGAGGCCCTAATAGTATTACATGGATCACTAGCTCCAAAGAGATACAAGTACTCAGAAGTAACAAAGATAACATCTTCCCTTAATGATAAGCTTGGGGAAGGTGGTTATGGCATGGTTTTGAAAGGAAGGCTAGATGACAATCGTCTGGTTGCTGTGAAATTCTTGCATGATTCCAAAGGTGAAGGAGAGGAGTTCGTGAATGAGGTTATGAGCATCGGCAGGACCTCTCATGTTAATATTGTTAGCTTATTTGGATTTTGTTTGGAAGGCTCGAAACGGGCCCTAATATATGAGTTCATGCCCAATGGTTCTTTGGATAAGTACATATATTCAGAGAATCCTAAAGCAGTTTTAGGATGGGAAAAGCTCTATACAATATCAATTGGGATTGCTCGAGGATTGGAATACTTGCACCATAGTTGTAATACGCGCATTGTCCATTTTGATATCAAGCCCCAAAATATCCTTCTAGATCAGGATTTCCACCCAAAGATTGCTGATTTTGGATTGGCCAAATTGTGTCGTACCAAGGAGAGCAGGGTTTCTATGACTGGTGCTAGAGGAACAGTTGGGTTTATTGCTCCTGAAGTGCACTCTCGAACCTTTGGAGTTGTTTCAACAAAATCAGATGTTTATAGTTATGGAATGATGTTACTAGAGATGGTAGGAGGGAGGAAAAATGTGAATTCAGTGGCTCAAAAATCAAGTGAAAAGTATTTTCCACATTGGATTTATGACCACTTTGGTCATGACGATGGATTACAAGCATGTGAAGTCTCAAGTCAAAATGAAGGAATAGCGAAAAAGATGAGTGTGATTGGCCTGTGGTGCATCCAAATATTACCAATGCATCGCCCTACCATAACAAAGGTTTTGGAGATGTTTGAGAGAGGTTTAGATGAATTGGACATGCCACCAAGGCAAAACTTCAGTCAAATACTGTAAGAATTTGCTATACATATTTCTGCAACTAGCAATACCATTTAAAATAATGTTGATGTAGCATTTTTTTCATGCTTTTGCAGCCAGGATCCACTTCACCGTTTGAATGCAGAATGCATGAGTACAAGCAGTGGTACCAAAACACAAGTGCTTAGCGAAGTGCTAAGGATGAAGGAGACAAGCAATGTGAATTCGAAAACCTTGCAGCGGTTACCAACTCTATGAAATGATCACCACTAGCATTTGAATTAGGCAGTAAACTTGTCTGTCCATGAGTTGAAATCTGAAGTTGCTGTGATACTTGTTTCAAAGAAAAGGCTTCTGGGCTATATAATATTTTACAGTCAAAGTCATCGAGGCCGGAAGAGGGTGTTATCTTATCCAAGTATGGATACAATATTTTTGACATATAATCCTAACATATCAATATCATGCGTCAGCACCCCTTGTAGTCATCCATCACCCAGAAGTATTCATCATGGCGTTACACATTCTAGAAACATCGAGGCATTGCAGTTCTGGAGTTATGACCTCAGTAGAGTCGAGCAGCATATAGTTGGATCCTAGATTAATGGCATGTTCAAAGATGGGGATGACGCTAATGGTAGCCATGACTCATGACAATGTAAAACTGAGGCTGAAAGGGGCATAAATTTCTCTTGACTATTTGAGTTAGGTTCGAGATACAGGTGCATCAATTCTGAAGTTTTCTCAGTTAATCTTCAGGTTCAGGTTGACACCCACATTTCCAAAGCCGTCCAACTGAACCCCTAAAATCTGCTCAATTGAAATTCCCATGGTCTCAATGCAAAATCAGGATACGTTCTCAAACAATGTAAGCACCAAATCAAATTAATCTACGCATCTAACAACTATAAATCACATCTGAGGGTCCGTTTGTTTGAATGCCCGCTGCTTATTCGATTCTCCAAAGGCAAAGGCTAGAGGACGGGGGGCGTACCCAAGGGTTTACGTCACTGGTGCCGCGCTATTGGATTAATGCTGCAGTCCTCTCCATGTGCCGCCATAATCACAGGCTCCGAGCCGGCGGTGCCTCAGGGCGCGGAGTGGAGAGATTCCCAGGAGATCTCCTCATGCGACGGCAACAGCTGCGATCGCACCGTATGAGATGGCGAGGCGAAGCATGCAGTGGCTGGGGATGGTGCTGTTCACCGCCGCGCATCTCGACGGCTGTTAGACGCAAAATCCTGACAATGACGGACCCTGCATCGACCCACACGAGAATCCAGGAGCTTCTTGGTTCACTCCTGCGTGGCGTCCAAATTGGCGCACGTGGTGTGCGCGGCGTACCAGTCAGTTTCATCCTGCAACTGACAAGATGAAGATATTTCCTTTGAAGCATACGGCGATCGGCCGATCAGGCCGATGCGGTCCAGACACCAGTAGAGGTGATGATATTGCAAAATAAAGCATGAAAAGTGAATAATCTGCCACAACATTCTGATGAGCATGAGAGGCTCATCGGCTATCCAGACCAGATCTGCATGATTGGTCATAATAAAGGGTAAAAGTCATCGGCTAGAAAGCCAATAGGAAACGGGGTGCCGTTGGGATCCCAATTCATCATAGGTAGGGTCGTAAACTAATGCAATTTCAACTAACATTATCAGCAGTGTTTCTAGATGAAACGACAGCGATGCGCCCGGAACTTGCAATCTAGAAACACTGTCGATAAGAGGCTAATCTAGACTTCACCAGTTAACAGATCTATCCGCGATAAAACTTGATCCCAACAACACTTGAGAAGTAGCCGAGATTAAGATGCAACAGGCTATTAAAAGATCTATCGTCTATTCCAACAAGATAAAAGCTAATTAAAGCAGTCAGGCAGCAAAACGATAGATTAAACAAATATGGGCCGATGCGATCTTAATCAGGGCTAGGATAACTGGTGAGTACCGTAGATCGAGATGGAGGCGATGCGTCGTAGGTCGAAGATCAAAGGTACTCGATAACTTGGTAGAACTTTGGACTTACCCCTTCGCCGGAGATCAGAGCGATGCAGCCCGACGTCGGGTGCCAAGTTCCAACGATAACTAAAGTAAAAATATAAAAGAAAAAGGGTGGCGATGCGCCGAGTGTATTGATTGAGAGATGAAAGTTACAATAACCCTCGTCCCTAGGGACAGCTAGCTTGGTCGCCATGTAGGCAACAAACTTGACTAACAAACAACATCTAAACTAAAAAAAACATTAAGATACACGGACTCTAACTTTCATTCCGTAGAATCCTCCTCGACTAAGCTTCTTGCTGATCCATCTGTGCTAAGATCGATCCACATGCGTGATTAATCTAGACTGTTCCTCCATGACGCGTGCAAGGCAAACAAACACACCTAACCTTGCCTTCTTTAATTTAATCATCCCTTCACGCACTTGATGGCTTGGGCCTCCACGCATGCTTCTTTCTTTATTCCAAGGATCATGGGCCTTCACATCTTCTACTAGAAATAATAAAATAATCTAGCCACGATGCTAATCATATTTGATTAACAAATGTTCTTCACGTGATGTAGTTACTTATGTGTATGCATGCCTCATTAGCTTTCTCCACTTACCTTCATGTGTGAACTTCACATACTTGCTTGCTCCCAGCTCCGTCGGTAACTGCCGCTATATATCGGCTTCCACGCTGATACTTTATCCATGTATACCAATAGCCGATTGCTTCGTAATTTTGGTTACATCAGATCTACTGATCAAAATTCGGTGTCAACATAAGACCCCCAATTTTGAAGTATGAAGGCTTCATATTTTGAAACTTTGTGAACCCAATGTCTCAATATGCTTGATCACCCATATATCCGACATTCATATTTCTTCGCAGCTATTTTTCCACATCCGATGTCATCCTCCAAGATTTCTACTAGAATTTAGTTGATGCCTCCAGTATGACAACCTCAGGTCCTCAATAACTGACGATTGAGTCTAAATATAAAGATACCATGGCGAACTCTTCTGGTACAATCATTTCACAGCCGATGATCCTCTTCAAATAGTGTCAGCAGCAGTATAGATGGCATCGGCAGTGGCTTAGCCTCATGATCGACAGTCACCGCTGCTCAATAACAACCATCGGTCCCTTGTATCTCCACAGGCCGATACTTCTTCGTGCGTGATATGTACTTCCAAGAAGCATTGCCTGGATATTCACCACGTATGTGCCCTTTTAAAATAATTAAGCCACTCTACCTGTCTTGTGATCCTGACCGGCGAGATCCATGAGCGAAGCGCCCGAGAAGAAGCACAAGGCCCTGATGACAACAGCGAACCAACAACCGATATCCGAACATCTATTGGTGGCTGAATTAGCCAATATTATAGTTTACCGGCTGCCCACGCAATCATAGCAGACTCTATCGACTCTTCTTAAGAAAATCACCTGGCAATATTTATGGCCGATATACCTCCTTGATTGTTCCATCAGTGTTTTTAGTTATGCAGGCGCCAACCATTGGTACTCTTTCACGATAACACACTAAATGTATACTTTGATAACCATCGTCCACTGGCAACATCGGTCTTCAATAACAGAACTAACAGCCGATTCTTTCTTCAATCTTCTCATAAGTGGCTCCTGACTCTGGTGTACGCTTCTGCATGTATTTTTTAACCAAAGGAAACAAACTGTTCGTATATATGCAGCTCCTTTGTCCTCCTGGAGTAATAGAATATTGGCTATTCTTGTTCAGACTCCCATTGGGCATGAAAAGTTCCATCAGCCAGTCCTTCTGCAGCTCTGGAGGTGTCGTGTATATTACTGTTGGCGCTAAAATCGGCCGGATAGGAATCGGCCGATGGGTCTTCAGCGTCGGACACACGACCCGGGAGAACCCGGGAGAATCTGCTTAGCTCCTGTTCGGGTTATCGTCCTGGTGCGGTTCGCGCGGCGTGCCAGTCAATCTAACCTGTTGATTGACAAGGAAATAGAGTATTAAATTCCAGGCGCGTCGATCGGCTGGAGTTCCGATCTGTCCTGAGGAGCGCGTCGGCGGCGAATCGGCCGATTTGCTGTAGAGATGATCGGCTATGGATCAGCCGATGATCGTGTAGTAATTGTAAAGAGAACTGTTAGAGCGATCTAAACAATTACTACAGAAGCAACACTTGAAATAGATCTAATCGGCTGTATGATGATAAATCGAAGGAGAACAATGACGAAGCCGATTACTCTGATCTCAAGCTGGATAACTGGTGATAATACTAGAATAACAGGTAAAAACTTGCAATTCTAGTAAATATCGATAACTGGTGAATAAATCCAAACGAAACCACAGCGATGCGCCCGTAGTTAAAGCTCGGATATTACTCGGTAAGCGGAACCTACCAATTGGCCGGAGATCAAGTTGATGCAGCCCTACCAATCCGTACGAACTCGTGGAAGAAAAAAATATTGGCGAAGTCGCCGACTTGAAAGTAAAGTACTAATAAAAAGTAGAAGGGTTTTGTTGATTGATATGTTTTTTTTTAAGACCCTGACGACTCCTATTTATACCCCAAAGCTAGGACTCCTGGTCGATCACGACTTGTTACAACCTTATTTAAACTACTATATCTATAAGAACCTTAAAAGAAAACGGACTCCCGCAGAATCTTCCGCCGCCGTTCCCTAATCCAATCAGGACCTCCTTTAATTGCTCCCCGACCGACTTAGCGTGTCCCCTTTGACCAACTTTTGACCAGGACCCCTGAAATAGTCCCACCCTGTTGGTGTAGGCTGTATCACCAATTGGCCGATTTTCATCTGTTACCTCAATCGGCCGATTCCTTTCTGTAACTTTCAGATCTGCCGCATCGGCCAATCTTCGCCGATTCAACACGTGTCAAAATATGGCGTCAACAATTACCAATCCTGATCCTGCCAGCCTGCTCCTCTCCTTTTCTTATTGTCACAAAGTCATCCATAAAAGAAAGCACAGGCTCATCGGCTTGATATAATCTGCCGATATGTTGATGGACGGCCAGAGCAACCGCAATGCGGATCTTGGCGCTGGTACCGACGCTGAGGAGCGCGATGAGGTAGCGACGTGGTGAGGTACGTCAACGCCCGAGGCATCAGGAATGTGGCCGATGACAGCGGCGTACCGCAGGAAGCAGGCATGGGTAGAAGCAATGGTGGCGGTGCATGGCTGTTGCCGGCGGAGTACACGATCTGCTCCTTCCTGGTCGATGAGTCTGCCGCTGCGGCATGAGCTAGACACCATGAAGGTCACACACTGTGGCGTACAGTCCACGAGCGTACATGGCGATGATGTTGATGATGCAGGCCCGCAGTTCGACCCGCTTGATTGGCGTGCGCTGCGTCCTGTGCATGTCGGCTCTTGATTACCGGCCAGATGATAGAAGACCACTCAATTCTGAGAGGTTGACAATAATGTGTCAGCAAATAAACCGCGGCTCTGACTTAACCATCAGCCACTGTGTTGGCGTTAAAATCGGCGAGGAATCGGCCGATGGTCTTCAGCGTCGGACACACGACCCGGGAGAATCTGCTTAGCTCCTGTTCGGGTTATTGCCCTGGTGCGGTTCGCGCGGCGTGCCAGTCAATCTGACCTGTTGATTGATAAGAAAATAATTGTATTAAATTCAGGGCGCCCCGATCGGCTGGGATTCCGATCTGTCCCTAAGAGCGCGTCGGCGAATCAGACGATTTGCTATGAAGATGATCGGCTATGGATTAGGCGATAATCACGTAATAATTGCAAAGAATACTGCTAGAGCGACTTGAGCAATTATTACAGATGCAACACTTGAAATAGATCTAATCGGCTATACGACGATGAATGAGGAAGAGCGATGATAAAGCCGATAGTTCCAATCTCAAGCTGGATAACCGGTGATAATACTAGAACAACATGTGAAACCTATAATTCTAGTAAATATCGATAACTGGTGAATAAATCCAAACGAAACCACAGCGATGCGCTCGAGGTTAAAGCTCAGATGTTACTCGATAAGCGGAACCTACCAATTGGCCGGAGATCAAGTTGATACAGCCCTGCCAATCCGTACGAACTCGTGAAAGAAGAAAAAGTATTGGCGAAGTCGCCGACTTGAAAGTAAAGTACTAGGAAAAAGTAGAAGTGTTTTGTTGATTGATGTGTTTTTTTTTCACGAAGCCCTGACGACTCCTATTTATACCCTAAAACCAGGACTCCTGGTCGATTATGACTTGTTACAATCTTATTAAAAATTGCTATATCTATAATATTCTTATAAATGAAACGGACTCCCACAGAATCTTCTGCCGCCGTCTTTTAATCCAATCAGGACTCTTTTCTTTTGCCTCTTGACTGAATCAACATTATTCCATTGACCAACATTGGGCCACTTTTAACCGGGATCCTCTGTTGTGGTCCCAATCTTGTTGGCGCAAGTTGCATCGCCAATCGGCCGATTCCCAACTGTAACCTCAATCGGCCGATTCTTTACTGTAGCCTTTAGATCTGCTGCATCGGCCAATCTCCTCCTTCCCTGAGGCCGATTCAACACGTGTCAAAATCTGGCGTCAACACATGCCCCCCAGTTTCGGAGTAAAACATAATTTTTACTTCGGAACTCTTTTTCTTTAATCTTTTTCTCTGAAACGGGCGCAGTAAAAATCTCCTTCCACTTCGCGGTCTTCTGCATAATGACTGCAATTTCCTCGGACCGGGCGCTCGAGACAACTATTCCCCTGGAATTCGTGTAGACGGCGCGGCAAAAATCCCGCCTTTACCCCTTCTCTTTCGGATTATCCTTAAGTACTGGCATTCTACGCTCACTTTTCTTCACGAGCCTAGTATTTTCCTCCGGCGAACCACTGTTCATCTTCTTCCCGAGCCCTCTCGATCTCCAACCGCTCCCTCCGGCGATCTCGTTTGCGACCTGCTCCATCCTCCCAATGGCGGCACCATCAGCAACCTCTCCAACCACGGAGGCTCTGTCGGCAACCCCCTCAGCGACGGCAGCCCCATCGGCGGCTCAACTGGCGGTTCCATCGGCGACTATGAGCTTCATCCCGGAGGTAATCATCTGAAATTTTCCCCTTTTGCTCTTCTACTGTTCAAGTATTTTCTAGACCCATTCTCAGTTTTCCCCTTTTTTCTTCTTTTTAGGCATTTAGGCATTAGATTACTATTCCTCTTTCGGAATCCTCCGAACTCATCTGCTTAGGCCCCATGGGGAATCCCGATCCAACTGACTTGATCAACCTAGAGACTCACAGAATTCCGTTCAAGCAATCGTTCATGGATTTAGGTCAGTGGGCAGGTGCCTTTAGATCTTGGCCGAATGAGACCCCTGGCTCGAGAGAATGGTACCATAGAGTAGACAGGTCTAGGAGAGTTCAGTGGGATGAATTGAAAATCGGCCAGTGCATTGACCTCTCTCTGTCCCAGATGGAGAAAAACGAGCCCTTAGTAATAGCGGCTTCTTACTTCTGGTCCAACGCACTCAATGCGTTCCTTTTTGGACATGGACCCATGAATCCAACCTTGGCCGATGTCCTGTTGCTGACCGGCCTTGATATCTCCCCTTCTGACACCCCCTTTAATTATCTGATCAAACCATTTCATCGGCTAGAAACCAAAGGAATCGGCGGATGGAAGGGGTATATCAGCAAGAATATGAGGACTGGGACAGTTTCAGAGAGAGAACATACGGCGTTCCTGATGATGTGGTTGGAGAAACACTTTTTCTGTGGTAGAATAGTTGGCCCTTCTTCTAATACCCAAGCCCTGGCAGAAGCTCTATCACTAGGATCGGCCATCCCCCTTGGGAAGCATCTGTTGGGATCGGCCTATCACATGATGCATCAAATCGGCACCAGACTATCAAAAGGGGAGCCGATCGGCAATCCTGGTGGTCCTTGGTGGTTTATCACACTCTGGCTCAATCTATATATGAGCAAGGTCTCCTAGCAACAAATAGAGACCAAGACTTTTCCCAACATTGAGTCAGAGGAAAACCCCACCATCAGACGATGTTGTACATCTTTCGGAGAAGCGGCATCGGCCTTCCCTGGCTGTCAATTCACTGCCACTCGAACAGCCAAATACTTTAGATGTTTCTACAACGGCTTCAGTGAAGAGACTGTCAGTTGGTATCCATATCAGACAGTAGTGCCGATTTTTGAGCTTCCTGTCTGCTACGATTCATCTTCCCATACCTTTGACAGTGATCTCATGGATATCCTGATCAAGCCAGGAATTTTACCAGCCAATTTCTTCTCTGGAAAGGATTCCCCCACCTATGAGTTTTATAATCCATCGGCTGCAGCAAGGCAACTGGGCTTTGGTCAACTGCCGATTCAGGTCTACTTTGCCGGTCAAGCAAAATTTTGAGATGATCTGACCAAGAGCCTCGACTACAATCGGCTGTGCAACTTGGTGCCAGATTCTAGTACCATTGACCTGAACAACTGGACATGGCCTTTTTTGCCGTTCAGCAATTCAAACTGTGGTGAGCAGAATGGAAGCAATACCTCTTCTGCATATCCCCATCAACATATTGCAACATTCTGGACCCAGAAAACATTGATCCAAATGCAGCGGTATGACCTTTCTCCTAGCCGATTTCAGTATTATCTCTTTCCATGCTATAATCTTACCGTTAACTTGAGTTTATCTCTTCAGTCTGAAAGCCAAGTCCCTCCGATGCGGAGCCGAAGCGGTAGGCTGAGAGAGAGCGATCGTCCATATACGCCATATCCACTCATCGGCTATCACGCTCCAACCATCAAGGACATCACTAGCGGCCGATGGAAACGAACGCCGAAAAGGCCAACCTTGAAGACGACAAGCCGTCGAGTGCGTGCCCGCATCGGACCGACTGACCAATCGGCGGTAGTATCGGCTGAAACCCCAATTCCTCCAGTCTTGCCGACTATCGAGATAGCCGATCCACAAACTGCCGCAGAAGTCAGATCGGCCGCGGCATCGCTGCTGGTGGAAGCTGTTCAGGTAACCTTGCATACCTCACATGTCTTTAAGTGCTCTATCAATATTAACTTCTCCCTTGTGCTAGGCTGCACAGGCTGCCCCAGTGCAATCCCCACAGCAATCGGCCACATCCCAAGCGGAAGCCGAAACGCTAGCGACCCTTCTCATCGAGGTAGATAATCTCTTGACTCAATTTCTCAACTTTCAGAAGGCTAACTGACTCTGATGCAGGCCGATTTGGGTGCGTCGGTCGAACTTCCTCAACAAACATCGGCCGAAAGGCCAACAAAAGTATGACAAATATCTCATATCATCCTATTCAATTGTTCATAGTATACTCACAGAATCTATTTGTCATACTGTTGGCGCTAAAATCGGCCGGATAGGAATCGGCCGATGGGTCTTCAGCGTCGGACACACGACCCGGGAGAATCTGCTTAGCTCCTGTTCGGGTTATCGCCCTGGTGCGGTTCGCGCGGCGTGCCAGTCAATCTGACCTGTTGATTGACAAGGAAATAGAGTATTAAATTCCAGGCGCGTCGATCGGCTGGATTTCCGATCTGTCCTGAGGAGCGCGTCGGCGGTAAATCGGCCGATTTGCTGTAGAGATGATCGGCTATGAGTCAGCCGATGATCGTATGGTAATTGTAAAAATTGCCGGAGCAATCTAAACAATTACTGTAGAGGCAACACTTGAAACAGATCTAATCGGCTATATGGCGATGAATCGAAGGAGAACGATGACGAAGCCGATTACCCTGATCTCAAGCTGGATAACTGGTGATAATACTAGAATAACAGGTAGAACTTGCAATTCTAGTAAATATCGATAACTTGTGAATAAATCCAAACGAAACCACAGCGATGCGCCCGTAGTTAAAGCTCGGATATTACTCGATAATCGGAACCTACCAATTGGCCGGAGATCAGGTTGATGCAGCCCTGCCAATCCGTACGAACTCGTGAAAGAAGAAAATATTGGCGAAGTCGCCGACTTGAAAGGTAAAGTACTGGTAAAAAGTAGAAGTATTTTGTTGATTGATGTTGGTTGTTTTTTTGCAAAACCCTAGCGACTCCTATTTATACCCTGAAACTAGGACTCCTGGTCAATTACGACTTGTTACAACCTTATTTAAAACAGGGAAACTACTATATCTATAATAACTTTAAAAAGGAAACGGACTCCCGCAGAATCTTCCGCCGCCGCTTCCTAATCCAATCAGGACCTCTTCAATTGCTTTCCGGCCGACTTAGCATGCCGCGTTGACCAGCTTTTGACTAGGATCTTCTGGAATAATCCTATCCTGTTGGCATAGGCGGTGCCGTTAATCGGCCGTTTTTCAACTGTTACCCCGATCGGCCGATTCCTTACTGTAGCTCTCAGATCTTCTACATCGGCCAACCTTCTTCTCCTGACGCCGATTCAATACGTGTCAAAATCTGGCGTCAACACATACCTTTCCAGGAAGCTGGCCCAAGCAGAGCATTAATAGTGGTCGAGTCCTCTTCTTCTGACGAGCCGATTGTACCGGTTCCTGAGACGAGGGAGGCACTCCCATCGGCGCAAGCAAGAGAGATCCACTTGAAGGAGGTAATAAACTTATCACCGGAATCGGCCGATTCCTTTTTCTGCTTGCTAATCCTTGTCATTATTCTTCCGCAGGAACAAGACACTCCCAACAATAGCCTTTTCTCCTTTGCGGTCTCCTTGCCCGACGATGAAGAAGTCGCTTCACGCCAAGTTCCATCAGGCTCGATTTCTGATGATGTCCACGCCAAGCTCGAGAGCATGCGGACTCTCCTCCAAGGTGATATCGGCCGATTAGTGGGAGATGCCTCACCGATTCGGCGGCTTCTCAATGACATCAGAGGCCGAATTCTGGAGGAAACAACAGAAACTTTGGAACCTGCTGCATATATAGAATCAATACAGACCTCAGTTTTCAGGGCCTTGCGTCATATGGCCGATCGTGCCCAGCTAGCAAACACCTGGGAAGAAGCCGATTCCTACAAGCACCGAGCCCAAGAGGTACACCAATGGATCAACTTCCTCAAGAGTTCTCGCCCAGATATCGTCGGCACGATAGATCGCCTCAAACGGAGGAGAGCAGAGCTAGCCAAAGAGATGGAGCAAGTAACCAAAGACATAGCTGCTGAAGAAAAGAAGCTTCAAGAGCTCCCATCCGTCATCGTTGGGCTGAAACAAGAAAGACAGAACCTGGCCTGTGAAGCGATAAGACTTCGTCACCATATGCCAGAAATTCCCGGATCGGCCGACGACGACCAAAGAGTATTAGACTCGGCCGATCAGATTAGGCAACGAGCTATTGCGGCCATAGATGCCCTCCTTGGATTGTGAAGAATGTTGTAAACATTTAATGCTCCTTTAATGTTAATGCGCCGATTTGGTCTTGGACCACTTCTTTTGACAGCTTTGCATTTATGAATGCTTTTACTCTGATAGGACGTGTCCCACCATCTATTTACCTCCTTCTCTCTATAAGTATGAGACCCCACACCTTTTCCAGAGGCATATGCATTACCCATCTTCTCCTCCTCCAATAACTGGATCTTCATCTTCCCAAGCTGGACATCAAGATGTCTTCTTCTTCTTCCTCCTCCTCTGTCAACCAGGTATGAACCTTCCTCTGTTTCTCCCCTTGACATCTCAATCGCTCTGATGCTGGGTAGCTTTTCATCTTTCTTTAGCCAAAACGTCTCAATCCCAGTCTGGAACGAGCGATTGAGGTTATGCATTCAGACGAACCACTGTCGCAGGCAGACTTAGATCTGATAAGAGCTCACTCTGAAGAACTTAGAGGTCATGTTCCTGCTGATGTCCAGAAGTATTGGGACCGTATAAACGCTCACTGCTCCAAGCTATTGCCAACTGAAAAGAGTACTCTACTCCCTCATCAAGTTGAGACTGAAACCACCATGGAGAATCTGAAGGAGAAGAAGACCCGCCTTCTGATAGAACTGGGTCATCAAGTTGAGACTGAAGCCACCATGGAGAATCTGAAGGAGAATAAGACCCGCCTTCTGATAGAACATGTCGACCATGTACTCTGCTGTTTTCATCGAATAATGAATTGGTCAGACCAAACGGAAAATATTTTCCTCCTCAAGACAATGTCATTTCTACATCGGCTATGTAGACAAAAGCCGATAGGAGTCGGCCATGTTGTCTTGATGTATCTTACTACAAGTTATGTATCTACACAAATGCTTGGATAGTACCTCTTCAGATATCGTCCATTTAAAGCTCTTGGGAATTCTTCCCCTTCGATAGTTTCTAGAATATATGCATTTCCCGGAGCACATCGGCCAATTCTATACGGCCCTTCCCAAGTGGGCGACCATTTACCGAATTTGGGATCCTTAGACCCTATCGGCAGCACCAACTTCCATACCAAATCTCCTTGGGAGAATTGTTTAACCTTGACCTTTTTGTCATACCATCTGGCCACCCTTTTCTTGTTTTCTTCTATGCTAATCAAGGCCCTCAACCGCTAACCTGCCAAGTCATCGAGCTCATCCTTCATGAGGAAGGAATAGTCGTCGGCCGTTAACTGATCTTGAAGCAATATACGCCTTGACCCCGTCCTTAATTCCCAAGGCAAGATTGCCTCGTGACCATATACCAGCTGATAAGGAGATATCTTAGTGGCTCCGTGGCAAGCCATCCTATAGGCCCATAGAGATTCAGCTAAAGACATGTGCCACTTTTTGGGTTGTTCCTCTATCTTAATTATCCCCTTATTGGACGATTCGGCCTGGCCATTGGCTTGAGCATAGTACGGTGAAGAGTTTAATAATTTAATCCCCATATCGGCGGCGAATTCTCCAAATTCTCCAGAAGTGAACATGGTTCCTTGATCAGTTGTGATAGTCTGAGGAATACCGAATCGATAAACAATATGGTTCTTAACGAACTCAATCATATCGGCCGACGTCACGTTCCTTAGAGGAACTGCCTCCACCCACTTAGTAAAATAATCGGTGGCCACCAATATAAACTTATGCCCTTTACTCGATGGAGGGTGAATCTGTCCGATATTATCTATTCCCCAACCTCTGAATGGCCACGGCTTGATTACTGGATTCATAGCCGAAGCTGGCGTGCGCTGCACATTGCCAAACTTCTGACAGTCTTGGCATCCTTTATAATATTTGAAACAATCCTCAAGAATCGTTGGCCAGTAATACCCATTGTTTCTGATCATCCACTTGATCTTGTGAGCCGATTGATGGGCACCACATACGCCTTCATGGATTTCCCCCATCAGGACTTTTGCTTCTTCTGTTCCCAGGCATTTGAGAAGAACCCCATCAATCGTCCGATAAAACAAATCATCTTCAAGTAACACATATTTTGTGGCCTGGAAGCGCACTCGCCGATCCACCTTCTGGGACGGATCCCTCAAATAATCGGCAATCTCCTTTTGCCAGTCATCGGCCACGAGTTCTAAATTCAAAGCTCCCTGAATCGGCCGATATCCGGACGCGTGTTGTGCCAGCCTGTTGGTCTCTTCATTATAATTTCTGGGGATATGCTCAATTATCGTAGACTTGAATTTCTTTAACAACTGGAGGCAATCTTCATAGTAAATCCTTAAGATATCATCTTTGCATTCAGATTTCCCCGTTAACTGATCTATGATGAGCATGGAATCCCCAGAAATCTCGACTGCATCAGCTTTGACTTCCCTTAATAATTGGATACCTTTTAGGACGGCTCGATATTTCGCCTGTTATTGGTTGCGGATGCTTCTATCGGCAGAGAGAAATCATAACTTGCCCCCCGAGGCGATACAAGCACGATGCCGATTCCCGATCCGGCCCCACACGAAGAACCATCGAAGTATAGAGTCCATGGAACCGGCTCAACCACAGCAATTTTCGGTCCACAATGTTGAGCTACGAAATCGGCCATGACTTGACCCTTGACAGCTTTGGCAGATTCGTACCTTAAGTCAAATTCTGACAGAGCTAGGATCCATTTTCCAATCCGCCCTTTCAAAATCGGCAATGATAGCATATATTTCACTACATCATCTTTGCATACAACTATGCACTCTGCCGATAACAAATAGTGCCTGAGCTTGGTACACGAGAAGTATAAACACAAGCACAGCCGCTCCACCGGGGAATATCTTGTTTCGGCGTCTAGGAGTCTTCTGCTGACATAGTATACCACCCGTTCTTTCCCTTCGAACTCCTGTACCAACGCCGATCCAATAGCTTGTTCATCAGCCGATAAGTATAATTTGAACGGCTTACTGGGCTGTGGTGGGACTAGAACCGGAGGTGAAACTAGATATTGCTTGATATCTTCTAACGCTCTGCGTTGTTCTTCTCCCCACACGAATTCCTGGTCGGGCTTCAATTTCAACAAAGGAGTGAAAGCTCGAATACGCCCAGATAAGTTGGATATGAATCTTCTGATAAAATTGACCTTGCCGATGAGGGACTGCAGCTCAGTTTTATTCTGTGGGGCTACAACTTTGTTGATGGCGTCTATGGTATTCCGGTTGACCTCTATCCCGCGCTCATGGACCATGAATCCTAAGAATTGCCCGGCCGATACACCGAATGCACATTTGTTCGGGTTCATTTTCAACCCATGCTTCCTTGTGCACTCCAGTACTTCTTGTAAATCTGCTAGGTGTTCCTGATGACCTTTTGACTTGATCACAACATCGTCGATGTAAATTTCCACCGATGCACCAATGAGCTTGTGAAAGATATAGTTCATGGCCCGCTGATATGTAGCACCGGCATTCTTTAACCCAAAGGTCATCACAACCCACTCGAATAGACCAAGGTGACCCGGGCACCTGAAAGCCGTTTTTGAGATATCTTCTTCGGCTATTAATATTTGATTGTACCCGGCATTACCATCCATGAAACTGATGACTCTGTGTCCTGCGGCAGCATCTATCAAGACATCAGCCGTTGGCATCGGATATCCATCCATTGGTGTGGCCTGATTCAGGTTTCTGAAATCGATGCATACGCGCAACTTTCCGTTCTTTTTATACACGGGTACAATATTAGAAATCCATTCGGCGTAGCGGCACTGCCGAATAAATCCTGCTTCAATCAATCTTGTGATCTCGGCCTCTATATCAGGTCGAATTTTAGGATTGCACCGTCGCGCAGGTTGCTGATATGGCCGATATCCTGATTTTATAGGTAACCGGTGTTCAACAATGGACCAGTCTAGACCAGGCATCTCATGGTATTCCCAAGCAAAGCAATCCTTGAATTCTTTTAATAAACTTATCAATTTACACTTGTATTCAGGATCCAAGCTAGCACTAATATACGTTGGCCTTGGTTTGCTGCCATCTCCCAAATCCACCATCTCTAACGAATCGGCCGACGTAAACCCATGCCCAAGCTTTCCGTCTTCTCAGACGAGCTGATCCATCTATTCTGAATCTTCAGAGCCGACTGCTTAGATCGGCTGTAGACCGAAATCGGACACCTTCAGAAAATCAGTGTCCCAAGTCCTGCCAGATATACACCTGACGTGCTCACAGCTCCACTGCTGCGTGTCGGCCGCTGCGACGCTGTAGGCAGAATCGGCGATGACTATCTCTGTACTGTCACCGACCCATTGCACGAGGCACTGGTGCATTGTAGGTGGGACACAACAATTCGCATGTATCCAGTCGCGACCGAGCAACATGTTGTAGGACCCCTTACCATTAATAACGAAAAAGGTAGTGGGAAGGGTCTTACTGCCGATGGTGAGGTCGACGCAGAGCGCTCCACGGGCGGGAGACACGTTTCCCTTGAAGTCTTTGAGCATCATGTCCGTCTTGGTCAGGTCTTCATCGCTTTTGCCTAACTTGTGGAACATGGCGTACGGCATGATGTTGACTGCGGCGCCTCCATCCACTGGTAGCCTGGTAACGGGTCGTCCGTTAACGTACCCTTTGAGAAATAATGCCTTGAGATGTTGCCGTTTTTCGTCTTCTGGTTTCTCAAAGGTAGCCGTCATCGGCTCTAACACCAATTGCGCCATTCGCTCTTCCACCCTTGCCGCCTTGTCTCGATCGGCAGGTGCCATGAACTCCATCGGCAATATGAATACCATGTTGACATCGACTGCTGATTCTTGACTGTCCGCTTCCTTGCTGTTGTTTTTCTTGGGGCGCCAGACCCGAGACTTGACGTTTCTCTTTTTCAGCGCCTGCCTCTGCTCTTCTTCTTGTTGTTCCCATTGGCGCAGGCGTTGGATCCTCCATTTCTGGCATTTGGATAGTCCATCAGGGCACCACCTAGGGTTTACTGGTTTGGCCGATGATCTGGCGTGCTCCTAATCTGGTTCCCTTCCTAGGGAGTTTTAGTCTGACACCCTGTCATCAGCCATCTCTTCCAGCCGATCATGTACGCTGGTTCTGCCCCCCAGTTGATCCTGTTGGTTGATCCTGCCTTTCGACCGGTGATACCGGTCAACTCTGCCGCCCAGCCGATCATGCACTGAAAGGTGCTGTCCTTCTTGTTCGCGCCGATTTCTACTGATCGGCTCTGATTCTCTGTTTTTGGAGCATGATCTTTTGAACGGACGATCGTTGCGGCTTAATCCTATGCATTCAGGACAGTTATCGGCTGATGGCAATCGGAGATTGTTTTCCCAGCAGTGGATGAAGAACGGACATTGCTAGTGATCCTCGTGCCGGCGTATCATCTCATCGTGGTATCTTGACCGTTACTGCTGCCGCCGATATTTGCTGAGCAAGAATTGGGAAGTGATGGGTCTATGTGATCGTCCCGATCCTTCGCCCTTGTCTTCAGCCCGCCTTTTCCCTTTGACTTCATCCACCATGACCTGCCTCCTGGGATCTACGGCGCCGCTTTTTCTTGCCGATTCCGACGTCAGCGCCTTGGTTTGAAGTGAGTTTCTTCCCGTGTCAACCATGTTGGCTGGGAAAGGATGCTGGTCAATCTTCATCGGCTTCGCCGGCTTTGCCGGGGTTTCAAAATTGAGTCTTCCTTGCTTGATGGCCGATTGTATCTGCTGATGGAAGATCTTGCATTCATTCGTGTCATGAGACGTGGCATTGTGCCACTTGCAGTATTTCATCTTCTTGAGCTGATCGGCCGAAGGAATGGTATGGTATGTTGATAGCTTGATTTGCCCTTCTTGAAGTAGTAAGTCAAAAATCTTATCGGCCTTTGTCGTGTCAAAGCCGAATGCTTCTGGTTCTTTCTTTCCAAAAGGGCACGATATTGGCTTCTTGCCTTTCACCCATTCTGCTAGGCCGATTTCTTCCTCTTCCTCTTCCTCCGATTCGGATCCTTCCAGATACGCCACCTTCTTCTGGAAATTCCTCCGCTGCTCGAACGGACGGACTTCCTGACCTGCCAATCAGTGAACGATCTGGCTTAGGCTTTCAAATTCTTGTGAAGCGTACCTTTCCTTGATGTGTGGCAAGATGCCTTGGAAAGCGATATCGGCCAACTGGGCATCGGTCAGAGCCACACTATAGCATTTGTTCCTGATTTCTCTGAACCTCTGTATGTATCCAGTTACTGGTTCGTCGCTCCTCTGCCTGAGGCTGGTCAAATCTGAGAGCTTCATCTCATGTACTCCTGCGTAGAAGTACTTATGGAACTGCTTTTCTAGATTGGCCCAAGTAACAATGGAATTAGGTGGTAAAGTGGTGAACCACTGGAAGGCCGATCCAGACAGAGATGATGAAAACAGACGCACCCTCAGAGCATCTTGCGTGGCGGCTTCCCCGCACTGGATGATGAATCTGTTAATGTGCTCCACAGTAGATGTGTCGTCCAGCCCCAAAAACTTGGTAAAATCAGGAACCTTCTATCGGTGGGGAAACGACAGCAGGTCGTAGGCCGATGGGTATGGCGTCTTGTATGTATAAGTCTGCACTTTCGGCTTCAACCCAAACTGGTCCTGAATTACCTCTGCTATTCTTGCCGTCCAGTCCACCTGCTGTTGATGAACGACCGTTCGAGGTGCCGGCATATGTTGGAGGATTGGCAGCGGTGCGGCCGGGTGATGGATCGAGGCATGCGGTGAATTCTGTTGTGTTATGGCTGTCTGGGCAGCTGACAGTTGATGGCGAAGCGAATCCGCCGCCCCGTCGTACATTGTCATTAGTGTCGTGCTTCGGAATGCCTCTACAGCGCCTGCCCCCCTGCCAATTTCTGACGGGGCTGGTTGACACTGAGGGACCGTTGGCCGGACGACCGAGTGGAACGACGCCTGAATCGGATAGCTCCCATGCCCGGTTGATTGATCGGGAAAAGCCGTCGTTGCCGATGCCCCCCAGGGTACTGAGTTTGTGGGCAGCGATTGCATAGAAGCAATCTGGACAGGCTGAAGCGATGCCTGTGATGGGAAACATGGTGCACCGCTATACCTTGGAGATGCTGGAGGCAACGGAGTGTTGTATCCCTCGCGTTGCGTCGACATCGGCTCAGGAGCCGAGTGGGACGTAACTGGTGAGCTTCTGGCTGGAGGTGCAATCGGCGGGGCATATGCTGGCCCCTAATATCCTTGAGCTGCTCCGCTGACCAGAGAGTTGATGACGGCGTTATACACCGTGTTGGTCATCACCGAGGATTGGTCGATGAAGGCCTGATAGACACTGTTGGATCATATCGGACATCTTACCCGAATCCTCAGCAATGGTGATGTGGCGGGGAACTGGAAGAGGAGCTTTCTTGACTGCTTCCCCGCTTCTGGTACGACTGAACGACTGCAGATACATCTTTTTGTAATCTTCCAGATGTTTAGCCAATTCTTCCTTCTAGTCATCCTTGAGATCCGCTTCTGTGACCTCAATGATATTGCTCTCGGAAACTTTTGCGTTCTTTGACATATTGGGTCTTGAAGTGGTCCCACCGGGTGTGCCAAAAGTGTGTTGGCGCTAAAATCGGCCAGGAATCGGCCAATGGTCTTCAGCGTCGGACACACGACTCGGGAGAATCTGCTTAGCTCCTGTTAGGGTTATTGCCATGGTGCGGTTCGCGCGGCGTGCCAGTCAATCTGACCTGTTGATTGACAAGGAAATAATAGTATTAAATTCAGGGCGCCCCGATCGACTGGGATTTTGATCTGTCCCTAAGAGCGCGTCGGCGAATCGGCCGATTTGCTATGAAGATGATCGGCTATGGATTAGCCGATAATCACGTAATAATTGCAAAGAAAACTGCTAGAGCGACTTGAGCAATTATTACAGATGCAACACTTGAAATAGATCTAATCGGCTATACGACGATGAACGAGGAAGAGCGATGATAAAGCCGATAGTTCCAATCTCAAGCTGGATAACTGGTGATAATACTAGAACAACAAGTGAAACCTATAATTCTAGTAAATATCGATAACTGGTGAATAAATCCAAACGAAACCACAGCGATGCGCCCGAGGTTAAAGCTCAGATGTTACTCGATAAGCGGAACCTACCAATTGGCCAGAGATCAAGTTGATACAACCCTGTCAATCCGTACGAACTCGTGAAAGAAGAAAAAGTATTGGCGAAGTCGCCGACTTGAAAGTAAAGTACTAGGAAAAAGTAGAAGTGTTATGTTGATTGATGTGTTTTTTTCACGAAGCCCTGACGACTCCTATTTATACCCTAAAACCAGGACTCCTGGTCGATTACGACTTGTTACAATCTTATTAAAAATTGCTATATCTATAATATTCTTATAAAGGAAACGGACTCCCACAGAATCTTCTGCCGCCGTCTTTTAATCCAATCAGGACTCTTTTCTTTTGCCTCTTGACCGAATCAGCATTATTCCGTTGACCAACATTGGGCCACTTTTAACCGGGATCCTCTGTTGTGGTCCCAATCTTGTTGGCGCAAGTTGCATCGCCAATCGGCCGATTCCCAACTGTAACCTCAATCAGCCGATTCTTTACTGTAGCCTTTAGATCTGCTGCATCGGCCAATCTCTTCTCCTGACGCCGATTCAACACGTGTCAAAATCTGGCGTCAACACACTGTAACGTCAACTCAAATAGAATAATGCAGGTGCTGCATCGGCTCCAATAACAATCTTGCGTGCTCAAGCTCTGCTTTGAGAGGAATCAACCAATCGATTAACTCCATCTGCCAAGAAAATAGAGACCAGCCGATCTACACCTGACCATGACCTCGCTGGTTTCTAAGTGGAGATCGGCCGATCCGAGTAAGTTCTGTTCTAAACCAACGATGATCCAACACAGTTCCGTAGCCCACGATGCTTTGGCTCTGTACTGGCAGCTGGGCAACCTCGGCATTGTCAGCATCTTGTCGTCGTGGAAACGCTCAGCGCCGCACTTGTTTCGACATTGAGGTTCTTAGCCATTTTGACTGCAAACCGTATCGGCTATCCCTCTTTATTACTTCATCGGCTGTTCAAACAGCTTGTAGTAGCAATAGCCGATGAAAGAACCTGAGGGATATTGACACACATCTTGAAGGTGCACTCGATCGGGATTGCAAACCATCAACTTTAAGCAGTAAATACTCCTAACCGATAGAGCTCTCCCGTGTGTGACGAACAAAATATTAGCACTGCTACTCGACATTTAATGCCCCTTGACTTGCAAAGCATTGCTGAATATTTTAGTAGCCGCTAATCTCTGATACAATTGCTGTGTTCCCATCCATTGATTCTGGGCTTCCTCTGTCTCTTATATGTGAAAACAGCAGACAAAATAAATAGCATCCAGGCTAGAATTTGAACATATGTATGCATGCACATGTGTGACGTGCTGCTGACTTGATTAAATGATCATGAAACAAAATCTCCCTTTGCCATTAAATATTCCATCGGCCACTGTTTCCGAGTTGGGATGGCCGATGATGCTATCCCCGTTGCTATCAGCCTCCTGTGATACATGGCCGATTATACAAATGAATTTGCATGCATTGAACCTCCTCTTTCGTCATTACGTCTTAGCTTTTACAATTAATCTAGCACATAGCCGATAGACATATCTTATCAGCTTTCCAAGCCAATATTGTAGTATGATCACGTCCCACGATCTCCATCTGCTTCCTTGCACTGCCCATATATATCTTTTTGTATCGATCGGCTCAGGTCTTTCAGCATCCTGATCGGCTTATGCAGCAGCCGATAAATATATCCTGTCCGCCGATGCAATCATATTTTACTCTCTCCTTACCCATGGACCAATATCAATTTGATATTATATTTCAATCTCCAGGTCGGTAATCATACATGCCTCTCCTCCTTTGACTTGTACTATCTTGCCCTTGTATCCTGAAAACTGATGGCCGCAGGGATATATTGGCAAAATCATTCATTGGAAGACCATCGGCCAATACAGAATATTGCCATTTTTAAGTAGCTTCTTCATTACTTCTTGTTGACGCTAGATTTTGACACGTGTTGAATCGGCGTCAGGAGGAGAAGATTGGCCGATGCGGCAGATCTGAAGGCTACAGAAAGGAATCGGCCGATTGAGGTAACAGTTGGAAATCGGCCGATTGGTGATTCAGCCTACGCCAACAGGATGGGACTATTTCAGAGGGTCCTGGTCAAAAGTTGGTCAAAGGGGCACGCTAAGTCGGTCGGGGAGCAATTGAAGGAGGTCCTGATTGGATTAGGGAACGGCGGCGGAAGATTCTGCGGGAGTCCGTTTCCTTTTAATGTTCTTATAGATATAGTAGTTTAAATAAGGTTGTAACAAGTCGTGATCGGCCAGGAGTCCTAGCTTTAGGGTATAAATAGGAGTCGTCAGGGTCTTGAAAGAATCAATACATCAATCAACAACAATACTTCTACTTTTCCAGCAATTTACTTTCAAGTCGGCGACTTCGCCAATATTTTCTTCTTCCACGAGTTCGTACGGATTGGCAGGGCTGCATCAACTTGATCTCCGGCCAATTGGTAGGTTCCGCTTACCGAGTAATATCCGAGCTTTAACTACGGGCGCATCGCTGTGGTTTCGTTTGGATTTATTCACCAGTTATCGATATTTACTAGAATTGCAAGTTTTACCTGTTATTCTAGTATTATCACCAGTTATCCAGCTTGAGATCAGGGTAATCGGCTTCGTCATTATTCTCCTTCGATTTATCATCTCACAGCCGATTAGATCTATTTCAAGTGTTGCTTCTCTAGTAATTGTTTAGATCGCTCCAGCAGTTTTTCTTTACAATTACTAGACGATCATCGGCTGATCCATAGCCGATCATCTCTACAGCAAATCGGCCGATTCACCGCCGACGCGCTCCTCAGGACAGATCGGAACTCCAGCCGATCGACGCGCCTGGAATTTAATACTCTATTTCCTTGTCAATCAACAGGTCAGATTGACTGGCACGCCGCGCGAACTGCACCAGGGCGATAACTCGAACAGGAGCTAAGCAGATTCTCCCGGGTCGTGTGTCCGACGCTGAAGACCCATTGGCCGATTCCTATCCGGCCGATTTTAGCGCCAACACACTTTTGGCACGCCTGGTGGGACCGTCCAAGATCTGATATGTCAAAAAACGCAGAAATCTCCGACAGCAACATCATTGAGGTCACAGAAGCTGATCTCAAGGACGACCAGAGGGAAGAATTGGCCAAGCATCTAGAAGACTACAAGAAGATGTACCTCCAGTCGTTCAGTCGTACCAGAAACGGGGAGGCAGTCAAGAAGGCTCCTATTCTAGCGCCTCGCCACATCACCATTGCTGAGGACTCGGGCAAGTTGTCAGAGATGATTCAACAGTCCGTGTATCAAGCATTCATCGACCAATCCTCGGTGATGAGCAACACGGTGTATAACGCCGTCGTCAATTCTCTGGCCAGCGGAGCCGTCCAAGGCTATCAGGGACCGGCATATGCCCCCCCAACTACTCTGCCAGCCAGAAGCCTACCATACACATCCCAATCGGCTCCTCAACCGATATTGACGCAACGCGAGGGGTACAGCTCTCCACCACCTCTGGCGTCTCCAAGATACAGCGGTGCACCATGTCTCCCATCGCTAGCGCCGCTTCAACCCGTTCAGATGGCTTCTGTGCAAACACTACCTACAAGCTCCGCGCCTTGGGGGACGTCAGCCACAGCGTATTTTCCGGAGCCAGCGAACGGGCATGGCACTTATTCGGTTCAGGTGCCATACCAACCGGACGCCCGGCCGACGGTTCCCCAGTATCAGCCGATCTTATCAGAAATCGGCAGGGGGGCAAATACTGTAGAAGCATTCAGAGGCACAGCGCCAGCAGTGACATACGAAGGGGGTGCGGACTCGTTTCGCCATCAACTATCGGCCGCTCAGCAAAATTAACCAATTCATCACCCGGCCGTACCAGCCCTTCAACACATGCCCGCGCCGCGAACAGCTGTTCATCAACAGCAGGTGGACTGGACGGCATGAATAGCAGAAGTAATCCAGGATCAGTTTGGACTGAAGCCGAATGTTCAAACTTAGACTTACAAGACGCCGTATCCATCGGCCTATGACTCGCTGCCGTTCCCACACCGCTACAAAGTTCCTGATTTCACCAAGTTCTCAGGGACGGACGACACATCCACTGTGGAGCACATCAACAGATTCATCATCCAGTGCGGAGAGGCTGCCACGCAAGATGCTCTGAGGGTGCGTTTATTTTCATCATCTCTGTCCGGATCGGCCTTCCAGTGGTTCACCACTTTACCGCCAAATTCTATCGTCACATGGGCCGATCTGGAGAAACAATTCCACAAGTACTTCTATGCAGGAGTACACGAGATGAAGATCTCGGATTTGACCAGCCTCAGGCAGAGGAGCGATGAGCCAGTAACGGGGTATATACAGAGGTTCAGAGAAGTCAGGAACAAATGCTATAGTCTGGCTCTGACCGATGCTCAGTTGGCCAATATCGCTTTCCAAGGCCTCTTGACACAGATCAAAGAAAGATATGCTGCCCAAGAGTTTGAAAGCCTGAGCCAAATCGTCCACCGATTGTCAGGACAAAAGGTCCGACCGTTTGAACAACGGAGGAACTTCCAAAAGAAGGTGGCATACTTAGAAGGATCTGAATCCGATGCGGAAGAGGAAATCGGCCTGGCAGAATGGGTCAAAGGGAAAAAACCAATATCTTGCCCCTTTGGCAAGAAGGAGCCAGAGACATTCGGCTTTGACACGTCAAAAGCCGATAAAATTTTTGATCTACTGCTTCAGGAAGGGCAGATTAAGCTGTCTCAACATCACACCATCCCCACGGCCGATCAACTCAAGAAGATGAAATACTGCAAGTGGCACAACGCTACTTCTCATGACACAAATGAATGTAAAGTCTTCCGCCAGCAGATACAATCGGCCATTGAACAGGGGCGGCTTAAATTTGAAACTCCAACCAAATCGGCAAAGCCGATGAAGATAGATCAGCACCCCTTCCCGGCCAACACGGTTAACGCTGGAGGAGACTCAAGTCAAACCAAGGTGCTGACGTCAGAATCGGCGAGAGGAGGCGGCGGCGTCGACCCCAGGAGGCAGATCACTACGGAAGAAATCAGAAGGAACAGGCGAGGGCCAGAACGACCACGCAGGTCCGTCACCTCCCAATTCTTACTCAGTAAATATCGGCAGCAGCAAGAACAAGCACAATACCAGGAAGAGATGACACGTCGGCATGAAGATCACTGGCAATGTCCATTCTTCATCCACTGCTGGGACACTGATATCAGATTGCCATCTGCCGACAACTGTCCGGAGTGTAACGGATTGAGCTGCAACGATCGCCCGAGGCCACACTCTAGGGACGGAGGATCAGAGCCGATCAACAGAAATCGGCGCGAAGAACGACGCGTTTCGGTGCATGATCGGCTGGGGCGCAGAGTTGACCAGTACAGCAGGTCAAAAAGCAAGATCGGCGAGATGGACTGGGGGGCAGGATCAGCGCACACGATCGGCTGGAAGAGATGGCCGATGACAGGGTATCAGATGAAGATCCCCTAGGGAGGGAACCAGATTGGGAACACGCCAGATCATCGGCCAAACCAGTGAATCCCAGGTGGTGTCCCGATGGCCTATCCAGATCCCAGAAGAGAAGGATCCAACGCCTACGCCAGTGGGAACATCAAGAAGAGGAACAAAGACATGTGCCAGAGAAAAGGAATGTTAAATCTCGAGTTTGGCGCCCAAAGAAAAACGATCAGGAAACGAACAACCAAGGATCGGCAGCCGAAATTGATATGGTATTCATACTGCCGATGGAGTTCATGGCGCCCAACGATCGAGATAAAGTAACAAAAACAGAAGAAGAACAAATGGCACAACTGGTATTAGAGCCGATGACAGCTACGTTTGAGAAACCAGAAGAAGAAAAACGGCAGCATCTCAAAGCGCTGTTTCTCAATGGCTATGTCAACGGGAGACCCGTCACCAGATTACTGGTAGATGGAGGCGCGGCAGTTAACATCTTGCCGTATGCCATGTTCCGCAAGCTGGGCAAGGGCGATGACGACCTCACCAAGACGGACATGATGTTGAAGGATTTCGAAGGCAACGTGTCACCCGCCCGCGGAGCGCTCTGCGTCGACCTCACCATCGGCAGTAAGACCCTCCCTACCACTTTCTTCGTTATTAATGGCAAGGGATCCTATAATATGCTGCTTGGTCGCGACTGGATACACGCAAACTGTTGTGTCCCATCTACGATGCATCAATGCCTTGTGCAATGGGTCGGCGACAGTACAGAGATAGTCGCTGCCGATTCCATCTACAGCGTTGCAGCGGCCGATACGCAACAATGGAGCTGCGAGCACGTCAAGTGTATATCTGGCAGGACTTGGGACACCGACTTCCTGAGAGTGTCCGATTTCGGTCTACAGCCGATCCAAGCAGTCGGCTCTGAAGATTCAGAATAAATGGATCAGCTCATCCGAGAAGAGGGGAAGCTGGGGCATGGGTTCACGTCGGCCGATTTATTGGAGATGGTAGATTTGGGAGATAGCAGCAAATCAAGGCCGACGTACATTAGTGCCAATTTGGATTCTGAGTACAAATGTAAATTGATAAGTTTATTAAAAGAGTTCAAGGATTGCTTTGCTTGGGAATACCATGAGATGCTAGGACTGGACCGGTCTATTGTTGAACACCGGTTACCTATAAAATCAGGATATCGGCCATATCAGCAACCTGCACGACGGTGTAACCCCAAGATTCTACCTGACATAAAGGCCGAGATTACAAAGTTGATTGAGGCAGGATTTATTCGGCAGTGCCGCTACGCAGAATGGATTTCTAACATTGTGCCTGTATACAAATAGAATGGAAAATTGCGTGTCTGCATCGATTTCAGGAACTTAAATCAGGCTACGCCGATGGATGGATATCCGATGCCAACGGCCGATATCTTGGTGGATGCTACCGCAGGCCACAAAGTCATAAGCTTCATGGATGGGAATGCCGGATATAATCAGATATTAATGGCCGAGGAAGATATTTCGAAAACGGCTTTTAGGTGCCCAGGCCATCTTGGTTTATTTGAATGGGTGGTTATGACTTTCGGCTTGAAGAACGCCGGCGCTACATATCAACGGGCCATGAACTACATCTTCTACAAGCTCATTGGTTCGTCGGTGGAAATTTATATAGATGACGTCGTGGTCAAGTCAAAAGGGCACCAAGATCATCTGGCCAATTTACAGGAAGTTCCGGAGTGCACAAGGAAACATGGGCTGAAGATGAACCCAAACAAGTGTGCATTTGGTGTATCGGCTGGACAATTCTTAGGATTTATGATCCATGAGCGCGGGATAGAAGTCAACCGCAAGACCATAGACGCCATCAACAAAGTGGTGGCCCCACAAAATAAAACTGAGCTGCAGTCCCTCATCGGCAAGGTCAATTTCATCAGAAGGTTCATATCCAATATATCAGGACGTATTCAGGCGTTTACCCCTCTGTTGAAATTAAAGCCCGACCAGGAATTCATATGGGGAGAAGGACAGCGCAAGGCACTGGAGAATATCAAGCAGTATCTGGTTTCACCTCCGGTGTTAGCCCCGCCACAGCCCGGTAAGCCGTTCAAGTTATATTTATCGGCTAATGAACAGGCTATTGGATCGGCGTTGGTACAGGAGTTTGAGGGGAAAGAACGAGTGGTATACTACGTCAGCCGAAGACTTTTAGACGCCGAAACAAGATATTCCTCGGTGGAGCGATTATGCTTGTGCTTGTACTTTTCATGTACTAAACTCAGGCACTATTTGCTATCGGCAGAATGCATAGTCGTGTTCAAGGATGATGTGGTGAAGTACATGCTGTCATTGCCGATTTTGAAAGGGCGGATTGGAAAATGGATCCTGGCTTTGTCAGAATTCGATCTAAGGTACGAATCGGCCAAAGCCGTCAAAGGTCAAGTGATGGCCGATTTCGTAGTTCAACATTGTGGACCAGAAATTGCCACCGTTGAACCAGTTCCATGGACTCTATAATTTGATGGTTCTTCGTGTGGGGTCGGATCAGGAATCGGCATTGTTCTTGTGTCGCCTCGGGGGGCAACTTATGATTTCTCTCTGCCGATAGAAGCCTCTGCAACTAATAACTAGGCGGAATATCGAGCTGTTCTAAAAGGCATCTGTTGACGCCAGATTTTGACACGTATTGAATCGGCGTCAGGGGAAGAAGATTGGCCGATGCAGGAGATCTAAGAGCTACAGTAAGGAATCGGCCGATCGGGGTAACAGTCGAAAATCGGCCGATTGGTGGCGCAGCCCACACCGATAGGATAGGATTATTCCAGAAGATCCTGGTCAAAAGCTGGTCAACGAGGTATGCTAAGACGGCCGAAAAGCAATTAAAGAAGTTCTGACTGGATTAGGAAGCGGCGGCGGAAGATTCTGCGGGAGTCCGTTTCCTTTTTAAAGTTATTATAGATATAGTAGTTTTCCTGTTTTAAATAAGGTTGTAACAAGTCGTAATCGACCAGGAGTCTTAGTTTCAGGATATAAATAGGAGTCGCTAGGGCTTTGCAAAAGGAACCAACATCAATCAACAAAATACTTCTACTTCGCCAATATCTTCTTCTTTCACGAGTTCGTACGGATTGGCAGGGCTGCATCAACCTGATCTCCGGCCAATTGGTAGGTTCCGCTTATCGAGTAATATCCGAGCTTTAACTACGGGCGCATCGCTGTGGTTTCGTTTGGGTTTATTCACAAGTTATCGATATTTACTAGAATTGCAAGCTTTACCTGTTATTCTAGTATTATCACCAGTTATCCAGCTTGAGATCAGGGTAATCGGCTTCGTCATCGTTCTCCTTCGATTCATCGCCATACAGCCGATTAGATCTGTTTCAAGTGTTGCTTCTATAGTAATTGTTTAGATTGCTCCAGCAGTTCTCTTTACAATTACTATACGATCATCGGCTGACTCATAGCCGATCATCTCTACAGCAAATCGGCCGATTTACCGCCGACGCGCTCCTCAGGACAGATCGGAAATCCAGCCGATCGACGCGCCTGGAATTTAATACTCTATTTCCTTATCAATCAACAGGTCAGATTGACTGGCACGCCGCGCGAACCGCACCAGGGCGATAACCCGAACAGGAGCTAAGCAGATTCTCCCGGGTCGTGTGTCCGACGCTGAAGACCCGTCGGCCGATTTCGGTCTACAGCCGATCCAAGCAGTCGGCTCCGAAGATTCAGAATAAATGGATCAGCTCATCCGAGAAGATGGGAAGCTGGGGCACGGATTCACGTCGGCCGATCTTTTAGAGATGGTAGATTTGGGAGATGGCAGCAAACCGAGGCCGACGTACATTAGTGCCAATTTGGATTCTGAGTACAAATGCAAATTGATAAGTTTATTGAAAGAGTTCAGGGATTGCTTTGCTTGGGAATACCACGAGATGCCAGGACTAGACCGGTCTATTGTTGAACACCGGTTACCTATAAAATCAGGATATCGGCCGTATCAGCAGCCCGCGCGACAGTGTAACCCCAAAATTCTACCTGACATAAAGGCCGAGATTACAAAGTTGATTGAGGCAGGATTTATTCGGCAGTGCCGCTACGCCAAATGGATTTCTAACATTGTGCCTGTATACAAGAAGAATGGAAAGTTGCGTGTGTGCATCGATTTCAGGAACTTAAATCAGGTGACGCCAATGGATGGTTATCCGATGCCAACGGCCGATATCTTGGTGGATGCTGCCGCAGTTCACAAAGTCATAAGTTTCATGGATAATGCCGGGTACAATCAGATATTAATGGCCGAAGAAGATATTTCGAAAATGGCTTTTAGGTGCCCAGGCCATCTTGGTTTATTTGAATGGGTAGTTATGACTTTTGGTTTGAAAAACGCCGGTGCTACATATCAACGGGCCATGAACTACATCTTCCACAAACTCATTGGTTCATCAGTGGAAATTTATATAGATGACGTCGTGGTCAAGTCAAAAGGTCACCAGGATCATCTGGCCGATTTACAGGAAGTGTTGGAGTGCACAAGGAAGCATGGGCTGAAGATGAACCCAAACAAGTGTGCGTTTGGTGTATCGGCCGGACAATTCTTGGGATTTATGGTCCATGAGCGTGGGATAGAAGTCAGCTGCAAGACTATAGACGCCATCAATAAAGTAGTGGCCCCACAGAATAAAACTGAACTGCAGTCCCTCATCGGCAAGGTCAATTTCATCAGAAGATTCATATCCAATCTATCGGGACGTATTCAGGCTTTTACTCCTCTGTTGAAATTAAAGCCCGACCAAGAGTTCACATGGGGAGAAGAGCAACGCAAGGCACTGGAGAGTATCAAGCAGTATCTGGTCTCACCTCCGGTGTTAGCCCCGCCACAGCCTGGTAAGCCGTTCAAGTTATATTTATCGGCTGACGAGCAGGCTATTGGATCGGCGTTGGTACAGGAGTTTGAGGGGAAAGAACGAGTGGTGTACTACGTCAGCAGAAGACTTTTAGACGCCGAAACAAGATATTCTTCGGTGGAGCGATTATGCTTGTGCTTGTACTTTTCATGTATTAAGCTCAGGCACTATTTGCTATCGGCAGAATGCATAGTCGTATGCAAGGATGATGTGGTGAAGTATATGCTATCATTGCCGATTTTGAAGGGGCGGATTGGAAAATGGATCTTGGCTTTGTCAGAATTCGATCTAAGGTACGAATCGGCCAAAGCCGTCAAAGGTCAAGTGATGGCCGATTTCGTAGTTCAGCATTGTGGACCAGAAATTGCCACCGTTGAACCAGTTCCATGGACTCTATATTTTGATGGTTCTTCGTGTGGGGTCGGATCAGGAATCGGCATCGTTCTTGTGTCGCCTCGGGGGGCAACTTATGATTTCTCTCTGCCGATAGAGGCTTCTGCAACCAACAACCAGGCGGAGTATCGAGCTGTTCTGAAAGGCATCCGATTGTTAAGGGAAGTCAGGGCGGATGCAGTCGAGATCTTTGGGGACTCCATGCTCATTGTGGATCAGTTAACAGGACGATCCGAATGCAAGGACGACATCTTGAGGATTTATTATGAAGATTGTCTTCAACTTTTGAAAGGCTTCAAATCTGCAACAATTGAGCACATCCCCAGAGATTATAATGGAGAAGCCAACAGACTGGCTCAACATGCTTCTGGGTATCGGCCGATTCAGGGAGCGATGACGCTAGAACTTGCGGCCGATGACTGGCGGAAGGGGATCGCCGATTATTTGAAAAATCCATCCCAAAAGGTGGATCGGCGAACACGTTTTCAGGCTACAAAGTATGTGTTGCTTGAGGATGACTTATTTTTTCGGACGATTGATGGAGTTCTTCTCAAATGCCTGGGAACAGAAGACGCAAAGGTCCTAATGGGAGAAATCCATGAAGGCGTATGTGGAGCTCATCAATCGGCTCATAAAATGAAATGGATGATCAGGAACAATGGATATTATTGGCCGACCATTCTTGAAGATTGTTTCAGGTACTACAAAGGATGCCAAGACTGTCAGAGGTTTGGCGATGTGCAGCGCGCACCAGCATCGGCTATGAATCCGATAATTAAGCCGTGGCCGTTCAGAGGTTGGGAATAGATCTCATCGGACAGATTCATCCTCCGTCTAGCAAAGGGCATAAGTTCATATTGGTGGCTACAGATTACTTTACCAAATGGGTGGAGGCAGTTCCTTTGAGGAACGTGACATCAGCCGATATGATTGAGTTTGTTAAAAGCCATATTATATATCGATTTGGTATTCCTCAAACCATCACAACTGATCAAGGGACAATGTTCACTTCTGGAGAATTCGGAGAGTTCGCCGCCGATATGGCGATTAAATTATTAAATTCCTCTCCATACTATGCTCAAGCCAATGGCCAGGCGGAGTCATCTAACAAGGGGATAATCAAGCTAATTAAGAGGGAGATAGAAGAACAACCCAAGAAGTGGCATATGTCTTTGGCTGAATCTTTATGGGCGTACAGGATGGCTTGTCATGGGGCCACTAAAATATCCCCTTATCATTTGGTTTATGGCCATGAAGCAGTCTTACCATGGGAGATAAGAACAGGGTCAAGACGCATATCGCTACAGGATCAGTTAACGGCCGATGATTATTCCTTTCTCATGAAAGATGAACTTGACGATTCGGCGGGTTTGCGGTTAAGAGCTCTAATCAGCATAGAGGAGAACAAGAAAAGGGTGGCCAGATGGTATGACAAGAAGGTCAAAGTCAAACAGTTCTCTCAGGGAGATCTGGTATGGAAGCTGGTGCTGCCGATAGGATCTAAGGATCCCAAATTCGGTAAGTGGTCACCCACTTGGGAAGGGCCGTATAGAATCGGCCGATGTGCTCCCGGAAATGCTTACATTCTGGAGACGATAGAAGGGGAGGAATTACCAAGAGCTCTGAATGGATGATATTTGAAAAGGTACTATCCAAGCATTTGGGTAGATGCATAACTTACAGCAAGATATATCAAGATTACATGGCCGACATGGTGTAAGTCGCCCTTAGAATAAAAACACTACTGGTTACGCCTGCGTTGGATTTCTCTTTCGACGCGACCTAATCTTATCATGAGGGAGAGCCTTTCATCTTTCAAGTCCTTTGCATTGACTCCAGCTTCAGCTTGGTCGCAGAGTTCTTTCAGCAGGCGGGCCTTCTCCTCTTCCAAATCTTTCATGGTGGCTTCAGTCTTAGCTTCAGCAAGTCGGTGTGAAGATGAGGAACTCTCGTCAGAGGATGGCATTTGTTCAAAGCAGACGAGATCCATATGGTCCAAGATTGATCGGACACTGGCAGGAACATGATCTTTGAGTTCTTCAGAGTGAGCTTTTATCAGATCTATATCAGCTTGCGACAAAGGCTTGCCTGAATGCATGATTTCGATCGCTCTTTCCAAAACAGGGCTGAGACGGTTCGGCTGAAAGAAGGAATAGACAAATATGTTGGAACAAAGTGAGATGTCTCAGCAAGGGATGGAGAGGAAATTGATACCTGATTAACGGAAGAGGAGGATCGAGAAGACATTTTAATGCTTGACCAAAGACGGCGAGCGGCGGGTTTCAGAGGGAAAAGAAGACAAGCCAGATGAACATTTTTGGAAATAATACGAAGAATCGTATTTATAGAAAGGAAGAGACAGAGGGTTGGCAAGACGTGTACCGCCGGAGTAAAGGCATCAGTAAATGTAAAGCTGCCAGGGGAGACGGTCAAAGTCTGAATCTACACGCCAACATAAATCCTGTTACCGGATTCCATGTCATAGAGCTGATTCCAGAAAAAGATCAGATGCAGAGGGAAAGGTAACACAACTGATTCCGAGGTTTACTCCTATCGCAATGGGGAAGCTTAGAGAGAAGGATTAAAGAAAAAGTTTCGAAGAAAAAGTTATATTTTACTCCGAAACTGGGGGCATGTGTTGACGCCAGATTTTGACACGTATTGAATCGGCGTCAGGGGAAGAAGATTGGCCGATGCAGGAGATCTAAGAGCTACAGTAAGGAATCGGCCGATCGGGGTAACAGTCGAAAATCGGCCGATTGGTGGCGCAGCCCACACCGATAGGATAGGATTATTCCAGAAGATCCTGGTCAAAAGCTGGTCAACGAGGTATGCTAAGACGGCCGAAAAGCAATTAAAGAAGTTCTGACTGGATTAGGAAGCGGCGGCGGAAGATTCTGCGGGAGTCCGTTTCCTTTTTAAAGTAATTATAGATATAGTAGTTTTCCTGTTTTAAATAAGGTTGTAACAAGTCGTAATCGACCAGGAGTCTTAGTTTCAGGGTATAAATAGGAGTCGCTAGGGCTTTCAAAAAGGAACCAACATCAATCATCAAAATACTTCTACTTTTTACCAGTACTTTACTTTTCAAGTCGGCGACTTCGCCAATATCTTCTTCTTTCACGAGTTCGTACGGATTGGCAGGGCTGCATCAACCTGATCTCCGGCCAATTGGTAGGTTCCGCTTATCGAGTAATATCCGAGCTTTAACTACGGGCGCATCGTTGTGGTTTCGTTTGGGTTTATTCACAAGTTATCGATATTTACTAGAATTGCAAGCTTTACCTGTTATTCTAGTATTATCACCAGTTATCCAGCTTGAGATCAGGGTAATCGGCTTCATCATCGTTCTCCTTCGATTCATCGCCATACAGCCGATTAGATCTGTTTCAAGTGTTGCTTCTATAGTAATTGTTTAGATTGCTCCAGCAGTTCTCTTTACAATTACTATACGATCATCGGCTGACTCATAGCCGATCATCTCTACAGCAAATCGGCCGATTTACCGCCGACGCGCTCCTCAGGACAGATCGGAAATCCAGCCGATCGACGCGCCTGGAATTTAATACTCTATTTCCTTATCAATCAACAGGTCAGATTGACTGGCACGCCGCGCGAACCGCACCAGGGCGATAACCCGAACAGGAGCTAAGCAGATTCTCCCGGGTCGTGTGTCCGACGCTGAAGACCCATCGGCCGATTCCTATCCGGCCGATTTTAGCGCCAACAGCATCCAATTATTAAGGGAAGTCAGAGCTGATGCAGTCAAAATTTTCGGGGATTCCAAGCTCATTGTGGATCAGTTGACGGGGTGATCTGAGTGCAAGGATGATATCTTGAGGATTTATTATGAGGATTGTCTTCAACTTTTAAAAGAGTTCAAGTCTGCAATAATTGAGCATATCCCCAGGGATTATAATGAAGAAGCCAACAGACTGGCCCAACATGCTTCTAGATATCGGCCGATTCAGGGAGCGATGACGCTAGAGCTCGCGGCCGATGACTGGCCAAAGGATATCGCCGATTACCTGAGAAATCCATCCCAAAAGGTGAATCGGCGAACACGTTTTCAGGCTACAAAGTATGTGTTGCTTGAAGATAATTTATTTTATCGGACGATTGATGGAGTTCTTCTCAAATGCCTGGGAACAGAAGAGGCAAAGGTTCTGATGGGAGAAATCCATGAAGGCGTGTGTGGAGCTCATCAATCGGCTCATAAAATGAAATGGATGATCAGGAACAATGGATATTATTGGCCGACCATTCTTGAAGATTGTTTCAGGTACTACAAAGGATGCCAAGACTTTCAGAGGTTTGGCAATGTGCAGCGCGCACCAGCATCGGCTATGAATCCGATAATTAAGCCGTGGCCGTTTAGAGGTTGGGGAATAGATCTCATCGGACAGATTCATCCTCCATCTAGCAAAGGGCATAAGTTCATATTGGTGGCTACAGATTATTTTACTAAGTGGGTGGAGGCAATTCCTTTAAGGAACGTGACATCGGCCGATATGATTGAATTTGTTAAAAGCCATATTATATATCGATTTGGTATTCCTCAAACCATCACAACTGATCAAGGGACAATGTTCACTTCTGGAGAATTCGGAGAGTTCGCCGCCGATATGGGGATTAAATTATTAAATTCTTCTGCATACTATGCTCAAGCCAATGGCCAAGCAGAGTCGTCTAACAAGGGGATAATCAAGCTAATCAAGAGGAAGATAGAAGAGCAACCCAAGAAGTGGCATATGTCTTTGGCTGAATCTTTATGGGCGTACAGGATGGCTTGTCATGGGGCCACTAAAATATCCCCTTATCATTTGGTTTATGGTCATGAAGCGGTCTTGCCATGGGAGATAAGGATAGGGTCAAGACGTATATCGTTACAGGATCAGTTAACCGATGACTATTCCTTTCTCATGAAAGACGAACTTGACGATTCGGCGGGTTTACGGTTAAGAGCCCTGATTAGTATAGAAGAAAACAAGAAAAGGGTGGCCAGATGGTATGACAAAAAGGTCAAGGTTAAGCAGTTCTCTCAAGGGGATTTGGTATGGAAGTTGGTGCTGCCGATAGGGTCTAAAGATTCCAAATTCGGTAAATGGTCACCCACTTGGGAAGGGCCGTACAGAATCGGCCGATGTGCCCCTGGGAATGCATATATTCTGGAGACAGTCGAAGGAGAGGAATTCCCAAGAGCTTTAAATGGACGATATCTGAAGAGGTACTATCCAAGCATTTGGGTAGACGCATAACTTACAGCAAAATATGTCAAGGTAACATGTCCGATTTCTCATCGGCTTTCTGGCTACACATTTGGTGAAGGAAACATTGGGATTCATTATTGAATGGAAATTACAGATTACATGGCCGACATGGTATAAGTCGCCCTTAGAATAAAAATACTGGTGTCTACTGATTACGCCTACGCTGGATTTCTCTTTCGATGCGACCTAGTTTTATCATGAGGGTGAGCCTTTTCTCTTTCAAGTCCTCTGCAGTGGCTCCAGTTTCAGCTTGGTTGCAGAGTTCTTTCAGCAGGCGGGTCTTCTCCTCTTCCAGATCTTCCATGGCGACTTCAGTTGTAGCTTTACAAGGAAGTGAAGAATTTTTGTTGGAAGATGGTCGCTTGCGGACCAAAAGATGAGCACTTATGAGGTCCGAATATTCCTGGACGGCGGCAGGGACATGATCTCTGAGTTCCTCAGCATGAGTTCTTATCAGATTTCTGTCTGCCTGTGTTAATGGCTCTTCTGAATGCATGATTTCTATCGCTCGTTCTAGATCAGAGCTGAGACGGTTTGGCTAAACAGAGATAAAGGGGGTTACCCAGTATCGGAGCGATTTGAAATGCTTAAGAAAAAGGTAGAGGGGGAGTTCATACCTGGTTGACAGAGGAAGAGGATGAAGAGGACGAACAAGACATCTTGCCGTTCAGTTGGGACAGTAAAAGAAGAAGAAGAGATAAGTGATGCGTGTGCCTCTAGAGATGGTGAACGGTCTGAGTATAAATGAAAAGGAGGTAGATGGATGGTGAGACACGTCCTATCAGAGTAAATGCATACATAAATGCGAGGCAGACTGAAAAAGCAGTTCAAAACCAAATCGGCGCAGTGGCATTAAAGGAGCAATAATGTTTAACATATTTTTTACAGCCCAAGGAAAGCATCTATGGCTACAATCGCTCGTCGTCTAATTTGATCGGCCGATTCTACTATTCTCTGATCATTTTCGGCCGATCCTGGTACTTCTGACACGCGGCGATGGAGCCTTATTGTTTCACGGGCCAGATGTTGTCTTTCTTGCTTCAGCTCGCTGATCATGGTTGGGAGTTCTTGGAGCTTCTTCTCTTCAGCGGCTATCTCTTTGGTTATCTGTTCCATCTCCTTGGCTAGTTCTGCTCTCCTCCGTTTCAGCCGATCTATTGCGCCGACGATGTCCGGACGGCAGTTCTCGAGGAAGTTGATTCTGTGATATACTTCCTGAGTCCGATGCTTGTACGAGTCAACCTCCTCCTGAGTTTTGGCCATCTGAGCACGATCGGCCATATGTTGCAGCGCCCTGGAAACCGGAATCTGCATACCCTCTATATAGGCAGCATACCCCAAGTCTTCCGACACTTCATCCGGGATGTGATCTTTGACCTCATTGAAAAGTCGTCGGATCGGCGATGCATCTTCCACCAATCGGCCGATGTCACCTTGGAGGAGAGTACGAATGTTTTCGAGCTTGGAGCGGACATCGTTGGAGGTAGAGCTCGATGGAACTGCGTGTGAGGCGATTTCTTCTTCATCGGCCAAGGAGACGGCAAAGGAAAAGATGCTATTGTTGGGGGTATCTTGCTCCAGTAAGGGAACAAAGTAAAGGGTAAGCAAGCGGTGAAAGGAGATCGGCCGATTCTGACGGTAAGATTGTTACCTCTTTGAAACGAATCTCTCTTGCCTGCGCCGGTGGAAGTGTTTCCCTTGTTTCAGGGACTGGTGCACTTGGTTCGCCGGAAGAAGAAGATTCGATCATTATCAGTGCTCTGCTTGGGCTAGCTTCCTGAGAAAGACATAAATTCCCGTGAAAATACTATGGGAAAATGAAATGAGATGATAATGGAAATTTGCCATGCCTCTGTGGGTCTCCCGGCCGATGCCTGTTGTGGAGTTATAATCGGCGTACCCAAGTCGACCTGCATTAAAATTGGTTAAGTTTTCTGAATATTAAGGATGCAAGGTAAGAGATCGCGTACCTCGGCAACCGGAGCTGCTGTAATTTCAGTCCCCACTTGAAACGTGGCCGATAGTTGCGGGGACTGCGGTGGGACAACTTGTGCAGCCTGGCAAAGGAAAGGAATTGATGTCAGTAGAAGATTTGGAGAATATATGAGATAAATAAGATTACCTGGACAGCTTCTACTAATAGTGATGTTGCAGCGGCTCCGACTTCGGCGGTGACTTGGGGATCGGCCGTCTCGACGACTGGTAGGGGTAAAGGACCTGAGGCCTCGGCGAGCGTCACCTCCACTTGATCGGCCGATCCAACACGGGGAGTATCGGCCGATACTTCTGCCATCTGGCTAGCCAATCCGATGCGGGAGATTTCAGCCGATGCTATTGTCGCCTGATCGGCCGATCCAACGCGAGCTCGCACCCGACGGCTGGTTATCTTTGATGTCGGCCTTTTGGGTGCTCGTCTTGATCGTCCGGTGGAGATGTCTCTGACAGATGGAGCATGGAAGCCGATGAGTGGATATGGCGTGTATTGGTGATGGCTGTCAATCGGCCGGCCGCTTCGGCTCCGCATCGGGGGAACATGGCTTTCAGACTGAAGGGATAAACATAAGTTAACAACAAGATGATAATGCGACATTGGAATCGGCTAAGGAAAAAAAGACATACCGCTGCATTTGGGTCGATGTGCTCTGGGTCCAGAATGTTGCAGTAAGATGATGGAGATTTACAGAAAAGATGCTGCTTCCATTCTGCCCACCATAATTTATACTGCTGGGTGGCGAAAGAGGCAACTGACCAGCTCTTCAAGTCAATAGTGCTGGAGTCGGGTACTAGATCGCACAACCGGCTGTAGTCAAGACTTGAAGTTAATCCATCTCTGAATTTTGCCTGGCCAGCGAAATAGACTCGAATCGGTAGTTGGCCAAAACCCAGTTGCCTTGCCGCAGCCGATGGACAGTAGAACTCATAGGTGGGTGAATCCTTTCCTGAGAAGAAGTTAGCCGGCAGAATTCCCGGTTTGATCAAGACGTCCATTAATTCTCTGTCAAATGTATGAGTGGAGAAATCAAAGCATACGGGCAATTCGAAAATCGGCTCTGCGATCTGATATGGATGCCAGATGATCATCTCTTCACTAAGGCCATTGTAGAAACATCTGAAATATTCAGCTGTGCGGGTGGCAGTAAATTGGCAGCCGGGAAAGGCCGATACCGCTTCTCCAACAGATCTGCAGCGGCGACGGACCGATGGATTCTCCTCTGACTCGATGTTGGGAAAGGTCTTTGTCTCTATCCGCTGCTGAGAGACCTTGCTCATGTGTAAATTGAGCCAGAGGGTGATGAACCACCAAGGACCGCTTGGGTTCCCTATCGGCTCCCCCTTCGACAACTTGACGCCGATTTGGTGCATCAGATGGTACGCCGATCCCAGCAAATGTTTACCGAGGGGGATGGCCGATCCTTGTGCAAGAGACTCTGCCAAAGCTTGGGTGTTGGAAGAGGGGCCGACCGCTCTGCCACAAAAGAAATGTTTCTCCAGCCACATCATCAAGAAGGCAGTGTGCTCCCTCTGTGAGACTGTCCCTGTCTTCATGTTTTTACTGATGTATCCTTTCCACCCGCCGATTCCTTTGGTCTCCAGCCGATGAGATGGCTTGAACAGATAATTGAAGGGGGTATCGGCGGAGGAAACATCTAGGCCGGTCAGCAGCAGGACATCGGCCAAGGTCGGGGTCATGGGTCCGTGTCCAAAAAGGAATGCGTTAAGTGCATCGGACCAGAAGTAAGAAGCTGCCATAACCAAAGGTTCGTTCCTTTCCATATGAGACAGGGATAAGTCTATGCATTGGCCGATTTTGAGTTCTTCCCATTGAACCTTCCAAGACCCTGCTACCCTCTGGTACCATCCTCTCCACCCAGGTGTTTCATTCGGCCAGGATCTGAAAGTGCCCACCCAATGATCTAAATCCATGGATGACTGCTTAAAGGGGATCCTATGAGTTTCTAAACTGATTAGATCCGTTGGATCAGGGCTCCCCATAGGGCCCAGACAGATAAGGTCAGGGGATTCTGAGAGAGGAATGGTGATTCGGTGCCTAAGTGCCTAAAAAAAGGGAAAAAGGGAAGAAACTAAGAAGGGGTCCGGAAAATACTGAAGCAGTAGAAATGCAAAAAGGGAAAATTTCGAGCATTTACCTCTGGGATGGAAGCCATCGTCGCCGATGACGCCGCTGGGGAAGCCGCCGATTGGGCCGCCGCCGCCGCCAAAGGAGCAGCCGATGGAGCCTCTGTAGATAGGGTGGTCGCCGATGGAGACGCCATTGGGGGTCGGAGTAGGCTGCGGATGAGATCGCCGGAAAAGGGGAAGCACTTGGGAATCGAAGGAGTTTGGAGGAAGACGAACAGTGATGCGACGGAGAGAATGCTAGATTCGTGAAGAAGGAGAGGCGGAGAAAGCCAGTACTTAAGAGAGATCAGGGGAGCAAGGGCAAAGATGGTATTTTTACCGCGCTGTCTACACGAGTTCCAGGGGAGCAGTCGTTTCGCACGCCCGGTTCGAGGAGATTGCAATCATTGTGCCGCGGAACGGAAGGAGATTTTTACTGCGCCCGTTTCGGAGGAGAGGATTAAAGAAAAGAGTTTCGAAGGAAAAGTTATATTTTACTCCGAAACTGGGGGGCATGTGTTGACGCCAGATTTTGACACGTGTTGAATCGGCGTCAGGAGGAGAAGATTGGCCGATGCGGCAGATCTGAAGGCTACAGAAAGAATCGGCCGATTGAGGTAACAGTTGGAAATCGGCCGATTGGTGATTCAGCCTACGCCAACAGGATGGGACTATTTCAGAGGGTCCTGGTCAAAAGTTGGTCAAAGGGGGCACGCTAAGTCGGTCGGGGAGCAATTGAAGGAGGTCCTGATTGGATTAGGGAACGGCGACGGAAGATTCTGCGGGAGTCCGTTTCCTTTTAAAGTTCTTATAGATATAGTAGTTTAAATAAGGTTGTAACAAGTCGTGATCGGCCAGGAGTCCTAGCTTTAGGGTATAAATAGGAGTCGTCAGGGTCTTGAAAGAATCAATACATCAATCAACAACAATACTTCTACTTTTCCAGCAATGTACTTTCAAGTCGGCGACTTCGCCAATATTTTCTTCTTCCACGAGTTCGTACGGATTGGCAGGGCTGCATCAACTTGATCTCCGGCCAATTGGTAGGTTCCGCTTACCGAGTAATATCCGAGCTTTAACTACGGGCGCATCGTTGTGGTTTCGTTTGGATTTATTCACCAGTTATCGATATTTACTAGAATTGCAAGTTTTACCTGTTATTCTAGTATTATCACCAGTTATCCAGCTTGAGATCAGGGTAATCGGCTTCGTCATTGTTCTCCTTCGATTTATCATCTCACAGCCGATTAGATCTATTTCAAGTGTTGCTTCTCTAGTAATTGTTTAGATCGCTCCAGCAGTTTTTCTTTACAATTACTAGACGATCATCGGCTGATCCATAGCCGATCATCTCTACAGCAAATCGGCCGATTCGCCGCCGACGCGCTCCTCAGGACAGATCGGAACTCCAGCCGATCGACGCGCCTGGAATTTAATACTCTATTTCCTTATCAATCAACAGGTCAGATTTACTGACACGCCGCGCGAACTGTACCAGGGCGATAACCCGAATAGGAGCTAAGCAGATTCTCCCGGGTCGTGTGTCCGACGCTGAAGACCCATCGGCCGATTCCTATCCGGCCGATTTTAGCGCCAACACTTCTCTTGGCCGAGCCTCGTTGATGAAATATAAGCCCATGAATAATTATTCTAGCATGATCTGGAAGCCGATAGAATATCCAGAAAATGAGTATCCGGCTTCCAATCAAATATTGTGGTTCCACCGTGGAGCCGATAGATGTATCGGCTATCTCGTAGTTACTGGCATATCTTTACTGAATGTCTGACACTAGGAGGCATGGAATATCTTCATTAAATTCTCCATCATAACTTCTTTCTTAGACATATCGGCTTGAATATCACTAGCTGAGTCAATAGCAATATTCAATTTAATCTGGTCCCACTGGACGTGCTAAAAATGTGTTGACGCAAAATCCTGACGACGACGGACCCTGCGTCGACCCACACGAGGATCCGGGAGCCTCTTGCTTCAGTCCTGTGTGGCGTCCAAATTGGCGAGCGTGGTGTGCGCGGCGTGCCAGTCAGTTTGATCCTCCTGCAACTGACAAGATGAAGATATTTCCTCTGAAGCTTACGGCGATCGGCCGATCAGGCCGATGCGGTCCAAGCACCAGTAGAGGTGATGATATGGCAAAATAAAGCATGAAAAGTGAATAATCGGCCATGAGGCCGATTACAGCATCCTGATGAGCATGGGAGGCTTATCGGCTATCTAGACCAGATCTGCATGATTGGTCATAATAAAGGGTAAAAGCCATCGGCTAGAATGCCGATAGAAAATGGGGTGCCGTTGGGATCCCGATCCATCATAGGTAGAGCCGTAAACCAATGCAGTTTCAACTAACATTATCAGCAGTGTTTCTAGATGAAACGACAGCGATGCGCCCGGAAGTTGCAATCTAGAAACACTGTCGATAAGAGGCTAATCTAGACTTCACCGGTTAACAGATCTATCCGCAATAAAACTTGATCCCAACAACACTTGAGAAGTAGCCGAGATTAAGATGCAACAGGCTATTAAAAGATCTATCATCTATTCTAACACGATAAAAGCTAACTAAAGCAGTCAGGGAGCAAGACAATAGATTAAACAAATATGAGCCGATGCGATCTTAATCAGGGCTAGGATAACTGGTGAGTACCGTAGATCGAGAAGGAGGCGATGCACCGTAGGTCGAAGATCCAAGGTACTCGATAACTTGGTAGAACTTTGGACTTACCCCTTCGCCGGACATCAGAGCGATGCAGCCCAACGTCGGGTGCCGATTTCCGCCGATAACTAAAGTAAAAACATAAGAGAAAAAGCGTAGTGGTGCGCCGAGTGTATTGATCGAGAGATGAAAGTTACAATGACCCTCGTCTCTTTATATTTATAGGGACAGCTAGCTTGGTCGCCACGTAGGTAACAAACTTGACTAACAAGTAAAATCTAAAGTAAAATCTAAACTAAAAGAAAACATTAAGATACACAGACTCTAAATTCCATTCCATAGAATCCTCCTCGACTAAGCTTCTTGCTGATCCATCTGTGCTAAGATCGATCCACATGCGTGATTAATTTAGACTGTTCCTCCATGATGCGTGCAAGGCAAACAAACACACGTAACCTTACCTTCTTTAATTTAATCATCCCTTCACGCACTTGATGGCTTGGGCCTCCACGCGTGCTTCTTTCTTTATTCCAAGGATCATCGCGATGCTAATCATATTTGATTAACAAATTTTCTTCACGTGATGTAGTTACTTATGTGTATGCATGCCTCATTAGCTTTCTCCTCTTGCCTTCACGTGTGAACTTCACATACTTGCTTGCTCCCAGCTCCATCGGCAACTGCTGCTATATATTGGCTTCCACGTTGATTCTTTGTTCATGTATACCAATAGCCGATTACTATTGCTTCGTAATTTTGGTTACATCGGATCTTCTGATCGAAATCCGGTGTCAACAACGGCGAAGACGGCAACTGCAGCAGCTCGGCAGACGACGCCGGCGCAGGGCGGATCTACATGGGCTTTAGGCCACCATGCTACTGAGCCCATCAGTGGCGACGGCCCATCGTGAAAAGTTGGACCTTGATGTGGCCTGGGTCCACACCCTCATGCCGCCGGTAACTCGCGTGGGCCTGACGCCCAGACACATACGTTCCGTCACCTCCGAAGGCCCAATGGAATTTGTCAGCGTCTCAAAAAAGAAACCAATTTGTCGTCTTTTTTTTGAGTAAAGGGTAGCTTCATTCATCCAGAAAAACGATTACAATCCTGCTCAAGCAGTTCCCGTACAGAGGTTGGGGGCTCAAGCTGCCACACCCCAAGCCTACTCATACCAGAAACCTGCTTGGCAATTTCATGTGCTACCCTATTACATTCTCTATCAACATGGGAGATGCAAAAACTTTGAAACAAAAGACTAATATCCTTCATTTCCTGCAGAATTGGCATGATCATCGACCGTTGCTGAAGCATCCCCACATAAGCGAGACCAAATGTGATACAAATATCAGTCCCAGGAGGCTGATAACACATTTATTCAACAAATAGTTCGGTCACCGTGCAACCTCCGGGGAGGTGGGCACTCAATACACACGATAACAAGAAGTAAAAAGGCTACAAAAATACTCCAAAGTGCGATCAAGACGAAGTTCAGGTCGGGCTTAGAATATCGCGCCAGCGGAAGCATCCTTAACTGCCCAATGCCACAGGCAAGTTGGGTGCGGACGCGACGAACTACTCGAAATCTTCACCAACGACGAAGTCCGAATCTTCCTCTGTAAAAGCAACAAGGGTGAGTACAAAACGTACTCAACAAATCCAACCCCACCCTACCGAGGGGGATAGAAGAATACATGCATACAGATAATTCAAGGAATAAGCCGAGGTTTATTTTGCATAAAGCCAATTTTTATACACATGCAAGGTTTGTCTAGTAATTTGATTTTTGCAAAACAAGTTGTTGTCATGAAGATAGTTCATAATGGGGTGATCCTACACAAAGGATCCAAATTTTAATTGCTACCGGACACCCCGTCCACAGCACCACACGGCACACTTGCCGGAATTTCCAAAATCAGCACACACCTTAAGCGCACCAAAGGAGTTTTCCCAATTCCCAAACACTAATCAAAGTGACCAAGCCATAACTCGTCCAAGACTGTGGACACAGCTATTCGAATAGATTTTAAACTTTGCAGAGGTGTACACTTTACCCACAAGTAGGGTACCGCAACACGATCACCTTAGTATCAGTGCGGATCCATGAAAGCCATTACCCACCATAGCATCTGTGGCAGAACCACGTGAATTAATCCGGCTCAAGCGCGCTAACCATCACTACAAGGGCAATCAGGGCTAACTCGCACTTCAAACGGAATAATCCACTAGTCTGTCGAGTAACCTCCCGATACAACCACGGTTTTTGCTGATCGAAACCACACATACATGTACTCACACAAAGGTGAGCCCAGAGGATACAACAATCCACAAATTTTACACCACAGGGTTCATCATAAATTATTATTACAACGGAGTTCAAATTCGTAAAACGAGGTACTTCAGAGTTCAAAATAATTGAGTTCTTCAGAGTTCAATGCAGTAGAAAAATAACGATAAACTACTCGACGGTACAGGATGTCTCGATGAAGCCCGTACGAGACATCACTCGGCATTATTATCGTTGGCCGGGGGCGTATCCTATTCCACCGACCAACCAGGAGGAAGGGTACAAGACCAAGTCAAACTAGCGATCATATCCTCGAAAGTTTCACCTGAAAACAAGCCACAAGTAAGGCTGAGTATACTAATACTCAGCAAGGCTTACCCGACTAGTGGAATATACTTAGCCGACTCCTAGACATGCAAGGCTTTTGGCTTGAGGGGTTTGTTTTGCCGAAAAGCATATATAAGTAGGTCCTTACTTTCAAATTTTAGCTCCAAGTTCTAGTTTTCTTTAACCATTCTAGATAAGCAACTATCCAATATCATACATGGTGGAAGAATTAATTTTTCATCCAACAAGATTAATCATCATCATTGTTCCTCTTCTTACTCTATGTGGTAAAAGGGTCAAGCAGTCTCAATAACCACGAGAAACGGACGATTCGAATCGAATTTCTTAACCTTGCAAGGGAAACCTAAACACACGTCACGTGGTTACTCCCAGAGTCACACGTGCAACATTTCCCTTCAATTCCCGCTTCACGGAACAGGCCCTCTGCCCTCGACTACACGTCCCCATGGACCCGGCCATGGCGGCACATGCACCCGCCATTAGCTAGATGTGAACGAATTCAAGACGGTGGGGAGTATATTCCGGCCTCGGTTCAATCCGGTACTTAAGCTTACCGATTACCATATTCTCGGCATGTGGTTAGTACGTTCAAAGACTTAACCACCACTACCACACACTGCGGCCTTAGCATTTTTCACTAAACAGACGGGGCCTCAATCTTCAACATAAACATCGTACCATAGCCCCATCTGTCGACCTTATGATTGCAGCATGTAGTAAACATTCAACTCCTATATTCTCGCGAGTGACAGAAAATTACCCGACTTTTACCGGAGTCCTATTAGCATAGCATTCTATCGAACCTTACATCTAGTGTTCAGAGCATGGGTACCTAGGATCATGCAACTAAGTTTTCATCCAACTCCTATAAACTTAATGCACAAGTAAAGTAGAGTAATAAGTTGCATAATTTAGAAAAATAGGGTTCATGCTCCGCGACTTGCCTTCTTGAGCTAAGCTAGCCTTGGGCTCTTCCGAACTCGGGTTCGGGTCTTCGAAAATTTCAGTTAGATTCGCTTGGGCTTCACGCTGCTCACTCTCGGACGCGGGCACCAGCTCGTACGTTCCGTCGGCGAGAGTAGTCGATTCTATATGAATGCACAAGTGTAAGTTATAGTGATGGTATATGACGATTATTTTCCTTCACGATAAAGTTGCAGTCCACAAAACATTAATTTGGTTGTGAATTTACTTAGTTAAGATTTCTTTGGGCAATTATTAATAGAGTATAACTTAACTATTAACTTCATTAAACAAGAAGGGGTTGTGTTATAGTGGATACTTAATTTTCTAAGCACAACATGGATTAAACACAACTTCTGGACTAGGTAACTTCTGGTGATGAAATTTTTATTTACAGCACATTATGCAGAGACAAAAGCACTGCAAAAATTTTAGATATTTGCACGTAGCAGAATAATTATGAAAAATGTAATACATAGCTACTACTAGAACATAGTTATTTTTATACAGAACAAACCATTCATGTATTGACATATAAAATTTTACAGGTGATTAATCTATCCATATATGTGTTACCGTAAATTTGTCAGATTTTACTGTGCAATATACAAAGCATAATAAATAGGACAATGTACACCTATTTTAATAAAGATTAATTTCTACAGGATGTTTTACAGGTGTTCTGAGTATGAAACTTTTTATATAGCAAGAGCTACTCTAAAGTGTCCCACAGTAAAAAGTTGAACATTTTCCAAGCACAAAAACTAATTATTTGAATTAGTGCATTTTTCCTACCACAAAATTATATAAGTAGGGTTCTAAACTTTTTTTGTGGTATTTAGGCATCAATATAACAGCTTTGGAAAAATTCGACAACATGAATCATAATTCAACAGCAGTTACAGATTAGTTTTATTATTTCATGACATAAACAAGTTTTATTAAAAAGTTTAGCTAGAGATGGGTTCTGGTCCTAAACGTTTTCCACTGGACTACACATCAAGCAACTAAACTACTGTTAAATTTTTAGGTTTAGCCTTTGTCTACAACAGTTGGTACAATTAAAGTCTATTAAACTTTCCATTTTATTTATAGAAAGATTTAGCAAGTAATTGAAGAAATGCATGTAACAAAAGTTGTAGATCTTCTTCTATAGATTACAGAATAGTTGAGTTTGTATTTTTCTGATTTTTCTACTATGTTATATGTATTTTACAATTTCACTGTTTTTGAAACTAGGTTTAACACTTTCTTTTACAGAGGGGTCCCTGAAAACTTGCGTGCAGGCCCCTGGGAAGATTGCAATCAAAGCAATGTGGTCCCTGGGCGGCGCTGGTATGGCGGCCGGCCAGATTCCGGCGAGGGGGCTCGTCGGCGGCGAGGGGAAAAAGGTCATGGAGATCCAGGGAGGTGAGAGCTACCTTGGGGTGGGCTTGGTCGGGGTTGGGAGTGACTGGAGGTGGCTCGTCGGCGCGGAGCAGAGGGGCGGCGGCGGGACGGAGCGTCGGCGACGGTGCTCCGGCGAAGAGGGGAAAGCGTGGGCTGGTCGATGAGCTTCGCGGCGTCAAGGGGAAACCGTTTCGAGACTTGGCTTGGATGGAGGAGCTTTGGAGTGGGCTGTTCGCGGAGCAGCACGGGAGCGGCGGCTGCACGGGCAGCGCTGGCGGTGCTCCGACGGTCGAGATGGCCGGTGAGCTTCAGTGGAGGGAGGGCAAGCTCGCTGGGCTATGGGTTTGGGCAGGGGGAGTCTGGGGAGTGGGGCGCCACAGACGGGTGGTGCACGGCGGCAGTAATGGTGGTGGCGGCGGCGTTCTGGTGTTTGGGCGCGCGAGGGTGGGCTTAGTGCGGTCTTATGTAGGCAGCAGAGAGGCGAGAGGAGGGGTGGGACTGGACTGCGAGGCGCGGGCGCGGGCGGCACGATGGGGGCGCGTTACTGGTCGCGGTGGGCGGCGAGCAGAGACGACGTGGCGTGCGGCAGGCGCGGGCAGGGGATTGGGCGCTGAGGATTTGACGTGGGGAGCGGGAGATCATGCGACGCGCGGGTTGGGCGAGGAGCTGCAGCAGCTGGCTTGCCGGGCGGCGATCGCGGCGACTGGCAGGACGCGGCGGGGACACGGGCAAGGTGCGGCTTGTGCATTGGGCGTGGCGGGCGGCAAGCAGAGGCGCGCGTCGCCGGCGTGCGCGTGGCATGCACGGACTGGGGAGGAGCGCGGCGTTGGGAGGAGCGCGGCGTGCGGAGGAGCGCGGCGTTCGGGCGCGACTAGGCATTGGCTTGGCGCCTAGCGCCGGTCAGGCATCGCCGACCAAGTGTCCTGCGGCGACTGCGTGGCGGACGGAGGGTCGGGCGAAACCGAGGGTCGGGCGAAGCGAAGGGTCGGGCGAAGCTGAGGGTCGGGCGAAGCGAAGGGTCAGGCGAGTGTTGGGTTAGGCGAAGCGAAGGGTCGGGCGAGCGAAGGGTCGGGCGAAGCAGCTGCGCGTCGGAGGGTCGGGCGGAGCGTAGAAAGAAGGGTCTACAGTGAAAATAGAAGAAAAGGCAGGGGCTGGTTTGCAAATCTAAGTATTTCTCAAATTTTTGTGTGGCAACTCAAAAATCTCTGAACATGAAAGTTGTCCAAAATGAAAAGTTACACAAGTTTTGTTTCAGGCCAAAGTTCATTTGAGTTCTAGTTTAGAAGTTATTTTTAAAACTCAAAAAGTATAATTCGGAGGGCACGTCATTTCCTGGGCAAAACTTTGCATTCACTCCTAGGCTTCAACTAGACTTTTGTTTAATCATTTCAATAACGACGTGCCTATTCAATTTTGTAGCCATGTTTGCATCAATGTGAAAGTTATCTAAATGGCTTGATCAAAGTATATGTACTTATGCACATATACACAACCATTTTCAATTCAAAGCAAAACCAATTTATAATTCATTTCTTTTAAACTTTTCTTAGTTATTTATGCATCATGTTAAGCTAATGAGGCTTATTTCATAATTTATACACCTGAGGTGTTACAGCATTGTCATGATAGTCACCACGAGAGCTAACTAAGGGGTTCGTGACCTTCCAACGAGGTCTTCAAATGGGCCACGAATAAGCCTGCACTTGCTTATGCCTGCTCCTTAGCCTCTCGCTGCGCACCTGCCTCCAGATGACTAACATACTAGCTACTGGGATTTAGACTAAGCCCTTGCCACATACAAGGGTCAATTGGTTGTACGATAAGTTGGGTTAGGCAAGATGACACATCGACTCGGTCCTTAAACCAGACAAGGCGGATATCTTCCACACTCAGCCACACAAGCATGAGCCAAACTCCCAGGCGTCCCACTCAAGGAACACTGATCTGCCCCATCTCAAGGTAATCACCAACTCTTAGTTGTTCATTAATATTTTTCCAAAATCCCAACCCATGTTTACACCAACAACACACTCAACACATTTTCTTATTTGAAAACAAGTGTATTTCCAAAATGAGTAGTAACAATGTTGAATAATAGATCCTAAGTATTTAGCTAATATCAAGGAGATCGCATAAACAGAGCGCATCATGTCTAGCGATAAATCCTAGGTTATATATATCATCAGCGAGGTAATGGCAACAAAGAGTGGCTATCCAACCAGGTTTATAACTAAATCAAGCAGTAAAATAATTGAAGCATATATTTATATATAATTGGATGCAATTTAGGCTTCTACGGGTTGTGTTTGAAAACTGGGATCAATATGATCAAAAGGGTAAAGGTTGGACTTGCCGTCTTCAAAGCCTTCGGGTAACGCCTGCTCGCAGTACAGATCTTCCGGCTCTCGCTCGCAGTGCTGGCCTTCGGGCTCCTCAATGTGCTCTTCCTCGATCACTCCATCTGCTACGGCGATAACGGTGCAACGACAAACAAACACAAACAAGCATAACATAAAATAAAATGAGCTCAAGAGGAGATGAAAATAGGAGGAAAAGATAGAATATGATGTTATAGGGATTTAGAAAAAAAATCAAGGGAATCGGAGCTTGGATGGGCGAGACATGTGGCTTTGTAATTGGGTTTCCTAATTAAATTCCGAAAATAGGAAATAACATTGAGTAAGTGTGTGGCGTGCTCATAATCAGCAGCAAAACGTGGCTCAACTTTGTGTGTGGGCGTGTGGGTTGTGCACTTGGACTGAGCGGCCTAACATCTGTGACTTTAGTCCACAAGGGACCAAGCCCATATGTGCTCACGAGATAGACACAGATGACAGAACACAGGTCGTGTTCTCCTCTGCGCCGCAAGCACCCACGGTGGCAGCTCGTCGGAGCTTCGCCGGAACGGCGCTCCCGGCCTCCGTTCTTGGAGCCGAGGGTATGGGGAGAGAGAGGAGGGAAAGGGGATTCGATTTTGGGTCTTCCCGATGGGGGCTGCTGCGGAAGAAAGAGGGGGCCACAGGCGGCCATGGGTGGTGGCCGGCGAGCTCGTGGGGAGCTCAGCTCAGGAAAGGATAGGGAAAGGCGTAAACTGGGGCTGCTAGAGGAAGGCCTGGAGGTGCTCACCTTGAAAGGAATTGGAATAAGATGGTCTGGCGGGGGAGATCGACGAGCTGCCTGTTCTCGACGAAGAACAGAGAAGCTGGCTACGATTCGATGGCTAGAGCTTGGGATGAAGAACTAGCGGAGCTGGAAGCTCGGCGAGCTCGGGATGGTGATGGAGGGCTCTGGTTGGGTGCTATTTATAGGTGGCGGGGTGGAGCGGTGCCAACGCTCCTCGGCCCGTCTTCAAATCTTGAATGCCAGATGATGGTGGAGTGGCAGCTTGTGAGTTTACGGTGCACGAGCGACGAGGCTGGTTGACGGTGCTACGGCGAGGCGCAAAAGCCGGCGAGCAAAGCTGTAGCGGCGTGGGCGAGGTGGGGTAGCGGCGGTGGGCGGCACGGCGTCGTGCCGGCGGCGGTGTGCGGTCGTGTCACGGGGCCGGGGGTGTCGCGCGTGCTGCAGCGAGTGAGCACAGCAGGGAGGGGCCTGGTTTAGCAAGCTTGCACGCGGCGTGGGTGCTGCAGCACCTGCTGGAGGCTGGAGCATGCCCGTGCTGCTAGAAATCCTTGTGTGCATGTGTGTGTTGTTTGGCTTGCTGATTTCCGTGCTTAGCTTGCTTGAGGTGTTGTTCGCGATAAAAATCGGCCGGGAATCGGCCGATGACCTTCAGCGTCGGACACACGACCCGGGAGAATCTGCTTAACTCCTGTTCGGGTGATTGCCCTGGTGCGGTTCGCGCGGCGTGCCAGTCAATCTGACCTGTTGATTGACAAGGAAATAAACGTATTAAATTCCGGGGTTCCGATCGGCTAAAGTTCCGATCTGTCCCGAAAAGCGTATCAGCGAATCGGTCGATTTGCTATGATGATAACCGGCTATGGACCAGCCGATAATCACGTAACGATTGCCAAGAAACTAATGGAGTAACTTAAACAATTGTTACAGATGCAACACTCGAAATAGATATAATCGGCTATATGATGGTAAACAAGGAGAAATAATAATGAAGCCGATAGTTCGATCTCAAGCTGGATAACTGGTGATAAAACTAGAACAATAGGTAAAACCTATAATTCTAGTAAATATCGATAACTGGTGAATAATTCTAAACGAAACAACGGCGATGCGCCCGAAGTTAAAGTTTAGATGTTATTCGATAAACGGAACCTACCAATTGGCCGGAGATCATGTCGATGCAGCCCTGCCAATCCGTACGAACTCGTGAAAGAAAAAGAAGTATTGGCGAAGTCGCCGACTTGAAAGTAAAGTACGATGAAAAAGTAGATTGTTTGTGTTGATTGATGTCTATATGCTACAAAGCCCTGACTGCCCCTATTTATACCCTAGGACTGAGACTCCTGATCTATTACGATCCAATAAAAACTACTATATCTATAAGATTTTCCTAAAGGAAATGGGCTCCCGCAAAATCTTCTGCCGCCATCTCCTAATCCAATCCGGACTCCTTCCACTGCTCCTCGACCGAGTCAGCGTCATTCTTTGACCAACGTCAGGTCATCTTTGACTGGGATTCTCTGTTGGGATTCCATTGACTTCATCCCCTATCTGTTGGCGCAAGCCCATATTGGCTCAAATGCTCTAGCCTTTCAATCGGCCGACCCCTATCAACTCCATTGGCCGATCGCACGGAACACTGCAGCGCTAATCGGCCGATTCCTAACTGTAGCGTCAATCGGCCGATTCGCAACTATAACCTTTAAACCTGCCGCATCGGCCAATCTCTTCCTCTCCTGACACCGATTCAACACGTGTCAAAATCTGGCGTCAACAGGTGTCAAGTCTGAACGTGTGAGAGAGAGAGAAGCAGGAGAGACTAGGAGGAAGATGATTGATGTGTCGATAGTTCGAACAAAGAAAATAATTAGATGGTGATTATGCAAGCATGGACAACATGGAGTTTAGATGACCAAGGAGTTGAGCTCGAAAGATAAATTTTGCAAATAGGTTCTGAAAATAGTTTTGAATTTGAGTGATTTTTGGATGTGAATTTTCGGGTTGTTACAAACCTACCTCACTTAAAATGAATCTCATCCTCGAGATTCGGCTGGATCCTAAATAGATGGGGAAACTCTTTTCTCAGAGCATCTTCTCGCTCCCAAGTAGCTTCAGTTTCACTGTGTCTACTCCATTGCACTCGACATAACCGGACAATGGAATTTCTCGTCTGTTTAGTAACTGTATCCAAAATTTTATTTGGCAACTCCTGATATCTGAGATCATCTTGCAAATCTATTGCATCTACAAAGACTTGTTCTTCAGGGACTCTCAAGCATTTCTTAAGTTGAGACACATGAAAAACTGGGTGTATATCTGACATTTTTTTGGGCAATTGGATACGGTAGGCTACAACTCCAACTTTCTGTAGCACTTGATAAGGTCCTATATAACGGGGTGCTAACTTTCCCCGAACTTAAAATCTTCTGGTCCCTCGAATTAGAGACACTTTAAGATAGACATAGTCTCCAACTTCGAAACTCAATTCTCGCCTTCGCTTATCTGAATAACTCTTCTATCGAGACTGAGCTGCCTTTAGTTTTTCTCTAATTTCTGCCACTCTGTCTTCTGCTTCTTTTATGAGAGCTGTCCAAGTAAGGTACACTCTCCTACTTCCGACCACAATAAAGGGTTCTGCACTTTCTTCCATAAAGGGCTTCAAAAGGGGACATGCCTAAGCTGGCTTTGTAACTATTATTGTAGGAGAATTCTGCAAAGGTTAAACTCTTCTCCCAATCTTTACCATAGGTAAGTACACAAGCTCTTAACATATCTTCCATGATTTGATTCACTCTCTCGGTTTGACCATCGGTCTGAGGGTGATAAGCTGAGCTAAAATTCAACTTAGTTCCCATGGACTTATGCAGACTTTTCCAAAACTTAGAGGTGAACTGAGTTCCTCGATCCGAGACAATTCTGCTAGGTACTCCATGTAACTTCACTATGTTGTCAATATATAATTGAGCTAACTTATCTCCACCATAACAAGTACGTACAGGTATAAAGTGAGCGACCTTGGTGAGTCGGTCCACCATTACCCATATAGAGTCCTTTTCTTTCTTGGTTCTGGGTAAACCATTGACAAAATTCATGCCAATTTCATCCCACTTCCAACCTGGAATTGGCAGCGGTTGAAGTAGACCAGCTGGCTTCTGGTGTTCTGCTTTTACTCTTTGACAAACATCACACTGTGCCACAAATTGTGCTACATCTGCCTTCATACCATTCCACCAGTATCTTTCCTTTAGGTCCATGTACATCTTAGTGGCTCCTGGTGGATGGAGTATGCTGAGTTATGGGCCTCATCCATGACAAGTTGTCGGAACTTCCCTTCCTTGGGTACAAAAATCCAATTCTTATACCACAAGGCCGTGCTTTGTTTTCTCCGGTTTGATTAGGGATTCTTAACAAATCATGATCCTTGTTCTGAGCTTGCCTAATTTGATCTTCTAGTGTTGGTTGTACACTTATGTTGCAGTTCTGAGGCTGACGAACTATGTGTAGGTTCAATTGTGCCATCTCTTCTTGTAGCTGAGTATTCTTGGGCTCATAGGTTTTTTTGCTAAGGGCATCAGCTACCACATTGGCTTTGCCTGGGGATAACAGATTTTTAAATTGCAATTCTTGATCAATTCTAGCCATCTTCTTTGCCTTGGGTTTAAGTCCGACTAGGTGAATATATACTTTAAGCTCTTGTGGTCAATATAGATTTCACACTTATTTCCAATTAAATAGTGTCTCCAAATCTTGAGAGCATGCACTATTGCTGCTAATTCCAAGTCATGGGTAGGGTAGTTTTGCTCATGGGGTTTGAGCTGCCGGGAGGCATAAGCTACTACCTTTCCATCTTGCATGAGGACACATCCTAATCCATATCTTGATGCATCACAATAGATGATAAAGTCTCTTTGAATATCAGGCAGTACTAGTATAGGTGCAGTTGTTAGTCTTTTCTTTAACTCTTGGAAACTCTTTTCACAAGGCTCTATCCAAGTAAACTTTTTGTCCTTTCGGAGTAGCTCTGTCATGGGTCTAGCTATCTTGGAAAACCCTTCAATAAATCTCCGGTAATATCCAGCTAATCCAAGAAAGCTTCTGATCTCACCAATATTAGTGGGTTGTTTCCAATTATAGACTGCTTCTACCTTTTCAGGATCAACTGCCACTCCTTCTGCAGTCAAAATATGACCAAGAAAAGCTACTTTCTCAAGCCAAAATTCACACTTGCTGAATTTGGCATATAGCATAAGTGCTCTTAGTTTTTCCAAAACAACTCTCAAATGTTGTTCATGCTCTTTGGCATTTTTGGAGTAGATGAGTATGTCATCAATGAAGACAACAACAAACTTATCCAACTCCTCCATGAACACTTTATTCATAAGGTTCATGAAATAGGCAGGGGCATTGGTTAATCCAATGGACATCACAGTGAACTCATATTGCCCATATCTTGTCACAAAAGCAGTTTTTGGGGTGTCACTTTCCTTAATCTTGAGTTGATGGTACCCTGATCTTAGATCAATCTTAGAGAAATACTTGGCTCCTTTTAGCTGATCAAAGAGATCATCTATCCTTGGTAGAGGGTATTTGTTCTTGATGGTTACTTCATTCAAGGATCTATAATCTACACACATTCTCATACTTCCATCCTTCTTCTTCACAAAGAGTACCGGTGATCCCCATGGGGATGAGCTAGGTCTGATAAATCCTTTTTGTTGAAGTTCTCATAATTGTTCCTTAAGTTCAGCTATGCTGCAGCCATCCGATAGAGTCTCTTAGCTATGGGTGCTGTTCCAGGGATAAGATCAATGAGGAACTCTATATCTTTGTCTGGTGGCATACTAGGTAGTTCTTCCAGGAATACGTCCGGGTACTCACTCACTACTGGACCTTCTCCCAAGGTCTTGACTTCCAAATTAAAAACCATTGGGTCTGCTCTAGTCCCTTGAGTGTGGCAAGTTACGGGTACACCTTCACTACCGGTTAGGTATACTACCTTATCTGCACATCCTATGTGGCCATCATGTTGGCTTAACCAATCCATTCCAAGTATTACATCTATCCCTTTGGACTCAAGTACTACTAGGTCTGCTAGAAATTCTACCCCACTTAAAATAATCCTTAACCTTGAACAACCCAGTTGACACTTGATGTCAGCTCCAGGTGTTCGAGTTAATAGGGGTAACTCTAGTAGTACTGTAGGTATATTATGCTTTGCCAAAAAATTTGATGATATGAATGAATGTGATGCTCCAGAATCAAACAGTACTGTTGTAAGAACTGAACCAACTAGAAACTCACCAAGCACTACTCCTGGAGCAGTCTGGGCCTTCTGGGTGTCGATGTGGTTGACACGGGCTCTCCCAAATGACTGTTGCGGCTGCCTCATCTGTTGGTTGTTACTGTTGTTGGTGTTGGTGTTGTTGCGGACTAGAACACGGTTGGATCCTGACACAGATGGCCTTGGTCCATTCACACTGTTGGAGAAGGTGGATGCAACTGGTTTGTCTGCATAAGGACAATTTGCTATATAATGTCTAGTCTCACGGCAGTTGAAACAAGCTCTAGTGTTGTTAGTCACTTGTCCACTGCTATTCTGCTGAGTCTTGACATTGCTTTGGGCCTTGTAACTTGGGTTAGGTTGATGAAAAGCAGATGCCTGAGTTCTATAGTGCATTGGGGCTTGAGTCTTTTGTCCTGAATAGGTGGTGTTTTTCTGTCTCTGGAACCTATCTTGTTGGCAACCTTTTTGTTCCATAAACTTGCGCTTGTTATCTTTCTTCTCTTCTGCTTTGGCCTTGTCAGTTGCAATGGCCATGTTCATCAAGGTGTTGAAGTTGGGATAGATTTGAGGGGTCAATAAGGTCCTAAGTTCAGCAATTAGACCTTTCTTGAACATGTCTTGTTTCTTTTCATCATTGTTGATTTCATCAGGCACATAACGAGACAACTCCATAAACTGGAAAGTGTACTCCTACACTGACTTGGTTCCTTGCTGAAGTTCATGGAACTCATTGACTTTGCGTTTCATGGTTGCAGCTGGGATATGGTAATGACAGAATTCTTCCACAAACTCTTCCCAAGTGATGGTGGTAGCATCTTCTGCTGCTGCACAATAATTTTCCCACCAAGCAAGGGTTGTACCGTGAGCTGGTGAGCTGCTAAGATAACTTTGTCTCGACCAACACAACCAATTGCTTAAAACTTTCTTTGGATAACCCTTAACCAATCATCAGCATCTAGTGGATTTATGGATCCTCCAAAACTAGATGGCTTGGTCCTTAGAAAATCTGTTATCTTTTCCTGCAAACCATATTCACAGTATCTAGGATGGTTGATTCCACGGGCCAAAGCAGACGGGTCTAATTAGCCATAACTTACACTAAGTCATTTGCAGGGGGAAGGGGTAATTCCTTATCATCCTGATTGTCTCCTGCACCCTCTTGCTGGTTCACTTCTTCATCCACAACATTCTCTCTAAGTGGAGGTTCTTGTCTTCTTTGCTGCCTTCTTGTGCCTTGCAGAGCTTGACGCTGGCGTTGCTGAATCCGAGCAGAACGCTTGGGCAGCATCTGAAGATTAAGATGAGAGGGAAAAGCATAAGAGGAGAGGTAGGTCTAAGGTGTGATGTTCTATTGTTAGTTTTTAAAAGTGCAAAGTCAACGCCTTGCTATCCCATAAGGGAACACACAACAAAGCAACCAAAGGGCACTACAACAAACACAATGTTGGCGCTAAAATCGGCCGGATAGGAATCGGCCGATGGGTCTTTAGCGTCGGACACACGACCCGGGAGAATCTGCTTAGCTCCTGTTCGGGTTATCGCCCTGGTGCGGTTCGCGCGGCGTGCCAGTCAATCTGACCTGTTGATTGACAAGGAAATAGAGTATTAAATTCCAGGCGCGTCGATCGGCTGGATTTCCGATCTGTCCTGAGGAGCGCGTCGGCGGCAAATCGGCCGATTTGCTGTAGAGATGATCGGCTATGGGTCAGCCGATGATCGTATAGTAATTGTAAAGAGAACTGCTGGAGCAATCTAAACAATTACTATAGAAGCAACACTTGAAACAGATCTAATCGGCTATATGGCGATGAATTGAAGGAGAACAATGACGAAGCCGATTACCCTAATCTCAAGCTGGATAACTGGTGGTAATACTAGAATAACAGGTAAAACTTGCAATTCTAGTAAATATCGATAACTTGTGAATAAATCCAAACGAAACCACAGCGATGCGCCCGTAGTTAAAGCTCGGATATTACTCGATAAGCGGAACCTACCAATTGGCCGGAGATCAGGTTGATGCAGCCCTGCCAATCCGTACGAACTCGTGGAAGAAGAAAATATTGGCGAAGTCGCCGACTTGAAAAGTAAAGTATTGGTAAAAAGTAGAAGTGTTTTGTTGATTGATTTGATTGTGTTTTTTTGCAAAGCCCTAGCGACTCCTATTTATACCCTGAAACTAGGACTCCTGGTCGATTACGACTTATTACAACCTTATTAAAAAACTACTATATCTATAATAACTTTAAAAAGGAAACGGACTCCCGCAGAATCTTCCGCCGCCGTTTCCTAATCCAATCAGGACCTCTTCAATTGCTTCCCGACCGACTTAGCATGCCTTGTTGACCATCTTTTGACCAGGATCTTCTGGAATAATCCTATCTTGTTGGCATAGGCTGCGCCACCAATCGGCCGATTTTCGACTGTTACCTCGATCGGCCGATTCCTTACTGTAGCTCTCAGATCTGCCGCATCGGCCAATCTTCTTCTCTTGACGCCGATTCAAGACGTGTCAAAATCTGGCGTCAACACATGCCCCCCAGTTTCGGAGTAAAATATAACTTTTCCTTCGAAACTCTTTTATTTAATCCACTCCTCCGAAACTTCCCAATTGTGACAGGAGTAAACCTCAGAGTCAATTGCGTTACCTACTCCTCTGCATCTGATCCTTGCTCTAGAATCAGCTCCACGACATGGAATCCGGTAACAGGACGAACATCATGTTGGCGTGTAGACTCAAACTTTGACCATCTGCCCTGGCAGCTTTACATTTACTGATGCCTTTACTTCGACGGCACACGTCTTGCCAACCCTTTGTCTCTTCTTTTCTATAAATACGCCTCTTCGTACTATTTCCAAAAATGCTCATCTTGCTCGTCTTCCTTTCCTTCTGAATCCCGCCCCTCGCCGTCTTTGGTCAAGCATTAAAATGTCTTCTCGATCCTCCTCTTCCGTTAACCAGGTATCAATTTTCTCTCCATCCCTTCCTGAGATATCTTACTTTGTTCCAACATATTTATCTATTCTTTCTTTCAGCCGAACCATCTTAACCCCGGTTTGGAAAGAGCGATCGAAATCATGCATTCAAACAAGCCATTGTCGCAAGCTGATATAGATCTGATAAAAGCTCATTCTGAAGAACTCAAAGATCATGTTCCTGCCAATGTCCGACCAATCTTGGATTATATGGATCTCGTCTGCTTTGAACAAATGCCAACCTCTGACGAGAGTTCTTCATCTTCACATCGACTTGCTGAAGCTAAGACTGAAGTCGCCATGAAAGATTTGGAAGAGGAGAAGGCCCGCCTGCTGAAAGAACTCTGCAACCAAGCTGAAGCTGGAGCCACTGCAAAGGACTTGAAAGATGAAAGGCTCACCCTCATGATAAGATTAGGTCGCGTCGAAAGAGAAATCCAACGCAGGCGTAACCAGTAGTGTTTTTATTCTAAGGGCGACTTACACCATGTCGGCCATGTAATCTGTGATTTCCATTCGATAATGAATCCCAATGTTTCCTTCACCAGATGTGTAACTAGAAAACCGACGAGAAATCGGCCATGTTACCTTGATATATCTTGCTGTAAGTTATGCATCTACCCAAATGCTTGGATAGTACCTTTTCAGATATCGTCCATTCAGAGCTCTTGGGAATTCCTCCCCTTCTATTGTCTCCAGAATGTATGCATTTCCGGGAGCACATCGGCCGATTCTATACGGCCCTTCCCAAGTGGGTGACCACTTACCGAATTTGGGATCCTTAGATCCTATCGGCAGCACCAGCTTCCATACCAGATCTCCCTGAGAGAACTGTTTGACTTTGACCTTCTTGTCATACCATCTGGCCACCCTTTTCTTGTTCTCCTCTATGCTGATCAGAGCTCTTAACCGCAAACCCGCCGAATCGTCAAGTTCATCTTTCATGAGAAAGGAATAATCATCGGCCGTTAACTGAACCTGTAGCGATATGCGTCTTGACCCTGTTCTTATCTCCCATGGTAAGACCGCTTCATGGCCATAAACCAAACGATAAGGGGATATTTTAGTGGCCCCATGACAAGCCATCCTGTACGCCCATAAAGATTCAGCCAAAGACATATGTCACTTCTTGGGTTGCTCTTCTATCTTCTTCTTGATTAGCTTGATTATCCCCTTGTTAGATGACTCCGCTTGGCCATTGGCTTGAGCATAGTATGGAGAGGAATTTAATAATTTAATCCCCATATCGGCGGCGAACTCTCCGAATTCTCCGGAAGTGAACATTGTCCCTTGATCAGTTGTGATGGTTTGAGGAATACCAAATCGATATATAATATGGCTTTTAACAAACTCAATCATATCGGCTGATGTCACGTTCCTCAAAGCAACTGCCTCCACCCATTTGGTAAAATAATCTGTAGCCACCAATACGAACTTATGCCCTTTGCTAGATGGAGGATGAATCTGTCCGATGAGATCTATTCCCCAACCTCTGAACGGCCACGGCTTAATTATTGGATTCATAGCCGATGCCGGTGCGCGCTGCACATTGCCAAACCTCTGACAGTCTTGGCATTCTTTGTAATACTTGAAACAATCTTCCAGGATGGTCGGCCAGTAATATCCATTGTTCCTGATCATCCACTTCATTTTATGAGCCGATTGATGAGCTCCACACACGCCTTCATGGATTTCTCCCATTAGGACCTTTGCCTCTTCTGTTTCCAGGCATTTGAGAAGAACTCCATCAATCGTCCGAAAAAATAAGTCATCTTCAAGCAACACATACTTTGTAGCCTGAAAACGTATTCGCCGATCCACCTTTTGGGATGGATTTTTCAAGTAATCGGCGATCTTCTTCCGCCAGTCATCGGCCGCGAGTTCTAGCGTCATTGCTCCCTGAATCGGCCGATACCCAGAAGCATGTTGAGCCAGTCTGTTGGCTTCTTCATTATAATCTCTGGGGATATGCTCAATTATTGCAGATTTGAATCCTTTCAAAAGTTGAAGACAATCCTCATAATAAATCCTCAAGATGTCGTCCTTGCACTCAGATCGTCCTGTTAACTGATCCATAATGAGCATGGAGTCCCCAAAGATCTCAACTGCATCAGCTCTGACCTCCCTTAATAATTGGATGCCTTTCAGAACAGCTCGATATTCCGCCTGGTTATTGGTTGCAGAAGCTTCTATCGGCAGAGAGAAATCATAAGTTGCCCCCTGAGGCGACACAAGAACGATGCCGATTCCTGATCCGACCCCACACGAAGAACCATCAAAATGTAGAATCCATGGAACTGGTTCAACGGTGGCAATTTCTGGTCCACAATGCTGAACTACGAAATCGGCCATCACTTGACCTTTGACGGCTTTGGCCGATTCGTACCTTAGATCGAATTCTGACAAAGCCAGGATCCATTTTCCAATCCGCCCCTTCAAAATCGGCAATGATAGCATATACTTCACCACATCATCCTTGCACACGACTATGCATTCTGCCGATAGCAAATAGTGCCTGAGCTTAGTACATGAAAAGTACAAGCACAAGCATAATCGCTCCACCGAAGAATATCTTGTTTCGGCGTCTAAAAGTCTTCTGCTGACGTAGTACACCACTCGTTCTTTCCCTTCAAACTCCTGTACCAACGCCGATCCAATAGCCTGCTCGTCAGCCGATAAATATAACTTGAACGGCTTACCAGGCTGTGGCGGGGCTAACACCGGAGGTGAAACCAGATACTGCTTGATATTCTCCAGTGCCTTGCGTTGTTCTTCTCCCCATGTGAACTCTTGGTCGGGCTTTAATTTCAACAGAGGGGTAAAAGCCTGAATACGTCCCGATAGATTGGATATGAATCTTCTGATGAAATTGACCTTGCCGATGAGGGACTGCAGTTCAGTTTTATTTTGTGGGGCCACTACTTTATTGATGGCGTCTATAGTCTTGCAGCTGACTTCTATCCCACGCTCATGGACCATAAATCCCAAGAATTGTCCGGCCGATACACCAAACGCACACTTGTTTGGGTTCATCTTCAGCCCATGTTTCCTTGTGCACTCCAGCACTTCCTGTAAATCGGCCAGATGATCCTGGTGACCTTTTGACTTGACCACGACGTCATCTATATAAATTTCCACTGATGAACCAATGAGTTTGTGGAAGATGTAGTTCATGGCCCGTTGATATGTAGCGCCGGCGTTTTTCAAGCCAAAAGTCATAACCACCCATTCAAATAAACCAAGATGGCCTGGGCACCTAAAAGCCGTTTTCGAAATATCTTCTTCGGCCATTAATATCTGATTGTATCCGGCATTCCCATCCATGAAGCTTATGACTTTGTGGCCTGCGGCAGCATCCACCAAGATATCGGCCGTTGGCATCGGATAACCATCCATTGGTGTAGCCTGATTTAAGTTCCTGAAATCGATGCACACACGCAATTTTCCATTCTTCTTGTATACAGGCACAATGTTAGAAATCCATTCGGCGTAGCGGCACTGCCGAATAAATCCTGCCTCAATCAACTTTGTAATCTCAGCCTTTATATCAGGTAGAATCTTGGGATTACACCGCCGTGCAGGTTGCTGATACGACCGATATCCTGATTTTATAGGTAACCGGTGTTCAACAATAGACCGGTCTAATCCTGGCATCTCGTGGTATTCCCAAGCAAAGCAATCCCTGAACTCTTTCAATAATCTTATCAATTTGCATTTGTACTCAGAATCCAAATTGGCACTAACGTACGTCGGCCTCGATTTGCTGCTATCTCCCAAATCTACCATCTCTAACAAATCGGCCGACGTGAACCCGTGCCCCAGCTTCCCATCTTCTCGGATGAGCTGATCCATTTATTCTGAATCTTCGGAGCCGACTGCTTGGATCGGCTGTAGACCGAAATCGGACACTCTCAGGAAGTCAGTGTCCCAAGTCCTGCCAGATATACACTTGACGTGCTCGCAGCTCCACTGTTGTGTGTCGGCCGTTGCAACGCTGTAGACGGAATCGGCAGCGACTATCTCTGTACTGTCGCCGACCCATTGCACAAGGCATTGATGCATAGTAGATGGGACACAGCAGTTTGCATGTATCCAGTCGCGACCAAGCAGCATATTATAGGACCCTTTGCCATTAATGACGAAGAAAGTAGTAGGGAGGGTCTTACTGCCGATGGTGAGGTCGACGCAGAATGCCCCACGGGCGGGTGACACGTTGCCTTCAAAATCTTTCAGCATCATGTCCGTCTTGGTGAGGTCGTCGTCGCCCTTGCCCAGCTTGCGGAACATGGCATACGGTATGATGTTGACTGCCGCGCCTCCATCTACCAGTAATTTGGTGACAGGTCTTCCGTTGACATACCCTTTGAGAAACAGCGCCTTAAGATGCTATCATTTTTCCTCTTCTGGTTTCTCAAATGTAGCCGTCATCGGCTCTAATACCAGTTGCGCCATTTGCTCTTCCTCTGTTTCTGTCACTTTATCCCGATCGCTTGGCGCCATGAACTCCATCGGCAATATGAAAACCATATCAATCTCGGCTGCCGATTCTTGGCTGTTTGCTTCCTGATCATTCTTCTTTGGGCGCCAAATTCGAGATTTCACATTCCTTCTTTCTGGCACGTGTCTTTGCTCTTCTTCTTGATGCTCTAACTGGCGTAGGCGTTGGATTCTCCGCTTTTGGGATCTGGATAGGCCATCGGGACACCACCTGGGGTTCACTGGTTTGGCCGATGATCTGGCGTGTTCCCAATCTGGTTCCCTTCCTAGGGGATCTTCGTCTGACACCCTATCATCGGCCATCTCTTCCAGCCGATCGCGTGCGCTGATCCTGCCCCCCAGTCCACCTTGCTGGCCGATCTTGCTTTTTGACCTGTTGCACTGGTCAACTCTGCCCCCCAGCCGATCATGTACCGAAACGCGCCGTTCTTCGCGCCAATTTCTGTTGATCGACTCTGATCCTCTGTCCCTAGAGCGTGGCCTTGGGCGATTGTTGCGGCTTGACACGTTACACTCCGGACAGTTATCGGCAGATGGCAGTCTGATATCGTTCTCCCAGCAGTGGATGAAGAACGGACATTGCCAGTGATCTTCATGCCGACGTGTCATCTCTTCCTGGTATTGTGCTTGTTCTTGCTGCTGCCGATATTTACTGAGTAGAAATCGGGAGGTGACAGGCCTGTGTGGTCGTTCTGGCCCTCGCCTGTTCCTTCTGATTCCTTCCGTCGTGATCTGCCTCTTGGGGTCGACGGCGCCACCTCTTCTCGCCGATTCTGACGTCAGCACCTTGGTTTGACTTGAGTCTTCTCCAGCGTTGACCGTGTTGGCCGGGAAGGGATGCTGATCTATCTTCATCGGCATTGCCGATTTGGTTGGAGTTTCAAATCTGAGCCGCCCCTGTTCAATGGCCGATTGTATCTGCTGGCGGAAGACTTTACATTCATTGGTGTCATGAGAAGTAGCGTTGTGCCACTTGCAGTATTTTATCTTCTTAAGTTGATCGGCCATAGGGACGGTGTGATGTTGCGACAGCTTAATCTATCCCTCCTGAAGCAGTAGATCAAAAATTTTATCGGCCTTTGACGTGTCAAAGCCGAATGTCTCTGGCTCCTTCTTGCCAAAGGGGCAGGATATTGGTTTCTTCCCTTTTACCCATTCCGCCAGGCCGATTTCTTCCTCCGCGTCAGATTCGGATCCCTCCAAGTACGCCACCTTCTTCTGGAAGCCCCTCCGCTGTTCAAACGGTCGGGCCTCCTGCCCTGACAATCGGTGGACGATTTGACTCAGGCTCTCAAACTCTTGGGCGGCATATCTCTCTCTGATTTGTGGCAAGAGACCTTGGAAAGCGATATCGGCCAACTGTGCATCGGTCAGAGCCAGACTGTAGCACTTGTTTTTGATTTCTCTGAACCTCTGTATATACCCTATCACTGGTTCATCGCTCCTCTGTCTGAGGCTGGTTAAATCTGAGATCTTCATCTCGTGTACCCCTGCGTAGAAGTACTTGTGGAATTGTTTCTCTAGATCGGCCCACGTGACGATAGAATTTGGCGGTAAAGTGGTGAACCACTGGAAGGCTGATCCGGATAGAGATGATGAAAATAACCGTACCCTCAGAGCATCTTGCGTGGCAGCTTCACCGCACTGGATGATGAATCTGTTAATGTGCTCCACAGTGGATGTGTCATCCGTCCCTGAGAACTTGGTAAAATCAGGAACCTTGTAGCGGTGTGGGAACGACAGCGAATCATAGGCCGGTGGATACGGCGTCTTGTAAGTATAAGTTTGAACTTTCGGCTTTAGTCCAAACTGATCTTGGATTACTTTTGCTATTCTTGCCGTCCAGTCCACCTGCTGCTGATGAACAGTTGTTCGCGGCGCGGGCACGTGTTGAAGGGCTGGTTCGGCCAGGTGATGAATCGGCGAAGTTTGCTGAGCGGCCGATAACTGCTGGCGAAACGCGTCCGCACCCCCTTCGTACATCGTCGCTGGCACCGTGCCTCTGAATGCTTCCACAGTGCTTGCCCCCCTGCTGATTTCTGGTAAAATCGGCTGGTACTGGGAGACCGTCGGCCGGGCGGCCGATTGGTACGGCACCTGAAGCGGATAAGTGCCATGCCCGTTCACTGGCTTGGGGAAATACGCCGCGGCTGATGCCCCCCAAGGCACTGAGCTCGTAGGTAGTGCTTGCACAGATGCCATTTGAACGGGTTGAAGCGGCGCTCGCGATGGGAGACATGGTGCACCGCTGTATCTTGGAGACGCCGGAAGTGGTGGAGAGCTGTATCCCTCGTGCTGCGTCAATATCGGCTGAGAAGCCGATTGGGATGTGTACGGTAAGCTTCTGGCCGGCAGGGTAGTTGGAGGGGCATATGCCGGTCCCTGATAACCTTGAACGGCTCCGCTGGCCAGAGAGTTGACGACGGCGTTGTACACCGTGTTGCTCATCACCGAGGATTGGTCAATGAATGCTTGATACACGGACTGTTGAATCATCTCTGACATCTTGCCCGAGTCTTCAGCAATGGTGATGTGGCGAGGTGCTGGAATAGGAGCCTTCCTAACTGCTTCCCCGCTTCTGGTACGACTGAACGAGTGGAGGTATATCTCCTTGTAATCTTCTAGATGTTTGGCCAATTCCTCCCTCTGGTCGTCCTTGAGATCAGCTTCTGTGACCCCAATGATGTTGCTGTCAGAGATTTCTGCGTTGTTTGACATATCAGGTCTTGGATGGTCCCACCGGGCATGCCAAAAGTGTGTTGGCGCTAAAATCGGCCGGATAGGAATCGGCCGATGGGTCTTTAGCGTCGGACACACGACCCGGGAGAATCTGCTTAGCTCCTGTTTGGGTTATCGCCCTGGTGCGGTTCGCGCGGCGTGCCAGTCAATCTGACCTGTTGATTGACAAGGAAATAGAGTATTAAATTCCAGGCGCGTCGATCGGCTGGATTTCCGATCTGTCCTGAGGAGCGCGTCGGCGGCAAATCGGCCGATTTGCTGTAGAGATGATCGACTATGGGTCAGCCGATGATCGTATAGTAATTGTAAAGAGAACTGCTGGAGCAATCTAAACAATTACTATAGAAGCAACACTTGAAACAGATCTAATCGGCTATATGGCGATGAATTGAAGGAGAACAATGACGAAGCCGATTACCCTGATCTCAAGCTGGATAACTGGTGATAATACTAGAATAACAGGTAAAACTTGCAATTCTAGTAAATATCGATAACTTGTGAATAAATCCAAACGAAACCACAGCGATGCGCCTGTAGTTAAAGCTCGGATATTACTCGATAAGCGGAACCTACCAATTGGCCGGAGATCAGGTTGATGCAGCCCTGCCAATCCGTACGAACTCGTGGAATAAGAAAATATTGGCGAAGTCACCGACTTGAAAAGTAAAGTATTGGTAAAAAGTAGAAGTGTTTTGTTGATTGATTTGATTGTGTTTTTTTGGAAAGCCCTAGCGACTCCTATTTATACCCTGAAACTAGGACTCCTGGTCGATTACGACTTGTTACAACCTTATTAAAAAACTACTATATCTATAATAACTTTAAAAAGGAAACGGACTCCCGCAGAATCTTCCGCCACCGTTTCCTAATCCAATCAGGACCTCTTCAATTGCTTCCCGACCGACTTAGCATGCCTTGTTGACCATCTTTTGACAAGGATCTTCTGGAATAATCCTATCTTGTTGGCATAGGATGCGCCACCAATCGGCCGATTTTCGACTGTTACCTCGATCGGCCGATTCCTTACTGTAGCTCTCAGATCTGCCGCATCGGCCAATCTTCTTCTCTTGACGCCGATTCAAGACGTGTCAAAATCTGGCGTCAACACACAAATAATTTTGTTTTGAATCACAAGGGAGGATTACAACTTAGGGGAGGAAACTCGCATGCTACTTCTACGGATACAACTCGACTATGGTGAGGGTGGGCACACTACTCTTGCACTTCTAGCTTTGAACCATGATAACTTCATCCCCTAGTGGTTGACTGGCACTAGGCATCTCCGTCATCCTGAGTGTTTGGTCCTTCAGGGGGGAGTAAGAGAGAAAACACATCGTCCCTTGGTCGTGCCTGAGTTAGTGGGAGGTGGTGCTGGTGGGGCTTCAATGCATGTCCGTTTGCTTGGCCCATGGGCAATAGGGATCCCATCCAGAATTGGGGCTTCATCATCCTCTATAACGAGAGTCCTTCTCTTTGCCCTAGCAACCAAGTGAGCTCTCTTTAACTCCTGAGAGTGACGATCTTCTGCTTCCTTTAAGGTTTCAATTGCAGCTGCTTCACGGCTTTCAGCGGCAGTGGCTTGGGCTCGAGCTTCTGTACTTGGAGTCTTCTAACCATGGTCTTAGCATCTCCGCCCTACAGATTTGCTGCCTTAGGTTGGCGGCCTGCTTGTCATGATGCTCATCAAGGGTGATTAGGTAAGCAGACATGTACACCACTGTGGGATCATCTTCACGTTATCCTCGTCCTTCCAGAGTCCTCATCCGGGCTAACCATACTGGACGATTCTTCTTAATCGGTGGGAAGAACCTCATAAATCTGACATAAGTACCTCAAAGCTTTGCGAGCGGCAACTTGGTATGTATCCTTCCGCCTGAAACCTGTGGCGGTTACCTTGAACGAGTCTATATCGGGGTAGTCCTTGCTCTTCCCGATATGAATGTTCATCTCGCACCGCAACGTGCCATACTCCTCGTACTCCCAACTGTCAAACTCTGGGCGATTCTTAATGCCAAGTCTTGCCATTCAGGCGGTCAAAAGCTTCGGGAAACCTTCTTCCTCCAAGTAGTAGCTAGTGAGAAATCCTTCTTCAGCCATCTATAAGAGAAAAACGACAGTAAACCATTTTGTAATAGATGGGAGAGGATAAGAAGTTTTGTAAAAAAAGTTTTTCCTAGCAAAATACTGTTTCCAAACCTAAGGGTCGAGTCGTACAGCCAACTACGGCTCTGATACCACCTGAAGCGTCCCCACATAAGTAGAGACCAAATGTGATACAAATATCAGTCTCAGGAGGCTGATAACACATTTATTCAACAGATAGTTCGGTCACTGTGCAACCTCTGGGGAGGTGGGCACTCGATACACACGATAAGAAGAAGTAAAAAGGCTACAAGAATACTCCAAAGCGCGATCAAGATGAAGGCCAGGTCAGGCTTAGAGTATCGCGCCAGCGGAAGCATCCTTAACTACCCAATGCCACAAGCAAGTTGGGTGCGGATGCGACGAACTACTCGAAATCTTCACCGACGACGAAGTCCGGATCTTCCTCTATAAAGCAACAAGGGTGAGTACAAACATACTCAGCAAATCCAACCCCGCCCTATGGAGGGAGATAAAAGAATACATGCATAGGGATAATTCAAGGAATAGGCTAAGGTTTATTTTGCATAAAGCCAATTTTTATACACATGCAAGGTTTGTCTAGTAATTTGATTTTTGCAAAACAAGTTGTTGTCATGAAGATAGTAATTATGAGAGTGGGGTGATCCTACACAAAGGATCCAAATTTTAATTGCTACTGGACACCCCGTCCACAACAGCACATGGCACACTTGCCAGAATTTCCAAAATCAGCACACACATTATGCACACCAAAGGAGTTTTCCCAATTCCCAAACACTAGTCTAAGTGACCAAGCCATAACTCGTCCAAGACCGTGGACATGGCTATTCGAATAGATTTTAAACTCTGCAGAGGTGTACACTTTACCCAAGGGTAGGGTACCGCAGCACGATCACCTTAGTGTCAGTGCGGATCCATCAAAGCCATTACCCACCATAGCATCATCATGATAGTCATCACGAGAGCTGTTGACGCCAGATTTTGACACGTTTTGAATCGGCGTCAAGGAAGGAGGAGATTGGCCGATGCGGCAGACTTAAAGGCTACAATTGGGAATCGGCCGATTGGCGCTACAGTTAGGAATTGGCCGATTGGCGCTGCAGTGTTTCGGGCGATTGGCGAATGGAGTTGGTGGGGGTCGGCCGATTGAAAGGCTGGAGCATTTAGGACAATATGGACTTGCGCCAACAGATAAATTATATATAGAAGGGGGATGAAGCCAATGGAATCCCAAGTGGGGATGTTGAGTCAAGAGGACAGAGGATCCCAGTCAAAGATGACATGACGTTGGTTAAAGAGCTACGCCGACTCGGTCGAGGAGCAATGGAAGGAGTTCGGATTGGACTATGAGATGGCAGCAGAAAATCCTGCGGGAGTCCGCTTCCTTTAGGAGAGTCTTATAGATATAGTAGTTTTTATATTTAAGTCAAGTTTGTAATGGATCGTGACAGATCAGGAGTCTTAGTCCTAGGGTATAAATAGAAGCAGTCAGGGTTTTGTAAAGGGCACACATCAATCAATATAAACAATCTACTTTTTCATCGTACTTTACTTTCAAGTTGGCGACTTCGCCAATACATCTTTTTCTTTCATGAGTTCATACGGGTTGGCAGGGCTGCATCGACACGATCTCCGGCCGATTGGTAGGTTCCGTTTATCGAATAATATCTAACCTTTAACTTCGGGTGCATCGCCGTTGTTTCGTTTAGATTTATTCACTAGTTATCGATATTTACTAGAATTATAGGTTTTACCTATTGTTCTAGTTTTATCACCAGTTATCCAGCTTGAGATCGAACTGTCGGCTTTATCATTATTTTTTCTTATTTATCATCTTATAGCCGATTAGATCTATTTCGTGTGTTGCATCTGTGGCGATTGTTTAAGTTGCTCCAGTAGTTTCTTTGCAATCGTTACGTGATTATCGGCTGATCTATAGCCGGTCATCTTCATAGCAAATCGGCCGATTCGCTGATACACTTTTCGGGACAGATCGAAACTTTAGCCGATCGAGATCCCGGAATTTAATACGTTTCTTTCCTTGTCAATCAATAGGTTAGATTGATTGGCACGCCGCGTGAACCGCACCAAGGCGATCACCCGAACTGTTAAGCAGAGTCTCCCGGATCATGTGTCCGACGCTGAAGGTCATCGGCCGATTTCCGGCCGATTTTTAGCGCCAACACACTTTTGGCACGCCCAATGGGACCACCTCAATATCCAACATGTCAAAGACCGCCAAAATCTCTTAAAACAATGTCATCGAGGTTACGGAGGCAGATCTCAAGGACGACCAGAAAGAAGAACTGGCCAGACACCTAGAAGACTACAAGAAGGTATACGTGCAATCTTTTAGTCGTACCAGAAGCGGAGAGACCGTCAAGAAAGCTCCTCTTCCAATTCCCCGCCTGATCACCATCGCCGAGGACTCGGGCAAGATGTCCGATATGATTCAACAGTCCGTTTATCAGGCTTTCATCGACCAATCCTCAGTAATGACCAACACGGTATACAATGCCGTCATCGGTTCTCTGGTCAGCGGAGTAGCTCAGGGATATCAGGGGCCAGCATACGCCCCGCCTATTGTAGCTCCAGTCAGAAGCTTACCAGGCACGTCTCACTCGGCTCCTCAGCCGACATCAACAAAACACGGAGGATACAACACTTCATTGCCTTCAATGCCTCTAGGATACAACGGTGCTCCATGCTTTCAATCGCAAGCGCCGCCTCAGCCTGCCCAGATTTCTTCCGTGCAATCACTGCCCTCAAACTCAGTGCCTTGGGGGCACCAGCAACGGCGGCTGTTCTAAACCAATCAGCCGATCATGGAGGCTCTCCGATCCAGGCACCATTCCAATCGGCTATCCGGCCGACGGTCCCTCAATATCAACTGGCCACGTCAGAAATTGGCAGGGGGTAGATGCTGTGGAAACACTCAGAAGCGTGGCGCCGATGATGTTGTACGATGGGATGGCAGATTCGCTACGCCACCAGCTCTCAACCGCTCAACTGGCCACGCTGCCGCAAGATCCTCCACACGCTTTGATCGATCACCCGGCCGTCCCACCGCCGATCCATCAACATGTGCCGATCCCCCAACCAGTTGTTCATCAGCAGCAAGTGGATTGGACAGCAAGGATAGCGGAGGCGATTCAAGACCAATTCGGGTTGAAGCCGAAGGTACAAACCTATACGTACAAAACGCCATACCCACCTGCCTACGATATACTGTCGTTTCCCCATCAGTACAAAGTTCCTGACTTCACCAAGTTTTCGGGGCTGGATGACACCTCGACTGTGGAGCACGTGAATAGATTCATCATCCAGTGCGGGGAGGCCGCCACACAAGATGCTCTGCGGGTGCGTCTGTTCTCGTCGTCTCTATCTGGGTCGGCTTTGCAGTGGTTCACTACGCTACCACCCAATTCCATTGTTACTTGGGCCAATCTGGAGAAGCAATTCCACAAGTACTTCTACGCGGGAGTCCACAAGATGAAGCTTTCAGATCTGACCAGCCTCAGGCAGAGGAGCGACGAACCAGTAACTAATTACGTACAGAGGTTCAGAGAGGTCAGAAACAAATGCTATACCCTAGCCCTGACCGACGCTCAGCTGGCCGATATCGCCTTCCAAGGTCTCCTGCCACACATCAAGGAGAGGTATGCCTCACAGGAGTTTGAAAGTTTCAGTCAGATCATTCACCGATTGGCCGGTCAAGAAGTACGTCCGTTTGATCAGCGGAGGAATTTTCAGAAAAAGGTGGCGTATTTAGAGGGATCTGAATCTGAAGAGGAAGTGGAAATCGGCCTAGCAGAATGGGTCAAAGGTAAGAAGCCGATATCATGCCCTTTCGGGAAGAAAGAACCAGAAGCGTTCGGTTTTGACACACCAAAGGCCGACAAAATCTTCGACTTACTTCTCCAACAGGGGCAGATCAACCTCTCACCTTACCACACCATTCCGTCGGCCAAACAGATCAAAAAGATGAAATATTGCACGTGGCACAATGCCACATCTCACGACACAAACGAGTGCAAAATCTTCCGTCAGCAGATACAGTCGGCCATTGAGCAAGGCAGACTCAAATTTGAAGTCCCGACGAAGCCAGTAAAGCCGATGAAAATTGATCAGCATCCTTTCCCTGCTAACATGGTTGACACGGGAGAAAACTCGCTTCAAACCAAGGTGCTGACATCAGAATCGGCTAAATGAAGCGGCGCCGTGGACCCCAGAAATCAGGCTACGATGGACGATGTCAAAGGGAAAAGACGGGTTGAAGACGAGGGCTAAGGATCAGAGCGATCGCGTAGACCCGTCACCTCCCAATTCTTGCTCAACAAATATCAGCGGCAGCAGGAAAGTTTGAGACGCCGCGAAGAGATGATATGCCGACACGAAGATCATTGGCGATGCCCGTTCTTCATCCACTGCTGGTAAAATAACCTCAGATTACCATCAGCTAATAATTGCCCTGAGTGCAGTGGACCATATCGCAAGGATCGCCCGCAAAAGAGGTCATGCTCCAGAGACAGAGGATCAGAGCCGATCAGCAGAAACTGGCGCGAACAGGAAGATTGGCGCCTTTCAGTGCATGATCGGCTGGGGGGCAGAGTTGATCGGTATGATCGGTCAAGGGGCAGGCTCAAACAGTATGATCGGCCGGGGGGCAGGATCGACCAGCACAAGCGACCGGGGGGCAGAGCCAGCGCACACGATCGGCTAGAAGAGATGGCCGACGCTAGGGTGTCAGATAAGAACCCCCTATGACGGGAACCAGACTGGGAGCGTGCCAAACCGCCGGCCAAACTGGTAAACCCCAGGTGGTGCCCTGATGGACTGTCCAAATCCCAAAAACGAAGGATCCAACGTCTGCGCCAATGGGAACAACAAGAAGAAGAGCAGAGGCAGATAATAGATAAGAAAGACGACAGGTCTCGAGTCTGGCGCCCCAAAAGAAACAACAATGAGGAAGGCGACAATCAAGAATCGGTAGCTGACGTCAACATGGTGTTCATCTTGCCGATGGAGTTCATGGCACCCCCCGATCGAGATGACGTGACAAGGATGGAGGAGCAGATGGCGCAATTGGTTTTGGAGCCAATGACAGCCACTTTTGAGAAATCGGAAGACGAAAAAAGAAAACATCTCAAGGCTCTGTTCCTCAAAGGACACGTTAACGGACGACCTGTCACCAGGCTACTAGTAGACGGAGGCGCAGCAGTCAACATCATGCCGTATGCCATGTTCTGGAAGTTGGGAAAAAGCGATGAAGATCCGACCAAGATGGACATGATGCTCAAAGACTTCGAAGGCAACGTGTCTCCCGCCCGCGGAGCGCTCTGCGTCGGCCTCACCATCGGCAGTAAGACCCTTCCCACTACTTTCTTTTTATTAATGGCTAAGGGTCCTACAACATGTTAGTCGGTCGCGATTGGATACACGCGAATTGCTGCGTCCCGTCTACAATGCACCAATGCCTCGTACAGTGGGTCGGCGACAATACCGAGATAGTCACCGCCGATTCTGCCTACAGTGTTGCTGCGGCCGATACACAACAGTGGAGCTGCGAACACGTCAAGTGTATATCCGGTAGAACTTGGGACACCGATTTCCTGAAAGTGTCCGATTTTGGCCTACAGCCGATCCGAGCAGTCGGCTCTGAAGATTCAAACTAGATGGATCAGTTCTTCCGAGAAGACGGGAAGCTTGGGCATGGATTTACGTCGGCCGATTCATTGGAGATGGTGGATTTAGGAGATGGTAGCAAGCCAAGGCCGACGTATATTAGTGCTAGCTTGGATATCGAGTACAAGTGCAAATTGACAAGTTTATTACAAGAATTTAAAGAATGTTTTGCTTGGGAATACCATGAGATGCCTGGTCTAGACCGGTCCATTGTCGAACACCGGTTGCCTATAAAACCAGAATATTGGCCGTATCAGCAGCCTGCACGACGATGCAACCCTAAAATTCTACCTGATATAAAGGCCGAGATTACAAGATTGATTGAAGCGATATTTATTCGGCAGTGCCGTTACGCCGAGTGGATTTCTAATATTGTACCCGTATATAAGAAAAACGGAAAGTTGCGCGTATGCATCGACTTCAGGAACCTAAATCAGGCTACACCGATGGACGGGTATCCAATGCCGACAGCCGACGTTTTGATAGATGCCGCCGCAGGACATAAAGTCATCAGTTTCATGGACGGTAATGCTCGGTACAATCAAATATTAATGGCCGAAGATGATATTTCGAAAATGGCTTTCAGGTGTCCGGGTCACCTTGGTTTATTCGAGTGGGTGGTAATGACCTTTGGATTAAAGAACGTCGGTGCTACATACCAACGGGCTATGAATTATATCTTTCACAAGCTTATTGGTGTATTGGTGGAAATCTACATCGACGATGTTGTGGTCAAGTCAAAAGATCATCAGGAACATCTGGCCGATTTACGAGAGGTGTTGGAGTGCACAAGGAAGCATGGGTTGAAAATGAACCCGAACAAGTGTGCATTCGGTGTGTCGGCCGGACAATTCCTAGGATTCATGGTCCATGAGCGTGGGATAGAAGTCAACCGGAAGACCATAGCTGCCATCAACATGGTTATGGCCCCACAGAATAAAACTGAGTTGTAGTCCCTAATCGGCAAGGTCAACTTTATCAGAAGATTCATATCCAACTTGTCTAGGCGTATTCAAGCTTTCACTCCTCTGTTGAAGTTGAAACCCGATCAGGAATTCATGTGGGGAGAAGAACAACGCAAAGCATTAGAAGACATCAAGCAATACCTAATTTCGCCACCTGTATTAGTCCCGCCATAGGCTGATAAGCCGTTCAAACTATACTTATCGGCCGACGAGTGGGCTATCGGATCGGCGCTGGCATAGGAGTTCGAAGGAAAACAACGGGTAATATATTATGTCAGCAGAAGACTCCTGGACGCCGAAACGAGATATTCCCCGGTGGAACGGCTGTGCCTATGTCTATATTTCTCGTGTACCAAGCTCAGGCACTACTTGTTATTGGCAGAGTGCATAGTCGTATGCAAAGATGACGTGGTGAAATACATGCTATCATTGCCAATTTTGAAAGGACGGATTGGAAAGTGGATCCTGGCTCTGTCAGAGTTTGATCTAAGGTACGAATCGGCCAAAGCTGTCAAGGGTCAAGTCATGGCCGATTTCGTGGCTCGGCATTGTGGACCGGAAATCGCTGTCGTTGAACCAGTTCCATGGACTCTACTTTGATGGTTCCTCGTGTGGGGCCGGATCGGGAATCGGCATCGTTCTCATATCGCCTTGGGGGGCAAGTTATGATTTCTCTCTGCCCATAGAGGCATCCGCGACCAACAACCGGGCGGAATACCGAGCCGTCCTAAAAGGTATCCAATTGTTAAGAGAAATCAAAGCCGATGCGGTGGAAATTTTTGGAGATTCCATGCTCATTGTGGATCAATTAACGGGGAGATCTGAATGCAGAGATGATGTCTTAAGGATTTATTACGAAGATTGCCTCCAACTGTTAAAGGAATTCAAGTCTGCGGTTATTGAGCACATTCCCAGAAATTACAATGAAGAGGCCAATAGGCTTGCCCAACACGCGTCCGGGTATCGGCCGATTCAAGGAGCCATGACACTGGAACTTGCAGCCGACGATTGGCGAAAGGAGATCGCCGATTACTTGAAAGATCCGTCCAAGAAAGTGGATCGGCGAGTGCGTTTTCAGGCCATGAAATATGTGTTGCTCGAAGACGATTTGTTTTACCGGACGATTAATGGGGTTTTACTCAAATGCCTGGGAACGGAAGAAGCAAAGGTCCTGATGGGAGAAATCCACGAGGGCGTATGCGGAGCTCATCAATCGGCTCACAAGATGAAGTGGATGATCAGAAACAATGGATATTATTGGCCGACGATTCTTGAAGATTGTTTTAAATATTACAAAGGTTGTCAAGACTGTCAGAAGTTTGGCAATGTGCAGCGCGCACCAGCCTCGGCTATGAATCCGATAATCAAACCATGGCCATTTAGTGGTTGGGGGATAGACCTCATCGGACAGATTTACCCTCCATCAAGCAAAGGGCACAAGTTTAAATTAGTAGCCATTGATTATTTTACCAAATGGGTGGAGGAAGTTCCGTTAAAAACCGTGACATTGGCCGCTATGATCGATTTCGTGAGGGACCATATTGTTGATCGGTTCGGCATCCCTCAAACTATCACAATTGATCAAGGAACGATGTTCACCTCAGGGGAGTTCGAAGAATTCACCGCCGATATGGGGATTAAATTGTTGAATTCTTCTCCGTATTATGCTCAACCCAACGGCCAGGCCGAATCGTCCAATAAGGGGATAATCAAGTTGATCAAGAGGAAGATAGAGGAACAACCCAAGAAGTGGCACCTATCTTTAACCGAATCTCAATGGGCTTACAGGATGGTCTGCCAAGGGGCCACTAAGATATCTCCTTATCAGTTGGTATATGGTCATGAGGTAGTATTGCCTTGGGAATTAAGGACGGAGTCGAGGCGCACATCGCTTAAAGATCAGTTGACGGCCGATGACTATTCCCTCCTCATGAAAGGAGAGCTCGACGATTTGGCGGGTCAGCGATTAAGGGCCCTGATCAACATTGAAGAAAACAAGAAAAGGGTAGCCAGGTGGTACGACAAGAAGGTCAAGGTCAAACAATTCTCCCAAGGAGATTTGGTATGGAAGTTGGTACTGCCGATAGGGTCTAAGGATCCCAAATTCGGTAAATGGTCGCCCACTTGGGAAGGGCCGATAAAATTGGCCGATATGCTTCAGAAAATGCATATATACTAGAAACTATCGAAGGGGAAGAATTCACAAGAGCCTTAAATGGAAGATATCTGAAGAGGTACTATCCTAGTATATGGGTGGGTGCATAACTTACGATAGGGTGCATCAAGACAACGTAGCCAACTCCTATTGGCTCCTGTCCATATAGCCGATGCAAAGATAACATCGCCTTAAGGACGAAACATTCGATTAGTCTGACCGATTTGTTATTTGGTAAGGACAACAGGGTACATGGCCGACACAGTACAAGTCGCCCTTAGAACAAAAGTACCAACATATTTAATGACCACACTTTTTCTTAATCTCCCTCTCGATCCGGCTTAGTTCTATCAAGAGGCGAATGCTCTTTTCCTCCAGATCCTCCATGGCGGCTTCAACCTCGACTTGACGAGGGAGTGGGTGGCTCCTGTTGAGAGGTGGTTGGGATGTCCCCGCCGTAGCATCTTCAAGGGCGACTGGGCGAGGGAGTGGATGACTCCTTTCAATTGGCGGCCGCCTGGAGCAGTTGGCGTCTATCTGGTCCCAAATCTTCTGGACGTCAGCGGGGACATAATCTTTAGGTTCTTCACGATGAGCCCTAATCAGATCTCTGTCCGCCTGCGACAATGGTCCGTCTAAATGCATAACTTCAATCGCTCATTCCAGACTGGGGCTAAGACATTTTAGCTAAAAGGGGAGAAAACAAACACCCAGCGTTAGATTGATTGAAATGTCAAGAGAGGGAACAAAGGAAGATTTCGTATCTGGTTGACGGAGAAGGAAGAAGATGAAGAAGACATCCTGGCGTCTAGTCTAGGAGGATGGAGATCAAGTCGTTACAGGAAAAGAAGACGGGCGATGCGAATGCCTTTGGAAACGATACAGGGCCTCATACTTATAGAAGGAAGAGGGTGAAGGAATGGTAGGATGCGTCCCATCGCGAGTAAAAAGATTAATAAATGAAACGATGCCGAAGAGGACGGTCCAAGTTTGAATCCGCACGTCAACGGCAAGAAGATATTGAATGTTTACAGAGCATTCAGTACTTTTACAGTTCACCCGAGGAGGGCATTAATAGCCGCAATCGCTCGTTGCCTAACTTGATCGGCCGAGTCTAAGGTTCTCTGGTCGTCATCAGCCGATCCAGGGACTTCTGGCATATGATGATAAATTTTTATTGCTTGGTGGGCCAGGTTCTGCCTCTCCTGCTTTAGCTCGGCAATGACAGATGGGAGGTCTTGGAGTCTTTTCTCTTCAGCAGCTATGGCCTTGGTCACCTGCTCCATCTCCTTGGCTAGTTCTGCCCTTCGCCATTTAAGGCGGTCTATGGCACCGACGATATCTGGACGAGAGCTTTCAAGGAAGCTGATTCGTCGATGCACCTCTTGAGCTCGATGTTTATAGGAGTCTTCCTCCTCGCGGGCTTTCGCTAGTTTGGCGCGATCGGCCATATGGCGCAAGGCCCTGAACACTGGAATCTGCATTGACTCTATGTATGCGGCGGGTACCAGAGCCTCTTTCGCTTCCTCTGGAACTCGACCTCTAATTTCACTAAGAAGTTGCCGAATCAGCGAGGCGTCTTCCACTAGTCGGCCGATGTCATCTTGGAGGAGGGTCCGTATGCTCTCAAGCTTGGCAAGGACGTCATCAGGGATCGAGCTCAGTGTGATTTGGCGCGAGGCAACCTCTTCATCGTCAGAAAGTGCAACCGCAAATGAAAAAAGACTGTTGTTGGGAGTGTTCTGCTCCTGCGAAAGAATAAAAAAATAAAAATACGGATTAGCCGACGGTAAGGGGAAATCAGCTGATTTGGGAGACAAGTTTCTTACCTCTTTGAAGCGGATTTCTTCTGCTTGCGCCGGCGGGAGTGCTACTCTCATCTCGGGAACTGGCGCGATTGGTTCATCGGAAGAAGAAGATTCGACGATTATCGGTGCCCTGCTCGGGCCAGCCTCCTGGAAAGGTATGTGTTGATGCCAGATTTTGACGCGTGTTGAATCGGCGTCAGGAGAAGAAGATTGGTCGATGCGGCAGATCTGAAGGCTACAGTAAGGAATCGGCCGATGGAGGTAACAGTTGGAAATCGGCCGATTGGTGATAGAGCTTGCGCCAGCGGATTGGAGCCACAACAGAGGATCCCGGTCAAAAGTGGCTTGATGTTGGTCAACGGAGCGATGCTGATTCGGTCAAGAAGCAATTGGAAAAGTCCTGATTGGATTAGGAGACGACGGCGGAAGATTCTGCGGGAGTCCATTTCGTTTCTAAAGATATTATAGATATAGTAGTTTTCCTGTTTGAAATAAGGATTGTAACAAGTCGTAATCGACCAGGAGTCCTGGTTTTAGGGTATAAATAGGAGTCGCTAGGGCTTTGCAGGACATCAACACATCAATCAACAAAAACACTTCTACTTTTTCCAGCAATTTACTTTCAAGTCGGCGACTTCGCCAATACTTTTTCTTCTTTCACGAGTTCGTACGGATTGGCAGGACTGCATCAACTTGATCTCCGGCCAATTGGTAGGTTCCGCTTACCGAGTAATATCTGAGCTTTAACCACGGGCGCATCGCTGCGGTTTCGTTTGGATTTATTCATCAGTTATCGATATTTACTAGAATTGCAAATTTTACCTGTTGTTCTAGTATTATCACCAGTTATCCAGCTTGAGATTAGAACTATCGGCTCTATCATCGCTTTTTCTCGTTCATCGTCATATAGCCGATTAGATCTATTTCAAGTGTTGCATCTGTAATAATTGTGTAGATCGCTCCAGCAGTCTTCTTTATAATTATTACGCGATTATCGGCTGATCCATAGCCAATCATCTTCACAGCAAATCGGCCGATTCGCCGACGCGCTCTTCAGGACAGATCGGAACTCCAGCCGATCGGAGCGCCTGGAATTTAATACTTTTATTTCCTTGTCAATCAATAGGTCAGATTGACTGGCACGCCGCGTGAACCGTACCAGGGCGATAACCCGAACAGGAGCTAAGCAGATTCTCCCGGGTCGTGTGTCCGACGCTGAAGACCATCGGCCGATTCCTGTCTGGCCGATTTTAGCGCCAACACACTTTTGGCACGCCCAGTGGGACCACTTCAAGATCTGATATGTCGAAGAACGCAGAAATTTCCGACAGTAACATCATTGAGGTCACAGAAGCGTATCTCAAGGACGACCAGAGGGAAGAATTAGCTAAACATCTAGAAGATTACAAGAAGATGTATCTGCAGTCGTTCAGTCGTACCAGAAGCGGGGAGGCTGTCAAGAAAGCTCCTATTGCAGTTCCCCGCCACATCACCATTGCTGAGGACTCGGGCAAGATGTCCGATATGATCAAACAGTCCGTCTACCAGGCGTTCATCGACCAGTCCTCGGTGATGACCAACACGATGTACAACGCCGTCATCAGCTCTCTGGTTAGCGGAGCAGTTCAAGGCTATCAGGGGCCGGCGTATGCCCCTCCGATTGCACTTCCAGCCAGAAGCTTACCAGGTGCGTCCCAATCGGCTCCTCAGCCGATATTGACGCAACGCGAGGGGTACAACACTCCGTTGCCTCCAGCGTCTCCAAGATACAGCAGTGCACCATGTTTCCCATCACAGGCACCGCTTCAACCCGTCCAGATTGCTTCTGTGCAGTCGCTGCCCACAAGCTCAGTACCCTGGGGGACATCGGTGATGACGGCTTTCCCCGATCCATCAACCGGGCATGGAAGCTATCCAATCCAGGCGCCGTTCCAATCGGCCGTCCGGCCGACGATCCCTCAGTATCATCCAGTCTCATCAGAGATCGGCCGGGGGGCTGGCGCTGCAGAGGCACTCAGAAACACGACGCCGATGATGACGTACGACGGGGCAGCAGATTCACTTCACCATCAACTGTCAGCTGCTCAGCAAAATTCGCTGCATGCTTCGATTCATCACCCAGCCGTACCACCACCAGCCCTTCAACATATGCCGGCGCCGCGAATGGTCATTCATCAGCAGTAGGTGGACTGGACGGGAAGAATAGCAGAAGTGATTCAGGATCAGTTTGGGTTGAAGCCAAAAGTGCAGACTTACACATACAAGACGCCATACCCATCGGCCTATGACTTGCTGCCGTTCCCACACCGCTACAAGGTACCCTATTTCACCAAGTTTTTGGGGCTGGATGATACATCCACCGTGGAGCACATCAACAGATTCATCATCCAGTGCGGGAAAGCCGCCTCGCAAGATGCTCTGAGGGTACGTCTATTTTCATCATCCCTGTCTGGATCGGCCTTCCAATGGTTCACCACTTTGCTGCCAAATTCTATTATTACTTGGGCCGATCTGGAGAAGCAGTTCCACAAATACTTCTACGTAGGAGTACATGAGATGAAGCTCTCGGATTTGACCAGCCTCAGGAAGAGGAGCGATGAACCAGTAACTGGATATATACAGAGGTTCAGAGAAGTCAGGAATAAATGCTACAGCCTGGCTCTGACCGATGCACAGTTGGCCGATATAGCTTTCCAGGGCCTCCTGCCACAAATCAAGGAAAGATATGCTTCGCAGGAATTTGAAAGCCTAAGCCAGATTGTTCACCGATTGGCAGGACAGGAAGTCCGTCCGCTTGAGCAGCGGAGGAATTTCTAGAAAAAGGTGGCATATATAGAAGGATCTGAATCTGATGGAGAAGAGGAAATCGGCCTGGCAGAATGGGTAAAAGGCAAAAAACCAATATCATGCCCTTTCGGAAAGAAAGAGCCAGAGACATTCGACTTTGACACATCAAAGGCCGATAAGATTTTCGATTTATTACTCCAGGAAGGGCAGATTAAGCTATCTCAGTATCACACCATTCCTTCGGCTGATCAGCTCAAGAAGATGAAGTACTGCAAGTGGCACAACGCCACGTCTCATGATACAAATGAATGCAAGATCTTTCGTCAGCAGATACAATCGGCCATCGAGCAGGGAAGGCTCAAATTTGAAACCCCGGCTAAATCGGCAAATCCGATGAAGATAGATCAGCATCCTTTCCCGGCTAACATGGTTGACACGGGGAGAAATTCACTTCAAACCAAGGTGCTGACATCAGAATCGGCGAGAAGGGGCGGCGCCGTTGATCCCAGGAGGCAGATCACAGCAGACGAGGTCAAAGGGAAAAGGCGGGCTGAAGACAATAGCAAAGGATCAGAACTATCGCGCAGGCCCGTCACATCCCGATTCTTGCTCAGCAAATATCAGCGACAGCAGGAACGGTCAAGATATCACGACGAAATGATGCGCCGGCACGAGGATCACTGGCAATGTCCGTTCTTCATCCATTGCTGGGAGAACGACATTCGATTGCCGTCAGCCGATAACTGTCCTGAGTGCAACGGATTAAGTTGCAATGATCGCTCATTTAAAAGATCATGCTCTAGGGACAGAGGATCAGAGCCGATCAGCAGAAATTGGCGCGAACAAGAAGGACAACGCATTTCAGTGCATAATCGGCTGGGGGGCAGAGTTGACCAGCATCACCGGTCAAAAGGCAGGATCACCCACAGGATGGACTGGGGGGCAGAATCAGTGTGCACGATCGGCTGGAAGAGATAGCTGATGACAGGGTGTCAGATGAAAACTCCCTAGGAAGGGAACGAGATTGGGAACACGCCAGATCATCGGCCAAACCAGTAAACCCCAGGTGGTGTCCCGATGGCCTATCCAGATCCCAGAAACGGAGGATCCAACGCCTGCGCCAATGGGAGCAACAAGAAGAAGAACAGAGGCAGGTGCCGGAGAAAAGAAATGTTAAGTCTCGGGTTTGGCGCCCCAAGAAAAACAACAGCCAGGGAACAGACAACCAAGAATCGGCAGCTGACATCAACATGGTGTTCATATTGCCGATGGAATTCATGGCGCCTGACGATCGAGACAAAGCAACAAGAATGGAAGAGCAAATGGCGCAACTGGTGTTAGAGCCGATGACCGCTACTTTTGAGAAACCAGAAGAAGAAAAATGGCAACATCTTAAGGCGTTGTTTCTCAAAGGCTATGTTAACGGACGACCCCTCACCAGACTACTAGTAGATGGAGGCGCCGCAGTCAACATCATGCCGTATGCCATGTTCCGCAAGCTAGGCAAGAGCGATAAGGATCTGACCAAGACGGACATGATGCTAAAGGATTTTGAAGGCAACGTGTCTCCCGCCCGTGGAGCGCTCTGCGTCGACCTCACCATCGGCAGTAAGACCCTTCCTACTACCTTTTTCGTTATTAATGGTAAGGGATCCTACAACATACTGCTCGGTCGCGACTGGATACATGCAAACTGATGTGTCCCATCTACAATGCATCAATGCCTCATGCAATGGGTCAGCGACAATACGGAGATAGTCACCGCCGATTCTGCCTACAGCGTCGCAGCGGCCGACACGCAACAATGGAGCTGCGAGCACGTCAGGTGTATATCTGGCAGGACTTGGGACACTGACTTCCTGAAGGTGTACGATTTCGGTCTACAGCCGATCCAAGCAGTCGGCTCTGAAGATTCAGAATAGATGGATTAGCTTGTCCGAGAAGACGGGAAGCTTGGGCATGGATTTACGTCGACCGATTCATTGGAGATGGTAGATTAGGGAGATAGCAGCAAATCAAGGACGACGTATATTAATGCTAATTTGGATCCTAAGTATAAGTGTAAATTGATAAGTTTATGTTGGCGCTAAAATCGACCAGATGAGAATCGGCCGATGGTCTTCAGCGTCGGACACACGACCCAGGAGATCTGCTTAGCTCCTGTTCGGGTTATCGCCCTGGTGCGGTTCGCGCGGCGTGCCAGTCAATCTGACCTGTTGATTGACAAGGAATTAAGAGTATTAAATTCCAGGCGCTCCGATCGGCTGGAGTTCCGATCTGTCCTGAAGAGCGCGTCGGCAAATCGGCCGATTTGCTGTAAAGATGATCGGCTATGGATCAGCTGATAATCGCGTAATAATTGTAAAGAAGACTCCTGGAGCAATCTAAACAATTATTATACAGGCAACACTTGAAATAGATCTAATCAGCTGTAAGGTGACAAATCGAAGAAGAATGATGACGAAGCCGATTACTCTGATCTCAAGCTGGATAACTGGTGATAATACTAGAACAACAGGTAAACTTGCAATTCTACTAAATATCGATAACTGGTGAATAAATCCAAACGAAACCACAGCGATGCGCCCGTAGTTAAAGCTCGGATATTACTCGATAAGCGGAACCTACCAACTGGCCGAAGATCAAGTTGATGCAGCCCTGCCAATCCGTACGAACTCGTGAAAAAAGAAAAAGTGTTGGCGAAGTCGCCAACTTGAAAGTAAATTGCTGGAAAAAGTAGAAGTATTGTTGTTGATTGATGTGTTCTTTTTTTGCAAAGCCCCGACGACTCCTATTTATACCCTAAAACTAGGACTCCTGGTCGATTACGACTTGTTACAACCTTATTTAAAAACAGGAAAACTACTATATCTATAATATCTTTTTAAGAAGGAAACGGACTCCCGCAGAATATTCCGCCGCCGTCTCCTAATCCAATCAGGACTTTTTCAATTGCTTCCTGACCGACTTAGCGTCGCTCTGTTGACCAACTTTTGACCGAAACCCTCCGAAGTAGTCCCATCCTGTTGGCGCAAGCTGCATCACCAATCGGCCAATTTCCAACTGTTACCTCAATCGGCCGATTCCTTACTGTAGCCTTCAGATCTGCCGCATCGGCCAATCTTCTCCTCCTGACGCCGATTCAACACGTGTGAAAATCTGGCGTCAACACATGCCCCCAGTTTCGGAGTAAAACATAACTTTTTCATCGAAACTCTTTCTTTAATCCTTCTCTCCAAAACGGGTGCAGTAAAAATCCCCTTCCATTCCGCGGTCTTCCGCACAATGATTGCAATTTCCTCGGACTGAGCGCGCGTAATGACCGCTCCCCTGGAATTCATGTAGACGGCGTGGCAAGAATACCGTCTTTACCCTTGCCCTCCCGGTTTTTCCTTAAGTATTGGCATTCTCCGCCTACTCTTCCCCACAAATCTAGCATCTCCTTCCAGCGAACCACTGTTCGTCTTCCTCCGAGCCCCCTCGATCTCCAACTGCCCCCTCCGGCAATCTCACTCGCAACCTGCTCCAACCTCCCAATGGCGTCACCATCGGCGACCGCTCCAACCACGGAGGCTCTATCGGCGATCCCCTCAGCGGCGGCGGCCCAATCGGCGGCTCCACTGGCAGCCCCATCGGCAACGATGATCTTCATCCCAGAGGTAAACACTTGAAATTTCCCCCTTTTGTTTTTCTACTGCTCCAGTATTTTCCGGATCCTTTCTCAGTTTTTCCCCTTTTCTTCCTTCTTTAGGCACTTAGGCACCAGATCACCATCCCTCTTTCAGAATCCCCTGATCTTATCTTCTTAGGCCCCATGGCGAACCCCGATCCAACTGACCTGATCAATCTAGAGACTCACAGAGTCCCATTCAAGCAACCACCCATGGACCTAGGTCAGTGGGTAGGTACCTTTAGATCCTGGCCAAATGAGACCCCCGGCTGGAGAGAATGGTACCAAAGAATAGCCAGGTCTAGGAGGGTTCAGTGGGATGAACAAAAAATCGGCCAATGCATAGACCTCTCTCTGTCCCAGATGGAGAAAAATGAACCTCTGGTCATAGCAGCTTCTTACTTTTGGTCCGACGCACTCAATGCGTTTCTTTTTGGACATGGACCCATGATCCCAACTTTGGCCGATGTCCTGCTGTTGACCGGCCTCGACATCTCCTCCGCCGATGTCCTTTTTAACTATCTGATTAAGCCATCACATCGGCTAGACACCAAAGGAATCGGCGGGTGGAAGGGATACATCAGCAAAAATATGAAGACGGGGACAGTTTCAGAGAGAGAGCATACTGCTTTTCTGATGATGTGGCTGGAAAAGCACTTTTTCTGTGGCAGAGCAGTTGGACCCTCTTCAAACACCCAAGCTTTAGCGGAAGCTTTATCACAAGGATCGGCCATCCCCCTTGGAAAACATCTACTGGGATGGGCCTACCATCTACTGGGATGCACTAAGCTGTCAAAGGGGGAGCCGATTGGGAATCCTGGCGGTCCCTGGTGGTTCATCACCCTCTGGCTCAATTTATATATGAGCAAGGTCTCTCAGCAACGGATAGAGACAAAAACTTTCCCCAATATTGAGTCAGAGGAGAATCCATCTATCCGACGACGCTGCAGATCCTTTGGAGAGGCGGCATCGCCCTTCCCTGGCTGTCAGTTTATAGCTACCCGTACAGCGGAATATTTCAGATGCCTCTATAATGGCCTTAGCAAAGAAACTGTCAGCTGGCATCCATATCACGCAGTGGAGCCGATTTTTGAACTACCCATCAGCTACGACTTCTCCACTCATACTTTTGACAGGGAGCTTATGGATATTTTGATCAAGCCAGGGATTCTGCCAGCCAATTTCTTCTCTGGAAAAGACTCTCCCACATATGAGTTCTACAATCCATCGGCTGCCGATTCGGGTCTACTTCGCCGGTCAAGCAAAATTCAGAGATGGACTGACCACAAGTCTTGACTACAATCGGTTGTGCGATCTAGTGCTAGATTCTAGCACTATTGACCTGAACAATTGGTCAGCGGCCCCTTTTGCCACTCAACAATTTAAATTATGGTGGGCAGAATGGAAGCAATACCTTTTCTGAAAATCTCCATCAACTTATTGCAACATTCTGGACCTAGAAAACATCGACCCAAATGCAGCGGTATGTCTTTTCTTCCAGCCGATTTCAATGCTATCTCTTTCCATACTTTCATCTTGTCATTAACTCACATCGTTTCTTTCTTCAGGCGATGTCATCTCTGCATCGGATATGTAAACGAAAGCCGATAGAAAATCGGCCATATTGTCTTGATATATCTTACCGCAAGTTATGCATCTATCCAAATGCTTGGACAGTATCTCTTCAGATATCGTCCGTTTAAAGCTCTTGGGAACTCTTCCCCTTCAATTGTGTCCAGAATATATGCATTTCCAGGGGCACATCGGCCGATTCTGTACGGCCCTTCCCAAGTGGGTGACCATTTACCGAATTTGGGATCTTTAGATCCTATCGGCAACACCAATTTCCACACCAAATCTCCCTGAGAGAATTGTTTAACTTTGACCTATTTATCATACCATCTGGCCACCCTTTTCTTGTTCTCTTCTATACTAATCAGGGCTCTCAACCGTAAACCTGCCGAATCATCAAGTTCGTCCTTCATGAGGAAGGAATAGTCATCGGCTGTCAACTGATTTTGAAGAGATATACGCCTTGACCCCGTCCTTAACTCCCAAGGCAAGACTGCCTCATGACCATAAACCAGCTGATAAGGAGATATCTTAGTGGCTCCATGACAAGCCATCCTATAAGCCCATAAAGATTCAGCCAAAGACATATGCCACTTTTTGGGTTGTTCTTATATCTTCCTCTTGATTAGCTTGATTATCCCTTTATTGGACGATTCTGCTTGGCCATTGGCTTGAGCATAATATGGAGAAGAATTTAATAATTTAATCCCCATATCGGCGGCAAACTCTCCGAATTCTCCAGAAGTAAACATTGTTCCTCGGTCAGTTGTGATGGTTTGAGGAATACCAAATCGATAGATAATATGGTTCTTGACGAATTCAATCATATCGGCCGATGTCACGTTCCTTAAAGGAACTGCCTCCACCCACTTAGTAAAATAATCTGTAGCTACCAATATGAATTTATGCCCTTTGCTCGATGGAGGATGAATCTGTCGGATGAGATCTATTCCCCAACCTCTGAACGGCCACGGCTTGATTACTGGATTCATAGCCGATGCTGGCGCGCGCTGTACATTGCCAAACCTCTGACAGTCTTGGCATCCTTTATAATATTTGAAACAATCCTCAAGAATAGTTGGCCAATAATACCCATTGTTCCGGATCATCCATTTCATTTTGTGAGCCGATTGATGGGCTCCACACACGCCTTCATGGATTTCTCCCATCAGAACCTTTGCCTCTTCTGTTCCCAGGCACTTGAGAAGAACTCCATCAATCGTCCGGTAAAATAAATCATCCTCAAGCAACACATATTTTGTAGCTTGAAAACGTATTCGCCGATCCACTTTTCGGGATGGATCTTTCAAGTAATCGGCGATTTCCTTTCGCCAGTCATCGGCCGCGAGCTCTAGCATCATCGCTCCCTGAATCGGCCGATACCCGGAGGCATGTTGGGCCAGCCTGTTGGCCTCTTCATTATAATTTCTGGGGATATGCTCGATTATTGCAGACTTGAACTCTTTTAAAAGCTGAAGGTAATCTTCATAATAAATCCTCAAGATATCATCCTTGCACTCAGATCGCCCCGTTAATTGATCCACAATGAGCATGAAATCTCCAAAAATTTCGACTACATCAGCTTTGACTTCCCTTAATAATTGGATGCCCTTCAGAACGGCTCGATATTCCGCCTGATTATTAGTTGCGGAAGCTTCTATCGGCAGAGAGAAATCATAACTTGCCCCCCGAGGCGACACAAGAACAGTGCCGATTCCTGATCCGGCCCCACATGAAGAACCATCAAAATACAGAGTCCATGGAACCGGTTCAATCACGGCGATCTCCGGTCCACAATGCTGAGCTACGAAATCGGCCATGACTTGACATTTGACAGTTTTGGCCGATTCATACCTTAAATCGAATTCTGACAGAGCCAGGATCCATTTTCCAATCCGTCCTTTCAAAATTGGCAAAGATAGCATATATACTTCACCACATCATCCTTGCATATAACTATACATTCTGCCGATAACAAATAATGCCTGAGCTTGGTACATGAGAAGTATAAACACAAGCATAGCCGCTCCACCGGGGAATATCTTGTTTCGGCGTTCAGGAGTTTTCTGCTGACATAATATACCACCTGTTATTTTCCTTTGAACTCCTGTACCAACGCCGATCCAATAGCCTGTTCGTCAGCCGATAAATATAATTTGAACAGCTTACCAGACTGTGGCGGGACTAACACCGGAGGTGAAACTAGATATTGCTTAATATCTTCCAATGCTTTGCGTTGTTCTTCTCCCCATATAAATTCTTGATCAGACTTTAATTTCAACAGAGGAGTAAAAGCCCGAATACGCCCTGACAGGTTGGATATGAACCTTCTGATAAAATTGACCTTGCCGATGAGGGACTGTAGCTCAGTTTTATTTTGTGGGGCCACAACTTTGTTGATGGCGTCTATGGTCTTCCGGTTGACTTCTATCCCGCGCTCATGAACCATGAATCCTAAGAATTGCCCAGCCGATACACCAAATGCACACTTGTTTGGGTTCATCTTCAACCCATGCTTCCTTGTGCACTCCAGTACTTCTTGTAAATCGGCCAGATGTTCTTGGTGACCTTTTGACTTGACCACGACGTCATCTATATAAATTTCCACCGATGTACTGATAAGCTTGTGGAAGATATAGTTCATGGCCCGCTGATATGTAGCACCGGCGTTCTTTAACCCAAAGGTCATTACAACCCATTCAAATAAACCAAGATGACCTGGACACCTTAAAGCCGTCTTCGAGATAATTTCTCCGGCCATTAATATCTGATTGTACCCGGCATTACCATCCATGAAACTGATGACCTTGTGTCCTGCAGCAGCATCTATCAAGATATCGGCCGTTGGCATCGGATATCCATCCATTGGTGTGGCTTGATTTAAGTTCCTGAAATCGATGCACACACGCAATTTTCCATTCTTTTTATACACGGTCACAATATTAGAAATCCATTCGGCGTAGCGGCACTGCCGAATAAATCCTGCTTCAATTAACTTTGTGATCTCGGCCTTTATATCAGGTAGAATCTTGGGGTTGCACCGTCGTGCAGGTTGCTGATATGGCCGATATCCTAATTTTATAGGTAACCGGTGTTCAACAATGGACCGGTCTAGATCTGGCATCTCATGATATTCCCAAGCAAAGCAATCCTTGAATTCTTTTAATAAACTTATCAGTTTACACTTATACTCAGGATCCCAATTAGCACTAATATACGTCGGCCTTGATTTGCTGCTATCTCCCAAATCTACCATCTCCAATAAATCGGCCGACGTAAATCCATGCCCAAGCTACCCGTCTTCTCGGACGACCTGATCCATCTATTCTGAATCTTCAGAGCCGACTACTTGGATCGGCTGTAGACCGAAATCGGACACCTTCAGGAAGTCAGTGTCCCAAGTCCTGCCAGATATACACTTGACGTGCTCGCAGCTCCACTGTTGCGTGTCAGCCGCTGCGACGCTGTAGGCGGAATCAGCGGTGACTATCTCTGTGCTGTCGCCGACCCATTGTACGAGGCATTGATGCATTGTAGATGGGACACAGCAGTTTGCGTGTATCCAATCATGACCGAGCAGCATGTTGTAGGATTCCTTACCATTAATAACGAAAAAGGTAGTAGGAAGGGTCTTACTGCCGATGGTGAGGTCGACGCAGAGCGCTCCGCGGGCGGGAGACACGTTGCCTTCGAAATCCTTTAACATCATGTCCGTCTTGGTGAGATCTTCCTCGCTCTTGCCTAGCTTGTGGAACATGGTATACGGCATGATGTTGACTGCGGCGCCTCCATCTACTAGTAGTCTGGTGACGGGTCGCCCGCCAACGTAGCCTTTGAGAAACAGCGCCTTGAGATGTTGCCGTTTTTCTTCTTCTGGTTTCTCAAAAGTAGCCGTCATCGGTCTTCATCTACTAGTAGTCTAGTGACGGGTCGCACGTCAACGTAGCCTTTGAGAAACAACGCCTTGAGATGTTGCCGTTTTTCTTCTTCTGGTTTCTCAAAAGTAGCCATTTTACCAGTTGTGCCATTTGTTCTTCCATTCTTGTCGCTTTGTCTCGATCGTCAGGCGCCATGAATTCCATCGGCAATATGAAGACCATGTTGATGTCGGCTGCCGATTCTTGATCGTCTGCTCCTTGGCTGTTGTTTTTCTTTGGGCGCCAAACCCGAGACTTAACATTTCTTTTCTTCGGCACCTGCCTCTGCTCTTCTTCTTGTTTCTCCCACTGGCGCAAGCGTTGGATCCTCCGTTTCTGAGATCTGGAGAGGCCATCGGGACACCACCTAGGGTTTACTGGCTTAGCCGATGATCTGGCGTGTTCCCAATCTGGTTCCCTTCCTAGAGGGTTTTCATCTGACACCGTATCATCAGCCATCTCTTCCAGCCGATCGTGCACGCTGATTCTGCCCCCCGGTCCATCTTGTTGGTTGATCCTGCCTTTTGACCGGTTGTACTGGTCAACTCTGCCCCCCAGCCGATCATGCATCGAAATGCGCTGTTCCTCTTGTCCACGCCGATTTCTGCTGATCGGCTCTGATCCTCTGTCCCTAGAGTGTGACCTCGGGAGATTGTTGCAACTCAATCCGTTACACTCCGGACAGTTATCGGCAGACGGCAATCTGATGTCGTTCTCCCAGCAATGGATGAAGAACGAACATTGCCAGTGATCTTCATGCCGGCGTATCATCTCGTCGTGGTATCTTGATTGTTCCTGCTGCTGCCGATATTTGCCGAGCAAGAACTGGGAGGTGACAGGTTTGCGTGGTCGTTCTGGCCCCCGCCTGTTCCTTTTGATCTCATCCGCTGTAATCTGCCTCCTGGGATCGACGGCGCCGCCCCTTCTTGCCGATTCTGACGTCAGCACCTTAGTTTGACGTGAATTTCCCCCCGTGTCAACCATGTTAGCCGTGTCAACCATGCTTGCCGATTTAGCCGGGATTTCAAATTTGAGCCTCCCCAGCTCGATGGCCGATTGTATCTGCTGATGGAAGACTTTGCATTCATTCGTATCATGAGACGTGGCGTTGTGCTACTTGCAGTACTTCATCTTCTTGAGTTGATCGGCCGTGGGGATGGTATGATACTGAGAAAGTTTAATTTGCCCTTCCTGGAGTAATAAGTTGAAAATTTTATCGGCTTTTGACGTGTCAAAGCCGAATGTCTCTGGCTCTTTCTTTACGAAAGGGCATGATATTGGTTTTTTGCCTTTCATCCACTCTGCCAGGCCGATTTTCTCCTCCCCATCCGATTCAGATCCTTCTATATATGCCACCTTCTTCTAGAAATTCCTCCGTTGCTCAAACGGACGGACTTCCTGCCCTGCCAATCGGTGCACGATCTGGCTTAAGCTTTCAAATTCCTGCGAAGCATATCTTTCCTTGATTTGTGGCAGGAGGCCTTGGAAAGCGATATCGGCCAACTGTGCATCGGTCAGAGCCAGACTGTAGCATTTGTTTCTGACTTCTCTGAACCTCTGTATCTATCCTGTTACTGGTTCATCGCTCCTCCGCCTGAGGTTGGTCAAATCTGAGAGTTTCATCTCATGTACCCCTGCGTAGAAGTACTTGTGGAACTGCTTCTCTAGATCGGCCCACGTAACAATAGAATTTGGTGACAAAGTGGTGAACCACTAGAAGGCCGATCCGGACAGAGACGATGAAAATAGACGCACCCTCAGAGCATCTTGCGTGGCAGCCTCCCCGCACTGGATGATGAATCTGTTGATGTGCTCCACGGTGGGTGTATCGTCCAGCCCTGAAAACTTGGTGAAATCAGGCACCTTGTAGCGGTGTAGGAATGGTAGCAAGTCATAGGCCGATGGGTATGGCGTCTTGTATGTGTAAGTCTGCATTTTTGGCTTCAACCCAAACTGGTCCTGAATCACTTCTGCTATTCTTGCCGTCCAGCCCACCTGCTGCTGATGAACGATTGTTCGCGGCGCCGGCATATGTTGAAGGGCTGGTACAGCTGGGTGATGAATCGAAGCATGCGGCGAATTTTGCTGAGCAGCTGATAGTTGATGGCGAAGTGAATCCGCCGCTCCGTCGTATGTCATCATTGGTGCCGTGCCTCTGAATGCTTCTACAGCGCTTGCCCCCCTGCCGATTTCTGATGAGGTTGGCTGATACTGAGGGACCGTCGGTCGGACGGCCGATTGGTGCGGCGCCTGGATTGGATAGCTTCCATGCCCGGTTGATGGATCGGGGAAAGCCATCATCGCCGATATCCCTCAGGGTACTGAGCTTGTGGGTAGCAATTGCACAGAAGCAATCTGGACGGGTTGAAGTGGTGTCTGTGATGGGAAACATGGTGCACTGCTGTATCTTGGAGACGCTGGAGGCAACGGAGTGTTGTACCCCTCGCGTTGCGTCAATATCGGCTGAGGAGCCGATTGGGACGTGCATGGTAAGCTTCTAGCAAGCAGCGTGATTGGTGGGGCATATGCTGGCCCCTGATAGCCTTGAACTGCTCCGCTGGCCAGAGAGCTGATGACGGCGTTATACACCGTGTTGGTCATCACTGAGGACTGGTCGATGAACGCCTGGTAGACGGACTGTTGGATCATATCAGACATCTTGCCCGAGTCGTCAGCAATGGTAATGTGGCGGGGAACAGGAATAGGAGCCTTCTTGACAGCCTCCCCGCTTCTGGTACGACTGAACGACTGCGGGTATATCTTCTTGTAATCTTCTAGATGTTTAGCTAATTCTTCCCTCTGGTCGTCCTTGAGATCCGCTTCTATGACCTCGATAATGTTGCTGTCGGAAATTTCTGCATTCTTCGACATATCAGATTTGAAGTTGTCCCACCGGGCGTGCCAAAAGTGTGTTGGCGCTAAAATCAGCCAGATGAGAATCGACCGATGGTCTTCAGCGTCGGACACACGACTCGGGAGATCTGCTTAGCTCCTGTTCGGGTTATCGCCCTGGTGCGGTTCGCGCGGCGTGCCAGTCAATCTGACCTGTTGATTGACAAGGAAATAATAGTATAAAATTCCAGGCGCTCCGATCGGCTGGAGTTCCGATCTGTCCTGAAGAGCGCGTCGGCGAATCGGCCGATTTGCTGTAAAGATGATCGGCTATGGATCAGCCGATAATCGCGTAAGAATTGTAAAGAAGACTCCTGGAGCAATCTAAACAATTATTACAGAGGCAACACTTGAAATAGATCTAATCGGCTGTAAGGTGACAAATCGAAGAAGAATGATGACGAAGCCGATTACTCTGATCTCAAGCTGGATAACTGGTGATAATACTAGAACAACAGGTAAAACTTGCAATTCTAGTAAATATCGATAACTGGTGAATAAATCCAAACGAAACCACAGCGATGCGCCCGTAGTTAAAGCACGGATATTACTCGATAAGCGGAACCTACCAACTGGCCGAAGATCAAGTTGATGCAGCCCTGCCAATCCGTACGAACTCGTGAAAAAAGAAAAAGTGTTGGCGAAGTCGCCGACTTGAAAGTAAATTGCTGGAAAAAGTAGAAGTATTGTTGTTGATTGATGTGTTCTTTATTTGCAAAGCCCTGACGACTCCTATTTATACCCTAAAACTAGGACTCCTGGTCGATTACGACTTGTTACAACCTTATTTAAAAACAGGAAAACTACTATATCTATAATATCTTTTTAAAAAGGAAACGAACTCCCGCAGAATCTTCCGCCGCCGTCTCCTAATCCAATCAGGACTTTTTCAATTGCTTCCTGACCGACTTAGCGTCGCTCTGTTGACCAACTTTTGACTGGGACCCTCCGAAGTAGTCCCATCCTGTTGGCGCAAGCTGCATCACCAATCGGCCGATTTCCACCTGTTACCTCAATCGGCCGATTCCTTACTGTAGCCTTCAGATCTGCCGCATCGTCCAATCTTCTCCTCCTAACGCCGATTCAACACGTGTCAAAATCTGGCGTCAACAGTTTATTAAAAGAATTCAAGGATTGCTTTGCTTGGGAATATCACGAGATGCCAGGTCTAGACCGGTCCATTATTGAACACCGGTTACCTATAAAATTAGGATATCGGCTATATCAGCAACCTGCACGGCGGTGCAACCCCCAGATTCTACCTGATATAAAAGCCGAGATCTTTGAGTTCCTCAGCATGAGCTCTTATCAGATCTTTGTCTGCCTGCGACAGTGGTTCGTCTGAATGCATGATTTCTATCGCTCGTTCCAGACCGGGGCTGAGATGTTTTGGCTAAACAGAGATGAAAAGACTACCCAACATCAGAGCGATTGAGATGTCTAGGGGAATGGCAGAGAAGAGTTCATACCTGGTTGACAGAGGAAGAAGATGAAGAAGACGAAGAAGACATCTTGCTGTTCGGTTTGGGAGGATAAAGATCTAGTGTTGGAGAGAGAGAAGATGGGTAATGCGTATGCCTTTGGAGATGGTGAAGGATCTACTTATAAAGAAAAGGAAGGTAGATAGATGGTGAGACACGTCTTATCGGAGTAAAAGCATTCATAAATGCAAATCTGCCAAAGGGAGTGGTCCAGGATCAAATCGGTGCAGTAACATTAAAGGAGCATTAAATGTTTACAGCATTCTTTACAGCCCGAGGAAAGCATCTATGGCCGCGATAGCTCGTTGCCTGATCTGATCGGCCGAATCTAGTACTCTTTGGTCGTCGTCGGCCGATCCAGGAACTTCTGATATATGGCGACGAAGCCTTATCGCTTCACAGGCCAAGTTCTGCCTTTCTTGTTTCAGCCCAGTAATGACGGACGGAAGCTCTTGAAGCTTCTTTTCTTCAGCAGCTATATCTTTGGTTATTTGCTCCATCTCCTTGGCTAGCTCTGCTCGCCTCCGTTTGAGTCGATCTATCGTGCCGATGATATCCGGGCGACAGCTCTCGAGGAAATTGATCCGTTGATGTACCTCTTGAGCCCGGTGCTTGTACGAGTCGGCTTCTTCCCGGGTTTTTGCTACCTGGGCGCGATCGGCCATATGGCGCAGGGCCCTGGAAACCGGGGTTTGCATATGTTCTATACATGCAGCACGCTCCAAGCTTTCTGTTGTTTCTTCCGGGATTCGACCCTTGATGTCATTGAAAAGTCGTCGAATCGGCGAAGCATCTTCTACTAATCGGCCGATATCGTCTTGGAGGAGAATCCGCATGCTCTCGAGCTTGGCGCGGACATCATCAGAAACAGAGCTCAATGGAATTTGGCGTGAAGCGATTTCCTCGTCATCAGGCAAAGAGACGGCGAAGGAGAAAACGCTGTTGTTCGGGGTGTCTTGCTCCTGTGGGGGAAAGAAAAGGGTTAGCGAGCAGTAAAGGGGAATCGGCCGATTCCAATGATAAGTTTGTTACCTCCTTAAAGCGAATCTCTCTTGCTTGCGCCGGTGGGAGCGCTTCCCTCATCTCAAGGGCTGGTACAATCGGCTCGTCACAGGAAGAGGATTCAACAACTATTAATGCCCTGCTTGGACCAGCTTCCTGAAAAAGTATGGAAAACAGATCCTATGAGTATACTATGGGTAATTGAAATAAGATGATATGAGATATTTGCCATGCCTCTGTTGATCTTCCGGCCGATGTTTGTTGTGGGGCTACAGTCAGCATACCCAAATCGGCCTGCATCACAATCAGTTAATCTTCTGAATATCGAGAAATTAAGGTAAGAGATTATCTACCTCGACGGGAAGAGTTGCTGGAACTTTGGCTTCCACTTGGGATGTGGCCGATTGCTGTGGAGACTGCACTGGAACGGCTTGTGCAGCCTAACAGAAGAAAAAGTTAGTATTAGTGGAGCACTTAAAGATATATCAAGCGAGCAAGATTACGTGAACAGCTTCCACTAGCAGCGACGCCGCAGCTACTCCGACTTCTGCAGTGACTTGAGGATCGGCTATCTCGGTAGCTGGCAAAGATAAAGGAATCGGAGTTTCGGCCGATGCTACCGCCGTTTGGACAGTCGATCCGATGCGGGCATGCACTCGACGGCTTGTTGTCTTCAAGGTTGGCCTTTTCGGTGCTCGTTTCAATCGGCCAATGGCAATGTCCTTGATGGTTGGAGCATGAAAGTCGATAAGTGGATATGGCGTATATGGATGATTGTTCTCTATCGGCCTGCCGCTTCGACTCCACATCGGAGGGACGTGGCTTTCAGACTAAGAAGATAAATGTAAGTTAATGGTAAGATGAAAGTATGGAAAGAGATAGCATTGAAATCGGCTAGGAGAAAGGACATACCGCTGCACTTGGGTCGATGTTTTCTGGGTCCAGAATGTTGCAATATATTGATGGGGATTTGCAGAAAAGGTATTGCTTCCATTCTGCCCACCATAGTTTAAATTGCTGAATAGTAAAAGAGGCCACTGTCCAATTGTTCAGGTCAATAGTGCTAGAATATGGCACTAAATTGCACAGCCGATTGTAGTCAAGACTTGTGGTCAGTTCATCTCTGAATTTTGCTTGACCGACGAAGTAAACCCGAATTGGCAGTTGACCAAAGCCCAGTTGCCTTGCTGCAGCCAATGGATTATAGAACTCATATGTGGGAGAGTCCTTTCCAGAGAAGAAGTTGGCTGGCAAAATTCCTGGCTTAACCAGGACATCCATAAGTTCCCTATCAAAAGTATGAGTGGAGAAGTCGTAGCTGATGGGAAGTTCAAAAATCGGCTCTACTGCCTGATATGGATGCCAACTGACAGTCTCTTCACTGAGGCCATTGTAGAAGCATCTAAAATATTCAGCCGTACGGGCAGCGGTGAATTGGCAGCCAGGGAAGGCTGATGCCGCCTCTCCAAAGGATCTGCAGCGTCGTCGGACAGTTGGGTTTTCCTCTGACTCAATATTGGGGAAAGTTTTGGTCTCTATTCGTTGTTGAGAGACCTTGCTCATATATAGGTTGAGCCAGAGGGTGATGAACCACCAGGGACCGCCAGGCTTCCCAATCGGTTCCCTTTTTGACAGCCTAGTCCCGATTTGGTGCATCATATGGTAGGCCGATCCCAACAGATGCTTTCCAAGGGGAACGGCCGATCCCAGTGACAAAGCCTCTACCAGAGCTTGGGTGTCAGAAGAAGGGCCAACTGCTCTGCCACAGAAAAAATATTTTTCCAGCCACATCATCAGGAACGCACCGATGTGATGGCTTAATCAGGTAGTTAAAGGGGATATCAGAAGAGGAGATGTCAAGGCCGGTCAACAACAGGACATCGGCCAACGTTGGAGTCATGGGTCCATGTCCAAAAAGGAATGCATTGAGTGCGTCGGACCAGAAGTAAAAAGCTGCTATGACCAAGGGTTCATTTTTCTCCATCTGGGACAGAGAGAGGTCTATGCATTGGCCGATTTTTAGTTCATCCCACTGAACTCTCCTAGACCTGGCTATTCTTTGGTACCATTCTCTCCAGCCGGGGGTCTCATTCGGCCAGGACCTAAAGGCACCTACCCACTGATCTAAGTCCATGGGTGATTGCTTGATCAGGACTCTGTGAGTCTCTAGATTGATCAGGTCAGTTGGATCGGGATTCCCCATGGGGCCTAAGCAGATAAGATCGGGGGATTCTGAAAGAGGGATGGTGATCTGGTGCCTAAATGCCTAAAAAAGGAGGAAAAGAGAGAAAAACTGAGAAGGGATCCGAAAAATACTGAAGCAGTAGAAAATCAAAAGAGGGAAATTTCAGATAATTACCTTTGGAATGAAGCTCATCATCGCCGATGGAGCCGTCAATTGAGCTGCCGATTGGGCCGCCGCCGCTGAAGGGGTTGCCGACAGAGCCTCCATGGTTGGAGAGGTTGCTGATGGTGACACCATTGGGAAGTTGAAGCAGATCGCAAGCGAGATTGCCGGAGGGAGCGGTTGGAGATCGAGAGGGCTCGGGAGGAAGATGAACAGTGGTTCGCTGGAAGAAGATGCTAGCTTCGTGGGGAAAAGTAGGCGGAGAATGCCGATACTTAAGGATAACCTGAGAGAGAAAGGGTAAAGGCGGGATTTTTGCCGCGCCGTCTACACGAATTCCAGGGGAACAGTTGTCTCGAGCGCCCGGTCCGAGAAAATCGCAATCATTATGTAGAAGACCGCGGAACGGAAGGAGATTTTTACTGCGCCCGTTTCGGAGAAAAAGATTAAAGAAAGAGTTTCGAAGTAAAAGTTATGTTTTACTCCGAAACTGGGGGGCATGTGTTGACGCCAGATTTTGACGCGTGTTGAATCAGCGTCAGGAGAAGAAGATAGGCCGATGCGGCAGATCTGAAGGCTACAGTAAGGAATCGGCCGATGGAGGTAACAGTTGGAAATCGGCCGATTGGTGATACAGCTTGCGCCAGCGGATTGGAGCCACAACAGAGGATCCCGGTCAAAAGTGGCCTGATGTTGGTCAACGGAGCGATGCTGATTCGGTCAAGAAGCAATTGGAAAACTCCTAATTGGATTAGGAGACGGCGGCGGAAGATTCTGCAGGAGTCCGTTTCCTTTCTAAAGATATTATAGATATAGTAGTTTTCCTGTTTGAAATAAGGACAGATCGGAACTCCAGCCGATCGAAACGCCTGGAATTTAATACTTTTATTTCCTTGTCAATCAACAGGTCAGATTGACTGGCACGCCACGCGAACCGTACCAGGGCGATAACCCGAACAGGAGCTAAGCAGATTCTCCCGGGTCGTGTGTCCGACGCTGAAGACCATCTCCATTCTGCCCACCATAACTTGAATTGTTGGACAGCAAAAGAAGCCACTATCCAATTGCTTATATCAATGGTACTGGAGTCCGTCACTAAATTGCACAGCCGACTGTAGTAAAGGCCCTTAGTGAGCCCATCTCGGAATTTCGTGCGGCCGGCAAAATAAACTTGAATCGGCAGCTTACCAAGGCTGAACTGCCATGCTGCAACTGATGGGTTATTATTGACGCCAGATTTTGACACATGTTGAATCAGCGTCAGGAGGAGAAGATTGGCCGATGCGGCAGATCTGAAGGCTACAGTAAGGAATCGGCCGATTGAGGTAACAGTTGGAAATCGGCCGATTGGTGATACAGCCTGCGCCAACAGGATGGGACTATTTCGGAAGGTCCTGGTCAAAAGTTGGTCAACAGGGCACGCTAAGTCGGTCAAGGAGCAATTGAAGGGAATCCTGATTGGATTAGGGAACGGCGGCGAAAGATTCTGCGGGAGTCCGTTTCCTTTTAAAGTTCTTATAGATATAGTAGTTTTCTTGTTGTTTAAATAAGGTTGTAACAAGTCGTAATCGACCAGGAGTCCTAGTTTTAGGGTATCAATAGGAGTCGTCAGGGTCTTGCAAAGGACATCAACACATCAATCAACAACAATACTTCTACTTTTCCAGCAATTTACTTTCAAGCCGGCGACTTCGCCAATATTTTTCTTCTTTCACGAGTTCGTACGGATTGGCAGGGCTGCATCAACCTGATCTCCGGCCAATTGGTAGGTTCCGCTTATCGAGTAATATCCGAGCTTTAACTACGGGCGCATCGCTGTGGTTTCGTTTGGATTTATTCACCAGTTATCGATATTTACTAGAATTGCAAGTTTTACCTGTTATTCTAGTATTATCACCAGTTATCCAGCTTGAGATCAGAGTAATCGGCTTCGCCATTATTTTTCTTCGATTCATCATCTTACAGCCGATTAGATTTATTTCAAGTGTTGTCTCTGTAGTAATCGTTTGGATCGCTCCCGTAGTTTTCTTTATAATTACTACACGATTATCGGCTGATCCATAGCCGATCATCTCTACAGCAAATCGGCCGATTCGCCGCCGACGCGCTCCTCAGGACAGATCGGAACTCCAGCCGATCGAGGCGCCTGGAATTTAATACTCTATTTCCTTGTCAATCAACAGGTCAGATTGACTGGCACGCCGCGCGAACCGTACCAGGGCGATAACCCGAACAGGAGCTAAGCAGATTCTCCCGGGTCGTGTGTCCGGTGTTGAAGACCATCGGCCGATTCCTATCCGGCCGATTTTAGCGCCAACACACATTTGGCACGCCCAGTGGGACAAATCCAAGATCTGATATGTCGAAGAACGCAGAAATCTCCGACAGCAACATCATTGAGGTCACAGAGGCGGATCTCAAGGACGACCAGAGGGAAGAATTGGCCAAGCATCTAGAAGATTACAAGAAGATGTACCTCCAGTCGTTCAGTCGTACCAGAAGCGGGGAGGCGGTCAAGAAGGCTCCTATTCTAGTTCCCCGCCACATCACCATTGCTGAGGACTCGGGCAAGATGTCAGAGATGATCCAACAATCCGTTTATCAGGCATTCATCGACCAATCCTCAGTGATGACCAACACGGTATATAACGCCGTCGTCAGCTCTCTGGCCAGCGGAGCAATCCAAGGCTATCAGGGACCAGCATATGCCCCGCCAACCACTCTGCCAGCCAGAAGTTTACCATACACGTCCCAATCGGCTCCTCAGCCGATATTGACGCAACGCGAGGGGTACAACTCTCCCCCAGCGTCTCCAAGATACAGCGGTGCACCATGTCTCTCGTCACAGACACCGTTTCAACCCGTCCAGATTGCTTCTGTCCAATCGCTGCCCACAAGCTCGGTACCTTGGGGAACATCGGCGCCGATGTATTTTCCCGAGCCAACGAACGGATACGGGAGTTATTCAATCCAGGTGCCACACCAATCGGCCGTCCGGCCGACGGTCCCCCAGTATCAGCCGATCTCATCAGAAATCGGCAGGGGGGCAAGCACTGTAGAAGCATTCAGAGGCACGACGTCAACGGTGACATACGATGGGGGGCGGACTCACTTCGCCATCAACTATCGGCCGCTCAGCAAAGTTCGCCGATTCATCACCCAGCCGTGCCAGCTCTTCAGCACATGCCCGCACCGCGAACAGCTGTTCATCAGCAGCAGGTGGACTGGACCGCAAGAATAGCAGAAGTAATCCAGGATCAGTTTGGATTGAAGCCAAAAGTTCAAACTTACACCTACAAGACGCCATATCCATCGGCCTATGACTTGCTGCCGTTCCCACACCGCTACAAAGTTCCTAATATCACCAAGTTCTCAGGGACGGACGATACATCCACTGTGGAGCATATCAACCGATTCATCATCCAGTGCGGGGAGGCTGCCACGCAAGATGCTCTGAGGGTGCGTTTGTTTTCATCGTCTCTGTCCGGGTCGACCTTCCAGTGGTTCACCATCTTGCCGCCAAATTCTATTGTTACATGGGCCGATCTGGAGAAACAGTTCCACAAGTACTCCTACGCAGGAGTACACGAGATGAAGCTCTCAGATTTGACTAGCGTCAGGCAGAGGAGCGATGAACCAGTGATGGGATATATATAGAGGTTCAGAGAAGTCAGGAACAAATGCTACAGTCTGGCTCTGTCCGATGCACAGTTGGCCGATATCGCTTTCCAAGGCCTCTTGCCACAAATCAAAGAAAGATATGCTGCCCAAGAGTTTGAAAGCCTGAGCCAAATCGTCCACCGATTGTCAGGACAAGAGTTCCGACCGTTTGAACAGCGAAGGAACTTCCAAAAGAAGGTGGCATACATGGAAGGATCTGAATCCGATGGGGAAGAGGAAATCGGCCTAGCAGAATGGGTCAAAGGGAAAAAACCAATATCATGCCCTTTTGGGAAGAAGGAGCCAGAGACATTCGGCTTTGACACGTCAAAGGCTGATTAAATTTTTGATTTATTGCTTCAGGAAGGTCAGATTAAGCTATCTCCGCATCACGCCATCCCTTCAGCCGATCAACTTAAGAAGATGAAGTACTGCAAGTGGCACAACGCCACTTCTCATGATACAAATGAATGCAAAGTCTTCCGTCAGCAGATACAATCAGCCATCGAGCAGGGGAGGCTTAAATTTGAAACCCCAGCTAAATCGGCAAAACCAATGAAGATAGATCAGCATCCCTTCCCGGCCAACATGGTTAATGCTGAAGGAAATTCAAGTCAAACCAAGGTGCTGACGTCAGAATCGGCGAGAAGAGGCGGCGCCGTCGATCCCAGGAGGCAGATCACGACGGAAGAAATCAAAAGGAACAGGCGGGGACCAGAACGACCACGCAAGCCCGCCACCTCCCAATTCTTACTCAGTAAGTATCGGCAGCAGCAAGAGCAAACAAGATACCAGGAAGAGATGATACGCCGGCATAAAGATCACTGGCAATGTCCGTTCTTCATCAATTGCTGGGAGAACGACATCAAATTGCCGTCTGCCGATAACTGTCCGGAGTGTAACGGGTTGAGCTGCAACGACCGACCGAAGCCATACTCTAGGGACAGAGGATCAGAGCCGATCAGCAGAAATCGGCGCGGACGAGAGGAACAGCGCGTTTCAGTGCATGATCGGCTGGGGGGCAGAGTTGACCAATACCACCGGTCAAAAAGCAAGATCAACCAACAAGATGGACTGGGGGGCAGGATCAGCGTGCACGATCGGCTGGAGAAGTTGGCTGATAATAGAGTGTCGGATGAAAATCCCCTAGGAAGAGAACCGGATTGGGAACACGCCAGATCATCAGCCAAACCAGCAAATCCCAGGTGGTGTCCCGATGGCTTATCCAGATCCCAGAAGCGGAGGATCCAACGCCTACGCCAGTGGGAGCATCAAGAAGAAGAACAGAGGCAGGTGCCAGAGAAAAGAAATGTTAAGTCTCGAGTGTGGCGCCCAAAGAAAAATGATCAAGAAACAAGTAATCAAGAATCGGCAGCCGAAATCGATATGGTGTTCATACTGCCGATGGAGTTCATGGCGCCCAACGATCGAGATAAAGCGACAAGAACGAGGAGGAACAAATGGCACAACTAGTGTTGGAGCCGATGACGGCTACGTTTGAGAAACCAGAAGAGGAAAAACGACAGCATCTTAAAGCGTTGTTTCTCAAAGGCTATGTCAACGGAAGACCCGTCACCTGATTACTAGTAGATGGAGGCGCTGCAGTTAACATCATGCCGTATGCCATGTTCCGCAAGCTAGGCAAGGGCGATGAAGACCTCACCAAGACGGACATAATGCTGAAGGATTTCGAAGGCAATGTGTCACCCGCCCGTGGAGCGCTCTGCGTCGACCTCACCATAGGCAGTAAGACCCTCCCTACCACTTTTTTCGTTATTAATGGCAAGGGGTCCTACAATATGCTGCTTGGTCGCGACTGGATACACGCAAACTACTGTGTCCCATCAACAATGCATCAATGCCTTGTGCAATGGGTCGGCGACAGCACAGAGATAGTCGCTGCCGATTCCGTCTACAGCGTTGCAGCGGCCGACGCGCAACAGTGGAGCTGCGAGCATGTCAAGTGTATGTCTGGCAGGACTTGGGACATTGACTTCCTGAAAGTGTCTGATTTTGGTCTACAGTCGATCCAAGAAGTCGGCTCTGAAGATTCAAAATAAATGGATCAGCTCGTCCGAGAAGATGAGAAGCTTGGGCATGGGTTTACGTCGGCCGATTTATTGGAGATGGTAGATTTGGGAGATAGCAGCAAATCAAGGCCGACGTACATTAGTGCTAATTTGGATCCTGAGTACAAATGTAAATTGATAAGTTTATTAAAAGAGTTCAAGGATTGCTTTGCTTGGGAATATCATGAGATGCCAGGACTAGACCGGTCTATTGTTGAACACCGGTTACCTATAAAATCAGAATATTGGCCATATCAGCAACCTGCACGACGGTGTAACCCCAAGATTCTACCTGATATAAAGGCCGAAATTACAAAGTTGATTGAAGCAGGATTTATTCGGCAGTGCCGCTACGCCGAATGGATTTCTAATATTGTGCCCGTATACAAAAAGAATGGAAAGTTACGTGTGTGCATCAATTTCAGGAACTTAAATCAGGCTACACCAATGGATGGATATCCGATGCCAACGGCCGATATCTTGGTAGATGCTGCCGCAGGACACAAAGTCATAAGTTTCATGGATGTTAATGCAGGGTACAATCAGATATTAATGGCCGAAGAAGATATCTCGAAAACGGCTTTCAGGTGCCCAGGTCATCTTGGTTTATTTGAATGGGTTGTTATGACTTTTGGGTTGAAGAACGCCGGTGCTACGTATCAACGGGCCATGAATTACATCTTCCACAAGCTCATTGGTTCATCGGTGGAAATTTATATAGATGACGTCATGGTCAAGTCAAAAGGTCACCAAGATCATCTGGCCGATTTACAAGAAGTACTGGAGTGCACAAGGAAGCATGGGTTGAAGATGAACCCAAACAAGTGTGCATTTGGTGTATCGGCTGGGCAATTCTTAGGATTCATGGTCCATGAGCGCGGGATAGAAGTCAACCGCAAGACCATAGACGCCATCAACAAAGTGGTGGCCCCACAAAATAAAACTGAGCTACAGTCCCTCATCGGCAAGGTCAATTTTATCAGAAGATTCATATCCAACCTGTCAGGACGTATTCAGGCTTTTACCCCTCTGTTTAAATTAAAGCCCGACCAGGAATTCATATGGGGAGAAGGACAGCGCAAGGCACTGGAGAATATCAAGCAGTATCTGGTTTCACCTCCGGTGTGGGTTCCACCACAGCCTGGTAAGCCGTTCAAGTTATATTTATCGACTGATGAACAAGCTATTGGATCGGCGTTGGTACAGGAGTTTGAGGGGAAAGAACGAGTGGTATACTACGTCAGCAGAAGACTCTTAGACGCCGAAACAAGATATTCCTCGGTGGAGCGACTATGTTTGTGTTTATACTTCTCATGTACCAAGCTCAGGCACTATTTGTTATCAGCAGAATGCATAGTCGTGTGCAAAGATGATGTGGTGAAGTATATGCTATCGTTGCCGATCCTGAAAGGACGGATTGGAAAATGGATCCTGGCTTTGTCAGAATTCGATTTAAGGTACGAATCGGCCAAAGCCATCAAAGGTCAAGTGATGGCCGATTTCGTAGTTCAGCATTGTGGACCAGAAATCGCCACTGTTGAACCAGTTCCATGGACTCTATATTTTGATGGTTCTTCGTGTGGGGTCGGATCAGGAATCGGCATTGTTCTTGTGTCGCCTCGAGGGGCAAGTTATAATTTCTCTCTGCCGATAGAAGCCTCCGCAACTAATAACCAGGCCGAATATCGAGCTGTTCTAAAAGGCATCCAATTATTAAGGGAAGTCAGAGCTGATGCAGTCGAAATTTTTGGAGATTCCATGCTCATTATGGATCAGTTGACGGGGCGATCTGAGTGCAAGGATGATATCTTGAGGATTTATTATGAGGATTGACTTCAGCTTTTAAAGGAGTTCAAGTCTGCAATAATTGAGCATATCCCCAGGAATTATAATGAAGAGGCCAACAGACTGGCCCAACATGCTTCCGGGTATCGGCCAATTCAGGGAGCGATGACGCTAGAGCTCGCGGCCGATGACTGGCGAAAGGAAATCGCCGATTACTTGAGAAATCCATCCCAAAACGTGGATCGGCGAACACGTTTTCAGGCTACAAAATATGTGTTGCTTGAGGATGATTTGTTTTATCGGACGATTGATGGAGTTCTTCTCAAATGCTTGGGAACGGAAGAGGCAAAGGTTCTGATGGGAGAAATCCATGAGGGCGTGTGCGGAGCCCATCAATCGGCTCACAAAATGAAATGGATGATCCGGAACAATGGGTATTATTGGCCGACCATCCTTGAGGATTGTTTCAAATACTACAAAGGATGCCAAGACTGTCAGAAGTTTGGCAATGTACAGCGCGCGCCAGCATCGGCTATGAATCCAATAATTAAGCCGTGGCCATTCAGGGGTTGGGGAATAGATCTCATCGGACAGATTCATCCTCCATCAAGCAAAGGGCATAAGTTCATATTGGTGGCCACAGATTATTTTACTAAATGGGTGGAGGCAGTTCCTTTAAGGAACGTGACATCGGCCGATATGATTAAATTTGTTAAAAGCCATATTATTTATCGATTTGGTATTCCTCAAACCATCACAACTGATCAAGGGACAATGTTTACCTCTGGAGAATTCTGAGAGTTCGCCGCCGATATGGGGATTAAATTATTAAACTCTTCTCCATACTATGCTCAAGCCAATGGCCAAGCAGAGTCGTCTAATAAAGGGATAATCAAGCTAATCAAGAGGAAGATAGAAGAGCAACCCATGAAATGGCATATGTCTTTGGCTGAATCTTTATGGGCATATAGGATGGCTTGTCATGGAGCCACTAAAATATCCCCTTATTAGTTGGTTTATGGTCATGAGGCGGTCTTGCCATGGGAGATAAGGATAGGGTCAAGGCGTATATTGTTACAAGATCAGTTAACGGCCGATGACTATTCCTTTCTCATGAAAGATGAACTTGACGATTCGGCGGGTTTACGGTTGAGAGCCCTGATTAGTATAGAAGAAAACAAGAAAAGGGTGGCCAGATGGTATGACAAAAAGGTCAAAGTTAAACAGTTCTCTCTGGGAGATTTGGTATGGAAGTTGGTGCTGCCGATAGGATCCAAAGATCCCAAATTCGGTAAGTGGTCACCCACTTGGGAAGGGCCATATAGAATCGGCCGATGTGCCCCTGGGAATGCATATATTCTGGAGACAGTCGAAGGGGAGGAATTCCCAAGAGCTTTAAACGGGCGATATCTGAAGAGGTACTATCCAAGCATTTGGGTAGATGCATAACTTGCAACAAAATATATCAAGATAACATGGCCGATTTCTCATCGGTTTTTGTCTACACATCTGGTGAAGGAAACATTGAGATTCATTATTGGATGAAAATGACAGATTACATGGCCGACATGGTACAAGTCGCCCTTAGAATAAAAATACGAATGTGTCTACTGATTACGCCTACGCTGGATTTCTCTCTCGATGCGACCCAGTTTTATCATAAGGGTGAGCCTTTTCTCTTTCGGGTCCTCTGCAGTGGCTCCAGTTTCAGCTTGGTTGCAAAGTTCTTTCAGCAGGCGGGTCTTCTTCTCCTCCAGATCTTCCATGGCGACTTCAGTTTTAGCTTTACAAGGAAGTGGAGAACTTTTTTCGGAAGATGGTCGCTTGCGGACCAAAAAGTGAGCATCTATAAGGTCCGAGTATTCCTGGATAGCAACGGGGACATGATCTCTGAGTTCCTCAGCGTGAGCTCTTATCAGATTTCTGTCTGCCTGTGATAGTGGCTCTTCTGAATTCATGATTTCTATCGCTCGTTCTAGACCGGGGCTGAGACGTTTCGGCTAAACAGAAATAAAAGGGGTTACCCGGCATCAGAGCAATTGAGATGCTTGAGAGAAAGGCAGAAGAGAAGTTCATACCTGGTTGACAGAGGAAGAAGATGAAGAGGACGAAGAAGACATCTTGCCGTTCAGTTTGGGACAGTAAAAGAGGGAGAGAAGATAAGTGATGTGTATGACTCTGGAAATGGTGAATGGTTTACTTATAAATGAAGGGGAGATAGGTGGATGGTGAGATACGTCCTATCGGAGTAAATACATACATAAATGCAAAGCTGACTGAAGAAGCAGTCCGAAATCAAATCGGTGCAGTGACATTGAAGGAGCAATAAATGTTTAACATATTCTTTACAACCCAAGGAAAGCGTCTATGGCTACAATAGCTCGTCGTATAATTTGATCGGCCGAGTCTAGTACTCTCTGATCATCATCGGCCGATCCTGGTACTTCTGACACACGGCGACGAAGCTTTATCGTTTCGCGGGCCAGATGCTGCCTTTCTTGCTTCAGTTCGCTGATGATGGATGGGAGTTCTTGGAGCTTTTTTTCTTCAGCGGCTATCTCTTTGGTTATCTGTTCCATCTCCTTGGCCAGTTCTGCTCTCCTCCGTTTCAGCCGATCTATTGCGCCGACGATGTCCGGATGGCAGTTTTCGAGGAAGTTGATCCTGTGGTGTACTTCCTGAGTCCGGTGCTTGTATGAATCGACCTCCTCCTGAGTTTTTGCCATCTGAGCACGATCGGCCATATGGCGCAGCGCCCTGGAAACCGGAATCTGCATGTGCTCTATATAGGCAGCATATGCTAAATTTTCTGATACTTCTTCCGGGATTCGATCTTTGATCTCGTTGAAAAGTCGTCGAATCGGCGACGCATCTTCTACCAATCGGCCGATGTCGTCTTGAAGGAGAATGCGCATGCTTTCGAGCTTGGTGCGGACATCGTCGGAGGTGGAGCTCGATGGAATTGGGTGTGAAGCAATTTCTTCGTCAACAGCCAAGGAGACGGCAAAAGAGAAGATGCTGTTGTTGGGGGTATCTTGCTCCTGTGAGGAAATAAAGTAAAGGGTAGGCAAGCAGTGAAAGGAAATCGACCGATTCTAATGGTAAGATTGTTACCTCCTTAAAGCGAATTTCTCTTGCCTGCGCCGGTGGGAGCGTCTCCCTTGTCTCAGGGACTGGTGCATTTGGCTCGTCGGAAGAGGAAGATTCAATGATTATTAGCGCTACACTTGGACCAGCTTCCTAAAAAAGACATAAAAGAAGATCCTGTGAATATGCTATGGGAAATTGAAGTAAGATGGTGACAGAAATTTGCCATACCTCTGTGGATCTCCCGGCCGATGCCTGTTGTGGGTTTGTAGTTGGCATACCCAAATCGGCCTGCATCAAGATCGGTTAAGTTTTCTGAGAATTAAGAATTTAAGGTAAGAGATCGTTTACCTCGATGATAGGAGCTGTTGGAGTCTCGGTTCCCACTTGGGACGTGGCCGATTGTTGCGGAGACTGCAGTGGGATAACTTGTGCAGCCTGGCAGAGGAATAGAATTGATGACAGTGGAAGATTTCGAGAATATATGAGATAAATAAGATTACCTGAACAGCTTCTACTAATAGTGATGCTGCAGCTGCCCCGACTTCAGCAGTGACTTGGGGATCGGCCATCTCGACAACCGGCAAAGGTAAAGGAATTGGAGTCTCGGCTGGTGTCACCACTACTTGGTCGGCCGATCCGATGCGGGAAGTCTCGGCCGATACTACTGCCATCTGGCTGGCCGATCCGATACGGGGAACTTCAGCCGATGCTATTGCCGTTTGATCGACCGATCCAATGCGAACTCGCACCCGACGGCTGGTTATCTTTGATGTTGGCCTTTTCGGTACTCGCTTCGATCGGCCAGTGGAGATATCTTTGACAGTTGGAGCATGGAAGCCGATAAGTGGATACGGCGTGTATTGGTGATGACTATCTATCGGTCGGCCACTTCGGCTCCGCATCGGAGGGACATGGCTTTCAGACTGAGGAGATGAACATGAGTTAATAACAAGATGACAATGTAGAAGGAAATAGCATTGGAATCGGCTAAGAAAAAGGACGTACCGCTGCATTTGGATCAATGTTCTTTGGGTCCAGAATGTTGCAGTAGGACGATGGAGATTTACAGAAAAGGTGTTGCTTCCATTCTGCCCACCATAATTTGAATTGTTGGGTGGCAAAAGAGGCAACTGACCAATTATTCAGGTCAATAGTACTGGAATCGGGTACTAGATCGCACAGCCGACTATAATCAAAGCTTGAGGTCAGACCATCTCTGAATTTCGCCTGACCGGCGAAGTAGACCCGAATCGGCAGTTGGCCAAAACCCAGTTGCCTTGCCACAGCCGATGGATTGTAGAATTCGTAGGTGGGAGAATCCTTTCCTGAGAAGAAATTGGCCGGCAGAATCCCCGGCTTGATCAAGATATCCATAAGCTCTCTGTCAAAAGTGTGGGTGGAGAAATCATAGCTTATGGGTAATTCAAAAATCGGCTCCACTGCTTGATATGGGTGCCAGCTGATGGTTTCTTCACTAAGGCCATTATAAAAGCATCTGAAATACTCAGCTGTGCGGGTAGCAGTAAACTGACAGCTGGGGAAGGCCGATGCCGCTTCTCCAAAAGATCTGCAGCGGCGATGGACTGATGGATTCTCCACTGACTCGATATTGGGGAAGGTCTTTGTCTCTATCCGCTGAGAGACCTTGCTCATGTGTAAATTGAGCCAGAGGATGATGAACCACCAAGGACCACCAGGGTTCCCTATCGGCTCCCCCTTCGACAGCTTGGTGCCGATTTGGTGCATCAGGTAATACGCCGATCCCAGCAAATGTTTTCCAAGGGGGATGGCCGATCCTTGTGATAAAGCCTTTGCCAAAGCTTGAGTGTTTGAAGAGGGGCCAACTGCTCTGCCACAGAAGAAATGCTTTTCCAGCCACATCATCAAAAAGGCAGTATGCTCCCTCTGTGAGACTGTCCCGGTCTTCATGTTTTTGCTAATATATCCTTTCCACCCACCGATTCCTTTGGTCTCCAGCCGATGTGATGGCTTGAACAGATAATTGAAAGGAGTATCGGCGGAGGAGACATCGAGGCCGGTCAACAGCAGAACATTGGCCAAGGTCGGGGTCATAGGTCCGTGTCCGAAAAGGAACGCATTAAGTGCATCGGACCAAAAATAAGAGGCAGCCATGACCAGAGGTTCGTTTCTTTCCATCTGAGACAAAGATAAGTCTATGCACTGGCCGATTTTTAGTTCTTCCCACTGAACCTTCCAAGATCCGGCTACCCTCTGGTACCATTCTCTCCACCCGGGTGTTTCATTTGGCCAGGATCTGAAAGTGCCTACCCAGTGATCTAAATCCATAGATGATTGCTTAAAAGGGATTCTATGGGTTTCTAAGCTGATCAGGTCCGTTGGATCGGGGTTCCCCATAGGGCCCAAACAGATGAGGTCAGGGGATTCTGAGAGTGGAATGGTAATTCGGTGCCTAAGTGCCTAAAAAAGGGAAAAGGGGAAGAAACTGAGAGAGGGTCCAGAAAATACTGAAGCAGTAGAAAGGCGAAAAGGAGAAAATTTCGAACATTTACCTCTGGGATGGAGACCATCGTCGCCGATGAGACCGCTGGGGAAGCCGCCGATTGGGCCACCACCGCCGAAGGAGTTGCCGATGGAGCCTCCGTGGATGGGGCGGTCGCCGATGGTGACGCCATTGGAGGGTTGGAGCAGACCGCGGATGAGATCGCCAGAAAGGGGGAAGTGCTTGGGGATCAAGAGAGCTTGGAGGAAGACGAACGGTGGTTCGTTGGAAGAGAATGCTAGATTTGTGGGGAAGAGTGGACGGAGAAGGCCAGTACTTAAGAAAAATCAGAAGAGCGGGGGCAAAGATGGTATTTTTACCGCGCCGTCTACACGAGTTCCAGAGGAGCGGTCGTTTCGCGCGCTCGGTTCGAGGAAATTGCAATCATTGTGCCGCGGAACGGAAGGAGATTTTACTGCGCCCGTTTCGGAGGAAAGGATTAAAGAAAGAGTTTCGAAGAAAAAGTTATGTTTTACTCCGAAACTGGGGGGCATGTGTTGACGCCAGATTTTGACACGTGTTGAATCGGCGTCAGGAGGAGAAGATTGGCCGATGCGGCAGATCTGAAGGCTACAGTAAGGAATCGGCCGATTGAGGTAATAGTTGGAAATCGGCCGATTGGTGATACAGCCTGCGCCAACAGGATGGGACTATTTCGGAGGGTCCTGGTCAAAAGTTGGTCAACAGGGCACGCTAAGTCGGTCAAGGAGCAATTGAAGGGAATCCTGATTGGATTAGGGAACGGCGGCGGAAGATTCTGCGGGAGTCCGTTTCCTTTTAAAGTTCTTATAGATATAGTAGTTTTCTTGTTGTTTAAATAAGGTTGTAACAAGTCGTAATCGACCAGGAGTCCTAGTTTTAGGGTATAAATAGGAGTCGTCAGGGTCTTGCAAAGGACATCAACACATCAATCAACAACAATACTTCTAATTTTCCAGCAATTTACTTTCAAGCCGGCGACTTCGCCAATATTTTTCTTCTTTCACGAGTTCGTACGGATTGGCAGGGCTGCATCAACCTGATCTCCGGCCAATTGGTAGGTTCCGCTTATCGAGTAATATCCGAGCTTTAACTACGGGCGCATCGCTGTGGTTTCGTTTGGATTTATTCACCAGTTATCGATATTTACTAGAATTGCAAGTTTTACCTGTTATTCTAGTATTATCACCAGTTATCCAGCTTGAGATCAGAGTAATCGGCTTCGCCATTATTTTTCTTCGATTCATCATCTTACAGCCGATTAGATTTATTTCAAGTGTTGTCTCTGTAGTAATCGTTTGGATCGCTCCCGTAGTTTTCTTTACAATTACTACACGATTATCGGCTGATCCATAGCCAATCATCTCTACAGCAAATCGGCTGATTCGCCGCCGATGCGCTCCTCAGGACAGATCGGAACTCCAGCCGATCGAGGCGCCTGGAATTTAATACTCTATTTCCTTGTCAATCAAAAGGTCAGATTGACTGGCACGCCGCGCGAACCGTACCAGGGCGATAACCCGAACAGGAGCTAAGCAGATTCTCCCGGGTCGTGTGTCCGACGCTGAAGACCATCAGCCGATTCCTATCCGGCCGATTTTAGCGCCAATAGTTATAAAATTCATAAGTTGGGGAGTCTTTCCCAGAGAAGAAGTTCGCCGATAAGATCCCTGGTTTGATCAAGGCGTTCATAAGATCATTATCAAAGAAGTTGGACGTCGAGTCATAGTAGAAGGGAAACTCAAAACGTGGCTTTGTTCTCTGGTACGGGTACCAACTGGTAGTTTCTTCACTAAAGTCGTTGTAAAAGAATCTGAAATATTCGGCTGTCTGGGTGGCGGTAAACTGGCAACCAAGGAAAGCTGATGCCGCTCCGCCGAAAGAGGTGCACCATCGTCGTACATTGGGGTTTTCCTCTGACTCGATGTTGGAGAATGTCTTGGTCTCTATCTGCTGCTGGGAGATTTTGCTCATGTACAAGTTGAGCTAGAGGGTGATAAACCACTAGAGGCCACCAGGGTTACCAATCGGCTCTCCCTTTGATAGTTTGACGTTGATCTGGTGCATCATGTGGTAGGCTGATCCTAGCAGATGCTTCCCGAGAGGGATGGCGGATCCTCTTGACAGGGCTTCGGCCAGAGCTTGTGTGTTGGAAGAAGGGCCAACCGCTCTGCCGCAGAAGAGGTGCTTCTCTAGCCACATCATCAAGAACGCTGAATGTTCTCTCTCCAAAATCGTCCCGGTCCTCATGTTTCTATTGATATACCCTTTCCACCCGCCGATTCCTTTCGTCTCTAGCCGATGGGTCGGCTTGATCAGATAATTAAAGGGTGTATCAGGGAAGGAAATGTTGTGGTCGGTCAGCATCAGGACATCGGCCAGAGTTGGGGTCATGGGTCCGTGCCCAAAAAGAAACGCGTTGAGCGCGTCAGACCAGAAATAAGAGGCTGCTATTACCAGGGGTTCATTCTTCTCCATCTGGGACAAAGAGATTGATGCACTAGCTGATTTTAATTCATCCCATTGAACTCTCTTAGAGTTGGCCATTCTTTGGTACCATTCTTTCCAGTCGAGGGTTTCATTCGGCCAAGATCTAAAAGTGCCTAACCACTGGCCCAAATCCATAGGTGATTTCTTGAAAGGGATTCTATGGGTTTCTAAGTTAATCAGATCAGTCGGGTCTGGATTCCCCATAGGGCCTAAGCAGATGAGACCAGGAGCTTCAGAAAGGCGGATAGTGATTTGGTGTCTAACTACCTAAAAAGGGTAAAAAGGGAGGAGCTAAGAATAGATCTAAAAGATGCATGGGCAGTAAAAAGTAAAAGGGGAAAGTTTCGGATGTTTACCTCCGGGATAAAGCTCATCGTCGCCGATGGAACAGCCGTTGCCGATGGAGTCGCTGGCGGAGCCTCCGTGGTTGGTGGAGCTGCTGATGGCGCCGCCATTGAAGGAATGAAGCGGAATGCAGACGAAAGAAGGATCGCCGGAGAATGCGGTTGGAAGCCAAAAGGGCGTTGGGAGAAGATAGAAAGTGATTCGCCGGGGAGGAAGTTACTGAGCTCGTGGAGAAGAAGCGGCAGGGAACGCCGGTATCTAAGGACGGTCCGAGAGAAGGGGTAAAGGCGGGATTTTTACCGTCCCGTCTATACGAATTCTGGGGGAGCAGTCGTCTCAGGCGCCCAGTCCAAAAGGATTGCAATCATCAGGTAGAAGACCGCAAAACAGATGCAGATTTTTGCCGTATTTGTTTTGGAGGAGAGATTGAAAAAGAATTTTGAAGTAAAAGTCATGTTTTACTCCGAAACTTGGGGCATGTGTTGATGCCAGATTTTGACACGTTTTGAATCGGCATCAGGGAAGGAGGAGATTGGTCGATACGGCAGACTTAAAGGCTACAATTGGGAATCGGCCGATTGGCGCTATAGTTAGGAATCGGCCGATTGACGCTGCAGTGTTTCGGGTGATTGGCGAATGGAGTTGGTGGGGGTCGGCCGATTGAAAGGCTAGAGCGTTTAGGCCAATATGGGCTTGCGCCAACAGATAAATTATTTATAGAAGGGGGATGAAGCCAATAGAATCCCAAGAGGGGATGTTGAGTCAAGAGGACAGAGGATCCCAGTCAAAGATGACATGACGTTGGTTAAAGAGCGACGCCGACTCGGTCAAGAAGCAATGGAAAGAGTTCGGATTGGACTAGGAGATGGCAGCAGAAAATCCTGCGGGAGTCCGCTTCCTTTAGGAGAGTCTTATAGATATAGTAGTTTCTATATTTAAATCAAGTTTGTAACGGATCGTGACAGATCAGGAGTCTTAATCCTAGGGTATAAATAGAAGCAGTCAGGGTTTTGTAAAGGACACACATCAATCAATACAAACAATCTACTTTTTCATCGTACTTTACTTTCAAGTCGGCGACTTCGCCAATACATCTTTTTCTTTCACGAGTTCGTACGGGTTGGCAGGGCTGCATCGACACGATCTCCGGCCGATTGGTAGGTTCCGTTTATCGAATAATATCTAAGCTTTAACTTCGGGCGCATCGCCGTTGTTTCGTTTAGATTTATTCACTAGTTATCGATATTTACTAGAATTATAGGTTTTACCTATTGTTCTAGTTTTATCACCAGTTATCCAGCTTGAGATCGAACTGTCGGCTTTATCATTATTTTTTCTTATTTATCATCATATAGCCGATTAGATCTATTTCGAGTGTTGCATCTGTGGCGATTGTTTAAGTTGGTCCAGTAGTTTCTTTGCAATCGCTACGTGATTATCGGCTGATCTATAGCCGGTCAGCAAGAGAGATCCGCTTCAAGGAGGTAATAAACTTATCACCGGAATCGGCCGATTCCCTTTTACTGCTTACTAATCCTTTTCTTTATTCTCCCGCAGGAACAAGACACCCCGAATAACAGCATTTTCTCCTTCGCTGTCTCTTTGCCTGATGATGAAGAAATCCCATCACGCCAAATTCCGTTGAGCTCTATTTCCGATGATGTCCGCGCCAAGCTCAAGAGCGTGCAGATTCTCCTCCAAAATGATATTGGCCTATTAGTAGAAGATGCTTCGCCGATTCGGCGACTTTTTAGTGACATCAAGGGTCGAATCCCAGAAGAAACAACAGAAAGCTTGGAACCTATTGCATATATAAAATATATGCAAACCCCAGTTCCAGGGCCCTGCGCCATATGGCCGATCGTGCCCAGCTAGCAAAGACCCGGGAAGAGGCCGACTCGTACAAGCACCAAGCCCAAGAGGTACATCAACGGATTAACTTCCTCGAGAGTTCCCGCCCGGATATCGTCGGCACGATAGATCATCTCAAACGGAGGAGAGCAGAGCTAGCCAAAGAGATGGAGCAAGTAACCAAAGACATAGCTGCCGAAGAAAAGAGACTTCAAGATCTCCCATCCGTCATCGCTGGGCTGAAGCAAGAAAGGCAGAACTTGGCCTGTGAAGCGATAAGGCTTCGTCGCCATATATCAGAAGTTCCCAGATCGGCCGACGACGACCAAAGAGTACTAGATTCGGCCAATCAGATCAGGCAACGAGCTATCGCGGCCATAGATGCTTTCCTCGGGCTGTAAAGAATGCTGTAAACATTTAATGCTCCTTTAATGTTACTGCGCCAATTTGATCCTGGACCACTTCCTTTGGCAGATTTGCATTTATGAATGCTTTTACTCCGATAGGACGTGTCCCACTATCTTCTTACTCCCTTCTCTTTATAAGTAGATCCCACAACGTTTCCAGAGGCATACGCATTACCCATCTTCTCCCCCTCCAATAATCTGGATCTTCTATCTTCCCAAACCGAACAGCAAGATGTCTTCTTCGTCTTCTTCCTCTGTCAATCAGGTACAGACTCTCCTCTGCTTCTCCCCTAGACATCTCAATAGCTCTGATGCTGGGTAGCTTTTCATCTCTGTTTAGTCAAAACGTCTCAGCCCCAGTCTGGAACGAGCGATCGAAGTTATGCATTCAGACGAACCACTGTCGCAGGCAGACAGAGATCTGATAAGAGCTCATTCTGAAGAACTTAAAGATCATGTTCCTGCTGTTGTCCAGAAGTATTGGGACCTTATAGACGCTCACTACCTGGTCCGCAAGCGATTGCCATCTGAAAAGAGTCCTCCACTCCCTCATCAAGTCGAGACTGAAGCCACCATGGAGAATCTAGAGGAGAAGAATGTGGCAGAACCACCTGAATTAATCCGGCTCAAGTGTATTAACCATCAGCATTAAGGCATCCTCGGTTAACCTTACACTTCAAACGGAGTAATCCACTGGTCTGTCGGGTATAACCTCCCGATACAACCACGGTGAACGGATCGAGCGCCGTACATACAAATGCTCATGCGACGATGAGCCCAGAGAATACCACATTCCAGCAAATATTACATCATTAGCATAAGTAAATATTACAGACCTAGTTCTGAGTTTAGAAAACAAGTACTTCAATTAACATAAATAAGTTCTTCAGAGTTAAATTGCAGCGGAAATAAACAACGGAATCTACTCGACGATACAGGATGTCTCGATGAAGCCCGTACGAGACATCACTCGGCCTTATCTCCGTTGGACGGGGGCGCATCCCATTCCACCGACCAACCAGGGGGAAGAGTGCAGGGCCAAGTCAGGCTAGCAACCATGTCTTCAAAGGGCTCACCTGAAAACGAGTCACAAGCAAGACTGAGTATACTAATACTCAGCAAGACTTACCCGTGTAGTGGGAACTACTCCACCGACTCTAGACATGCAAGGCTTTTTGGCTCAGGGGTTCGTTTTGCCGAAAAGCATCTACAAGTGGGTCCTTACTTTCAACTTTTAGCTCAAGATTCTAGTTTCGTTAGCCAGTCTAGGTAAGCAACTATCCAAGCATACATGGTGAAGCATTAAATTTTTCCATCCAACCAGTTCATTCATCATCATTGTTCCTCTTCTTACTCTGTGGGTAAAAATGATTAAGCAGTCTCAATAGCCGTGAGAAACGGACGATTCGAATCGAATTTCTTAACCTTGCAAGGGAAACCCAAACACACGTCACGTGGTTACTCCCTAGAGTCACACGTGCAACCGTTCCCCTTTCTTTCCGGGTCGTGGATCGGGGCTACCCTCCGAGAGTACAAGAGCTCCACGCCACGGTTCGGCACCGGGTCGTGACCACTCTCTGCACTCGCCATATGCACATGGGACCGAAGTTCAAAGGGTAGGATGCCGTCCCCTTGCCGGGCCAATCAGGTACTTAAGCTTACCGATTCCCATAATCTCGGCATGTGTTTAGTACGTTCAAAGACTTAACCATCACTACCACACCCTGCGGCCTTAGCATTTTTCACTAGACAGACGGGCCTCAATCGTAACCATCGTTACGTAACCCGTCCGTGTCCTTATGATTTCAGCGTGTAGTAGTCATTCAACTCCTATTTTCTCGCGAGTGACAGGAAATCACTCGACTTTTACCGGAGTCCTATTAGCACAGCATTCTATCGAACCCAACATCTAGTTTTCCAAGCAAGGGTTCCTGACATCATGCAACTAAGTTTTCATCCAACTCCTATAAACTTAATGCACAAGCAAAGAGTAATGAGTTGCATAATTTCGGAAAGAATGGGTTATGCTCCGGGGCTTGCCTTCGCAGTTCGCTTGGGGATCTTCCGAACTTGGGCTCGGGTCTTCAAAAGCTTCAGTTAGATTTGCTTGAGCTTCACGCTGCTCACTCTCGGACGCGGGCACCAGCTCGTAGGTTCCGTCAGCGAGAGTCGTCGATTCTACATGAGTGCACAAGTTTAAGTCGTGGAAATGGCACTGGATTACGATTTGAGAGTCATTACTACAAGGGATAGTTTCTGGTCATGAAATTTTGGATTTAGGCACATCAAGGAAAGGTGTGCTTACTGTAAAATTTTTCAGCAAATTTTATGTAACAGATTAATTCTGAAAAATGTATTACATTGTTGCTGTTAGATACTTGTTCTTTTTGTACAGATCAATTGGTGCAACAATTGTGGCTAAGATTTTTACAGAGCTCTCACTTGAGCATGCAGAAGCTACTGTAATTTTTGTAGGATTTATCATGCAGTATTTAGAGCATAGAAAATATGACATTCTACACCTAGGCTTTTTAAAGATTCATTTTTTTACCGGACCCTACTCAGGGTTTTTGTCCATGAAACTTTTTACACAGCAACCTCTACCCTAGTGTAACTCCCAGTAATAATTTGGGGATTTTCCAAGCTAAGATACTATTTTCTTGATTTAATGTATGTTATTAGCACATAATTCAAATAAATAGGTTACCGTGAGATAAAAAGTCTCCTAATTTTCCTCTGGCTTCTAGTTACCAATACATTAGCATAGGAAAAATTTCAATGGGTGACTCACCACCTAACTGCAGGGATAAAACATTCTTCTTACACATGATATAAAACTAAGTTTAACAAACAGTAAATCTAGAGATGGGATTTGGGCCTGATCTTTTTACACAGTCTTAATCATCCAGCAACTAATTCACTGCCCAAAATTCAGGGTCAGCATTGTTCTAGAACAGTGGGTATAAAATATGTCCATTAAAGCTTCTATTTAATGTAGAGCAAAATATTTTGAGATTCTGAGAAAACTTTTGTAACAAAAGTGGTAGAGTTTGTTCTGAGGATTCCAGAAAAGTTGAGTTTGCATTTTTCTAAAGTTTCTACGATTTTATACGAATTTTACAAGTTCACTGAATTTGAAACTAGGTTTGAAATTTTCTTTTACAACTAGGTCCTTGAATCTTGCGCTCAGACCCTTCTAAAGATTTAAATCCTTGCAATTGGGTCCTCGGCGGCTCGGGTGCGGCGGCCGGCCGAAATTCCGGCGAGGGGGCTCGCCGGCGGCGAGGGGCGGGGGTCGGGGAAGGTTCAGGGGTGCGAGGGCTACCTTGTGGGGGTGTTGTTCAGGTGGGGGACGGCCGGGAAGGGCTCGCCGGCGTTGGAGCAGAGGCGGCGGCGGCGCGGCTCGCGTCGACGGCGGTGCTCCGGTGGGCTTGGGGCGGCGTGGTCCGGTCGGTGAGCTTCAGTGGCGCGTGGGGAAGCTACTCCGGGGCTCGGCTTGGACGGAGGGGGTCGGGGTCGTGCTGTCCACGGCGAGCAGGGGCGGCGGCGGCGACGGCAGCACGGGCGGCGGTGCTCCGGTGGCTCTGGGTGGCGTTGGGTGGGTCGGCGAGCTGCGGTGAGGTGATGTAGTGGTGGCTGGGTGCTCAGTTTGGGCAGTGGGCGGCGGCAGTGGGCTGTCCACGGGCGGGTGGTGCTCGGCGGCGGCGATGGCGACGGCGAGGTGTTCTGGTGGCCGGGGGCTCGCGCGCGTGGCCGGGGTGGCGCTTTTATAGGGACAGGAGGGGCCTGGTTAGCGTGCGGGGCGGAGCACGGCAGCGGCGGGCACTGGCCGCGGCGGGCGGCGGCAGAACGCCGGCGCGTCGTGCGGCGAGCGGGCGCGGGCGACTGGGCGGCCGAGATCGTGGCGTGGGCGCGAGGAGATAGCGCGGCGTGCGGATTGGGGAGCAGCTGCTGCAGCGGCTCGGGCGGAGGGCAGGCGCGGCAGCTGGCGGGGCGCGGGGGCCGGGGCGGCACGGCGGAGCGCGGCCACTAGGCGAGCGGGCGGCGGCCTGGGCGCGGCAGCGCACGCGCGGGCGGGGACTGGCCGCGCGGCGTCGGGGCGGGGCAAAGCCGGCCGTGGCGGGGTGGTGCGGCGGCCACTGGCCTGGCGCTTCACGCCGGTCAGGCGACGCCGGCCACCTGGCGCGCGGCGGGCGGGCGAGCGCGCGCGGCGCGGCAGGGGAGGGAGGGAGACGCGAGGGACCGAAATGCAAAAATTCGAAAAAGTTCAGGGGGCTGGGTGCAAACAGAGCGTTTTCTCCTCTTTCTGATTTGAATTTCAAAAACTTTTGAACACGAAAGTTGCTCAAAATAAAAAGTTCTACAACTTTGGTTTCAGGCAAAATTTCATTTGGCTTATGGTTTTAAAGTTATTTTAAAAGTTTCAATTGTGTCCAAATTAAATTTGAATTCCAACTGAACCCGTTTTAATTCTTTCCACCCTCTCATTAGTTGGTTTAAAACATGGAGTTAGGCTAATGTCATTGATTATTTTTTTGGAATTGCAAAAACCAGGGTTGCCACAGCCTTCCCCCCTTAACAAGAATCTCGCCCCGAGATTCGGTAATTCTTAGTGTGGGCGTGGGTGCACATACCAGTGGTTGAGACAAGAAACCCAGGGAAATGTTGGTTCAGGTAGCTTTCCGTTTCCCAGGTGGCTTCCTCTTCCGTGTGGCGATTCCATTGTATTTTATACATTCTAATCACTTTCCTCCTGGTCTCTCTTTCTTTTTGATCCAGAATCTTAATTGGGTGTTCGACATACGAGAGATCGGGTTCCAACGATATTTCTTGTTGTTCCACAATCTCGGTAGGGACTCGAATACACTTCTTGAGTTGAGATACGTGGAAAACATCATGGGTGGCCGTGAGCTGAGGGGCAGTCGTAATTTGTAGGCTACGGGTCCGCGGCTCTCCATGATTTCGTAAGGACCAATATAACGGGGAGCTAGTTTGCCTTTGATCCCAAATCTTCGCACTCCTTTGGTTGGTGAAACTCGAAGATAGACATGATCGCCAACTTCGAACTTTAGAGGCTTTCTCCTTTTGTCAGAATAGCTCTTTTGTCGGGCTTGTGCGGCTTTAAGATTTGCTTGTATTACTTTCACTTTCTCCTCTGCCTCGATTACCAGGTCGGGTCCAATTATTTTACGTTCTCCGGTTTGTGACCAGCTCAAAGGGGTTCGACACCTTCGTCCGTACAGGGCCTCAAATGGTGCCATTTTTAAACTCGTTTGGTAGCTGTTGTTGTACGAGAACTCTGCCAGGGGTAGGCATTTGTCCCAATTCTTGTCATAATGAATGACACAAGCTCTCAGCATGTCCTCAAGAATTTGGTTTACTCTCTCCGTTTGTCCATCGGTCTGCGGATGGTATGCTGAGCTGCGAATCAGCTTAGTGCCAAGAGACGTTTGCAGTTGTTCCCAAAAGCGTGCTACAAACTGGGGACCACGATCGGAAATGATTGTCTTAGGTATTCCATGCAGGCAAACAATACGATCGAGGTAAATATCGGCATATTTCTTGGTAGAATAGGTGGTGTGCACCGGAAGAAAATGTGCCGTCTTCGTGAGTCTATCAACGATAACCCATATGGAATCATGTTTCTGGGACGTGTTTGGTAGTCCAACGATGAAGTCCATACTTATGTCTTCCCATTTCCATGATGGTATAGGTAACGGTTGAAGTGTACCGGCTACCTTTAAGTGGCTAGCTTTTACTCTCTGGCACGTGTCACATTCCGAGACATACGTAGCAATTTCCCTTTTCATTCTAGTCCACCAGAAGTTTTGCCTTAGGTCCTGATACATTTTGCTACTGCCGGGGTGGATAGAGAATTTGGAGAGGTGTGCCTCATCAAGAATTTGCTTGCGGAGTTCACGATTCTTCGGAACGACTATACGACTTTCGAACCATAGAACTCCCTTATGGTCCTGGCGGAAACACTTATACTTCTCCTCACCTAGAGAGAGTTTTTGTTTGATGATCTTGATTCCTTCATCATGTAGTTGTGCCATGACGATTTGGTCGTGAAGAGTGGGCTCAACTGAGATGTGATTTAGAGTGCCTTGGGAAACCATTTCCAAGTTAAGCTTCCTCATGTCTGCACATAATGTCTCATGGTAGGACTCCATGGATAAGCAATGGCAATGGGGCTTGCGGCTTAGTGCATCCGCGACTACATTAGCCTTACCGGGGTGATAGTGCACTTCAAGGTCATAATCTTTGATTAATTCTAGCCATCTTCGTTGTCTCATATTCAGATCGGCTTGTGTGAAGATGTACTTGAGACTCTTATGATCCGTGTAGATATTGCACTGTGTACCCATGAGATAGTGCCTCCATATCTTCAGAGCGTGAATGACGGCTGCGAGCTCAAGGTCATGCGTGGGATAATTCTGTTCGTGGGGCCGAAGGGCTCGTGAGGCATATGCAATCACTCGATTCTCTTGCATAAGCACACATCCTAGACCAGTACCTGATGCGTCACAATACACATCGAATGACTTGGTATTATCGGGTTGAGCTAACACAGGTGCAGTAGTCAGATGCTCTCTGAGAGTGTGGAAGGCTTCCTCACACTTCTCATTCCATACAAACTTTACTTCCTTCTTCAATAGTTCCGTCATGGGCTTAGCAATTCGAGAGAAATCCGGGATGAAGCGACGGTAGTAACCGGCTAAGCCGAGAAAACTGCGAATCTGATGAACAGAGGTAGGGGGTTTCCAATCCATCACCTCTTGTACCTTGCTGGGATCAACAGCTATGCCTTCGCTGGAGATCGTGTGACCTAAGAACCTTACAGTATCCAACCAGAATTCACACTTAGAAAACTTAGCATAGAGCTGATGGTCTCTGAGTCGCTGAAGAACAATGCGAAGGTGCTTGGCATGCTCTTCCTCATCCTTTGAATAGATAAGAATGTCGTCGATGAACACTACGACGAATTTGTCAAGTTCGGGCATGAATACCGAATTCATGAGATACATGAAGTAGGCAGGGGCATTGGTGAGTCCAAAGGACATGACCAAGAATTCATATAGTCCATATCGTGTGGAGAAGGCAGTCTTAGGAATATCGCACGGGCGAATCTTGATCTGATGATATCCCGAACGAAGATCAATCTTTGAGAAGACTCTGGCTCCAGCTAATTGATCGAAGAGCACATCGATGCGAGGAAGTGGGTATTTATTTTTAACTGTTACCGCATTGAGAGGTCGGTAGTCCACACATAATCTCAAACTGTCATCCTTCTTCTTTACGAATAGGGCTGGACATCCCCAAGGTGACGCGCTAGGGCGAATAAAACCTTTGTCCAGTAGTTCTTGGAGTTGAAGTTTCAGCTCGGCCAATTCTTTAGGGGGCATCCTACACGGTCTTTTGGATATAGGTGCAGTGCCTGGTTGTAGTTCAATAACGAACTCAATATCCCTATCCGGGGGCATTCCTGGTAAGTCATCCGGGAAAACATCGGCATACTCGTTCACCACGAGAATCTCATCTAGCTTAAGTCCTTCCATCTTATAAGCATAGGAATTCGTGCAATCTATGAATGGTAGGTAAAGGGTAGTGGCTCCGTGACTAGGTGAATTTATCTCAACGGCTCGGGAAGAAAGGTCCAGTGTGACTCCATGCATAGCCATCCAGTTCATTCCCAAAATAATGTCCATGCCGTCAAGGGGTAAAAGGACAAGGTCCGTGTCAATGGTTTTACTACCCAATTTGACTGGTACTTGTCTGACCATTTGGTTTGAAGCAATTTTACCACCCGGTGTTGATATCATATATGACCCTTCTGTGTGACAAACATCCAAGCCTACTTTTGCACCGAATTTTGCACTTATAAAACTATGCGATGCACCAGAATCAAACAATATAACGGCAGGCTTGTTATGGATAGAGAATGTACCCGACATCACTGGGGCGCCTTCTGGAAGCTCTGCAAGCGTGGTGAAGTTAATCCGTCCTTGCTTGACTTGCAGGGTCTGTCTCTTGCCCCTGTTCTTGGCGTTCGGGTTGGATCCTTGACCTTGGTTGGGCTGTCCAGGCTGAGGGCATTCGCGTGCGAAGTGGCTGGAACTCCCGCATTTGAAACAGCGATTTGCGGGGCTAGGTCGAAGAGACTGCTGAAGAATGGGCCTCGGACCATTCTGTGGAGGCATCGGGGGTCGTACCATGCCTGGCTGCTGTGGGGGTCTGGCAATCCATCTACCTGGCTGCGGGGCCCTTGGTGGAGCTGTAGGTGCGGCATTTTGCACGATGCGATACCTTGGTGGTTGGGCACTTGATGGCCCTGCGGGTGCCCTTCTCTTCTTCTCTGCCCGGTGTGCCATGATACAGTCCTCCTGGGTAATGGCCATATTGACCAACTCGTTGTAGGTGTCCGCCCTGGCTAGGTTCAGACGTTCCTTGAGCTTGGTATTCAGACCTCGGCGGAAACGATCACGCTTCTTGGCATCCGTATCAGCGTGATAGCCCGCATACTGGCATAGGTTGTTGAACGCCTGGGCGTACTGCAACACGGTGCGGGTGCCTTGGGTGAGTGCCAGGAACTCATTCAACTTTCTCTCCATGAGACCCTCGGGGATATGATGTGCCCGGAACGCGGTCTTGAATTCATTCCAGTCGACCACATGGTCAGCCGGGAGCATCGCAAAATAGTGGTCCCACCACAATCGAGCGGTACCGCGAAGCTGTTGCGCGGCAAAACGAGCCTTGTTGGCCTCTGAGCATGGGGCCACAAGTAGTGTGAACTTGGATTCTATGGTGCGAATCCATGCATCTGCGTCCAGGGGTTCCTCGGTCTTATGGAACAAGGGAGGCTGGGTCCCCAAGAAATCCGTGTATCCTGCAGCTTGTGGTTGGTGAGCATTGTGCCCACCCCTCTGCTGGTGTTGTCCTTGCACTATCTGACGTAGCAGCTCGGTTTGAGCGGCCATCACTTCCACCAAACTGGGCGGGGGTGGTGGCGATTGTCGCGAGCGGCTGCCACCGGCACCAAAACCCTCGGGGTTGCCACGTGTTGATCCAACCATCTGAAACGTGAAAGGTTACCATTAGCAACGCGATCCATATTACTTCCTTGATTCATAAATAATTGGTGTAGTCATAGACTTCCGAAGTCTGAGCTAGAAGTATGGACAGAATCTCTGTTTGCTACGAGAAAAATCATAGCCTGCTGTGGGTCCATCCAAAACATCTCAACATTGGCAGTAGTCAGAGAATTTAGGAATGCACCACTTTGGTATTTAACTTCGGTACTAGAACTATGGCTAAGGTGGTCGAAAAGCTCGTCCTTTGCCTTGCTGTCTTAGCTGTTTTTCAGCAGATTGATCGGTACTGTTTCGCCTATATCTTAAACTAGCGAGGTCCAATGATGCTGAATTTTTGTGAGAACCTAGATCACAAAATTTAGCACAAGTCTGGTATTCAACACTCAGCCAAGAAATGCAAGGAGACATGGGTAAAAATTCCGACAAGTCTCAGCGATTGTGGATTCCATCGTTTACCAACTTACAACGAAATCACCAAGTTTATCGTTGTTCCTTACATGCTGAGGGTATCCACATGGTTCAGGTGTACCCAACACAAAAGAGTTACTCAACTCCTAGTTAGCCTATTACAATACTTGCCAAAAGTTAGGCTACCCTATCGAGGAGTATGTGCAAAAGTCCTCCTAGGCCGTCCTCTAGAAATCATCCAAGTCGTTGACGGACGACTCGCTGTGAGCAGGAGAGTGGGCTCCCACCTGAGGTGCCTGTGGTACCTCACCCTCGAAATCCATACCTGAGATACCATCAATCTCTTGTGGCTCCTCCTCATCCTCCTCCATGTCGTCCTCATGGGGATGGTCATTCTGATCATGATGCCACTGAATGTGCTCATTAGCATCCTCCAACTCAAGGTTCAGATCATGGAGCTGCTCCTCCAACTGTGCTATCGTGGTATCTCTCTCACCCATGAGAGTGTCCTGCTCCTGGATTTGGCCCTCAAGTTGGCCAATCTGAGCATCTCTGTCCTCAAGATCCTGGCTGAGCTCCTTTGTCTGCTCATCCCTGGTATCTGCCATCATATGGTAGGCCTGAGCAAGATCGGTGAGCTGCTCGAGTGCCTGACTCTGGAGAGTCTGAAGCCGGTAGAGTGCACTCATGCACCGCACGGAGGTATGGATAGTCTCCTGGGCATGGAAGTCTACCAAATACTGTGCGTGCTGCACCCTGTTGAGCCAAAAGGGGTCGTTGTCCTGGGCAGCAGGAAACAATCCAATGGGAGTGAGTGTGACAACCTCGGGACGCTGCGCACAAAATGTGGTGAGCGCCCTCATGGCTGCAAGCTCCCAAGTATCGGCCAAACGGCGACCAACAGCCTCAAGCTCCAAGGTGGGCCACTCCGGGTGTAGCGGGTGCGGAAAGATAGTCACGTTGACACGGCACTGGGTAACTCCATTCTCCGCAAACTCCAGTCCGGCGTAACGTGGGGGAATTAGATAGCCCGCGGTACGCAGAACATCCCACAAAATAGAGGGAAAGCCCTCCCAGTGGAGATACTGCGAGTGCACGCGTCCATCCTCATCCACCATCATCTCAACAGGCTCGGCCATCTGAACAAAAGATCAAATGGAATGAGATAGCGAAAAACTGTGAGCAGCACAAGGACAGATTCTGTATAGTGTGCAAAAATAATCATAACTCCCACAGTTCTCATCCAAAAATTCTTAAATTTCACCAGATCACTCCTAAGGTATTTGTGAACAACGTTTCTAGTCAACTCCAGAGCTAATTGGGTCTCTAAGATGGTCTTTCTTTTCAGGTTTTACCTTACTGTCTACCCAGAATTTTCAGTGAACAGAGGGCTAGAGTTTCGTACACCAGGGAAAATCTACCTAGCCAAAATTTACCAAATTTTAACAGCAGCTTCCTGGGTAAATTTGGAACAAGTTTCGTGTTGTGCTCTTTTGCAGAAAACCGCAGGAAGGGGGCCTAAAAATTTAAGAGGCAGAAGTGCTTATTCTGGACAGAAATCTGACGCTCCAAGGTTTCTGTTATTTCTTATTATCCATAAGTTCAGAATTTTTCATTTTTGAACAGAAGATAGGGCACAAGATTTGGAACAATTTCTTCAACATGAACTTTATCAGAAATGGTCATTTTCTTTGGTCAATAATTCGCTCTTTTCGGTCGTGGCAGATTTGGGACAGTTTCTCTAGATAATCCTTATGCAACCATGCTTAGATACGCAAGAACCTTTCCACTCTCACACAACGCATTTTTGATTTCAGATACACATGTTCATGATGTATGCACGTCCTATTCGTCCTCACAAAATAAAATAATCGCCAAATAGCTTTGGTCTTACGAAGATAGTTTCGGTGGCTTACACAATACGGCTCTCGCTATAATAGCTAGTCGAGTCTTTCTAATCGTTCCTTAACTTATCGTAATCGCGGTTAGTGTACCTGCAGAAAATCGACAAGCATTTATATATCATGAACCTTTCATGCCAGCACTCATGAAAGCGTCCGTATTCATTACCGTTTGCTTATAGAAACGATATCTGTACAATTTCCGTCGTACAGACGACGTTAACATACGCTATCGAGATAGCGTATTCACGGGGGTACCGTCATGAGACGGGGGTATGAACAGCGATCGCCATACCCTGCGCCGAACCTTCTACTCCCAATATGTTCAACTAACAGTTGGCATATTGGCAGCACCTCAAGTAAGCCACTGCTTGAGGGCAGCGTTCGGTTCGCATCACCGACAGGAAGGCCAAGCTCCCTCAGTTGGCTGAGGATCCTTACCTTCTTACCTTAGCGACGAGTGCGTCATTACAGAATTTAAGGTCGGTTGTGCATGAAAGTAAGTTTTGACAGAAAATAATATGCTGGAAGTCAGTTGATACTATATATAGAAGTTAGATAGCCACCTAGTAACTTTCCCATAATCCCTTAGGGCTTTACGAACTAGGCACCATCCTTAACGTACCAACGCATTTCGCAACACAACCTTCTAGTCAAGTTTTAGTAAAATGAGTTTTTAAGGCTTGTAGCATTCTCTGGCGTATGTATTTCGGCTCTGGTGTCCGCTGTTGCCAGCTGTGGCACCAGCTACGGCTCTGATACCAGCTGTGGCAGAACCACCTGAATTAATCCGGCTCAAGTGTATTAACCATCACCATTAAGGCATCCTCGGTTAACCTTACACTTCAAACGGAGTAATCCACTGGTCTGTCGGGTATAACCTCCCGATACAACCACGGTGAACGGATCGAGCGCCGTACATACAAATGCTCGTGCGACGATGAGCCCAGAGAATACCACATTCCAGCAAATATTACATCATTAGCATAAGTAAATATTACAGACCTAGTTCTGAGTTTAGAAAACAAGTACTTCAATTAACATAAATAAGTTCTTCAGAGTTAAATTGCAGCGGAAATAAACAACGGAATCTACTCGACGATACAGGATGTCTCGATGAAGCCCGTACGAGACATCACTCGGCCTTATCTCCGTTGGACGGGGGCGCATCCCATTCCACCGACCAACCAGGGGGAAGAGTGCAGGGCCAAGTCAGGCTAGCAACCATGTCTTCAAAGGGCTCACCTGAAAACGAGTCACAAGCAAGACTGAGTATACTAATACTCAGCAAGACTTACCCGTGTAGTGGGAACTACTCCACCGACTCTAGACATGCAAGGCTTTTTGGCTCAGGGGTTCGTTTTGCCGAAAAGCATCTACAAGTGGGTCCTTACTTTCAACTTTTAGCTCAAGATTCTAGTTTCGTTAGCCAGTCTAGGTAAGCAACTATCCAAGCATACATGGTGAAGCATTAAATTTTTCCATCCAACCAGTTCATTCATCATCATTGTTCCTCTTCTTACTCTGTGGGTAAAAATGATTAAGCAGTCTCAATAGCCGTGAGAAACGGACGATTCGAATCGAATTTCTTAACCTTGCAAGGGAAACCCAAACACACGTCACGTGGTTACTCCCTAGAGTCACACGTGCAACCGTTCCCCTTTCTTTCCGGGTCGTGGATCGGGGCTACCCTCCGAGAGTACAAGAGCTCCACGCCACGGTTCGGCGCCGGGTCCTGACCACTCTCTGCACTCGCCATATGCACATGGGACCGAAGTTCAAAGGGTAGGATGCCGTCCCCTTGCCGGGCCAATCAGGTACTTAAGCTTACCGATTCCCATAATCTCGGCATGTGTTTAGTACGTTCAAAGACTTAACCATCACTACCACACCCTGCGGCCTTAGCATTTTTCACTAGACAGACGGGCCTCAATCGTAACCATCGTTACGTAACCCGTCCGTGTCCTTATGATTTCAGCGTGTAGTAGTCATTCAACTCCTATTTTCTCGCGAGTGACAGGAAATCACTCGACTTTTACCGGAGTCCTATTAGCACAGCATTCTATCGAACCCTACATCTAGTTTTCCAAGCAAGGGTTCCTGACATCATGCAACTAAGTTTTCATCCAACTCCTATAAACTTAATGCACAAGCAAAGAGTAATGAGTTGCATAATTTCGGAAAGAATGGGTTATGCTCCGGGGCTTGCCTTCGCAGTTCGCTTGGGGATCTTCCGAACTTGGGCTCGGGTCTTCAAAAGCTTCAGTTAGATTCGCTTGAGCTTCACGCTGCTCACTCTCGGACGCGGGCACCAGCTCGTAGGTTCCGTCGGCGAGAGTCGTCGATTCTACATGAGTGCACAAGTTTAAGTCGTGGAAATGGCACTGGATTACGATTTGAGAGTCATTACTACAAGGGATAGTTTCTGGTCATGAAATTTTGGATTTAGGCACATCAAGGAAAGGTGTGCTTACTGTAAAATTTTTCAGCAAATTTTATGTAACAGATTAATTCTGAAAAATGTATTACATTGTTGCTGTTAGATACTTGTTCTTTTTGTACAGATCAATTGGTGCAACAATTGTGGCTAAGATTTTTACAGAGCTCTCACTTGAGCATGCAGAAGCTACTGTAATTTTTGTAGGATTTATCATGCAGTATTTAGAGCATAGAAAATATGACATTCTACACCTAGGCTTTTTAAAGATTCATTTTTTTACCGGACCCTACTCAGGGTTTTTGTCCATGAAACTTTTTACACAGCAACCTCTACCCTAGTGTAACTCCCAGTAATAATTTGGGGATTTTCCAAGCTAAGATACTATTTTCTTGATTTAATGTATGTTATTAGCACATAATTCAAATAAATAGGTTACTGTGAGATAAAAAGTCTCCTAATTTTCCTCTGGCTTCTAGTTACCAATACATTAGCATAGGAAAAATTTCAATGGGTGACTCACCACCTAACTGTAGGGATAAAACATTCTTCTTACACATGATATAAAACTAAGTTTAACAAACAGTAAATCTAGAGATGGGATTTGGGCCTGATCTTTTTACACAGTCCTAATCATCCAGCAACTAATTCACTGCCCAAAATTCAGGGTCAGCATTGTTCTAGAACAGTGGGTATAAAATATGTCCATTAAAGCTTCTATTTAATGTAGAGCAAAATATTTTGAGATTCTGAGAAAACTTTTGTAACAAAAGTGGTAGAGTTTGTTCTGAGGATTCCAGAAAAGTTGAGTTTGCATTTTTCTAAAGTTTCTACGATTTTATACGAATTTTACAAGTTCACTGAATTTGAAACTAGGTTTGAAATTTTCTTTTACAACTAGGTCCTTGAATCTTGCGCTCAGACCCTTCTAAAGATTTAAATCCTTGCAATTGGGTCCTCAGCGGCTCGGGTGCGGCGGCCGGCCGAAATTCCGGCGAGGGGGCTCGCCGGCGGCGAGGGGCGGGGGTCGGGGAAGGTTCAGGGGTGCGAGGGCTACCTTGTGGGGGTGTTGTTCAGGTGGGGGACGGCCGGGAAGGGCTCGCCGGCGTTGGAGCAGAGGCGGCGGCGGCGCGGCTCGCGTCGACGGCGGTGCTCCGGCGGGCTTGGGCCGGCGTGGTCCGGTCGGTGAGCTTCAGTGGCGCGTGGGGAAGCTACTCCGGGGCTCGGCTTGGACGGAGGGGGTCGGGGTCGTGCTGTCCACGGCGAGCAGGGGCGGCGGCGGCGACGGCAGCACGGGCGGCGGTGCTCCGGTGGCTCTGGGTGGCGTTGGGTGGGTCGGCGAGCTGCGGTGAGGTGATGTAGTGGTGGCTGGGTGCTCAGTTTGGGCAGTGGGCGGCGGCAGTGGGCTGTCCACGGGCGGGTGGTGCTCGGCGGCGGCGATGGCGACGGCGAGGTGTTCTGGTGGCCGGGGGCTCGCGCGCGTGGCCGGGGTGGCGCTTTTATAGGGACAGGAGGGGCCTGGTTAGCGTGCGGGGCGGAGCACGGCAGCGGCGGGCACTGGCCGCGGCGGGCGGCGGCAGAACGCTGGCGCGTCGTGCGGCGAGCGGGCGCGGGCGACTGGGCGGCCGAGATCGTGGCGTGGGCGCGAGGAGATAGCGCGGCGTGCGGATTGGGGAGCAGCTGCTGCAGCGGCTCGGGCGGAGGGCAGGCGCGGCAGCTGGCGGGGCGCGGGGGCCGGGGCGGCACGGCGGAGCGCGGCCACTAGGCGAGCGGGCGGCGGCCTGGGCGCGGCAGCGCACGCGCGGGCGGGGACTGGCCGCGCGGCGTCGGGGCGGGGCAAAGCCGGCCGTGGCGGGGTGGTGCGGCGGCCACTGGCCTGGCGCTTCGCGCCGGTCAGGCGACGCCGGCCACCTGGCGCGCAGCGGGCGGGCGAGCGCGCGCGGCGCGGCAGGGGAGGGAGGGAGACGCGAGGGACCGAAATGCAAAAATTCGAAAAAGTTCAGGGGGCTGGGTGCAAACAGAGCGTTTTCTCCTCTTTCTGATTTGAATTTCAAAAACTTTTGAACACGAAAGTTGCTCAAAATAAAAAGTTCTACAACTTTGGTTTCAGGCAAAATTTCATTTGGCTTATGGTTTTAAAGTTATTTTAAAAGTTTCAATTGTGTCCAAATTAAATTTGAATTCCAACTGAACCCGTTTTAATTCTTTCCACCCTCTCATTAGTTGGTTTAAAACATGGAGTTAGGCTAATGTCATTGATTATTTTTTTGGAATTGCAAAAACCAGGGTTGCCACAAAGAAGACCCGCCTCCTGATAGAACTATGCCATCAAGCTGAGACTGGAGCCACCGTGGAGAATCCGAAGGAAAATAGGACCCACCTTCTGATAGAACTGGGCCGGATCGAGAGAGAAATCCAGAGCAAGCGTAATCAATAGATATATCGGTATTTTTGTTCTAAGGGCGACTTGTATCATGTCGGCCATGTACTCTGTTGTTTTCGTCGAATAATGAGCTGGTCAAACCGAATCACAATGTTTCTCTCTTAACGCGATGTCATTCCCACATCGACTGTGTGGACAAACGCCGATAGGAATCGGCCATTGTCTCGATATATCTTGCTACAAATTATGCATCTACCCAAATGCTTGGATAGTACCTCTTCAGATATCGTCCATTTAAAGCTCTTGGGAATTTTTCCCCTTCAATAGTTTCCAGAATATATGCATTTCCAGGGGCACATCGGCCGATTCTGTACGGCCCTTCCCAAGTGGATGACCATTTACCGAATTTGGGATCCCTAGACCCTATCGGCAGCACCAACTTCCATACCAAATCTCCCTGGGAGAATTGTTTAACTCTGACCTTTTTGTCATACCATCTGGCCACCCTTTTCTTGTTCTCTTCTATGCTAATCAGGGCCCTCAACCGCTGACCTGCCGAGTCATCGAGCTCATCCTTCATGAGGAAAGAATAGTCATCGGCCGTCAACTGATTTTGAAGCGATATACGTCTTGACCCCATCCTTAATTCCCAAGGCAGGACCGCTTCATGACCATAAACTAGCTGATAAGGAGATATCTTGGTGGCTCCATGACAAGCCATTCTATAAGCCCATAGAGATTCAGCCAAAGACGTGTGCCACTTTTTGGGTTGTTCCTCTATCTTCCTCTTGATCAACTTGATTATCCCCTTATTGGACGATTCTGCCTGGCCATTGGCTTGAGCATAGTATGGAGAAGAATTTAATAATTTAATCCCCATATCGGCGGCGAATTCTCCAGAGGTGAACATTGTTCCCTGATCAGTTGTGATAGTATGAGGAATACCGAATCGATAGACAATATGATTCTTAACGAACTCAATCATATCGGCCGATGTCACATTCCTCAATGGAACTGCCTCCACCCACTTAGTAAAATAATCGGTGGCCACTAATATGAACCTATGCCCTTTACTCGATGGAGGGTGAATTTGTCCGATGAGATCTATTCCCCAACCTCTAAACGGCCATGGCTTGATTACTGGATTCATAGCCGATGCTGGCGCGCGACGTACATTGCCAAACCTCTGACAGTCTTGGCATCCTTTATAATATTTGAAACAATCCTCCAGAATCGTTGGCCAGTAATACCCATTGTTTCTGATCATCCATTTCATTTTGTGAGCCGATTGATGGGCTCCACATACGCCTTCATGGATTTCTCCCATCAGGACCTTTGCTTCTTCTGTTCCTAGGCACTTGAGAAGAACTCCATCAATCGTCCGATAGAATAAATCATCCTCAAGTAATACATATTTTGTGGCTTGAAAACTTACTTGCCGATCCACTTTCCGGAAGGGGTCCTTCAAGTAATCGGCGATTTCCCTTCGCCAGTCATCGATCGCGAGCTCCAAAATCATAGCTCCCTGAATCAGCCGATATCCGGACGCATGTTGGGCCAGCCCGTTGGCCTTCTCATTATAATTTCTGGGGATATGCTCAATTATTGCAGACTTGAATTCCTTTAAAAGCTGAAGGCAATCCTCATAATAAATCCTCAAGATATCATCTTTGCACTCAGATCGCCCCGTTAACTGATCTACGATGAGCATGGAATCCCCAAAAATCTCGACTGCGTCAGCTTTGACCTCCCTTAATAATTGGATACCTTTTAGGACGGCTCGATATTCCGCCTGGTTATTGGTTGCGGATGCTTCTATCGGCAGAGAGAAATCATAACTTGCCCCCGAGGCGATACAAGAATGATGCCGATTCCTGATCCGGTCCCACACGAAGAACCATCAAAATACAGAGTGTGGCAGAACCACCTGAATTAATCCGGCTCAAGTGTATTAACCATCACCATTAGGGCAATCTCGGTTAACCTTACACTTCAGACGGAGTAATCCATTGGTCTGTCGGGTAACCTCCCGATACAACCACGGTAAAGCGGATCGAATTCCATACATACAAATGCTCATGCGACGATGAGCCCAGAGAATACCACATTCCAGCAAATATTACAAAATTATCATAGGTGAATATTACAACCAAGTTTGAGTTTAGAAACCAAGTACTTCAGTGATCATATCCAATAAGTTCTTCAGAGTTTAAGTTGCAGCGGAAATAAAATAACGAAAGCTACTCGACGATAAGGATGTCTCGGTGAAGCCCGTACGAGACATCACTCGGCATTATCTCCATTGGACGGGGGCGTATCCCATTCCACCGACCAACCAGGGGGAAGAGTGCAGGGCCAAGTCAAGCTAGCAATCATATCTTCGAAGGTCTCACCTGAAAACGAGCCACAAGCAAGGCTGAGTATACTAATACTCAGCAAGACTTACCCGTGTAGTGGAATCTACTCCACCGACTCTAGACATGCAAGGCTTTTTGGCTCCGGGGTTTGTTTTGCCGAAAAGCATCTACAAGTGGGTCCTTACTTTCAACTTTTAGCTCAAGATTCCAGTTTCATTAACCATTCTAGATAAGCAGCTATCCAATAGCATTCATGGCGAAGCATTAATTTTCATCCAACAAGTTTATTCATCATCATTGTTCCTCTTCTTACTCTGTGGGTAAAGGGGGTTAAGCAGTCTCAATAGCCGTGAGAAACGGACGATTCGAATCGAATTTCTTAACCTTGCAAGGGAAACCTAAACACACGTCACGTGGTTACTCACAGAGTCACACGTGCAACTTTTCCCCTTTCTTTCCGGGTTGTGGATCGGAGCTACCCTCCGAGAGTACAAGAGTCCCACGCCACGGTTCGCCGCCGGGTCGTGACCACTCGTGCACTCGCCATTTGCACATGGGACCGAAGTTCAAAGGGTAGGTTGTCGTCCACTTGCCGGGCCAATCAGGTACTTAAGCTTACCGATTACCATATTCTCGGCATGTGGTTAGTACGTAAAAAGACTTAACCACCACTACCACACACTGCGGCCTTAGCATTTTTCACTAAACAGACGGGCCTCAATCGTAAACATCGTACCATAGCCCGTCCGTTGTCCTTATGATTGCAGCGTGTAGTAAACATTCAACTCCTATTTTCTCGCGAGTGACAGGAAATCCCTCGGCTTTTACCGGAGTCCTATTAGCACAGCATTCTATCGAACCTTACATCTAGTTTTCAAGCATGGGTTCCTAACATCATGCAACTAAGTTTTCATTCAACTCCTATTAAACTTAATGCACAAGCAAGAGAGTAATGAGTTGCATAATTTAGGAAAGAAAATGGGTTATGCTCCGGGGCTTGCCTTCTTGTGCAAAGTTAGTCCGGGGGTCGTCTGAATGTTGACCCGGGTCTTCAACTGCTTCAGTTAAATTCGCCTGGGCTTCTCGCTGCTCACTCTCGGACTCGGGCACCAGCTCGTAAGTCCCGTCGGCGAGAGTAGTCGTTTCTACATGAATGCACAAGTTTAAGTAGTGGTGATGGTAAACGACATGATTTCCTTCACGATAAAGTTGCAGTTTGTAAAACACGAGTTTTGTTGTGCAGTGAGTTACTTTATCATTCGTGGGCATTCGTTAATAGAGTAGAATAGTACAATAAGTAACTTCGTTAAGCAAGGTGGGGTGGGTGTTTATGGGAACTTATGTTCCTTATGGAAACATGATTTAAGTGTGACTACTACAGAGAGTAGTTTCTGGTCATGAAACCTTGGATCTAGGCATATCAGGGAAAGATAAACTTACTGTAAAATTTTCAGATATTTTCATGCAGCAGATTAATTATGAAAAATATAATACAGGGTTGCTGCTAGACCCTTGCTCTTTTTGTACTGAACAAATGGGGCAACAACTGAGACTAAGATTTTTACAGGGCTTTCACTTAATCATGCAGGAGCTACTGTAATTTTTATAGGATTTACTATGCAGTTTTCAGAGCATAGTAAATATGACATTACACTCCTAGGTTATTCAAGGATTTATTTTTACAGGATCCTACACAGGGTTTTTGTCCATGAAACTTTTTACACAGCAACCTCTACCACTGAGTATCGTCTAGTAACAATATGAGAATTTTCCAAGCTAAGATATTATTTTCTTGATTTAATGTATGTTATTAGCGCCTAAATTAAATAAATAGGTTCCTGTGAGATAAAAAGTCTCTAAATTTTTCTATGGCATTTAGGTACCATTATACCAGAATAGAAAAAGTTTCATTAGGGGATTCATAACCTAACTCCAGGGATAAAAATATTTAGCCACTTATGGTATGAAAATAAGTTTAATAAACAGTGTAGATAGAGATGGAAATTGGGCCTGGTCTTTTTACACAGTCCTAAACATCAGGCAACTAACTCACTGCCCAAAATTTAGGGTCAGCAATAATCTAAAACAGTGGGTACAAAAGAAGTCCATTAAAATTTCCATTTAACGTAGAGCAAAATATATTGAGAATCTGAGAAAATTTGCGTAACAAAAGTTGTAGAGATTCTTCTAAGGATTCCAGAACAGTTGAGTTTGCATTTTTCTGAATTTTCTACGATTTTATACGAATTTTACAAGTTCACTAAATTTGAATCTAGATTTGAAACTTTCTTTTACAACTGGGTCCGTGAATCTTACGTGCAGACCCTTCTAAAGATTTCAATTACTGCAATTGGGTCCTCTGGCGGCTCGGGTACGGTGGCCGGCCAAAATTCCGGCGAGGGGCTCGCCGGCGGCGAGGGGTGAGGGTCGGGAAAGGATCAGGGGTGCGAGGGCTACCTCGTGGGGGTCTTGCTCGGGTGGGGGACTGCCGGGAATAGCTCGCCGGCGTTGGAGCAGGGGCGGCGGCGGCGGCGGTAGACGTCGATGGCGGTGCTCCGGCGGGCTTGGGGTGGCCTGGTCTGGACGGGGAGCTTCAGTGGCGCGTGGGGAAGCTGCTCGGGTGCTTGGCTTGGGCGGAGGAGGTCGGAGTCGAGCTGTCCGCGGTGAGCAGGGGCGGCGGCGGCGGTGACAGCGCGGGCGGCGGCGCTCCGGTGGTCCTGGGCGGTGTTGGGCGGGTCGGTGAGCTCCGATGGAATGACGTGGTGGTGGCTGGAGGTTCAATTTGGGCAGGGGGCGGCTGTGGGAGGCTGTCCACGAGCGGGTGGAGCTCGGCGGCGACAATGGCGGCGGCGGCGTTCTCTGGCTGCTGGTGGCTCGCGCGGGCGGCCTGGGGCGGTTTTTATAGGGGCAGGAGGGAGGTAGGGGTGCCGGGCGACGCGCGGGGGCGGAGACACAGCAAGGGCGTGCCAGTGGCCACGGTGGGCGGCGTCAGGATGCCGGCGCGGCGTGCGGCGGGCGGGAGCACGCGACTGGCGGCCGGGGATTTGCGTGGGGGAGCGAGAGATAGCGCAGCACGGGGATTGGGGGGGCAGCTGCAGTAGCGGCTCGGGCGGAAGGCAAGCGCAGCGACGGGCGGGTCGCGGCGGGCGGGACGGCACGGCGCGGCGCGGCGGTTGGGCGCGGCGGGCGGCGAGCAGAGGCTGGGCAGGCGTGGCGCGCGCGGCGAGCGCGGGCTGGGCAGCGCGGCGGTGGGGGGGGGGGGGCAAAGCCGGTTTTGGGGGCGAGGCACGGCGGCCACTGGCCTGGCGGCTCGCGCCGGTCAGGCGTCGCCGGCCACCTGGCCGTGCTGTCGGGCGGGGAGGGGAGAGAGAGAGAGGAGCGAAGGACCTTTTTGCGAGAATTTGAAAAGTTCCAGGGGGCTGGGTGCAAACAGGATGTTTTCTCCTCTTTCTAAATTGAATTTCAAAAACTTTTGAACATGAAAGTTGCTCAGAATAAAAAGTTCTACAAGTTTGTTTTCAGGCAACATCTCATTTGGCTTATGGTTTGAAAGTTAATTTAAAAATTCAAAAGTATTCATATGTGCCCAATTTCAATTTGAATTTCAACTTAACTTGTTCTAATTCTTTTCACCCTTTTATTTGTTGGTTAAGCATAGGGTTGGGCTAATGACATTGATTTAGAAATGTAATTTATCAGGGTTGTTACACAGAGTCCATGGAACCGGTTCAACGACAGCGATTTCTGGCCCGCAATGCTGAGCTACGAAATCGGCGATGACTTGACCCTTGACAGCTTTGGCCGATTCGTACCTTAAGTCAAATTCTGACAGAGCCAGGATCCATTTTCCAATCCGTCCTTTCAAAATCGGCAATGATAGCATATATTTCACCACATCATCTTTGCATACAACTATGCATTCTGCCGATAACAAATAGTGCCTGAGCTTGGTACACGAGAAGTATAAACACAAGCACAGCCGCTCCACTGGGGAATATCTTGTTTCGGCATCCAGGAGTCTTCTACTGACATAATATACCACCCGTTCTTTCCCTTCGAACTCCTGTACCAACGCCGATCCAATAGCTTGTTCATCAGCCGATAAATATAATTTGAACGGCTTACTAGGTTGTGGCGGGACTAACACCGGAGGTGAAATCAGATATTGCTTGATATCTTCCAACGCTCTACGTTGTTCTTCTCCCCATACAAATTCCTGATCGGGCTTTAATTTCAACAAAGGAGTAAAAGCTCGAATACGCCCTGACAGGTTCGATATGAATCTTCTGATAAAATTGACCTTGCCGATGAGGGACTATAGCTCAGTTTTATTCTGTGGGGCCACAAGTTTGTTGATGGCATCTATGGTCTTCCGGTTGACCTCTATCCCGCGCTCATGGACAATGAATCCTAAGAATTTCCCGGCCGATACGCCAAATGCACACTTGTTCGGGTTCATTTTCAACCCATTCTTCCTTGTGCACTCCAGCACTTCTTGTAAATCGGCCAGATGTTCTTGATGACCTTTTGACTTGACCACGACATCATCTATATAAATTTCCATCGATGTACCAATAAGCTTGTGAAAGATATAGTTCATGGCCCACTGATATGTAGCACCGGCGTTCTTTAACCCAAAGGTCATTACAACCCACTCGAATAAACCAAGGTGGCCTGGACACCTAAAAGCCGTTTTTGAGACATCTTCTTCGGCCACTAATATCTGATTGTACCCGGTATTACCATCCACAAAACTGATGACTTTGTGTCCTGCGGTAGCATCTATCAGGATATCGGCCGTCGGCATTGGATATCCGTCCATTAGTGTGGCCTGATTTAGGTTCCTGAAGTCGATGCACACGTGCAGTTTTCCATTTTTCTTATACACGGGCACAATATTAGAAATCCATTCGGCGTAGCGGCACTGCCGAATAAATCCTGCTTCAATTAACTTTGTGATCTCGGCCTTTATATCAGGTAGAATCTTGGGGTTGCACCGTCGTGCAGGTTGCTGATATGGCCGATATCCTGATTTTATAGGTAACCGGTGTTCAACAATGGACCGGTCTAGACCTGGCATCTCATGGTATTCCCAAGCAAAGCAATCCTTAAATTCTTTTAATAAACTTATCAACTTACATTTATACCCAGGATCCAAGTTAGCACTAATATACATCAGCCTTGATTTGCTACTATCTCCCAAATCCACCATCTCCAATGAATCAGCCAACGTAAACCCATGCCCAAGCTTCCCGTCTTCTCGGACGAGCTGATCCATCTATTCTGAATCTTCCGAGCTGACTGCTTGGATCGGCTGTAGACCGAAATCGGACACCCTCAGGAAATCAGTGTCCCAAGTCCTACCAGATATACACCTGACGTGCTCACAGCTCCACTGTTGCGTATCGGCCGCTGCGACGCTGTAGGCGGAATCGGCGGTGACTATCTCTGTACTGTCGCCGACCCATTGCACGAGGCATTGGTGCATTGTAGATGGAACACAGCAGTTTGCATGTATCTAGTCGCGACCGAGCAGCATGTTGTAGGACCCCTTACCATTAATAATGAAAAAGGTAGTAGGAAGGGTCTTACTGCCGATGGTGATGTCGACGCAGAGCGCTCCACGGGCGGGGGACACATTGCCCTCAAAGTCCTTGAGCATCATGTCCGTCTTGGTCAGGTCATCATCGTTTTTGTCCAATTTGCGAAACATGGCATACGGCATGATGTTGACTGCGGCGCCTCCATCTACTAGCAGCCTGGTAGCGGGTCGTCCGTTAACGTGCCCTTTGAGAAATAATGCATTGAGATGTTGCCGCTTTTCGTCTTCTGGCTTCTCAAAGGTGGCTATCATCGGCTCTAATGCCAGCTGCGCCATCTGCTCTTCTACCCTTCTCGCTTTGTCTCGATCGGCAGGCGCCATGAACTCCATCGGCAATATGAACACCATATTGATGTCAGTTGCCGATTCTTGATTGTCTGCTTCCTTGCTGTTGTTTTCCTTGGGGCGCCAGACCCGAGACTTAACGTTTCTTTTCTCCACCGCCTGCCTCTGCTCTTCTTCTTGTTGCTCCCACTGGCGCAGGCGTTGGATCCTCCGTTTCTGGGACTTGGATAGACCATCAGGGCACCACCTGGGGTTTACTGATTTGGCCGATGCTCTGGCGTGCTCCCAATCTGGTTCCCTTTCTAAGGGGGTTTCATCTGACACCCTGTTATCAGCCATTTCTTCCAGCCGATCGTGTACGCTGATTCTGCCCCCAAGTCGATCTTGTTGGCTGATTCTGCCTTTCGACCGGTGACACTGGTCAACTCTACCTCCCAGCCGATCATGCACTGAAAGGCGCCGTCCTTCTTGTTCACGCCGATTTCTGCTGATCGGCTCTGATCCTCTATCTCTGGAGCGTGATCTTTTAAACGGGCGATCGTTGCAGCTTAATCCGTTGCACTCAGGACAGTTATCGGCTGACGGCAATCGGATGTCGTTCTCCCAGCGATGGATGAAAATGGACATTGCTAGTGATCCTCGTGCCGGCGTATCATTTCGTCGTGATATCCTGACCGTTCCTGCTGCCGCCGATATTGGCTGAGCAAGAATCGGGATGTGATGGGTCTGCGTGACGGTTCTGATCCTTCGCTCTTATCTTCAGCCCGCCTTTTCCCTTTGACCTCATCCGCCGTGACCTGTTTTCTGGAATCAACGGCGCCGCTCCTTCTTGCCGATTCTGACGTCAGCACCTTGGTTTGAAGTGAATTTCTCCCCGTGTCAACCATGTTAGCCGGGAAAGGATGCTGGTCTATCTTCATCGGCTTTGCCGGTTTAGCCAGGGTTTCGAACTTAAGCCTTCCCTGTTCGATGGCCGATTGTATCTGCTGACGAAAGATTTTGCATTCATTCGTATCATGAGACGTGGCGTTGTGCCACTTGCAGTACTTCATCTTCTTGAGCTGATCGGCCAAAGGGATGGTATGATACTGAGATAGCTTGATCTGCCCTTCCTGGAGTAATAAGTCGAAAATCTTATCGGCCTAGATGTATCAAAGTCGAATGTCTCCGGTTCTTTCTTTCCGAAAGGGCACAATATTGGCTTTTTGCCTTTCACCCACTCTGCTAGGCCGATTTCCTCCTCCCCATCAGATTCAGACCCTTCCAAGTACGCCACCTTCTTCTGGAAATTCCTCCACTGCTCAAACGGACGGACTTTCTGTCCTGCCAATCGGTGAACGAACTGGCTTAGGCTTTCAAATTCTTGCGAATCATACCTTTCCTTGATTTGTGGCAGGAGGCCTTAGAAAGCGATATCGGCTAACTGTGCATCGGTCAGAGCCAGACTGTAGCATTTTTTCCTAACTTCTCTGAACCTCTGTATATATCCAGTTACTGGTTCATCGCTCCTCTGCCTGAGGCCGGTCAAATCTGAGAGCTTCATCTCATGTACTCCTGCGTAGAAGTACTTATGGAACTGCTTCTCCAGATCGGCCCAAGTAACAATACAATTTGGTGGCAAAGTGGTAAACCACTGGAAGGCCGATCCAGACAGGGACGATGAAAATAGACGCACCCTCAGAGCATCTTGCGTGGTGGCTTCTCCGCACTGGAGGATGAATCTGTTGATGTGCTCCATGGTGGATGTGTCGTCCAGCCCCGAAAACTTGGTGAAATTGGGCACCTTGTAGTGATGTGGAAACGGCAGCAAGTCATAGGCCGATGGGTATGGCGTCTTGTATGTGTAAGTCTGCACTTTCGGCTTCAAGCCGAATTGATCTTGAATTACCTCGGCTATTCTAGCCATCCAATCCACCTGCTGCTGATGAAGCGCCGTTCGCGGTGCAGGCATATGTTGTAGGGCAGGCGGTGGTACGGCCGGGTGATGGATCGAAGCATGCGGCGCATTTTGTTGCGTAATGGCCGTCTGAGCAGTTGACAGTTGTTCGCGCTAAAATCGGCCGGGTAGGAATCGGCCGATGGGTCTTCAGCGTCGGACACACGACCTGGGAGAATCTGCTTAGCTCCTGTTCGGGTTATCGCCCTGATGCGGTTCGCGCGGCGTGCCAGTCAATCTGACCTGTCGATTGACAAGGAAATAGAGTATTAAATTCCAGGCGCGTCGATTGGCTGGATTTCCGATCTGTCCTGAGGAGCGCGTCGGCGGTAAATCGGCCGATTTGCTGTAGAGATGATCGGCTATGGGTCAGCCGATGATCGTATAGTAATTGTAAAGAGGACTGCTGGAGCAATCTAAACAATTACTATGGAAGCAACACTTGAAACAGATCTAATCGGCTATATGGCGATGAATCAAAGGAGAATAACGACGAAGCCGATTACCCTGATCTCAAGCTGGATAACTGGTGATAATACTAGAATGAACAGGTAAAACTTGCAATCCCAGTAAATATCGATAACTTGTGAATAAATCCAAACGAAACCACAGCGATGCGCCCGTAGTTAAAGCTCGGATATTACTCGATAAGCGGAACCTACCAATTGGCCGGAGATCAGGTTGATGCAGCCCTGCCAATCCGTACGAACTCGTAGAAGAAGAAAATACTGGCGAAGTCGCCGACTTGAAAAGTAAAGTACTGGTAAAAAGTAGAAGTGTTTTGTTGATTGATTTGATTGTTTTTTGCAAAGCCCTAGCGACTCCTATTTATACCCTGAAACTAGGACTCCTGGTCGATTACGACTTGTTACAACCTTATTTAAAACAGGAAAACTACTATATCTATAATAACTTTAAAAAGGAAACGGACTCCCGCAGAATCTTCCGCCGCCGTTTCCTAATCCAATCAGGACTTCTTCAATTGCTTTCCGCCGACTTAGCATGCCGTGTTCACCAGCTTTTGACTAGGATCTTCTGGAATAATCCTATCCTGTTGGCATAGGCTGCGCCACCAATCGGCCGATTTTCAACTGTTACCCCGATCGACCGATTCCTAACTGTAGCTTTCAGATCCGCTTCATCGGCCAATCTTCTCCTCCTGACGCCGATTCAATACGTGTCAAAATCTGGCGTCAACACATGCCCCCCAGTTTCGGAGTAAAATATAACTTTTTCTTCGAAACTCTTTTTTTAATCCTTCTCTCTAAGCTTCCCCATTGTGACAGGAGTAAACCTCGGAATCAGTTGCGTTACTTTTTCCTCTGCATCTGATCCTTTCTCTAGAATCAGCTCTATGACATAGAATCCGGTAACAGGATAAACATTATGTTGGCGTGTAGATTCAGACTTTGACCATCTCCCCTCGCAGCTTTACATTTACTGATGCCTTTACTCCGACGGTACACGTCTTGCCAACCCTTTGTCTCTTCCTTTCTATAAATACGACTCTTCGTATTATTTCCAAAAATGCTCATCTGGCTCGTCTTCTTTTCCTTCTGAAACCCGCCCCTCGCCGTCTTTGGTCAAGCATTAAAATGTCTTCTCGATCCTCCTCTTCCGTTAACCAGGTATCAATTTTCTCTCCATCCCTTCCTGAGATATCTTACTTTGTTCCAACATATTTGTCTATTCCTTCTTTCAGCCGAACCGTCTCAGCCCCGGTTTGGAAAGAGCGATCGAAATCATGCATTCAGGCAAGCCATTGTCGCAAGCTGATATAGATCTGATAAAAGCTCATTCTGAAGAACTCAAAGATCATGTTCCTACCAATGTCCGACCAATCTTGGATTATATGGAGCTCGTCTGCTTTGAACAAATGCCAACCTCTGACGAGAGTTCTTCATCTTCACATCGACTTGCTGAAGCTAAGACTGAAGTCGCCATGAAAGACTTGGAAGAGGAGAAGGCCCGCCTGCCGAAAGAACTCTGCAACCAAGCTGAAGCTGGAGCCACTGCAAAGGACTTGAAAGATGAAAGGCTCTCCCTCATGATAAGATTAGGTCGCGTCGAAAGAGAAATCCAACGCAAGCGTAACCAGTAGTGTTTTTATTCTAAGGGCGAATTACACCATGTCGGCCATGTAATCTGTGATTTCCATTCGATAATGAATTCCAATGTTTCCTTCACCAGATGTGTAACCAGAAAACCGATGAGAAATCGGCCACGTTACCTTGATATATCTTGTTGTAAGTTATGCATCTACCCAAATGCTTGGATAGTACCTTTTCAAATATCGTCCATTCAGAGCTCTTGGGAATTCCTCCCCTTCTACCGTCTCCAGAATGTATGCATTTCCGGGAGCACATCGGCCGATTCTATACGGCCCTTCACAAGTGGGCGACCACTTACCGAATTTGGGATCCTTAGATCCTATCGGCAGCACCAGCTTCCATACCAGATCTCCCTGAGAGAACTGTTTGACTTTAACCTTCTTGTCATACCATCTGGCCACCCTTTTCTTATTCTCCTCTATGCTGATCAAAGCTCTTAACCGCAAATCCGCCGAATCGTCAAGTTCATCTTTCATGAGAAAGGAATAATCATCGGCCGTTAACTGATCCTGTAGTGATATGCGTCTTGACCCTGTTCTTATCTCCCATGGTAAGACCGCTTCATGGCCATAAACCAAACGAAAAGGGGATATTTTAGTGGCCCCATGACAAGCCATCTTGTACGCCCATAAAGATTCAGCCAAAGACATATGCCATTTCTTGGGCTGTTCTTCTACCTTCCTCTTGATTAGCTTGATTATCCCCTTGTTAGACGATTCTGCTTGGCCATTGGCTTGAGCATAGTATGGAGAAGAATTTAATAATTTAATTCCCATATCGGCGGCGAACTCTCCGAATTCTCCAGAAGTGAACATTGTCCCTTGATCAGTCGTGATGGTTTGAGGAATACCAAATCGATATATAATATGGCTTTTAACAAACTCAATCATATCGGCTGATGTCACGTTCCTCAAAGGAACTGCCTCCACCCATTTGGTAAAATAATCTGTAGCCACCAATATGAACTTATGCCCTTTGCTAGATGGAGGATGAATCTGCCCGATGAGATCTATTCCCCAACCTCTGAACGGCCACGACTTAATTATTGGATTCATAGCCGATGCTGGTGCGCGCTGCACATTGCCAAACCTCTAACAGTCTTGGCATCCTCTGTAATACTTGAAACAATCTTCAAGGATGGTCGGCCAGTAATATCCATTGTTCCTGATCATCCACTTCATTTTGTGAGCCGATTGATGAGCTCCACACACGCCTTCATGGATCTCTCCCATTAGAACCTTTGCCTCTTCTGTTCCCAGGCATTTGAGAAGAACTCCATCAATCGTCCGAAAAAATAAGTCATCCTCAAGCAACACATACTTTGTAGCCTGAAAACGTGTTCGCCGATCCACCTTTTGGGATGGATTTTTCAAGTAATCGGCGATCTCCTTCCGCCAGTCATCGGCCGCGAGTTCTAGTGTCATCGCCTCAATCAACTTTGTAATCTCAGCCTTTATATCAGATAGAATCTTGGCATTACACCGCCGTGCAGGTTGCTGATACGGCCGATATCCTGATTTTATAGGTAACCGGTGTTCAACAATAGACCGGTCTAGTCCTGGCATCTCGTGGTATTCCCAAGCAAAGCAATCCCTGAACTCTTCCAATAATTTTATCAATTTGCATCTGTACTCAGAATCCAAATTGGCACTAACGTACGTCGGCATCGATTTGCTGCTATCTCCCAAATCTACCATCTCTAACAAATCGGCCGACGTGAACCTGTGCCCCAGCTTCCCATCTTCTCGGATGAGCTGATCCATTTATTCTGAATCTTCGGAGCCGACTGCTTGGATCGGCTGTAGACCGAAATCGGACACTCTCAGGAAGTCAGTGTCCCAAGTCCTGCCAGATATACACTTGACGTGCTCGCACCTCCACTGTTGTGTGTCGGCCGCTGCAACGCTGTAGACAGAATCGGCTGCGACTATCTCTGTACTGTCGCCGACCCATTGCACAAGGCATTGATGCATAGTAGATGGGACACAGCAGTTTGCATGTATCCAGTCGCGACCAAGCAGCATATTATAGGGCCCTTTGCCATTAATGACGAAGAAAGTGGTAGGGAGGGTCTTACTGCCGATGGTGAGGTCGACGCAGAGTGCCCCGCGGGCAGGCGACACGTTGCCTTCGAAATCCTTCAGCATCATGTCCGTCTTGGTGAGGTCGTCATTGCCCTTGCCCAGCTTGCGGAACATGGCATACGGCATGATGTTAACCGCCGCTCCTCCATCTACCAACAATTTGGTGACGGGTCTCCCGTTGACATAGCCCATGAGAAACAGCGCTTTGAGATGCTGCCGTTTTTCTTCTTCTGGTTTCTCGAACATAGCCGTCATCGGCTCCAATACCAGTTGTGCCATTTGCTCTTCCTCTGTATTTGTCACTTTGTCCCGATCGCTTGGCGCCATGAACTCCATCGGCAGTATGAAAATCATATCGATCTCGGCTGCCGATTCTTGGTTATCCGTTTCTTGATCATTTTTCTTTGGGCGCCAAACCCGAGATTTAACATTCCTTCTTTCTGGCGCGTGTCTTTGCTCTTCTTCTTGATGCTCTAACTGGCGTAGGCGTTGGATTCTCCGCTTTTGGGATCTGGATAAGCCATCGGGACACCACCTGGGATTTACTGGTTTGGCCGATGATCTGGCATGTTCCCAGTTTGGTTCCCTACCTAGGGGGTCTTCGTCTGACACCCTATCATCGGCCATCTCTTCCAGCCGATTGTGTACGCTGATCCTGCCCCCCAGTCCATCTTGCTGGCCGATCTTGGTTTTTGACCTGCCGTACTGGTCAACTCTGCCCCCCAGCCGATCATGCACCGAAACGCGCCGTTCTTCGCGCCGATTTCTGTTGATCGGCTCTAATCCTCTGTCCCTAGAGTGCGGCTTCGGTCGATCGTTGCGGTTTGATCCGTTGCACTCCGGACAGTTATCGGCAGATGGCAATCTGATATCGTTCTTCCAGCAATGGATGAAGAAGGGACACTGCCAGTGATCTTCACGCCGGCGTATCGTCTCTTCCTGGTGTTGTGCTTGTTCTTGCTGCCGCCGATATTTACTGAGTAGAAATCGGGAGGTGACAGGCCTGTGTGGTCGTTCTGGTCCTCGCCTGTTCCTTCTGATTTCTTCCGTCGTGATCTGCCTCCTGGGATCGACAACGCCGCCTCTTCTCGCCGATTCTGACGTCACCACCTTGGTTTGACCTGGTTCTTCTCCAGCGTTGACCGTGTTGGCCGGGAAGGGATGCTGGTCTATCTTCATCGGCATTGCCGATTTGGTTGGAGTTTCAAATCTGAGCCGCCCCTGTTCAATGGCCGATTGTATCTGCTGGCGGAAGACTTTACATTCATTGGTGTCATGAGAGGTAGCGTTGTGCCACTTGCAGTACTTCATCTTCTTCAGCTGATCGGCCGTAGGGATGGTGTGATGTTGCGACAGCTTAATCTGTCCCTCCTGAAGCAGTAGATCAAAAATTTTATCGGCCTTGGACGTGTCAAAGCCGAATATCTCTGGCTCCTTCTTGCCAAAGGGGCAGGATATTGGTTTTTTCCCTTTTACCCATTCCGCCAGGCCGATTTCTTCCTCCGCGTCAGATTCAGATCCCTCCAAGTACGCCACCTTCTTCTGGAAGCTCCTCCGCTATTCAAACGGTCGGACCTCCTGCCCTGACAATCGGTGGACGATGTGACTCAGGCTCTCAAACTCTTGGGCGGCATATCTCTCTCTGATTTGCGGTAAGAGGCCCTGGAAAGCGATATCGGCCAACTATGCATCGGTCAGAGCCAGGCTGTAGCACTTGTTTTTGATCTCTCTGAACCTCTGTATATACCCTGTCACCGGCTCATCGTTCCTCTGCCTGAGGCTGGTTAGATCCAAAATCTTCATCTCGTGTACTCCTGCATAGAAGTACTTGTGGAATTGTTTCTCCAGATCGGCCCACGTGACGATAGAATTTGGCGGTAAAGTGGTGAACCACTGGAAGGCCGATCCGGATAGAGATGATGAAAATAACCATACCCTCAGAGCGTCTTGTGTGGCAGCTTCACCGCACTGGATGGTGAATCTATTGATGTGTTCCACAGTGGATGTGTCATCCGTCCCTGAGAACTTGGTGAAATCAGGAACCTTGTAGCGGTGTGGGAACGGCAACGAGTCATAGGCCGATGGATACGGCGTCTTGTAAGTATAAGTTTGAACTTTCAGCTTCAGCCCAAACTGATCTTGGATTACTTCTGCTATCTTTGCCGTCCAGTCCGCCTGCTGCTGATGAACGGTTGTTCGAGGTGCGGGCATATGCTGAAGAGCTGGTTCGGCCAGGTGATGAATCGGCGAAGTTTGCTGAGCGGCCGATAACTGCTGGCGAAACGCGTTCGCACCCTCTTCGTATGTCGTTTCTGGCACCGTGCTTCTGAATGCTTCCACAGTGCTTGCCCCCCTGCCGATTTCTGGTAAAATCGGCTGGTACTGAGAGACCGCCGGCCGGGCAGCCGATTGGTACGGCACCTGAAACGGATAAGTGCCATGCCGGTTCGCTGGCTCGGGGAAATACGTCGTGGCTGATGCCCCCCAAGGCACTGAGCTCGTAGGCAGTGTTTGCACAGAAGCCATTTGAACGGGTTGAAGCGGCGCTCACGATGGGAGACATGGTGCACCGCTGTATCTTGGAGACGCCGGAAGTGGTGGAGAGCTGTATCCTTCGCGCTGCGTCAATATCGGCTGAGAAGCCGATTGGGATGTGTACGGTAAGCTTCTGGCCGGCACGGTAGTTGGAGGGGCATATGCCGGTCCCTGATAACCTTGAACGGCTCCGCTGGCCAGAGAGTTGACGACGGCGTTGTACACCGTGTTGCTCATCACCGAGGATTCGTCAATGAACGCTTGATACACGGACTGTTGAATCATCTCTGACATCTTGCCCGAGTCTTCAGCAATGGTGATGTGGCGAGGTGCTGGAATAGGAGCTTTCTTAACTACTTCCCCGCTTCTGGTACGACTGAACGACTGGAGGTATATCTTCTTGTAATCTTCTAGATGTTTGGCCAATTCCTCCCTCTGGTCGTCCTTGAGATCAGCTTCTGTGACCCCAATGATGTTGCTGTCAGAGATTTCTGCGTTGTTCGACATATCAGGTCTTGGATGGTCCCACCGGGCGTGCCAAAAGTGTGTTGGCGCTAAAATCGGCCGGGTAGGAATCGGCCGATGGGTCTTCAGCGTCGGACACACGACCCGGGAGAATCTGCTTAGCTCCTGTTCGGGTTATCGCCCTGGTGCGGTTCGCGCGGCGTGCCAGTCAATCTGACCTGTTGATTGACAAGGAAATAGAGTATTAAATTCCAGGCGCGTCGATCGGCTGGATTTCTGATCTGTCCTGAGGAGCGCGTCGGCGGTAAATCGGCCGATTTGCTGTAGAGATGATCGGCTATGGGTCAGCCGATGATCGTATAGTAATTGTAAAGAGGACTGCTGGAGCAATCTAAACAATTACTATGGAAGCAACACTTGAAACAGATCTAATCGGCTATATGGCAATGAATCAAAGGAGAATAACGACGAAGCCGATTACCCTGATCTCAAGCTGGATAACTGGTGATAATACTAGAATGAACAGGTAAAACTTGCAATCCCAGTAAATATCGATAACTTGTGAATAAATCCAAACGAAACCACAGCGATGCCCCCGTAGTTAAAGCTCGGATATTACTCGATAAGCGGAACCTACCAATTGGCCGAAGATCAGGTTGATGCAGCCCTGCCAATCTGTACGAACTCGTAGAAGAAGAAAATACTGGCGAAGTCGCCGACTTGAAAAGTAAAGTACTGGTAAAAAGTAGAAGTGTTTTGTTGATTGATTTGATTGTTTTTTGCAAAGCCCTAGCGACTCCTATTTATACCCTGAAACTAGGACTCCTGGTCGATTACGACTTGTTACAACCTTATTTAAAACAGGAAAACTACTATATCTATAATAACTTTAAAAAGGAAACGGACTCCCGCAGAATCTTCCGCTGCCGTTTCCTAATCCAATCAGGACTTCTTCAATTGCTTTCCGGCCGACTTAGCATGCCGTGTTGACCAGCTTTTGACTAGGATGTTCTGGAATAATCCTATCCTGTTGGCATAGGCTGCGCCACCAATCGGCCGATTTTCAACTGTTACCCCGATCAGCCGATTCCTAACTATAGCTTTCAGATCCGCTTCATCGGCCAATCTTCTCCTCCTGACGCCGATTCAATACGTGTCAAAATCTGGCGTCAACAACAGTTGATGGCGAAGTGAATCTGCCGCCCCGTCGTACACCATCATCGGCGCCGTGCTTCTGAGAGCCTCTGTAGCGCCTGCCCCCCTGCCGATTTCTGATGAGATTGGTTGATACTGAGGGACCGTCGGCCGGATGGCCGATTGGAACAGCGCCTGGATTGGATAGCTCCCATGTCCGGTTGATAGATCAGGAAAAACCGTTGTCGCCGATGCCCCTAGGGTACTGAGTTTGTGGGCAGCGATTGCACAGAAGCAATCTGGACAGGCTGAAGCGGTGTTTGCGATGGGAAGCATGGTGCACCGCTATACCTTGGAGACGCCGGAGGCAATGAAGTGTTGTAGCCCTCGCATTGCGTCGATGTCGGCTGAGAAGCCGATTGGGACGTGCCTGGTAAGCTTCTAGCTGGAAGTGCAATCGGCGGGGCATACGCTGGCCCCTGATAGCCTTGAACTGCTCCACTGGCCAGAGAGCTGATGACGGCGTTGTACACCGTGTTGGTCATCATTGAGGATTGGTCGATGAACGCCTGGTAGACGGACTGTTGGATCATATCGGACATCTTGCCCGAGTCCTCGGCAATGGTGATGTGGCGGGGAACTGGAATAGAAGCTTTTTTGACTGTCTTCCCGCTTCGTGTACGGTTGAACGACTGCAGATACATCTTCTTATAATCTTATAGATGTTTAGCCAATTCTTCCTTCTGGTCATCCTTGAGATCCGCTTCTATGATCTCAATGATGTTGGCGTCGGAAACCTCTGCGTTCTTCGACATGTCAAATCTTGAAGTTGGTTCCACCGGGCGTGCCAAAAGTGTGTTGGCGCTAAAATCGGCCAGACAGGAATCGGCCGATGGTCTTCAGCGTCGGACACACAACCTGGGAGAATCTGCTTAGCTCCTGTTCGGGTTATTTGCCCTGGTGCGGTTCGCGCGGTGTGCCAGCCAATCTGACCTGTTGATTGACAAGGAAATAAGAGTATTAAATTCAGGGCGCTCCGATCGGCTGGGGTTCCGATCTGTCCCTAAGAGCACGTCGGCGAATCGGCCGATTTGCTGTGAAGATGATCGGCATGAATCAGCCGATAATCGCGTAATAATTGCAAAGAAGACTGCTGGAGCAACTTAAACAATTATTACAGATGCAACACTTGAAATAGATCTAATCGGCTGTATGACGATAAATCGAGGAAGAGCGATGATAAAGCCGATAACTCTAATTTCAAGCTGGATAACTGGTGATAATACTAGAACAATAGGTAAAAACCTATAATTCCAGTAAATATCGATAACTGGTGAATAAATCCAAAAGAAACCACAGCGATGCGCCCATAGTTAAAGCTCGGATGTTACTCGATAAGCGGAACATACCAATTGGCCGGAGATCAAGTTGATGCAGCCCTGCCAATCCGTACGAACTCGTGAAAGAAGAAAAAGTATTGGCGAAGTCGCCGACTTGAAAGTAAAGTGCTGGAAAAAGTAGAAACATTTTTGTTGATTGATGTGTTGATTTCCTACAAAGCCCTAGCGACTCCTATTTATACCCTAAAACCAGGACTCCTGCTCGATTACGACTTGTTACAATCCTTATTTCAAACAGGAAAACTACTATATCTATATATCTTTAGAAAAGAAACGGACTCCCGCAGATTCTTCCGCCGCCGTCTCCTAATCCAATCAGGACTTTTTTCCATTGCTTCTTGACCGAATCAGCACCGCTCTGTTGACCAACATCAGGCCACTTTTGACCGGGACCCTCTGTTGTGGCTCCAATCTGTTGGCGCAAGCTGTATCACCAATCGGCCGATTTTCAACTGTTACCTCAATCGGCTGATTCTTTACTGTAGCCTTTAGATCTGCAGCATCAGCCAATCCCTTCTCCTGACGCCGATTCAACACGTGTCAAAATCTGGCGTCAACAACGGGGAGTCAGTTAGCAGCATAAGTGGATGCTGATAGCAAGAGCTACGACACTTGGGCAGTGATATTTGGGGACCGTCTAAAGCATGGCCTAGAGATACTATGACGTGCAAGAGTGATCAGGTTAGACCGACCAGTGCTGGAGGAGACTAAAGACTTGGACCTAGCCAACTCTGCCGCGGATTCTCCAAGCTCCCACGCACAGCCATGGAAATTGCTTCAAGTGTCTATCAGTACGTCCTGCCCATTTTCCTAACTTCCTTTCAGAAAAAGAATATCCTCCACGGCACCTTATCGCCTATTCTAATCGCACACTTGCAGTACCCACCAGTTCGCAGTTGCGCCGCAAAGATGCAACCATCTCTTCTTCCTCCTGCAGCGAGCTCGCCGGCGTGAGCAGGAGCTCCGGCGAGGGAGGGCGAGCTGGCGGCGGTGGTCTGGCGAGGTAGAGGCTTCGTGGATGGGTCAGGGAGCTTCAGAGCATCGTGGGGAACCGATTCAGAGGCTTGGCTCGGGCGGAGGAGGGCCGGGGGTGGGGGCGCGGTGTGGAGGTCCTGGCGGCGGCGGCAATGGAGCTCTGGCGAGGTTCTGGGCGCGCGAGAGGGCTTCGGCCTCGTCTTTTAAAGGCTGCAGAAGGGAAGGAGAGGGCTGGGGCGAAGCTGGGGGAGGGTCGGCACGGCGGGGCGGTCGATGGGGCCGGCGTGCAGCGGCGAGCGATGAAGGCGGTGTCGCGGCGTGGGCAACAGGAATCCGGTGCCGCGTGGCTGCTATGCGACAGGGCGAGCGAGATCGTGGCGTGGGTGAAGGGAGATCATGCACGGCGCGATTGGCGAGCAGCTGCAGCGGCTGCCTTGCCGGACGGCGGGCTCGGCCACTCGTTTGGCCGGACGCGCGTGGCAGAGGTTCGCCGGCCGCGTGGCACGCGAAGGCTTGGCAAGCTCGCGGTGGGGAGCAGCACAGTTGCTGGGGGCAAGGCCGGCCATTGTCTTGGCGCGGCGCGGGTGGCAGGCATCGCCGGCCAGGTGGCCGTCGAGCTCTGCTCGCTGTCGTCCATGAAGCAGGGGATGGGAGGGAGCTGAGAGGACAATAAAAGAAAGGCGAGGGACTAAATTTAAAAATGCTATTTTTCTTCCATTTTTATGTTGCAACTCAAAATTCTCTGAACATGAAAGTTGTTCAAAATAAAAAGCTACACAAGTTTCATTTCAGGCCAAAGTTCATTCGAGTTATAGTTCAGAAGTTATTTTAAAATCTCAAAAAGCTTGATTCGGATGGCACGTCATTTTATGGGCAAAACTTCATATTCTCCCCTAGGCTTTCAGCTAGACTTTTGTTTATCATATCATTAATTATGTGCCTACTCAATTTCATAGTCATATTTGCATCAATGTGAAAGTTATTTAATTTGTTTGATTAAAGTACATGTACTCATGCACATATACATATGCATGTATACATATCCTATAGAAGCAAGGTATGAGAAATTTATTTAAATATTTCTTAGCTCTTCATTTATATTGTTACACTAATGACCTGATTTTTGTTATTCTGACACCTAGGGTATCACAAGGCGCGCGCGGAACGTGCCGTGTGCGCCCACGGCGTGCCACGCGCGTGCGCCACGCACGGGCGGCAGCCCCGGCCGGCGACGGCGGGCGGCGAACGGCGGAGCAGCGCAGCAAGGTGGCGAAGGGACGAGCGCAGGGCGTGGTCCAGACGAGGGCGAGGCTCACCGGCGGCGGCGAACGGGCAGAGCTCCGCCGGGATGAACCTACAGGGGGGAAACAGCCGGGTGAGTGCCGGAATCGGTCGAGGAGAGGGAGGGGAAGGTGTGGGCGCAAGGAATCGACGAGCCGTTCACCGGAGGCAGCGAATCGACGGCGACCAGCGGCGAGGAGAAGAGAAGGTCCTGGTGGCTGCAATGGTGGAGAAAGATGAAGGGTGCTAGGGTTTCGGGATGGCCGGCGGCTTAGGGTTTTAAAATGGAGGAGCAGAGAGGGGTAGGAGAGGAATTTCCCGTGCCATCTCGCCATGGTAACCAACAGACGGACGCTGGCATGGAGACGCCGCTGATGAGTGGGCCCGGGCGAAAGGGAAAAGAAAAAACGACGGTCTGAGTTCAAACATCAAAAGCAAGGTCTTCCCGGGCTCCAAAATTTACGAACTTTTAACTGGAGGTAGACAAACACTCAAGGAACACAAGGCAACAAGAATCACTCACTGGCCTTCTCCTCCGTGTTCTTCCCGGTCCCAAATAAACCGTCTCCTTTGCCGACCTCCCCAGCAACCCCAAGCGTTCCCCCCTCGTGTCACCAAGATGCACGCGCGCCCAGTTCCCGCCGCCGCCCTGCTATGCCCAGCCGTGCTGCTGCTCGCGCTGCTCGCCAGCACCGCCGCCGCCACGAACGCGTCGTCGAACCCCTGCGCGCCGGCGAGGTGCGGCGGCCTCAACATCACCTTCCCGTTCCTACAAAAATATTTTAAACTCACCATTTGAAATCTAGTTTTTGAATGAAAATTTTGGAGCACAGCTGCACAGCAACAATCAAACTTTCTTCATAAACACACATTCATACAAGGCACAACTTTAAATTCAATCAAGTATGCACATGCACATGATGCTCCATTATGCACAAATGATGGTCATGATGCTCGTGTTTACAAGTTAACCATGTTTAATATTTTTGGGCTGTAACACGCACCGCTGACGCAACACACGTAAGCATACACCCCAAACCCAATCTCGAGTTTTTCCCATCGACGCGACGCGAAGAGAATATGGGCCGGGAAGGAAAGGAACAACGCGTGCTCCGTCGTCATCTGATCTTCAGACGGGACGCGACGCGCGATGGCTTAGCATGCAAGCGTCTCCACCCGATCTCAAGTATTCTCATCCAACTTGCACGATCGTCCAAGGGAAGGGACACGGCGCGCTAGCTGTTTATGTTCCGGCCCCGAAATTCTACGCACACATCTTCTGCGGCCTTTTTCACTCGTTTTCCGCTGACGAAATGGTAACAGTCGCGTACGATCTCCGGAGGGATCCACCTCACAATCAGGCCACTCCCAGTCCTCGGTCATCAGCTTGGACTAGGCACGTTATTGTAATCCCGGGGACGGGGATAAGTAAAGAAGGATGTTTTCGGAACCAGAGTCTTTACCAAACAGGCCGACCGGTCACAGGCAGGTGGGGCCCCACATGCCGGGCCTGCCCCCACCAGTGGAAGTCCACATCCGGGCTCTGCTGACTGCTCAGAGCCTCCAGCGTCCCGGTCACCAGTGCAGGGCGAGTCAGACTCGGAGACGACGACCGGTCAGCATATCCGGCAACATCCTTCGCGCCTTCCTTCCGGTCCGATTAAATGTAGTCAGGTTCGCCCCACGGATCAATCACTGGCCTTCTCCTCCGTGTTCTTCCCGGTCCCAAATAAACCGTCTCCTTTGCCGACCTCCCCAGCAACCCCAAGCGTTCCCCCCTCGTGTCACCAAGATGCACGCGCGCCCAGTTCCCGCCGCCGCCCTGATGTGCCCAGCCGTGCTGCTGCTCGCGCTGCTCGCCAGCACCGCCGCCGCCACGAACGCGTCGTCGAACCCCTGCGCGCCGGCGAGGTGCGGCGGCCTCAACATCACCTTCCCGTTCTGGCTCGCCGGCACGCACCCGCCGGAGTGCGGCTACAAGGCCTTCCAGGTTACATGCGACAGGCAGGGCAACGCTTCCATGGCGAACTCCTACTGGATGCACCAGCTCCGGGACATCTTCTACGAGAACAGCTCCATCAGAGTCGCCCTGCCTGGCGCCCCTTGCGATGACCATAATTTCTTCAACGCCTCCTTAGACTTCGGCCTCTCGCCGTTCAAAGTCAGCTCCAAGAACCAGGAGCTGTTCTTCCTCTATGACTGCCACCGGCAGGAACGGCAGCTGCCTCGTTCTTGGGCGCCCGTGAGCTGCGAGAACAACTCGTCCAATTCGTTTGCCTTGCTTGGGAAGGAGTACACGCCAGGTGGTATTGGGCTGCCACCGCCGATGAATTGCAACGTGGCGTTGATTCCGGTGCTGGGATTCCAAGGGGCGACGGGGGCAGACTACCGGCGGCTCTTGAAGGGTGGGTTTCTGCTCGACTACACGGATGGTGGGGCCTGCGCGGCTTGCACGAAGAGCGGCGGCCAGTGCCGGGTTGATGTATCCGACGATGGGTTCAACTGCTACTGCACCGACGGCAGCGTCGGGTTTATTTGCGGTGAGTTGTGTTTATGCTTACCATTACCATTTAGTAATTTGTTCTGCCTCTTACTGTTTCTGCTCGAGTCACCGAAGATGTGTCCGGGTGCTACTGCCCTGACACCGTGTAACCGCGCGTTTACCTGTGGTGAGTTCAGTGCCATCTAGGCTATCAGAGTAAAAGGATTCTCTTCTCTATGTTATATATATTTATTTGAGAAAAGTCCAATTTACACACTCGAACTATCATAAAATTTAATTTTCAATTTTTAACTACAAAATCGAATAACGAGGGCCGTCCAATTGTTGAAACCGGACAAGTTTGACCATTTAGGTGGTTTTTATTTTATTTTAAAAAAATAAAAATTCAAATTAGAGCTAAAAGTTAAAACTAATTTATTTTAAATTAGTAATTATGAAACTAGTATCAAAATTTTTCTAAAAAATTAACCTATATGTTGGTGCTCTATTTGAATCTTATTCATTCAAAAAGAATAGGTATAACTACAAGCAAATAAATACTAGGAGTGGATTAAAAAACTAACAATTAGAGTGCCAATAGATAGGTTATATTTTTAGAAAAATATTGGCACCTGTTTCATATTTTTTAATTTAAAATGAACTATTTATAAATTTTTTAGTTTAAACTTGAATATTTTAATTTTTTTATAAAATGAAAAAACATCTTTGAAACCATCTAAAGTGCCAAATTTATTCGGTTTTGACAGTTGGATAGCCTCCGTTATCTAATTTTATAATTAAAGATTGAAAATCGGATTTTTATAATAGTTCAAGCGTATAAACTGAATTTTTCCCATTTATTTTGTTAATCATAAACGAGCCTAAATACTCTTTGGTTGCACGATTGGGACGGCCAATGCAAGCTGATGAAGACTGGTCTCGTAGAATCACACACAAAAGGCCGTTATTAGTCATCTAAACTTTTCAGGATTCTTTTTTTTTGTGCTCATATGTCTTTCGAGATCTTCACGAGCTAGTAACTATACATCTCCTTTGCCACTATGAAATTTCACCTCTAAACAAAAAAAGGAACAATGTAAGAAAATAATTTTTTGCGACAACAGACCAGGAAAACAAAGAGTGAGATGTTAATTGCTAAATAATAGGCGCCTGATATTTTCTTTATATTCAGTCGACCATTGATTTTGGATCCGACGGCTTTGATCATCTTCTAACTCCTGATCTTACCTCGCCTCCCACGGTCCCACCCGTGTCCAGCCGTTCCCGACTGCATCCCCATCGTTGAGGCTGCCGCCACTTTAAGTCTCTTAACAGACCTGTTTTGCTGCTCCCCCACTGCTCTGGTCTCCCACCGGATGTCTAGCACCTGCCTGCGGCAGGCGGCATCAGCTGCCTCGCCATGCCGCCCCTCTCCTGTGCCCACCTCAACCTTCAGGCCAGCCTCCTCCTGCGGCCCTCCTTCTGTACCCATGGATCGGCTTGAGGACCCCAGCAGCCCCTCCTCCCCTAACTCCGGCGTGCAACCCAACCACAGACAATTTTTATGTCTTCAAAGAATCAACGTTGTCTAGAAGTCAAGATCCTTATTTCTAAGAAGATCTTTTACTTCTAACAAGCTGAGACTTGGTAGTTCTCCCTGTTGTGGTTCCACCTGCAATTGAGAATATGAATCCAGCTGTCGCTGGATTTTCTTGTGCTGTAAGTTCAGCTTTATGACTTCAACCTCTTAACGTAATCATTTATAACTAGGTACTTGATTCAGTACAATTTAAGTTGTAAACGAGGTTTCAGATCTACCACAATGTTCTTGAAGATCAGTGGAATGTTCAATGCAGGGATTTATAAGTAGGCACTTGAGTCAGTACAATTTAAATTGTAAAGAGGTTTCTGATCTGCCACAATGTTTCTGAAGATAAGTGGAATGCTTAATACAGGGATTTATGTCATGTCATGATAATTGGGCGTGCTCGTGTGTTACGGGGGGGGGGGGGGGGGGGGGGGGGGGGGGCTAGGGGTAACACGGATAGAAAATGGTCACTGTTGCTGGATATCAAATGGCTGTGCTTAGTCATAGTATTTCTCCTTCTTCGTTGTCATATTCTTTTCTTATTCTTTCATATCTTATCTGCCAGCCATGAAAGAAGTTCAGCTATAGACTAAGGCCTTATTTAGATGTAAAATTCCAAATTCTAAATAAATATTTCCACACATGCATGACGTATTAAATGTAGTTGAAAAAAATCGTATTACACAGATGGTCCGTAAATCACAAGACGGATCTAATGAGCCTAATTAGATTATGATTAGACAATAAATTGCTACAGTAAACATGTGTTAATGACGGATTGATTAGTCTTATTACACTACTACAAAAATTGATTTACTGTGACGTTTTGAAATCTGCTCGGAGGCGAGCATGTCGGCGGCCCGCCTCGGTTAACCGTTGGCGGGCCGCCGGCCGTGCAACAGCTGCAACGTAACATAACCGCCTTGGTTAATAACCATTAACCGAGGCGGTTTTTTATTATTTGCCTGCCTCGGTAAAGATCCCTATATATAACAGCCCAGCCCCCCTTCTTCCTCCCCGCGGTTCCTCCTCCATTTTTGGGTGTTTTGAGCTCAAAACACCAAAAATTGACCATTTTAGAGGAGGGAGGTTTTGCCCTTAGATTTGGTGAGGGAGAGCACCGCAAGAGGTTGATTTCTTACCTCTACTACTCTCATCTTCCCTCATTTCCCTAATTTTGGTGCTTTTGGTCTAGATCTAGATCCAGAGCATGGAGGAGAGAGAAAATCGGATCCGGATCTAGATCTGCTTATCTGACTTTAGTTTCTCGCTAAGTGCAAGGTCTCGTTCATGGACAGGGCAGAGTGGATGTACAAGATACCGAGGATCGGCAACGATCTGACTTTCCTGCAATATGTGAAAAAAATTATTGCCGCAGCGAAAAAGCATCGTCTAAGTCTGGGTCGGGAGTGCACTATTTGTCCGTGCAACAGCTGCCAGAACAAACTTCTCCACGAAGATAGCATGGTGCAATCTCACTTGATCTGGCATGGTTTTGTCAAGGATTACATCGTTTGGAAGTTTCACGGCGAAGGAGCTACCGCTGCATCTGAAGAAAACTCGTCGACAACATCGATGGTAAATGAAAGAGAACAACAGTCGTCATCATCAGCAGCAACAACGGGCGGCGATAGTGCGAATTGCGATTACATCAACATAGAGGAAATTCTCCAAGACATGGCAGTCAATGATGAGGATGGTGATGAGCAGGGTGATATATTGGGGCCCGAAGATGTAGAGATTTTTGAAAATATTGCTAACCGTATGGACCAAGATGATGTTCTGTTTGGGAATCCGAAGTGGTTGGAGAATTTCAAGGAGATGAAGCAGGCGGCAATTGAGCCGTTGTATAAGAACAGTCTGAAGCATTGGACGGTGTTGCGTTTTAACCTCCAATTGCTGATGCTGAAGTCGCGCCATGGGTGGTCCGACACTAGCTTCAACGACCTATTACGTATGCTAGCTGACACATACCCAGAAGGTAACAAGGTGCCCGCCAATACCTATCGAGCGAAGAAGATGACCCGGCCCGTGTCGATAAAGCTTAAAAAATTCCATGCGTGCACTAACCACTGTATCCTGTATCGGGGCAAGTATGAGAACTTGCAGAGCTGTCCGCACTGCGGCGCGGGTCGGTACAAGAGGAATGCCAGTTGTCGTGCCGACGTTGATGACGAGGGACCCGAGAGTAGGCAGAAGAAGAAGACGACGACCAAGCAGATCCTGGTTCCTGAGGATGAGGAAGAAGAGGGATACATGCAGAGGAAAAGTCCTGCCCTGTCAGTGTGGTACCTGCCCGTGATCGATCGTCTGCGTGCGCTATTCGGGAACCCAGACGATGCCAAGCTGATGTCGTGGCATGCATCGGCAGAACGTATCAAGGGCGATGGCAAGCTACAACACCCCTCTGATGGCAAGCAGTGGAAGAGTTTCAATGCCAAGTTCGCGAAGGAGTTTGGTGACGAGGCAAGGAACGTCAGGTTCGCACTAAGTATGGATGGGATGAATCCGTTCGGTGACCTCAGCAGCTCCCACAACACTTTGCCGGTCATCCTGACCATCTACAACCTACCTCCCTATCTATGCCAGAAGCGTAGGTATCTTTTACTAACCATGATTATTTATGGCCCGAAGTAGCCAGGCAATGATATAGATGTGTTTCTGGAGCCACTCATGGAGGACATGAAGATGCTATGGGAAGATGGGGTCAAAATGATGGATGCGTTGGTAAACAATGAGTTCACTCTAAAAGCTATTATCTTTGTTACCATAACCGATTACCCTGGCCTTTTTGCATTGTCGGGACAGATCAAAAGGAAGTCAGGCTGTGTAGTTTGCATTGACGGTACCTGCTACACTTATCTTAATGGATCGAAGAAGTTAGTGTACATAAGGCATAGGCGATTCCTCAGCAAGAAACACAGATACCGCCTACCTTCGATGAATCAGTTCTTTGACAACGAGCCCGAGCCTCAAACTGACGAGCCAGAGAAGATGAGTTATTGGCAAAACGTGTTTGACATGGTGAATGGTATAAACATAGAGTTCGGGAAGAAGAAAAAAGCTAAGGAAGCTGGGACCACAGCAAGGAAGAAGAGGAAGCGGGATGAGATGGAGAAGGAAGTCACTCCAGTTCCTTTCAAGAAGCAGTCATGTTTCTTCAAGTACTTGTCATACTGGAAGAAGCTAGATACGCCCCATGCCGTCGACTATATGCACCTTTCGAAGAATATCTTTGAAATCACAGCTGGGATCCTGCTAGACATCAAGACAAAGATGAAGGATGGTCTGAAGTCACGTCAGGATCTTGTGTACCGGAATATTAGGCCCAAACTACACCCAATCTCGGCGGCGCGGAGCAGGAAAGTGGACCTTCCGGGCGCGAGCTACAACCTCACGACAGATGAGAAGAGGGCCGTGTGCCAGTGGCTTAGGGCTGTGAAGGTGTCGACCGGTTTCTCTTCCGACATCAAGAGCCTGGTCTCGATGAAGGACCTCACACTAACCAGTTTCAACGCACATGACTAACCAGCTTCAACGCACGTGTGATGTGATTTTATGAACTATTATGTGAATATTAATGTAATATATATGAGCTCAGCGTATGACATGCATTAATGTTTAATATACTCATTCGGTGTGTGACATAAATAGATGTAATAATATATGTGTTTATCCTTCATACACGTGTTTTCTAATTTGTATGTGCATTCAAATTCATTTTCAGATTCAAATTCGAAATGAAATAACCTTTTTTTATTTTGGAAAATCTTAACTGAGGCGGGCACGTAAAGAACGACCACCTCGGTTATTACAACATAACCGAGGCGGTTATGTTAGAACAACCGCCTCGGTTAATACTAATTAACCGAACCGAGGCGGTTGCCTTACGAAAACCGCCTCGGTTAAACCATTAACCGAGGCGGTTACTTGACCGCCTCGATAAAGGCTTTATTCACGATTAACCATGGCCTTGTGTCCGAGGCGGACGCAAAAACCGCCTCGGTTAAGCCATTTTGCCCGCCTCGGTTAAGTTTTTTGTAGTAGTGTTAGATTCGTCTCATAATTTACGGATGGAATCTGCAATTAGTTTTTTAATTAGTCTATGTTTAATATTTCAAATGTGAAAAGATTCCAAGGAAGGGGGAGTTAGGCGGTTTCCCCAACAAACAAGACTGGCATATCTTAATAATAGACTGACGAGTAAAAGAGTGGTGAATCACAATAATGACAACTTTAGGAAGCAGCACATCACAGAATCAAACTTAGTAGAGTATCATATAATTCACATTTCATGAGCATAACTCATTCCTCCCTTTTAGCAAAAGAATCAATATAGTTAATATTATGTGCTATTTCAGGTAGCATCGGGACAAACAAGAAGAAGATAATGCTAATAGGTATGAATGCTTGACTAAAATTTCACAAGCAATCCATGATTTATGTCTTTAAATATAAAACTGGATGAACCGGAGTAAAATCATTAGTCTTTACATATAACTTGTTCCAGTACTTTGCACTTCGTACTTCCTCCTATCTTTTTTATAAAAAAATGATGATGCAATTATGAATGCTCATAATATACGTCTCACTATTTTAAGCGAAAGATAATAACATCTATTGTAGTTTCAGTTTCAATGTCAGTAGCTGCAAGCTTGCTCCTACCATGTATATATGTGTTGCGAAGGCACAAAAAGAGGGAAACACTACATCTTTTTATATGCGAAAAGACTAGCAGCAATATTGAGAGGAAAATTGAGGCCCTAATAGTATTACATGGATCACTAGCTCCAAAGAGATACAAGTACTCAGAAGTAACAAAGATAACATCTTCCCTTAATGATAAGCTTGGGGAAGGTGGTTATGGCATGGTTTTGAAAGGAAGGCTAGATGACAATCGTCTGGTTGCTGTGAAATTCTTGCATGATTCCAAAGGTGAAGGAGAGGAGTTCGTGAATGAGGTTATGAGCATCGGCAGGACCTCTCATGTTAATATTGTTAGCTTATTTGGATTTTGTTTGGAAGGCTCGAAACGGGCCCTAATATATGAGTTCATGCCCAATGGTTCTTTGGATAAGTACATATATTCAGAGAATCCTAAAGCAGTTTTAGGATGGGAAAAGCTCTATACAATATCAATTGGGATTGCTCGAGGATTGGAATACTTGCACCATAGTTGTAATACGCGCATTGTCCATTTTGATATCAAGCCCCAAAATATCCTTCTAGATCAGGATTTCCACCCAAAGATTGCTGATTTTGGATTGGCCAAATTGTGTCGTACCAAGGAGAGCAGGGTTTCTATGACTGGTGCTAGAGGAACAGTTGGGTTTATTGCTCCTGAAGTGCACTCTCGAACCTTTGGAGTTGTTTCAACAAAATCAGATGTTTATAGTTATGGAATGATGTTACTAGAGATGGTTGGAGGGAGGAAAAATGTGAATTCAGTGGCTCAAAAGTCAAGTGAAAAGTATTTTCCACATTGGATTTATGACCACTATGGTCATGGTGATGGATTACAAGCATGTGAAGTCTCAAGTGAAAATGAAGGAATATCCAGGAAGATGAGTGTGATCGGCCTGTGGTGCATCCAAATATTACCAATGCATCGCCCTACCATAACAAAGGTTTTGGAAATGTTTGAGCGAGGTTTAGATGAATTGGACATGCCACCGAGGCAAAACTTCAGTCAAATATTGTAAGACATATATTTCTAATATACATTTCTGCAACTGCCCAGTACCAGTTACTATAATGTTGACGTATTGACATCTTTGTTCGTTCTTTTGCAGCGAAGATCCATCCTACAGTCTGAATGCAGAAAGCACAAGAACAATCAGTGGTACATAAACACAAGGTTTTCGCGAAGTGCTAAAGATGAAGGAGATAAGCGTCGTGAATTGAAAAACTTTACAACGGTTACCAACTCTATGAAAAGGTCACCTAGCATTTGGATTAGGCATTAAACTTGTGTATCTATGTGAGAGAAGGTTCAAATCTTAACAAGTCACTAGCTAGGATACATGTTTCAAAAGAAAAGGCTACAGGCCGGCTATAAATTATTTTTTATTCAAGGCCATAAAAATCAAGGCCTCTGAGGGAAAGTTATATTATCCAAGATGCATCCGATGTTTTTTACGTAACTTTCACATATCTGTATTTTTGTTAGTTTACAGCTTGTCAGTTGTGACTGTTTATTCCCTGACGCGCCAGCACCCCCGTATGCGCTGTACATATGCGATCCAATCAAGTAATTGGACTGGTGAGCGGCGTCGACTAAGCAAAACGATTTCAGGTGATTGATAAATCGCATCATGACCAAGGAGTCAAATCGTGCTTTTAAAAAAGGAAACTAAACATTACAAAATATCGAAATGAAATGTACGCCCGCCATAGTTGAATTCGTTGCATCATCATTCAATTGCACACACTCTCACTCCTGACTAGCATGTTGTCGCCTACTCCAACTGAACGAGCAATCCTACAGCTGCAAGCCTGCAATACTCTCCTTTCCCATGCGGCGTTGCAAGGATGCACCTATCTCCTGCTACCTCGCTGTGCTTGGCCCTGCTGCTACTGCTCATCCCCCAAGCCAGATCCACCACGACAGGCGCTCGGAGTCCGAACGCGGCGGCGCCCTGCGCGCGGGCGTGGTGCGGGGACCTGTCCATCGCCTACCCGTTCTGGCTCGCCGGCACGCACCCGCCGGAGTGCGGCGGCCACCAAGCCTTCCAGGTAACATGTGACAACGCCACCGCCTACTTCAAGAACTCGCTCTGGACCTACCGAATCCAGGCCATCTTCTACGAAATGAAGCTTATAAGAGTCACCAACACCGACCTGTTGGATGGCGCTTGCAACGTCGACAAGTTGGCCAACGCCTCCTCCGTCCTCGAGCCGTTCTACGTTAGCTCCGAAATGAACCAGGAGCTCTTCTTCCTCCACGGCTGCAATCTGCGAGCACAGCAGCTGCCTCCTTCTTGGGCGCCACTGCGCTGCGCGAATGGCTCCTTCGCCTGGCTTTCTGGGCAGTACAGGCCCGCCGACGACTCGATGCCACTGCCGGGGAACTGCAACGTGTCGATGGTGCCGGTGATGGCATACGAGGGGGCGACGGGGGCGGACTATCAGCGAATCATGGAGGCAGGGTTTATGCTTGAGTACTTCCCGAAGGGCTGCGATAGTTGCCGCTGCCCCGACGGCGTCCCCTGCGGTGAGTTCAATGCCATATCCACATAGGCTTCCTTTTTAGGGAAATGAAACTCTCCTCTTTTCGTTGCTGAATAATTCATTTGATTAAGCATCAACACTAATATAGCCTGCTACTACAATACTAATCTTGAGGAAATTTGCATGGAAAAAAATAGACAGAACAGTTTACACTTTTTTTAAAAAAAAAAAACGGAGCACGCTTACACTTGCCATCAGCCTAACTTATGTTGCAACACTAATATAATTGTTTACTTCTTCAATCAATGACGCTCAAAAAATTTCTTCAATCAAAAGAGCTGAGAAATATTCTTTCCTGGTTTTCAATAGCAAGTAGGTACATATGTTCTCCAAAATATTAAAACTCCAAACGCACTTTTTTAACTTAAACAATATTCACATGTGTTAATCTTAAAATTTCTAATGTCACTCAAACTTATGGCTACTGCAGGAACACCCGAGGGGGCTCACAGGAAGATGACAATAATAGGTAAACACATAACACATTCGATCTTAATAATATAAATATATTTAAGCAGGCTATCATCTCATAAAAGAATAGTTCATCTTGAGCATGATTGGTACCTATGTGAGAAAAGGATAAAGTATATTTTTGTCTACAATTCTTAAATCATCTAACTGGTCTTGTAGAGCCCTACCAAAATTAGAGCACAGAAAGCGTTGATAGAATTACAAATAATATATGGATTTTGATTTTTTTCAAAGTAATAAATTACATATACTTTAATCTCAGGTTCAACAGCAGCCACTGCAAGCTTACTCGTTCTATGTGTTTGTGTGCTGATATGGAAGAGGAAGGTGAAACAACTATGGTTTCTCCTTGGCACAAAGGCTTACACCAGTGAAAGGAACACCGAGGCTCTAATAGCATCATATGGATCCCTAGCTCCAAAAAGATACAAGTATACAGAGGTAGCGAATATAACTTCTTCTCTCAATAATAAGCTTGGAGAAGGTGGTTATGGAACAGTTTTCAAAGGAAGGCTATATGACGGTCGCCTGGTTGCTGTGAAATTCTTGCACGAGTGCAAAGGAAATGGTGATGAATTCGTGAACGAGGTTATGAGCATCGGAAGGACATCTCATGTTAATATTGTCAACCTATTTGGGTTTTGTTTGGAGCGCACAAAAAGAGCTCTCATATATGAGTACATGCCTAATGGTTCTTTGGATCAGTATATTTATTCTGAGAACCCCAAAGAAACCTTAGGGTGGCAAAAGCTCTATGCAATAGCAATTGGGATTGCTCGTGGCCTAGAATACTTGCACCATAGTTGTAATACACGGATTGTCCACTTCGATATCAAGCCTCAAAACATCCTTCTAGATCAGGACTTTTGCCCAAAAATTGCTGATTTTGGTTTAGCTAAATTGTGTCATACCAAGGAGAGTAAGCTTTCAATGACAGGTGCCAGAGGAACAATTGGGTTCATTGCTCCTGAAGTTCATTCTCGAACCTTTGGAGTTGTTTCAACAAAATCAGATGTTTATAGTTATGGAATGATGTTGCTAGAGATGGTTGGAGGCAGAAAAAACGTGAAATCGATGGCTCAAAAGTCAAGTGAAAAGTATTTTCCACACTGGATTTATGACCACTTTACCAAAGATGATGGATTACAGGCTTGTGAGGTCACAAGTGAGGTCGATGAAATTGCCAGAAAGATGACTTTGATTGGTTTTTGGTGCATACAAGTGTTACCTGTGCATCGCCCTACAATAACCAAGGTTTTAGAAATGTTTGAAAGAGGATTAGACAGTTTGGACATGCCCCCAAGACAAAACTTCAGCCAAATACTGTAAGATATTCCTTCTAGATATTTCAGCAATTCTAAATTTTAATAGGTGGATATATACAACTAATTTTCTTTTTTTCTGCAGCGAAGATTCAGTTTACTGTTTGGATACAGAAAGCAGGAGTCCCAGCAGTTCTACCAAAACACAAGGTTCTTTTGAGGAGATAAACCTTGGGAATGGGAAAATTCTATGACAGCTGTGAAACGAACACTTCAGAGCAAGCGCGAGGCATGCTATAAGTGAGGAGGTGCAAATCTTAAATTATTATGATTTTTTAAGAAAAAGGTAAAATGCTACTATCCTAAAACAGTACTTTCTATCTTGCACAGGACATCATACATAGTACGACCGAATGGTAGTTTCTTTAGACAAAATATTAACACATTAATATCCTTGTTGATTGCCGGCTTGTTGCTTTTCCTTTACTCATGCAGTACTATCCATATATGGTTGGGCAATATCCAAAAATTACTAAATACAAATGTGAACATTTGTACCAGTATCAAATTAGGCACACAAATTTATTTTTCTAGCTCAGGTAGACATATCCTCCATATTTGAGTTATGGAGCGATGCATCTTAGAGTTGGCAAGAGCGTCAAGATACTGGAGCAGAAGCAGAGGCACATCGGCATATGAAGACGAAGCTGATCGTGGTCATCCATGTAGAATGGGCTCAGAAAGGGGCATATTTGAGTTTCGTTACTCCAAAGTGCGACAACACTTTCCTTCGACATATGGACGATATACCCATATACTATTACTTCAGTAACTTCAGAATCAGGTCAAACTGCAGAAGGCTCCTACATAAAAGTATTGTGTGTGACTTGGTCAGCGCACCCATGTTGGAATTCTCATGCACCTGCCAGGACGTCAACGGCAGCTGAATACGAACACCCTCCCATCACAAGTCTGCGGGTAACATTCACATTCATGTGTTCACTGTCATGAGCTTCTAGTCCTGCGTACCATCTACGTAAGTTAGCTTTCGTTCTTCTAGAATTGGTTTGGGCTATACAGTCCCGGAGTCACCGCAACCAGGTGCGGCGAACAAAAGCTAACTTACATAGTTGGTACAAACGACTAGAAGCTCATGACAGTGACTGGACTAAGCTAGCCAATATGACCATGGTGTTGTGATCAAAAGCATACTCAATCAGTCACTGTGCGGTGGGTTGTGGTTCAGACTTCAGTCGTATCAACTCCATGGTCAAGACTTGCCCTTCGGGCACTCCACTGCTCAATGATCGGCCAGCCAACAAGTCCTTCATATCCACCCCATTCCCACCTCCTTGTGTGCATCTCCGAACTCTTATCTCCACAATTTTATCACCTCTGCTCTGATGTCCTCCATCAGCTTGCTCTTGCTGTGCATGACTCTTTCACAGATAGCAGCAGCCGTCGAACCGGTTGATCAAGGGGCTAATTGCTCTCCCAAGAAATGCGGCAACCTGACTATCGCATACCCATTCGGATTCGTCCCAGAGCAGGCAGCCGATACAAAATGCGGCCAACTGGGCTTCGAGGTCCATTGCAACAACAGCATCCCATACCTCGGGTACTACCGGCGTAAGTACCGGTTCCAGATCCTCAACATCTTCTGTGACAACAGCTCCTTGCTTGTCGCCGATATCCACAAGCTTGCAGATTTCAGCGCACCCAACTCAAAGGGCTGTCATGTTCTGACTGCTAACACCTCCTCCAAAGTTGGCCTTCCATTCTCGATCAGCCCTGTCAATCTGAACCTCATCTTCTACAACTGCACCAAGATACTGGAGGTGGATAGGGAACTTGTGGAGACGAAATGCAGCAGCTTGTTTGTTCGTGTTGCAGTAGGAGGGCATTACAATGACTCGAGCAACTATACGAAATACTCAGTGGAGGGCTGTAGCACTACTCTTGTGCCAGTGTTGGGGACATTCGGCAAGATGAATGCAAGCAACTATGAGCAACTCATCAGCCATGGCTTCCTCTTGACATGGCAGCTGCAGTCTGGTAAGTTCATTTCTGAATTATTAAAATCAAATCAATTAATGGGAATAGAAGCAGAGTCTCTGATATACAAAAGTTCATATTCTTCTACTGCATTTGAAATAACAAAAACTGCTTTCATGCCTTATTGTGACATATTAGGTCATGCTTGCCTATTATTAATGTAAGGAACTTACAAAAGAGAAGAAATATTCTTCTATGTTCTATCATCTTACGTTAGCTAATTTATATTAAAACACGCCAGATAAAGGACGAAACTAAAAAAAACAATGACCATGGAATTTCCTGAATTTGCAAGATTGAGAGTTCACATGCCAATTAAAGGAATCAAGGCCTTTCAATCAGCACAGTTTAATATCACACTCAGTCTAGTAGAAAACAGAGCAGAAAATACTACAGAGTGTTTTTAACCAACCACTGAGTATTCTTAAAAAATGACAAGCAGGTGGTATTGATAAAAACACCTCAGTAACAGATTTGTTCGTGGCATTTTTTGTAATTAATGTATATGGAAAGATCTTGCAACAGGTAACACACTGCATTCATGAAGAAAACCTGAATATAAATTTTGAGAAAACAATGGAAAATCAATTTTAGAAGGTAAGTCTAGTCCATCAAAAAATGAAAATATTGAGAATATTAGATACCATGATGCAACAGAGAAGCACAGTAGGTCAGTGTAAATCACCATCTCTGGTCACATCGCTCCTGTTTTATACATTCCTCCAATAACACTATGATTGTCATTCTTGGATTTTTTTTACCATTGTGTTTGAGATTTTGTTAAAAAAATCAGTATTTCTTGCAGATGGGAGGCGCAACATCAAACTAATTTTAATAGGTATGTTTTGCCTGTTGAGCTATGCATGCATGTACTATCTAAAGTGGCAGCTGGCAGCTCTTATGGATAACAGAATAGGATCAACTTGCTACAAGTGTATTTCCTTTGAAGGTTTTTATTCTTTCTTTTGAAATTATAGATTCCCTGTCGGTTGCAGCTGGTGTTTTTTTCACATGTCTTGTTTGGATCATATACAGTCGGAAACAAAAGCTCAACCTGTTCATTCTCCAAAAACATGCTCAGAGTAAATCAAACACGGAAGAGATACTAAGGTTATATCAATCACTAACCCCGAAGAGGTACAGTTACTCGGATCTGAAGAAAGCAACAAGATGTTTCAAGGAAAAATTAGGAGAGGGTGGCTATGGTACAGTATTCAAGGGTAGTCTACCAGACGGCCGTATGGTTGCTGTGAAACTCTTAAAAGGATCCAAAGGCAATGGAGAGGAATTCCTAAATGAAGTCACTAAGTATTGGTAGAACTTCTCATGTTAATATTGCCAGTTTACTTGGTTTTTGTTTACAGGGATCTAAGAGGGCCCTTGTTTATGAGTACATGGCCAATGGCTCTTTAGAGAAGTACATTTATTCAGAGAGTTTAAAGTCAGCACTTAGCTGATTTTGGATTGGCCAAACTGTGTCACCTCAAGGATAGTGCTCTCTCGATGGCTGATGCAAGAGGCACATTGGTTTCATTGCTCCTGAAGTGTTTTATAGAGGGTTTGGAGTTCTGTCAACCAAGTCAAACGTTTACAGCTATGGAATGATGATACTACAAATGGTGAGAGGAAGAACAAACGCTAAAGAAAATACTGAGAATTCTAGTGAAGCGCATTTTACCAACTGGATTTATGACTGCTTAGTGACAGATTTGGAAAGCCATGAAGTCACATGCGACCTGGAAGAGACTGCAAAGCAGATGGCTGTAGTTGGCTTATGGTGCATACAAATGGCCTCAGGAAATCGCCCTTCCATGAGCACAGTCACAGAAATGCTGGAGAAGAACATCAACGAATTGGAAATCCCACCCAAGCCATTCCTTTCCTGCCCCTCACCCCAATCACATTTCTCATCTTAACCAAGATATTTCCTATTGGGAACCCTCGTTTTTATGGTTCATAATGTCAGTCAAAAGCAAAATGATGAAAATGTGTTCTTGTAGCACCTAGGCACCTTGCCAATAAGCCGACGGCAAAGCCAAACCAAGTTCACACGCTCACCGGAAAAGGTCCAGGACAGAGACGATCAGACGACCGTGCAAGCTAATACCAAAATTATTTTCAACCCCGAAGCTAAAACAGGTCAAACCGGCGGCACCTGTTCCTGTACAAAGCACACGCACCCTTCCTCCTCGCCGATCGCCAAGGCCACCGCACCAGCCAACCATCATTGCTGCTCCCAGATCGCCGCAATGGCCGTGCGCGCCCGGCCGCTGCTCCTCTCCGCCATAGTAACATTCCTCGTAGCACTACCGCACGCGGCGACGGCGGCGGCGGCAGCCGCGACGAGCTGCGCTCCGAGGACGTGCGGCAACCTCACCATCGCCTACCCGTTCTGGCTCCCGGACCAGGCGGCCTTCCCCTCCTCGGCGCCGTGCGGGCCGGCGGCGTTCCAGGTCGACTGCCGCGGCGGGCAGGCCTCGCTGGCGAACTCGGTCCGCGGCGCGTACAAGATCCTCCGCGTCTCCTACGCCAACCGCACCCTCGTGGTCGCCAACGGCAACGTCCAGACCGACGCCACCGGCTGCCACGTGCCGCGCATCGACGTCTCCGCCAGCCTCAGCCTCGCGCCGTTCACGGCCAGCAGGGCCAACGCGCAGCTCGTCTTCCTCTTCAACTCCAACTGCACCGCCGCCGCCGGGCCGCCGCCCGAGTTCGTCAACGTGACGTGCCCGGGCACGCAGGCCCTGGTGCGGCTCGACCCGAGGTACAACACCTCCGCCGCGCGGGCGGTCGCCGGGGACTGCGACTACTCGGTCGTGCCCGTGCTGCCGGGCTCCCCCGGCGCGAGCGCGGTGGACTACCCCAAGCTGCTGAGGGACGGGTACCAGCTGGAGTGGCGGGCGTCAGCCGGCGACTGCGCGGCGTGCAATGCCAGCGGCGGGCGGTGCGGGTACGACGCCGACGCCGACGCGTTCGCCTGCATTTGCTCCGACGGCTCGTCACGTCCGGCAAGATGCGGTATGTGTATACACACCTATATATGTTACTGAATGAACTTAATAATTTTATATGTGCGCTTCTTCTGCTTCAGATTAACGGTACCACGATCTAAACTTAAAATGTTATAGATCTAGCTAGCTCGTTCCGAAATTTTTTGTATTTGCTTCCATATGCTAACAAATTGGCGTTAACTTTAATTAGCTTGTGACTTTACCACAGCTGGAAAGAAATAATATAATGTTCAGCCACTTCCAATGTTTTTACGTCTGTACTTTTACCTTTTAGCACGAGGTAATTCAGATGACTAATTAAGTGGACTACCTTTTTAGTAGTTCTCCTCTAAAACGAGTAGGAGTACCAAACTACCAATAGCATTGACCCGTTTAGTACTACTCCTACCTAAGGTCAACCGTTCTCACGCGTCGAAGAGGTTCGTTCGACTCACGAAAATCTAACCAGAGCCAGCCGCCGGAAGCATCGGCAGTCGTGGCCTCTGAACCAAACTTCTTGTTCATCTACGCGTCGTCTCTGCAAGCCAGATCTACCCGCGTTCGATCGCCTTCGTGTGTTGCTAGTTTGGAGTGCTGGTTGAAGATGAGGAGTCCAGAAGCGTACTAGTCGTCGCACCAACCGTGCAGTAGTTGCGAAACGAAATCAATGACGCAAGTGGAGATTGTCATTTGTCCATCCAGTTGCATGCGGCGTACACCAACTGCATCACAGTCGTGTTTAACTAGTCTCTGTCGGTTATCGCTTGGATTCTTCAGTAATGCTTCGATCAGTTGCTTGAATATTGATGACAATTGCTACTTGTCCATCCCAAGGATTATTATGAGCATACACAAACTAGTACTTCCTCCGTGTCAAATTTAACCAGTACTCATCCTAAATCATCCTAAATTATTAGTTGTTTTGGTTTTCTAAGATTCATAGATTTTGCTATCTTACTATTACTAAGCGTATCTCTAAGAGTTCCCAATCTCACTTCCCTATCCTAACCTTTTAAGAAAAGAAAAAAAATCATCTCCAACAGTTCTCTATACTACTTTCTTATCTCCTGACAATTGGCAAATCCTCTTCTCGCATGGGAGATGAGGAGCGCAAAGGTGTGCTCACCTCCAGCTAACGACGAACGATGGCAACGGAAAAGCTCCCCGGAGTTGGGGAAGATGATGATGACGATGTCAGATTCGTGCAAAATTCCATACAACACGACGAGAGAAACATCATGGTGGTGTCGGTTTTCATCTGAACTCCACGGTTTCACCGGAAAACCTCGCTGAAGTTCGCCGGAGCCCGGGCCGCGCGCGTGGTTTGCTGCGCCGCGAGGGGCTCTCCCGCGGCCTGCTCTTCCTCTGCGCTCGCTTCGGCGCCGGCTCCCCACGGACGCCGCCTGCGGCGGCGCCGGGATCCCCGTCCGTCGCGGCGCGCCTCCGGGGCTTGGCCATCGGAGAACGAAGACGGAGCGAAAGAGGTGTCGCCGCCGCGCGGGGTGGCCGGCCAGTCGCGAAGTAGAAACGATCGGATACTCTTGTGGATCTGCGAGCTGGTCCAGGTGCCGATCCCCTGGCGGGGGCGTTGATCACCCGGCGTGGAGGGCCGGCCGGCTGGTTCAGGCGCGGCGCCGCCGTGGACGAGATCGGCGGGAGCAGAAGCGCGCTGGGTCCACAATTTTAGATTGCTGGAAATAAAAATAGAAAACTCTTTGAGAAGGAATTTTTTTTCCTCCTTATACCTATTTAGTGAGTTGGCAAACGATGAGTTTTGGGAAGAAAAAATAAGAAACTCTTGGAGATGCTCTAATTGGAGGCTTATAAATGAAGCCACCTAGAATTCTAGATGGGTACTCTAATAAATTAGAAAAAAACTATATAAATTCTCATAAAAATCAGAAACATCTGTCCATTAATGCGACAAATATAATTATAGTAGTCATTGGATTTGTTATCTTTTCCATTAAATTATCCACATCTACTATTATAAAAATAGGCTAAAATAACTCCCTAAATATGTATCTAAATTACCCACCTCTACCACTATAAAAAATATTCTAAAGTAACACCCTAATTTTTATGGAAATTATCCACTTATACGATTATAAAAATAATGCAAATAACCCCCCTAAATTTGCGTAAAGATCCAATTATATAATTATTAGAAGTTAAAGTAACCCATAATCTGAATCTAAATTTTATAGTTCTAACAAATTATTAAAGTGAAACCATATAAAACTCTAAATTACTATTTTTATCATTATTAATATATTATTTATGTTATTATTTATATAAAAATATTATTTATGACGTGTGTCACCATGTATTCGTGTATGAGGAAAAAGATAATAATACTAATTTTTATATTGTTCGCATAGTTCAAACAAAAGGTTCAATTAAATATATATTAAATATATATGGAGGTGTGATGCAAAGTAAAAAAATTATTACTAAATAAATCTATTGCAACCAGATAATGATAAATATGTATCTTTTAGAGTATTGTGTTAGAATATTTAATAGATAAAAAAAGTATGAGATAGATAATTATAATTATTAGCTATAAGTTTTACTTTTATATTAATTTTAACTAGCCCGTGCAGGAGTACGGGTTGATAGGCTAGTACATCTAGACATAATAGCCGAAATGACTAATAATTTAGACGGAGGGAGTATTTGTCACGTCTTTCTTGGATTCTTCAGTACCTGGTCAGGGATTACTGTTTTGGAGTGTTAGTTGGGTATTAGGATTCCAGATGCAGATTAGTCGTACCAACTGTGTATCACGGAATCAATGACGCAAGTTTGCTCATCGCATTGCATGCGGTGTACACCAACTGTATCACCATCGTGTGTAACTAGTCTTTGTCAGGTAGCGCTTGGATTCTTCAGTAATTAGTCAGAGAAACGCTTCGGTCAATTGCTTGATTGATGATAATGTCCATTGACTGAAACTAAAATCAAATGACTTTTGTCCTTGCAGATGCAAAGAAGTCCGGCAAGAAGGTCATTCTGATAGGTATGCATATCGAAGTGCATGCATATGTTTCGCATGTTTCAGTCTTTCAGATACACATCACGATCAGTTCAAGAAAAAAGTTACAAAATCGTGACTATGACTGTATTGTTACAAACGTAACTGCGCTCAGTTCTACTCGCTGATGCCTACCATCTCATGTTCAATTTTCAGTATCCTTGTCGATCACATTCGGCCTGCTGTTGGCATTCCTCATCATCATCCTCAAGTTTCGTCGACGAATCCGCAGCTTCAGTTTACCTAGCATCATAGACAGACGCAGCAGTAGCGACACTGCAAACGTCGAGAAACTCCTGCAGAAGTACGGAGACCTCGCTCCCAAGAGGTACCGGTACTCGGAGCTCAGGAAGATAACCGAATCCTTCAAGCACAAGCTCGGCGAGGGCGGGTACGGCGCGGTGTTCAGCGGCGTCCTGAGCGCCTCCCTCGGCAACCGCGCGCGCGAGGTCGCCGTCAAGGTCCTGCACCACTCGAGGCCCAACGGCGAGGAGTTCCTGAACGAGGTGGTCAGCATCGGCCGGACGTCGCACGTCAACATCGTCACCCTCCTCGGGTTCTGCCTCGAGGGCTCCAAGCGCGCGCTGGTCTACGAGTACATGCCCAACGGCTCGCTGGACAGGTACATCTTCTCCGACGAGCCCGGCGCGGCGCTGGGGTGGGAGGCGCTGCACGAGATCGCCGCCGGCATCGCGCGGGGGCTCGAGTACCTGCACGAGGGGTGCAACACGCGGATCATCCACTTCGACATCAAGCCGCAGAACGTGCTCCTGGACGCGGACTTCCGCCCCAAGATCGCCGACTTCGGGATGGCGAAGCTGTGCAGCCCGCAGGAGAGCATCCTGTCGATGGCGGACGCGCGGGGCACCATCGGGTTCATCGCACCGGAGGTCTTCTCCCGGGGGTTCGGGGTGATCTCCACCAAGTCCGACGTGTACAGCTACGGGATGCTGCTGCTGGAGATGGTCGCCGGGAGGAGCAACGCCAAGGCCTACGCCGAGAAGTCGAGCGGCGACCTCTTCTTCCCGCTCTGGGTCTACGACCACCTGCTCCGGGACGGCGGCGTCCTCGGCCAGGACCGCGGCGCGGGAACCGCCGATGGCGAGGAGATCGCGAGGAAGATGGCGCTGATCGGGCTCTGGTGCATCCAGACCGTGCCGGCGAGCAGGCCGTCGATGAGCAGGGTGCTGGAGATGCTGGAGAGGAGCATCCACGAGCTGGCGATGCCGCCGCGGCCGTACCACGTTTCCCCGTCCAACTCCCCGTCGCCGTCGCACCCGTCGAGCTACCCGTCCTCTACCTCGGATTTCACCCTACGGTGCGTTTGTTTGCCGCGGACTCTACTTTAATTTGTGCAATGCCGATTGCTTGTTCTGTGTGATCACTGACGGGATTATACTGATTTTTTCTTTCAGTAGCTCAAGAGTTCGTACACCGGAGAGCACAGCTTAACAAGAGGATTGGAGTAGAGTAGGAGAATTGAAGGGCAAGTGCTAGATACCTGGAGACAAGACATAGCAAGAAGCAAAGATAGGTTGGTAACACAAAGCTTCGTACAGTTTGGGTAGAGGGAAAAATACGAGGATGGACATGATGTAACAGCAACGCAATGTGTAGTTAGGTTAGATACTGTATAATCAACATTAGTAGGTCCATTTAAAAAACTTTAATGCAAGCAATGGAAGTGTGGTGATTGGGGTTCAGGAAGACACAGGCCCAACTACAAGGGGCTGCAGACTTTCCAATTCAAAAGGCTTCAGCCCAAACAGCCCAAAACTTGCAAAGTCACTCACCCGATTACCCGAATAAGGCCGATACAAGGAGGACCCAAGCACAACGATTTTTTCTAGGACACAAATCTCGTAATCTATCAGAGAGGCTCCGCATCTCGAATTTGGCGTGCACTCATGGAAGGGAAGGAGGTACTTAGCCAGGGCCTAATCCGTAGGATAGGTACCGGAGAAACTACGAAGATCTGGAGCATGAATTGGCTGCCCAGGAACGGGATGCTCCGTCCGATGATGAGCTGCTGCGCTGACCCCCCACGCTACGTCGGTGAGCTGATTGATCAAGCTTCTTATGTGTGGGACCAACAACTACTTCAACAAACTTTTACTCCAATGGATATGGATGTGGAGGTGATCACAAACATACCGCTGAGTACGAGGAGGCAGGCCAATTTCTGGGTCTGGCACTATGAGAAGAGTGGTCGGTTCTCGGTTCGATCGACCTACCGTATGCTGGTCCACAGCAGGGACAAAAATGTGGCATGGCTGGATAACCGTCCAAGCTGTTCAAACACGCAGGCAATGGAGAAGGAGTGGTCGGCTATATGGAAGGTCAGAGTTCCATCAAAACTCAAGGTTTTTATCTGGAGATTAGCTCGGCAGTCGATCCCCTCAGGAGATGTTCTCCACCATAGGAAGATGGCGCCGAGTAGTGCTTGTGCTATTTGTGGGGTACCGGACTCTTAGAGACACTCTCTTCTTGATTGCAATATGGCAAAGTGCGTATGGGCCCTGGAGAGGGAGGAGATCACAGAACGCCTTTGTCAACTAGAGGAAACAGAAGCTCGCGCATGGCTAGCAGCGGTGTTCTCCTCATTGACACAGGAGGAACTCATGAGGGCGGTCGTCACTCTTTGGGCGATCTGGCATGCGCGAAGGAAGGCGATACATGAGGGCAGCTTCCAAAGCCCGCTCTCGACTCACTCCTTCGTGGAACGTTTTATAGCGGACCTCGGGATGGCTACTCCCCAGGTGAAGAAGGCAGCAGGAGGGAGAGTGCAGGCTCCGCGGTGGATTCCCCACCAGCAGGTGCCGTGAAGTTGAACGTCGATGCAGCTGTCTCCAAGAATGTTGGCCGGGCATCTGCTACGGCCATTGCCCGTGATGTGAATGGTTTGTTCATGGGCGCCTCCGTGGTGGTGATGACAGGTGTGACTGATCCGAAACGATGGAAGTGCTTGCATGCAGGGAGGGGTTGGCTCTGGCCCAAGATCTCCTGCTGGGTAGGATCAGGCTTGCTAGCGACCGTTCTAATGCAGTTGGAAGCATCAAGGCAGGAGAGAAGTATGGACCCTGTGGTGCTATTATCAGCGAGATAAAAGGCGACGGAGGCGGGCTTCCAAAAAATAGATTTTGTGTATGAAAGTAGAAACTCAAATGCTGACGCACATGGCTTGGCAAAGAGCTCGTTGTTTGATGCTATAGGCCGGCATGTGTGGCTTCTTGATCCGCTTCATGGCGTTCGTAAAACTTTATCTGTAGCAAGCTAGTTTTTGGGAGAACACTCCCACACTCAAAAAAAAAATCAGAGAGCTCCAAAATTCTCAAAAGAGCTAGTCCAATCATTCGTACAATTATAAATTAGTCTAATCATGCGTAAGCATATTGGCAACGCCACATGAATTAGGTTCTTGTGCCACATGAAAGCCACCCCATGTGCCTTTTCATCTTGCAAACTAATCTACTCCGTATCGAGTAGTGGAGTCAGATTCAAGCTCAAGGGCAACCGCCCAATGCATTCTGTGATCAGAAATCGAGGCGAGAAGGATCCTGACAGAAGTGCTGAGCGCTGGCCAGTGGGCCCGGCATCCGGTTTCCCGCGTAAATTAAAAGCCCACGGACTCACGGAGCACGCCGCCCCTGGCCTGCTCCACCGCCCAGGTTCAGGCCGGTCCAATCCCCTCCCGCGCTGCCAACCCCATCCGCGCCGTCCACACCCCGCCTCGGCACGCGTCGCCATCTCGCGGGCTCGGCGGGTTAAATTTGTTTCCGCTCGGGCTCCAGCACACGCGCGCCACTTTTGGAAGCCACTGACCTTATTAATAGCGAGGATTAGCTGTTTCAGCTCGTAATCGAACTAGGATTAGCTGTTTTAACTCCCTCCCACCGTCGCCAGGAGAAGAAGAATCGACTTCCAGGGCGCTCGATTCGCACACGACAGCAGAGGAGATCGGAGATGGCAGCGAGTTGTGGCCGAGGGTTCGCCGGCGGCGATGCGCCGGCGAGATGGTGTAACCTGGAGCGGTTCCTCGAGGCCACCACGCCTGTGGTTACGCCCAGCTGCTCCTCCAAGGTAATGGCAGATACACCTCTTCATATTCAACGATGTATTGCTAGAACCACAAAAGGAACATTTGCGATTAGTTGCCTTAAAGTATTATTACAGGGAATTTTAGCAAGTTTCAGTTGTGCAGAAGCTGATTGTGTTCATATGTTCATTCAATTTCTGAAAAATAAAGACCGAACAAAACTGGTTTACAAGTTCAGAGTTCAGCTGCCTGTTTCAGTCCCTATTGTAGCATTTGATGTTCTTCACCTGCTTCTGTTCTACATTACGTTCAGATTGATCTGCAGCGTGCGCAGCACTGAAGTTTGGTTGTCTTTACAGGAGGGCATCAAGGGCTGGACTCATTCGGATGCAGATGATTCGTTGCCGTTCTTCACGCTGGGAGACCTCTGGGACGCATTCAGGGAGTGCAGCGCGTACGGCACCGCCGTACCTCTCGTTCTGAACGGTTGCAGCGATGGCGTTGTTCAGTACTACGTCCCCTACCTATCTGCAATCCAGCTTTACGGCGGATTCAGGAGGCACGTCGGTCCTTCCAGGTAATACACGAGTATCCTTGTGAAGTCACCATGTATCTTCGTGATGAACATCCAATTACCTGTTGCACATTACAAGTGTTCTGAAGAACAATGCTACCAATTAGTTCGGATTGCTACCAATTGATTCTTCAGAACACTTGTTAGTTGCAATCTAAAGCAATCGGTGGCAACATTAAGTTCAGCGAATGTACATTAATGTTGCTGAAAGCTCGGTTGTGACCAACACGACAAGTGCTGTATAAGTACATTTGACAGCACGCGGCTTCAGAGAACATGCTGTTCCTCCAAAAAGGGAGCAGGAACATGCAGTGTTGCAGTAGTTTTATCTGCTTAAGTGACCAATGTTTCAAGAAAAGGGAGAAAAAAGACAAGCCAGTCTTGAAGGCTCATCTACCGAGTAAAATAGCGATTTCTGAACATTGACCTAAATTTTGTGAGCAAATAGTACGTGTTAGTTAATTTATCAAAACTTTGTCGTGAATCCTCATTTTTGCAGTAAAGTAGAGCTGTCTTCGGAATCAATTTGGGTTGGTCAAACGTCGATGTTCTGTTTTCTGAATGTGTCAGCATACTCAGGACTTGTTTGGCACATATGGATACTCTTCGGTAGCAAAACCTACGAACCTATAGTACTACCACATCATGATAGGTACAAACCGTATGCATGCAACAAGAACGGTGCTCCTTTTGTGGTCACGGGGTCATGGTAGCCAACTAACCCTACCGATTGATTGTTGCTGAAACTGATGCCCAACGCAGGACGGGTGCAGAGGAGAGCGACAGCGACCTGGAGCACGAGACGAGCTCCAGCGCGAACGCGTCCTCGGTGCAGGAAGCCAGCGAGAGCTCCAGCGGCAGCGAAGCTTCCAGCGACGAAGGCGAGCCCGGAAGCTGCCACGAGCAGCTCCTCTTCGAGTTCCTCGAGTCGGAGCCTCCCTACCAGCGCGAGCCGCTGGCTGACAAGGTAGCATGTCCGACAGAGGCTCATCAGTCATCATACATCAGGTTCAGACTTGCCTGTCCGAATGTCTGACGAAGCGCACTTCTTGCTCGGTGCAGATTTGCAGCCTCGCGAAGCGTTTTCCGGAGCTGCAGACCCTCCGGAGCTGCGATCTCTCGCCGGCCAGCTGGATCTCCGTTGCATGGTATGGAAGTACACACGGTGCTAGAACACTCGATACGCTGTCGCGTATCCTTCTTGTTCTGGGTATGCGTGGTTGCTCAGAAATCGATTTGCTGACAGCACCTGGGGACACAATTTCAGGTACCCGATCTACGGGATCCCGGCGGAACCAACACAGCGCGACCTGGACGCATGCTTCCTCACTTACCACTCCCTCTCCACGCGGTTCGCAGGTGCATTCGCGACCCTTTCAGCTTCTGCACTGACATCGCACCACCGATCTGCACTCAGAGCAGACGCTGACGAACATTTCCAGATTTAGTTTTTCAAGCGAAACACGATCGATCGGTCAGGACTCAGGAATCATCCGGTTGCCCTTGTTTTGCCCGTCGTTTTCAGGCGCCGCCGGCCACGGCCCCAAACCGACTACCGCATGCGCGGCGCCCGTGACGGCGATGTGGCTCCCGACGTTCGCGATGGCGTCGTACAAGCTGAAGGGCGCGGCGTGGACGCCGGGGTGGCGCGACCGGCAGCTGGCGGCGTCCCTCGCGCAGGCCGCCGACGCCTGGATCAGGCTCCTGCGCGCGGACCACCCGGACCACCGGTTCTTCGCCGCCCGGCGCGCCGCGCCAAGCAGGAGATGGTGATCGGTTCGGTGGAGAGCTGGAGATCGACCAACTGTTCAGTCACATACACAATTCTGTACAATGCAACCAAGAACATATATGTACTTCTTTTAATATTGTTCTTAAGTCTGAAGTCTGAAGGTAGTTAGGATTCAGTGAGACAGCGGGATCACAAAGTGTTCATCCAGTAGTTGTTTCAGTGTTTTCTGTATGGATATCCGTGAAACTTTCAGAAGAAAGTGTATCAGAAAAATGTTATATGTAGAGAAAATGAGGCATACAATCAGTTCGTGCAGTGTTTCATTACAAGGAAAACGTGACTAGTCCTTGTTCAAAGAAAGTGAGGATCGGAGACGTGACCAGCGACTCCGACTTGTGTACTTGTGCTGAGGTGAGCAGAGTGACGGGTAGGCGCGGCGAGCCATCTCGTGCGTGCACGTGCGGCCCGTGCCCGCGAGAGCGTGCGTAGCTGCATGACAGTTAGGTGCAGTGCAGGCTCTCCGTTTGTTGAGATTGAGAACTGGCGTCATCGGTGACGTGGCAACGCCCTGCAGCTCCAAAATGGCCTTTCAGCCTCTCGGGCAGCCGGGCTCGCGGCTGCACAATACAGACAGCCCTAGGAACAATACATCATCATGAGTTTCTCCACTTCTGCTAGGATAGACTAGAAGACGTTCTTGGAAGCCGCCTGCCTCATGGCGTCCTGGTGATGAACCTTTTGTTCCCCCTTTTTTATTTTCGATTTAAAAAGCAGAATCGAATTGGTCGTGCTAGATTTAATTAAGCACGAGCGAACATAGATAGGTTTTGGTGCGAGCTAAACATATTCCTTTCTCTCGAGCTTTTTCACCATCCATGAAGAGTGTTTGTTAATTACTTCAGCGGCATCAGGCGATTCGGACATCAAGTTTCTATGAAGACGAAAGATGTGATGATTTGATGCTACGTAAAGACTATACAATAATGAAATAGGTGCCAATAAAAAAACTTGAAGTTTAGTCTTCTAGTTTTCTTTCTTTGTTTTAGAGTTTCCTTTCTTGTATTTTGATGTCCGAATTAGTTTTAAAGTCTAATTAAGAACTCTTGTAACCTTGAGCTGTATGTATCCACCAGATGAATATAGAGGCCATTTATCCTTTATCTAAAAAATGAAGAGTATTTGTTTTACATATTTTTTTTACGATTCCACCTATGAGGAATACACAGGAGAGCTGCGCATCATTGTATTAAGACGAATAGAGTTTACAACAATGCGGAGGAACACCTCACACAAGAACACAACGACGCCATAAAGGTGCGAGTGTTCGAAGTACAGAATGCCCATAAGGGCTGACCCCATCTCATACTACTCCCATTTTAGGCAATCTAGGTGACTAGCCCCCGCGTCGATCCAAAGCCTGATGTCAAGCTTGCTATATATTAAAGGTACGTTTTTGCAGTAGCGAAAATCATATAACTTGAGATAAGTACTTTATGCGCCATTTAAATTGTGTTTCATGCATGGTACCTCCTGAATCTCCGAGGGTCGTTCAATGCAAAAAGATCCTTTTCCCCTTGTATATGTCCTTTTTTCGCGAAAACCATCCATGAAGATTATTGAAGAGTTAGGCAGACGGACATTTCAGCTTTCTCTTAAAGGCAGCAGTAGCAAAATAATCATTACTTCAGATTGGGACTTGATGCGCCACTTAAATAACGTTTCATGGTACTACCTCTTGGAATCTGGAAGGATCGTTTAAAGAAACCTTATTTTCCTGTATATTCCCTAGTTTTTTTTATACAGTTGTATTTGTGAAAAGACAAGCAATCGATGAGTAGGACTAGTAGAAGCCGGATAGTAGTGGAGTGCGATCCCCGTTAGAAGCGTCCTAGGAGGACCTCCCCTAGATGGCAACCGGCCGATGCTGCATAGAACCTCGATCCAGTGCAGATGCAGGCCAGATACCACCTCCTCCCCGACAAGAGCAGAGCTGCATGCAGAGTGCACTAGCCGAGTCCGTCCACCGCTTTCTTGGAGTTGGAGTGGAGGGAGCGAGGGACCCTGGCCCTAGTGGCCTGTGAACCCTGTCGGAACCGTCACCAAACACCGCCCGCGGGGCGCTGGCCTCTCGCCGCGCGCGCGGCCAAACAAGTTAAGTCAACAACAGCCACAGGTGCGCGTGGCTCCCTCCCCCAGGTCCTCCCCGTCTCCATGCGTCGGCCATGCACGCGGATCGATCGGGCACCTGGACCTGGCTCCTCCCAGAGGCTCGGCATGGGAACACATGCGGCGGCTCTCAAGGTCAAGGCTGGCCCCGAGCATGGGTGTACGTCAAGCTCGACCAAGATGCCGACGACGTTGAGTACGCGCTGGTGTTTTACATATGAATCATCGTCATGTGGATCGACCGACGTGCTGTGGGGTCGATCATGTTGACTCGTGATTATTGGTGCTATTAGGTCGTTGGTCTCACTCTAATCACAGTGCATGCGCCCATCGTGTTCCATGCCCTTATTACACGCATAGCTACTATGCGCGTGATGACAACGACTGGGGCAATAATAAATACTCTTCTATTTATTTTACGAGCTAGTACTCCATAGCCTTGTTCGTGATGTTCCTTTCTCTCAGGGAACGGAGATAATGGTGCATCGTGATCAACTGTATTCGCCAACTATATGTGGCCGGTTAGGCCCTAATTACAAAATGACCAGAGTCCTGAATACTTTACCACTGATCGAACATATGCCCTGGTGATATAGAAACATATCACGCAGACCGCGTGAAAGAATGCCAGCAGCTCATTTCCTTTTTTGCGAGTAATATAGGGTTGTCTCATTCTAACCACACTAGTGTTATTATTCCATCGTGTTGCACGCTGTTACACGTACGCATATGCGCGTGACAATAATACTTTGTACAAACTAACCTTCCTCGTGATGTGCCTGCTGCCAACTATATACGAGTATTTAGGCCCTAACAAATGACTGACCAGAGTCTCTACTACTTTTGTTTTACTGAATATATGCTCGGATGATGTAGTGACAAATGACGCAGAGCGCGTGAGCGGAAGGGCACACGCTTACTTTACGCACACTTCATAATAAACATGCATCATCCATCTTCCTACCTGCAATGCAAGTTTTTGTGTGTGAGAATTTTATTTCCATCTCATGCTGAAAATAGAGATTTAATTTAAACTTCATCTTGTTTCCATATATACTCTTTTTCTATTTTTTTTATCAATTTGCTTTTTCCGCGACAATATATGCCTGGGCACATTTTTTTATCAGTTTGTGAGCCGAGAATTCTCTAAAAAGCTTGGTTGTGTGCGGTTACAGACATCGAAAACTTTCTCTTTTAAAAGAAGGCTAGCTTGGAGCCGGAAGTTAAGAACACACTTGTACATGGGGATCGATGGCGCAGCTTTGGATCTCTATACATCGCTCTGTTGGGCAAGTTGGTTTTCGGCTGGTTCAATAGTATTCTGTGAGAGGGAAGAAGACGCTGGCAGAGCAGACCGGATCACAATATATTTAGCATTAATTAAGTACAAAGTTACTAGTATATGGTGTAAATCTGAATGGAATTAAGGGGGTTGGTAATTAACAAGGCCATTAAGCTCAGGGCAAGACGAGATGGGCTAAGCGTGCGTTGACGCACGCGCGCTTGGAGACACATCAGCAGCAAGTCACTGGCCGTATCGAGCCTCCCCTGGATAGCCCACCCATCCAACACACGTCGGCGCCAACCGCATAGTCTCGAATCCCCATCTGCAAGCCCCCAACCACTCCCAGCTATCTCCGTCAAAATTCACTTAAACAACGAGGCTAACATTTCGCTATTAAGAGCAAACAACACATGCTTCTCGCTAAGCATGCTTAATCATTGTCCTTTATTTGATCCTCCACTGACTAGTGCGTGTGCTGCTGAGTCCGGTCCCTATCAAGGTTTCCAGTGAAGTTTGTCAAAATTTACTTAAACGACAAGGACAATTTGGCAAATTCAAGTGCTAGTACAAAGCACATGTTTCTTGCTTAGTGTTTCGCCTAAACGGTCGTTTAGCCCGTTTACACACCATTTAAACGTTACACGGTGGTACACCGTTTCTGTTTAATCGGTTGTTTTGACCGTTTAAACGACAATTTTGCTCATTTAAACGGCAGTTTTGCCCGAATAATGGGCTAAACGGCAGGTGACCGACTGTTTACTGTTTAGCGTTTAGGATGACACTTTGATAAGTGTTCTTTGCATTTCCATTGACTAGCTAGTAGGCTAGTGAGTTTAATTCCCATCTTAAAGATCATAAGTGCCCACAGGTTTGTCAAATTTCACTTAAAAAACAAAAATTGTCTGTAAAAATTGATCAAGTGGAAGCAAGCTCGGACATGCTTCTTCTCTGGCACGACGAGCTTGTTATATATTTTGCTTTGCATCTTCACATTACCGGTGTGCTGATGAGTTTACAGATCTTAAGTGCCCACAAGTTTGTCAAAAAATATATAAATCTTAAACAACAAGGATAATTGGTCAAATCAAGTGGAAGCAAGTTAGCACATGCTTCTTTCCCTAGCATATGCTTCTTGGCCTTTGACCCTCCAACCTCCATCATCTTGCTCAGTTTGGCTATGCACGGGAATTTAAAACAAAACACCATCGTCAGCGCCATGGTATTGAAATATTTTGTCGATAAGATTTGTGAACTGGACTAGTGTGTGCAGCTGTCAGCTGATACAGCAGCCCCATCCACACGCCGCCTAGCTCTGCTATGCTAATGTGTTTATTTCATCTAACAAAGTGGGTGTTTGCCATGGGGGATTGCCGCCGTGTATTTCGTTTTAGAATGCTTTGATGCATCGGTCATTTCTGTGGTTTCGAGAAAAGGAAAAAAAGAGAGAACTTGTCGGAATTTTCCTTTTGAAACTTGTACCAATCAAACCTCTTCCTTCTCAGTCTCACGTTTTCCCTATGTTTTGCATTCATTAGTTGCATTAGCAATTGTATCCTCTTCTTACCTATTTTATCTGTTTCATGTGGTACCTACAAAACATGGTGCCCTAAACCTATGCATGCTTGCTAGTAATATAGTGGAAGTTTCTTTGGCATATAATTGAAGTTAATTAGGGGCGAGTTACAATACTATAGTGCAAGTTTAGGGTTTGCAACTTCTTAATTTGCTACCATATCAAGGTTTACCATCTATTACGTCAATCAGTAACATTGCCAATGAATGGCGATTCTTGGCGATGGACAGAATGGCATGAAATGATTGAAGTACATCCTTAACTTTCCTGGTAAGACAAAAAATTGTGAAGGTGGTAGTAATCGAATAGTACTATATATGTATATATAGATAAAGCCGATATGACTATATATCCATTACCATCTACAATACGCCTCTGCTGGATTGGCATGCATGCGGAGACTTATTTTTGGGTGTCGCTAGCAATACTGCACTCGCCCCCTTTGACCTTGGACAATGGACAGAGCTGACCCCCGCCTGTAACGCGGCGCCCAGACGGAGTTGGGTTGCGCACGTCGCCATGGATTAAGAAACGTCCGGCTCAGAATCGGTTTCGTGATAAGATCGATCCCGGCCAGCTAAACACTCTCGATCGCCAGCTATAAATACACCTCCACCCCTCTTCCTCCCCGTCTCATCGAATCCAAGAAACCAAAGAACTCGCCCCTCCCTCCACAAAGGGAAAGAGCAGCCTAATCGCGCTAGGCTAGCTACCCACACGTACGATCCCGATTGCTTTCGCACTGCAGGCGGCGGCGGCGGCCATGACGTCCTCCCCCGACCTCTCCCGCGTCCTCCCCCGCGTGCTCATCGTCTCCCGCCGCACCGTCCGCAAGAACAAGTTCGTCGACTTCGTCGGTGAGTTCCTAATAACCTTGTCTGGTCGATTCGTTAGTCGAGCCCATGGATTTGCTTAATTTGGACGGTAGTGTCTGACGCCCTGCATGGCGCTCGCGTGCGCTGTTTGCCTTCCGCGTCCTCAGGTGAGTACCACCTGGACCTCATCGTGGGCTACGGCGCGGTGCCGGTGATCGTGCCGCGCGTGGCCGGCGTGCACACGCTGCTGGACTCGTTCGAGCCCATCCACGGCGTTCTCCTCTGCGAGGGCGAGGACATCGACCCCTCGCTCTACGAGTCCGCCGACGACGCCGACGGCGCGCTCTCGCCGGAGCAGCTCGAGGCCGTGCGGCGCCTGCACCCGAGCGACGCCGCCGTCGACCACGAGAAGGACTCCATCGAGCTCCGCCTCGCGCGCCGCTGCCTCGAGCGCAACATCCCCTACCTCGGCATCTGCCGCGGCTCGCAGGTGCTCAACGTCGCCTGCGGCGGCTCGCTGTACCAGGACGTCGAGCACGAGCTGGGCCCCGCGGCCGCCGCCGTCCGGCACATCAACTACGACGACTACGACGGGCACCGCCACCCGGTGCGCGTCCTGCCCGGCACGCCGCTGCACGAGTGGTTCGCGGGCGACCTCGCCGAGGGCGGCGAGGACGGCGGCGGCGCGCAGCAGCTCATGGTGAACAGCTACCACCACCAGGGAGTGCGGCGCCTGGCGCAGCGGTTCGTGCCGATGGCGTTCGCGCCGGACGGCCTGGTCGAGGGGTTCTACGACCCGGACGCGTACAACCCCGGCGAGGGCAAGTTCATCATGGGCCTCCAGTTCCACCCGGAGCGCATGCGCAAGCCCGGCTCCGACGAGTTCGACTACCCCGGGTGCGCCAGGGCCTACCAGGAGTTCGTCCGCGCCGTGGTCGCATACCAGGAGAAGCAGGTGGCCGCCGCCGCGCACGTGCCCCGGAGTGCGCTCCCCGCGTCGCCGAGGCTGAACAAGGAGATGGAGAGGCGGCGCAAGGTCATCTTCCGGAGCTTCTCGCTCGCCAAGGACATGTACCTCTCCGGCGGCCGCACCCACACGAAGCCGGCAGAGCAGCGCGACCTCGACGCCGGCGCCGAGTTCCTCGAGGTAAGCCAAGTCCATGCCGGCGCGAACGCGAACGAAGCCAAGTCCGATCGTGCTAACTTTGTTGTGTGAACTGTGAACGCGCGTGCAGTCGAACACGGCGTCGCTGAGCGTGCAGCAGGAGAAGCGGCTGAAGCAGATGGGCGCGACGGTGCGGAACGCGTCGGGGTACCTCAACAGCCTGAAGCTGAGCGACGGGCGCGAGGCGGCAGCGCGGGCGCTCATGGCGGAGATGACGGTGGGCCAGCTTTCGGACCTCGCGTCCTTCTACCAGACCATGGGCAGGATCTGCTCCGAGGTGCTCGACAGGAAGCTGCAGGCGCTGCACCTGCACGAGTGAAGAGCTCGAGCGGGCGTGCCCGGACGCGTGTCCGTGCCCGTGCCGACCCCGGCAGCTTGTTTTGCGCCCTGATGTTATTATTAGCATGGAAAACTGAGTGTCAAGCAAAGTGTTTATTGGTTACTACTATTCTGTAATGTTATTGCCGTGATGTTCGAGAAGTATTGCGGTTTCTCCGGGTCTGTTTCTGCTTGCTTGACTTGGCGTCCATGTGCAATGCACCGGCCGGAGAACGTAGCTCCAAGGCTTGAGCTCATCTCCTGACTCCTGAACTGACAGGGATGACGGTTGACGAGCTGGCGAGGTGACGTCATTCTCATCCGGAGCAACCAGATTGTCTGAAGTCTGAACTCGGGAGAGTGCCTGATACTATCACATCGTCCTCTTCCTAGTAATCGAGAACACGAGATCAGGTAGCTCTCGTACATTGCTGTTCAAGTTTGCCATGGCAGCTAACAGGTCAAAATCTCGGATGGTTGACTTGTTTGCAGCACAAATTCAGTAGGCGCATACGCACTGTTCAGTTGCTTCCTTCTGAAACCTTCTCAAATATTTGAAGCCGCCACCTAACTGAACTTTTAGCCTTAGCAATTGATTATATATTTGACACGAATAATTACAGGCCGAGAAAACGTTTTCCCGTCGCAACTGCACAATGAATTCGGAGGAGATTCAGAGAGCTATCGGTATCAGACGGCGACACACGAACGGAAGGCAGACGCAATGATCAAGAGACAAGAGTAAATCACCTCACGGGTATACTGGCATGCACACACGCAAAAGTTGTTTTAATTAGAAGAACACGCCTTATTCAAGCTGAACAGCGATAGAACAACAAAAGCTTGACAGGGCCGCATGTATTGACATTTACGACGAGGAATATGTTTTATTGTACAGCAGTTACTGGGATATTTGGGTAAAACAACAATGCCAGCTGATACAGCCTTATGAGTATACATAATATCTACACCCTGATCAAATGTTATAGGTTTATAGCCCTGGATCTGATTGGACTCGACGGTAGCAAACTGAAGGCTACATGCTTCCTATTGCTCGTTTGTTTTCAGTTACAACGGTGGTTGTCCATTTGAACAATGCATGTGTGGAGTGCACCGCAATGCTCCCGATGAAGCTCCAGACAGACAGACAATCCACTAATCATCTTCATTTCTGCAACAGTTTCATATAGATTGATGAGTTCAAGAACTTTTCATTCGCTAGGAAAAAAACAAAAAACTAGACAAATTTAGAAATGCTACTATTTTGGAGCTTTACAATTAACATTTGTGACTGTATATGATAAAGAATTTTGAATTTACGGTAGCTCAAAACAATGTTTGGAGGTGGCTATATTGTCTGCTCAGAAAATATACAGTACTTCGACATGGGGAAGAAATGAAGAATAACACAATACTTTTACAGGAAACCAGAGGGTAAGTAAGCAACAGGGATAACCTGACATACCGAGCCATTGTTGTCCAAGTGAAGGAAACCACCATGGCCACGGGCGTTTGTAAACTTGTACAGAGGTCCAAAGGCTGACAAGAGAATTCGTATGAGTCATATGAACTGGAAACACAGTTTGAGCTTTAATTTGTTTTGTGAAGGTCTGCAACGTGCAAGGAAGAAAGGAGCAGATTTCCCAACAACAAAGCAACATCAAGACAATAGTATTATAGATGAAAATATTTGAGTTTATAAGCAGCATCGAGGCAAAGAGATGACAGCTCTGAAAATCAGTACTCCACCAGCTCATAACGCTAAAGATTTCCACAGCATAAATAGTTTCCTCAAATAAAAAATTGTGATACAGAGCGGTTTGGGTTCAGCAGGCTGAGTCCAGGAAAAATGCGTCTATGACACAACATGCAGAAATCAAAGCATTACTGAATCCTTGTGGGCCTGAAACCATTACTTGACCTGCAACTGTAGTTTTTTGTTTTGAATAAAAGTAGCCATGACTGTAGTCTGCTGGTGGCTACTGTCTTTAAAAGAGGAACTGAAGACATATAAAAAGAGTAAGACTACCTTCATAGCCGCCATACACTGGATCTTCGGACAGTAAAAGGGGTGTGTCCAGATCAATAAAACTGCATCCATAAGTTTCAAGAATAATTTTAGCAGCTGAAAACAGATACAAGGTGTTGAACAAAGTGATATTTCTTTCAATTTGTGGGCTGGAGCATCCTAATCACAATGTAAAAAAAATGCTTTCATACTTCCGCAACAAACGCACCTGAAACAACCAAGCCCAGCAGCTAGATGACCAGCAAAACCCATGGCGATTCTAGTCTCGACCATACCACCAATCATCAAAGCAACATTGGCTTTTCTTGCAGCATCAATTATCTCAAGGGCTCCAAGAACCCCTAATTTCGCGAGCTTGATGTTAATAACATGGGCCAGATTCCCATGTATTATTTTCTGAGCATCAAGTAAACTCCGACAACTTTCATCAGCAGCGACAGCGACTCTGTATTTCTCCATGGCAGCAATACTAACATCACGGAGACCCTCCCAATCATCTCTGTGAACTGGTTGCTCAAAGAGTGCAGGGGTCACACTCATTTCTGAAACCAGTGAGAGAATAAAAACAAAATAAGTTTGGAGAAATACTGGGAGATGGTTGGAATATCCAGATGATCAACAGCTAATAAATTCGAAATATTGAGGCAAGATCAAAAGGCGAATCCATATAGTAGCACAGAATTTGCAGGAGTACGAACCGTTTAATCTATCAAGAACTTCAATTGCTTGATCAGCTGTGTATCCCTCATTTGCATCCAAGATAAATGAGCAGTCTGGATGGACGAGCCGTATAGCCTTCAGAACTTCTATATCCGAGTTCAAGTTTTTCCCAACCTTGAGCTTCAGCATTTGAAACCCTTGTCCTCGATATTTTGCAGCCAATTGAGCAGCTTCATTTGGGGCCACGATTGGAATCTAGGTTGGGAAATATGGAATATCAACTTTGGTGAAGGTATTTATAAATTTTGTGGATACAGGCACAGTATGATGGGATGACCATATACCGTTACGTCTGTAGTCACAGTATCTGATGCCCCTCCAAATAATCTCCACAGAGGGATGCGAATGCTGTTAGCAACCGCGTCAATCAGAGCCATCTCCACTCCTGCTCTAGCCTTAATTGGAAAACATACAATCAAGTACAGATGCAATGGGAAATCTCGTGTCTGAAGTAAAAAGCAGCGACCAAACACTTGAGTAGCCACTGAGAATATCAGAAACATATGGCAATCCATGTCTGTTTTTAAATTTATTCCTCGCCGGTCTCCTCGCCGGTCTTTTTCATATATATAAATGGAGCACTTCCACATGAGCTAAACGAAATAATCATTTTTTCGCATGAAAATGACATAACGGACTGTTTGGTTTAGTGGCTAGTATTAAGCTTGTAGGTAATCAACATTTTTACAGGTCAACTGGGCATTCAAGGACAATTTTACCAGGCACAGTTACCATCCAGAGCAATTATTAGCGAATATAACCAAGCTTAGTTTTCGGATACGCATCTGAACTCATTAAGAAACATGGGTACTGGCTGCAGAAATTGGTGATCGAGCACATCACTTCTGTAATTCAGCGCCTGAAAGGCAATTCCCATCTACATCGAAGTCTATACTTCAAACTGCAGTCACCCCATCAACATCGGGATCACCACATTCGACAAATTCAGATTTCCACAACATCCTAGACTTTTCAACGCGAATTATGTACTGTTCTTACGATCAAACACTTGTTAACCTACACCGGAACAGACAGAAAGGTAAATTTTACTAGGTGAGCTGGACGAGAAGGTGCGGATTCCTCACCGAGGCGAAGGCGTGTCCGGGGAGGACACCGGCGACTTCCTGGAGCATCGCGCCGAGCGGCGCCGCGGGTGCGCCCGCGAGCGCGTCGCAGGCCCGGCCCGCGGCGGCGAGCGCGGCCGGCTGGTCCTCGGCCGTGACGGAGGGCAGCACGGGCGCCTCCCCCCATCCGACGGCGCCGCTGCGGAGCTCGACGCGCACGGCGACGTTGGAGACGGCCTCGAGGCGCGAGGACGCGATGGTGAAGGGCGCGGCGAGGGGCACGTCGAGCGGGCGCGCCTCGGCCGCCGCCACGTCCACGGAGAAGGTCTCCTTGAGCGCGCCGAAGCCGAACGACTCCACGGGGGACGGCGGGGACGGGGACGGGGACGGCGAGACGGCGCGGAGGCGCGTGGAGGGGGAGGAGGAGGCGGGCTGGCGGGCGGCCGCGACGAGGCCGGGCCGCGGGCTGGCGCCCGGGCTGGCGGCGGCGGTCCCGGAGAGCCGGATGAGAGGCGAGGACGCGGAGGAGATCGAGGGGTCCATGGCCACCAGTGGAGGGTGGAGAGTGGAGAAGCGGAGACCGGAAGCCGGGCCGGCGAGATTCCCGGGGAAGCGGCGCAGGGAGGCGGGCGAGCGGCGCACTGGGGCGCTCGTTTATACTAGAGCGGCGGTTGGTGCAGCGCCGGCGCTCGTTGGGAGATGCGGGGCCCGCGATGTCAGTGGGACGAGAGGAGACAGAAGGCGCCAAGGCGGTGACCAGCTGAGTGACTGGCACACGGGCCCCGCTTGCAGGCCGGCGGCGACAAGGCGACAAGTGGGCACGGCACTGTTCGTGAGGGGTGGCGTCGCCGCGTCGGGGAGGGCGGATCGCCTCCGCAGCCACCGACATGCGGGCCCCGACGTCGCCGCGGCGCGGATTCCGGATGACCGGCGTGGCAGCTCATCGCGAGGTGCCGAATCGCTCGTGGTGCTGTTTCGTCGCGGAGCGCGAGGGCGGGCACACATCAGTTCGGGGCTGTGCTTCTGCCCTCCGTCAGTCAGTCCGAGCCCCGTTCCGTTTGACCGGCCTGAACGTGTCCATGACAGGCGGGCCCGTGGACGTCCGTTTCGGTTGCTTTTCCCTGATGCCTACTACCATCTAGCGCCCCTGCTTATTATGTCTGGCCTTTTTAGTCGATATCTGAAGGCTGCTAGCTGCTGCCACCACTCCATCTCAAATTCTCACCAGCGGGAGCAAAAAGAAACGGAGGACTCTTGCTAGGGTCGCTGTCAAGTAAATAGTGTGATTTACCTCACATTAACAAAAGAGGAAGCCATGAGCTGCATGCGATGGATCACTTTGGATGCCGGACCGGACAGAAAGCGCTTGTCGATCGCCACCAGCTAGGGCCGGCAACTATGCATCAATCCGCCCCTTGGAACCGCCCATGGGGCGTCTACTTGAACGGCCCAGGAGAACATAATTCACCGGCGGGGGGCAACTAACCACGCATGATTAAGACCGCGAGGCATCATGTGCTTTTCATTTCATCTGCAGTGCAGCGACAGCTACTCCTCCGTCCTAGATCTTTTGAGCTCAACGGTTGCATTCCGTGGAGGAGGATTTCGAGTTTGCAATTTAGGACCGGGATTAGGTTTGCGTAGCCTTGTCTAGGCTGGCTATTGTTTACCTGAATCGACAGGCTCGGGCTAAGCGCTGGCTGCTGATTGGGAGTCTGAAGATGAGGAGTGGTCGGGGAGATGCGGGTATCTGAAGCGGTTCAGCCTGCCGCCAGCCGTCGTCGTCCATGTGGTCAGCACTTGCGATCACTATGCCGATCTCGCACTGTCGTTTCCGTAGTTTTCTGACCTTGATTGAAAGCTTCGTGTCACCATCATGGTGGTTTAAAAACGTAAACTAACCGGCCAGTTGTACTAAACTACTGCTAATGGCACATTAGCTTTCAGGAAAAAGACTAATGGCATGTTAGCCTGGCCACAACTCCCCTCGTTCTCGATCTCATCTCTTTCAAGGCCGGGTCTGACTCTGCATGAAAGACGGAGGAAAAAAATACTAGCACGTCGGACAAAGGGGCCGGGGGATGGGATGCAGACTTGCAGTACCTTTTGTGTTGCCTGTGATTCGCAGATCTGGAAACTGGACCTGGTTGTTCGCTCTTTTCTTTTCTATAAGAAAGGTTATTCGCTGTTCAGAACAACAGAACACCACCCTTATTTCGAAACGAATTTGGACAGCATTCGGGATTACAAACGGGTCAGGGTTTCTTTTTCAGTCGATCTGAAGATCGAGGGACGACCGAAGCGCGATGCATGCACTCTCGGATGCTGGGTGCTGTTCTTGGGAGCACGGGGAATTCAACAAAAACTGTTTCCTGACTGAATCTCCTCCAACAACCTGCCTGCCTGCAACACCGTTCAAGCAGTCTGAGTTGAGCACAACCCACAACCTTGCTGCACCCGTTCAAACTAGCCTGTTTAGCTCAATGAGCGTTCCCTGAACTTGATTCGTTCCTTCTTCTAGCGCTCCCTTTCTTTTATTTGTTTATTGTGCCGAATCTCTCTCACATATACAAGCTAGATCTCAACGACTCTGCTTTTTTCCCCCTTTAGAAAGGAATCGAGTTTTTGAACTGGTGGTCATATATTATAAACAGCCTCCATATAATACATAACTAGTAGGTGAAAGAAAGATTCAATTTTTCAAACTTTGCATGGTAGATCATCCGCTAATAAGCTTACTCAAGAACTCTTTACCAAAGAGAGGAGGAGACTTAAACAGCTCTTTCCGCGCAAGCAAGGCATGTTCCAGTAACAATCCATCCACGAAACGAAAGCCTGAATAAACTTCAAGCCGCCTATCGATCGAATTCAATCCGGGATCGCAAGAATTGGATCGGATCCCAGTTCCAAAAGGCACTCCCACAACAAAGTATCAATGCCGAAAACAAAGGCCACGAGGCAAAGCTATGCTTTGCCTTCCCCCGGCACCGGACGCCGTGCGGTGCGGATCACCCAAGCCGGAGCTCCGATCCTATGCCGGCTATAAGAACTTGGCGTCCTGTGCTGCATGGGTGATCTCGGGAACAGGATCGGATCGACCCGAAATGGAGACGACGATGCACGGACACAGCGCGCCCAGGCTCTTCGGCAGGGAGAGGACGCTCCAGGCGGCGCTGGGTGGCCGGAGAGGTGCCGAGACGCATCGCCTGAGCTGTGAAACTCTGAACCGGCCGCGTGGTTCGGACCGATGCGCGTAACTCAAAGTCTGAAAATCCGTGTGTTTTGGGGTTGGTGGTTGCAGCGGCGGACATCATCCTGTGGAGGGACAAGAGGGCGTCGGCGGCCATCCTCGCCGCCGCGACGGCGGCGTGGGGTCTGTTCGAGGTGGCGGAGTTCCATTTCCTGACGCTGGTCTGCTACGCGGGCATGATCGGCATGCTCGTCTTCTTCATCTGGAGCAACGCCTCTTCGTTCTTCAACCTGTAAGCCCATTCTAGTTTCTAAGCCCACGGAGTGTAGGGCCCATAAAACAGGCCTTTCAACTGGGCTTTTCGTCTTAAATCTGATAGATACAGACCAGCCATTGGTCAGAAATCTCAAACAGAGGCCCGTGAGATTCTGAGCTGGTTCCTTTTTCTTTTATGTTTTTCCTTTTGATTTCAAACCTGAGAAAGAAATCAAGGAGAGTTTGTGAATTTACCTGCAGGCCGGTCCCTCGAGTGCCTGACCCTGAGACGCTCCTGTCGGAGAGCGCGACCAGGCAAGCGATCCAAGGAGCGCACAGAAGGCTGTCCAGGTTGGTCGAGACGCTCTACGACATCGCCTGCGGCAAGGACATCAAAATGTTCATCCTGGTAGACCACAAATCTGCTGCCCATTCAGTCTCCTACCCAAAACTACACGCATCTGATCAGTTCCATCTCCCTGTGCGCTGAACAGACGGTGTTGTCGCTGTACATCGCGTCGGTGATCGCCGACTGCTTCAGCTCCCTGACGCTCCTCTACCTCGGTAACCTGCTGAATCATTTTCCGTCAGAAACTCCCTGGAAAAAAGAAACCTGCTACTGCTGCTGATGCCTATGTTGCCTGCGCAGTGGTGTTGGCCGCGATGACGCTGCCGGCGCTGTACGAGCGGTACGACAGCGAGGTGGACCACCTGGTGGCGCGAGGCGTGCACGACCTGCGGACCCACTTCGCGGACATGGACTCAGGCGTCCTCAGGAAGATCCCGAGGGGGGCAGGCGCTGCAGCCAAGTGAGGTGAGATGAGAATGGACCAGCAGGACGGCCACCGCTGAATACACGGCGTCGTCTGATGATGCATACACATGTAACTGAAAACTGAATCAGAACACATGCACGCACTGATCCTGAAGACCTCCCCAAAGGAAATGGGTGCTCGCTACCAATAGGATGGCAAAAGCACGAGTCATCTGGGTTCAACGTAAGAGCTGCAGGGAAGACGAGAACGTACGTGACCTGTGTGATGCCGTGTTGTATTGTACATGCTACCGGCTATTGGTAGTGAGTATTGCTCTGTCAGTTCAGCATGTGAACTTCCGTAGAGAGTGTTCACGTTGCCATCCGCTACGTCTATACCCCCCCCCCCCCCCCCCCCCATCCCCTCTAGGCCGCTGCTCTTCGCTCCCGCTTTGCCATCGATCGCCATGGAGACGACACCATTCCGGGGGTCATCAGGCGGCCGGGGGACGCCGGGACGAGTCGTGTCGAGTTACCCGGCAGCGGAACACAGACGGGGTCCGCGAGCTTAGTGGCGAACCGGGGGACAGCGACGCACGCCGATTCGGATAAAGATGGTGGCGTTCCGTGCGCCTGAGGTAACCGGCACGCTATGGCTGGCCGGGACCCGGGAGCCCTTTCTTCCTCCGCGCGATCTTTTTGTTTTTCCTGGCTGCGCTCGGTGATCTCATCCTCAGGTATCGGGTAATCTCATTGGACGGCTCGCCAGGCGACCTGACCGGCCTTCCGGTCGCTGTCTGTCCTCGCAGGGCGACACGTCACCCACCGTGACATCGGCCACAGACGGCGCTCGTCTTTGCTTCTTTTTGAAGGCTTCACCGCTGCTAGACTGCAGTGTGCTCTGCACATCTCGTCAGCTGCTCGGCGTTGCCTCCGCCGGTCCTTTGTACTTTCACTGTTTCCACATGTACAGCTGCATGATTCACCATGCCGAGACTGTAAGCGCATGCCGTACTCATCACAAGCTGACCCTGAACTCTGAACTTGAGATCTACGCGCTTGCTTGTCACGTCAGGGACAACGTAAACTTTGTTTTTATTTTTTGAAAAATAAAACTTAACCTCTGTTTAAGCGCTGGCTTTGTTGTTCCCATCCAACTTTAACCTATCTGATCCATTGTATCAGGCTACCAGCCGCCGCAGCCAGTTTAGGTACCCACATATCCAATCCTCGTCCTGCTGGGGTTGGCCGCCGGAACCGTCAGCGTGTGTGCACGCTGAAGGACAGCGACACGGGGTGGGTGAGCCGTGCGCCCTCTTCCACGACTGGTACACAAAGCTTAAGCAATCATCTTGGGTTTATCCAATTATCCTGGCACTAAACAAGGCCGGCCACTAATCATTGGCCAGTCAACAGATGCTGCACCAGCATCCATCCATCCGTCCACCAGGGAACCCATGGCGAAACTACCGTGCCGTGACAGCCACAGCAGATGGCGCTGCTTCCTGGCCCCGGAACTGAGAATGGTGTGCCGGCGGTTTCGGTGACGGGGGTGAGGAGAGGAGTACACGGGATTGCGCCGCCGGCAGCGAGGGGAGCACGCACGTACGGGGACCCCAGCCTTTTGGGCTTTTTCCGGCGCTGGCGTGCGGCGGGCACCGGGGGGCACGGGCAGGCAGCCGAGGCCGGGCGGTCAAAAGGGGAAAGGAAAGAAGAGAACAATGGCCAATGGGGGCAGCACCGCACGGCGGCTGGCTGCGTGCTGCGTGGTGGGGTGGTCCGCCGCGGCATCATGCGCGCTCGCCCGCTCACAAAGGCGTGCGTGGAATGGGATGGCGATGGGGAGAGGGAAGCCGCGCGCGCGCATCGGCGCTTTCGGGAGGCACGCTCGGGTCGCTCCCTCGCCGGGTAAAGATCATGGGAGGGAGGGACCCATCGCCGCCTGTCTGTCGCTAAGTCCCGGCGGCACATCGCGTTCTAGTAGGCGGCGGGATGCTTGGCGTCCTGGCATGCGCCCGTACCGGGAACTAGTTTCGTGGTGGATGCCATGCCGACGCAGCGGCGCCGTTCGGGGAGCACCGGGGCATGGCAACCAGGTGGGAACGCGCAGGCCGCTCGTCGACCAGCCTCACCCGGGGCATGGCGGTACATGGGTCGGGGTGGCGGCCTCATCCTATTCCTACCCTCCGGAGCCGCCCGGACGCGCGGGGACAAACGGACCTCGTCACCCCGCCCGCTTTATGACTCCGAGCCGGCGCACGAGATCCCGGCCTCGGAGGGCGACGCGACGCGACGCCCCCTCGTGCCAGCTCCCAAAAACAGCCGAGAGAGATCCTCGTGGCCCGACCCTGACGCGCTCGCACGGGCCGAGGCGCGGGCGCTGCCGGCCGCCTGCCTGCCGGGTCACCGTCACGCGCCCCCACGTTGGCTTCCCCCAGCGGCAGGGCGGCGCGGCGACATGGGCGAACGGCAGCGGCGGGCATGTGCCGCGGGAGTGGGGCGCGGCAACGAATGCGAATCCCCGAACACGCACCTGATGGCCAGGGCCGGCGGACCCGCGCGGCAGGCGCGCACAGCCCCACGTGCGGTTCGAGCGTGGTCGCAGCGGGCCGCCCGCCCAGCTCGGACCGCGCGCCGGCGGCGCCGACCCGATCCGATCCGGCGCGCGCGACGCCGTCCGCCGCGTACCCCGAGACGTGCGGTGGCAGGCGTCGGCACCTGCCCTTTCTGCGCCGGATCCAACACCAGATCGCCTCCCGGCCTCCGTATTGCTCGCCCCCCGTGTACACGCATGTAGCAACCCAGCATCTACTACAACAAGAACGGTTTTGAGTTTTGACCAACCCAACAGCGTCAGCTCCAACACCTGATTTGATTTGATTTTGACCCCGACGAGATGACTCGGCCACGCCACACACCCAAATCATGGAGCCGCGAAAGGAGGAACACGAAAGGAAAGGCAGAGCTGGCTGATTACTGATTAGTGCTCCTGGACCCTCTCATCGCCCTTTAAATACTACTACTTTACTTGTAGTAGCAGTACAAGGAAAGCCATAAAAACCACTCAAACCAGCAGTGTGCACAAGGATCGTGGCAATGTCATTGTAGCAACTAGCAAGCGACCCTGTTTGTTTATGCCCCCACTCTAGTACGCGGCGATGGAAGCTCGTCGTACGTGTGGGCGCACAGCCGTAAAGCGACGGCGGCCGAGGACGATCATGAGATGGATCGACTCGTCATCTTGGCGCTGGCGCCGTGCCAAAAGGAAGTGCCTCGCTTCTTCTTTGGCCGAGGCGAAGATCGTAAGATCTCGCCCGGCGAGGAGGAATAAGATCCCAGCCAGTGGCAGATCACATCTTTAGCACCGCATAACCGAGGAGCCGGAGACGAGGACCACCGCACCTACCCGGGTGGCCTCCCTCCTCACCAGAGGATTATCCGAACCAGGACTCGGGATAAACACCGTGTTCTTTTTACATTTAATAAAGTTGAAGCAATTTGCAGATTTACACAAAAAACAAGACGAGTGGTTTCATAAAAAAAAATCTGAAACTACATCTGCATGCGGTTGTGATTTAATTCGGGAGAGATCTGCCCCTCAAAAACGGGCATGCCCTGATTGAATTGGTTGATCCATCACATCGACAAAATGACCCCATCCAGATCTCACGAACATTATTCCTCCTTCAAATGAGATCCAGACATAGGGGCCATTGATTGCGTGCGTCCACAGGGCTATCTATATCTGTTTGAAAAACCGAACCAATAGTGGTACTCTACAAGGCATCAGTTTAACTTCGGATAAGATAATTTGCAAACCCAGAATCCCAGAAATGATGGTGGGCAACAGGACCATACAAAAAAGAAATACCAATTCGCGGCTTTGAATCTTTCTACTTGTCTTCTACAGGAACGATGGATCACAGGGGGTACAGCTTGAACATAAGACTAGGACCCTGTTGGTTTCCTCTCCAACTGGACAGCCCACGAAAACGACGCACAGCATCGACGGGAAAGAACTCTGCTACACTTCAAAGCGAGGTCATTTCAACGCTCCGAAGCAAACTGGGACACGGAACCAGGGCGACCCAAGTTGCAAGGGAATCAAGGTCAATGTATTAAACGATAAGAAACATATCAACATCAACACCAAAGTACAAAACCGGACCGATGTATACATATGATATTTTAACTCAAATGAAGTTTCTACAAGCAAACTAATAACACTTATCTGCACCTCAACCTGAATGACTTCCAAGAGTTCAAATTTACAGAGGGCTACACAAATGATGACTTCTTCATTTTTACCAAGTTCTTTTGGACACTATATATTTATTCAAAATAAGAAGAAGAAAAAAGACAGCAATTGGAACTGGATCCAACAACACTTGGCTCTCCCCAATCTAATCCAGCATTGTCACCCTCCTCCTTTCAGTCTCACCAACACAAGAACCATCCGGTTATAATCTTATTTTCAGTCCATGCTTGGATGCATACTTGATTTGACCCCAAATGCACAGCTTCCTAATAGCAACACCTTGCCACAGACTCATGTAACATGCAGGAGCAACAATAATGATAACAGCAGGATAACTATGCCTCTAGAGTTTGCAACATACCCGAATTCAACAATCCTCATCCTCAAGCTATCAAGCGCGGTTCTGCTTAATGTTTTTCACCCTGACCAGCATCAGGAGAGACAATGGGCTGATACTGAGGTGGCAATGTTGGAGGTGCTGCTGCTTGCGAGTAGTAGACTTGTGGGCGATTCGGATCAGCGTACTCATACCCATAGTTGCCTGTCATGTTCGCAATGGGTTGCTGAGCAGGGTGGTGGTGGGATTGAATAACATGGTGGTATCCCACTCCGGCATATCCAGGCGCAGCATTGGGCGCAGGTGCAGGTGCAGCTGCTGTTCGGTAAACACCAGGTTGCTGCTGCAATTCAGGCTTCACAGCCATCTGAGGAATCGGCACGCTTGGCTTCGGCGTTGTGTCCACAAGGGTCGGTGGTGGTAAAGAGGCTTGTGCGCCAGGGGGCATGCTATATGGCTGAGGTGTATTCTGCTGCATTGAAATGTAATACATCCCGGTGTTCAGGTCGAATGCAGGTGCCTGTTGTGGCCGCGGCACAGGCTGGGGTGCCTGCTGAGGGACAGGATGGTGGTAATATGACTGGATTGGAATGAAGGTCCCAGTGGCAGGGTTGTGGATGAAATGCTGATTTCCAGCAGTAACAATCTGTTGTGGAGCTGGCTGCTGTGGTTGCTGCGGTGGCGGCTGCTGCTGCTGCTGCTGCTGCTGTGGTGGAGGCGCATGCATCTGGGCAAAGACATATCCAGGTGGGGGCTGTGTTGCTGCAGCAGCTGCAGCAGCGGCGGCAGCATCCGGAGCTGATACCGGGAGGCGGTAGCTGGCAGCTTCAGTTCCCACCGGCATATCTCGCTTGAGTTCCGCAGGTGGAGACCTGTCGTTGTAGTAGACAGCTCTGAAACAATTGATAAAACGCATGGTCTGTGTAAGGTTTCATCGTTACTCATATGAAATCAAAGCAATCTTTCTTCTATGAAACAATATAATCAGAGCATACTAATAAGTAATATGTAAGAGTAGGTCAGGGTATAAAAGAACTACCTATTGGTGGGATCAGCAACGGGTGGAACCTCCTGCTTTGGAGGTTGCGGCTTCCGGCTTCCGCCACCATGATCGGACTTATCATCGTCGGAGGACACCCGGCCGGACGCCTCAGAGGGGCTGGCAACTGGAACGGCCATGGCAGGGATCGGCAGCTGCGCTGGCGGTTGCATGTAGGCCACAGCAGGCGGCAGGTGCTGCTCGGAGATCCCCATCTGCGCGAAGTGGTCCTCAACGGTGGCAGGTGGCATGACGCGGGCGTCCGGCGGGCGGTCCTCCGGCCGCACGCGTATCGGCGGCAGATTCGATAGCGACGGCGCCGAGGAGGTCGAGCCGAACGACGAGTTCTTATCTAGCATCGGCGAGTCCGGCACGGACTGGACGTCGTGTGGGTGCCTGCCGGCGGCGACGGCGGCGGCCGGGAGCTTATGCTGGGTAGCGCGCTGGTCCTCGGAGGGAGCCGAGTTGGGCACCCCGCTGCGGGAGTGCACGGATGAGTCGTCCTCGAGGCCGAGGAGGCAGTTGACGGAGGCGGAGCCGGTGGAGATCCCCCTGGGGATGCCGTCGAGGGAGCCGGAGATGGCGCTGTTGAGGGCATCGACGAACCAGTTCTCGGACTTGGAGGAATCGTCGAGGAGGGAGCCGAGGGAGGAGGAGGACTCGGGCTTGGCGGGGAAGAGGAAGAGCCGGATCCGCGAGGTGCGCGAGGATCCGCCGCCGGAGGAGGAGGCGGCGATGCGGTCGTACTCGTCGACGAGGTTGTCGAGGTCCTCGTCGGTGGAGACGGAGATGAGGGAGTCGAGGTCCTCGTTGGGGAGCTGGTACTTGAGCGTGAAGGGGCGGACCCCGGGCAGCGACCGCGAGAGGCGCGCGTGGACGTCGGCGAGCGAGGCTTGGCGGTCCACGGCCACGATCCGGGTCTCCCCGCCCAGGTAGCAGAGGGACTTGTCCGTCGGGCGCGGGACGATCCGGCCCCCGAAGCTGCACATCAGGCGGAACCGGCCCCCGCCGCCGGCCGCGGCGGCCGCGGCCGCCGCGGAGGACGGGAAGGGCTCGTCCCACGAGTCCCCGCCGCGGCTGCGGGGGGAGGACTCCGTGGACTCGGGGTACCCAGGCCCGGGCCCGGGCCCCCCCACGCCGGCGGCCGTCGCCGGCGGCACCGGCTCCATGGGGGCGAAGCGGGCGGCGGGCTGGGGGAGGAGGGGTGGTTTGCTGCTCCGGCTGCGCTGGCTCCTGCGTGGGTTTTGGGTGGGGGATTTTATTAGATTTTGGGGGAAAAGGGAATATATGAGATGAGAGGAAAGCAAAGGGGGGAAGCGAGGAAGGGGAAGGAGGAGGGAGGGGTGGTGGGCCCCGCGCCAGGAAATATCGCTGGTTTACGGGAAGCTGTTTTGCGGCCTGTGATCTAGGCCCGGTGGTGCCCTACGCCCCTCTCTACCCGGCAGGCGGCGGCGGCGGCGGCGGCGCCTGATGCCTTCTCGTTCTGGATCGGTTTTTCTTCCCCCACGCTTTTCCGCTGACGCCACGCCACGGCGAGCGCCATCCGGCCGAGTTGTTTTCCTCTCGTCGTCGAGTGGCGTCTACTGTTTGATTACTGGGGGTGTGTTTAGATTGTTTTATCAAATTTTTTTAAACGGAATCTTGCTATTTAGAAGTATTAAATAAATTCTATTTGCAAAATTTTTTGCACGGATGTATTGTAAATCGCAAGATGAATCTGATGCGCCTAATTAATCCATGATTAGCGGATAATTAGTGGATGGTTACTGTAGTATTATTATTGCAAATCATGGATTAAATAGGCTCATTAGATTCGTCAGGCGATTTACAACCCATCTATACAATTAGTTCTCCTTTTTACCTATATTTAATACTCTACACATATGTTCAAACATTCAATGTGATGTTTTTGACCAAATTTTTTTTTATCTAAACACCCCCTAAGAACTGTTTGGTACAGCTTTTAGGCTAATCATCCAAAAATTGACCCTCGACCAGAGGAAGGTCCATGTAAGAGCTTGAGTGGTCGAGTGGCATTCAACCGAATGCTATGCACATGTTTCATCATGGGAAGTAGCAATAGTTCTTGAGATGTTGTGATAAAAAAGATTATAGAGCTCATGATAGAAAAAAAAATCGGGACAAGACAAGTATCCCCGATGGTTACGCCAAGAATCAATTGCTTGATAATTTTACAAGACTCAAATTCGCACCTCTACATTATACCGCAATGATCCTTACCTAGCAAAGATTTTGCGCCTCACTTCAATACAATTGTAGCTAACTAAAGATTTAAAGATTTATCTCAAACATTCCTTCATTACCTGACTCTACTCGCTTCTCCATCATCCCAGCATCAAACACGACAACCCTTTCTCCCACACTCGTCACCTCCGGTCGAGATACTCTGCAAATCCCCTCTAACCCCGTAAGTCTTGGAGCCATAGAACCATGGCGCTAGGTGGTATTGGTCAAGGAAATTGGTATTTTCAGCCGATTAAAACATACAGGCAAAAGTGATTGGAAACTGGTAGAGCTATTGCATTGCTCTTGAACAATGAGTGGTAGAGCTATTGCATTGCATAAAAGTGGTGTGGAGAAATTGGTAGAGCAAATCAGCAGGGTTTGGCAAGTTGGCTGAAGGTGTTGAGAGCTCGATCCTCATGGTTTTAGTGTATTCTTTTAGCGACCGTGCCTAAGCATATTTTTATTAAAAAATAAAATAATTGCAGTCACATGAATGAATGTTTGCAACGTTATTACAAATTAAAATTTGAAAAGCAACAGCACCGCTCCCTGCGCGATAGCGTCGGCTTTCTGATATCCAGCGTCCAACAGCTAAGCTCCACTCCCAGTCCCGTTCCAAACCAGAGCACCCACCAAGCATAAAACCAGCAAGGGAATTTTTCAAAAAAAAAAAAAACCAGCAAGGGATCACAGAACTGCTGCACAAGCAAAGCAAAACCCCGATGCGTTTCTTCAGAGGCTCGCCACCGGATCGCGTGGTCGCGGTCAGCCCGCCCGCGCCAGATCGAAACATCAAATCCAGCACAGGGTGCGCTGCATTTCGACACCAAACACACGCGGCCGGAATCGCAGCACCGCCAGGCTTTTTCTCCTTTCCTCTTCTTCCCTCTCCCAGCCCAGCAGGCACCAGGCAGCTGCATCAACGTGCCAATGGACGGATCGGACGGATACCCGCCCACGGAAAATGGCAGGAAATTGAAGTGCAAGGTCCAAGGCCTGCGACTGGACGCCTCGGGAATTGGATCCGCTGGGGGCTCCTCTAGCTCGCCGACAAATCGGAGCAAAAGGCAAGGCGACCGGCCTCGTCGCCGGCCACCTGCCGGCTGCCGGCTCCGGTGACGCCGGAGCGAGGTGTGGTAGCGGGGGCTTTAAGGGAAGGGAACCGAGCTGGGGTCTTTTCTTTCCAGTTCCAGCTGATGATAGGGCGATGCGGTGCGACGACAACCGCCGTGCAGTGCAGGCCAGCTTAAACTGCGCCAGCTGCGCGACAGTATTATAGTTTGGCGATATACGAATACGACGTGACGCGGCACAAGTTAGGTATCGCGTCGTACAGAATAACGTAGCGCTAATGCCTCGCAAAGGAAAAAGAAAAACGTATCGTGTTGGATCGAGTAGCCCGGACGGCCTGCGTTCGCCACACCCCCCCCCCCCCCCCCCCCCCCGGTTCGTTCGTGCTCCTCTTCGGTCATGCTTTGTTAGGTCCGCTTGCCAGGAACGGAAGGCTGCTGCCTGCTGTACATGTCATCAGCTCGTGTTTTGAGCGCGCGTCACGATCGCACGATGATGGGTGGATTTCTTTTTCCTTTTTTTTTTCTAAGCGTTGCGAATGCTGGTGCGAGCTGATTGGTCAGCTTGGTGGTGACTCGGGTGATGCACGCGCCGGCCTGGAGCGATCGATGGATCGGTCGGTCGGTCGGGCGATGGAGAGGCCACATCCTCGTCGCGACCCGTAGCTAGCTGCGCGACGACAGGCGTATCGATGGATGCTTCCCGCGTCCTGACTGACCATCCGAGATCGATCGCCGTCACCGGCCGGGCCTACCTGCGCGACCGCGCAACAGTTATCCGGGTTGAGCCGGAGGAGGGTCCTTTTCGCTGGCGCACCGGAGGCTCCACACCAGGAGCCACCCAGCTGGGTATCGCGCCCCTGTCCGCGTCCACCACCAGGGGAAAACGCCCCCGCGCGCCGGCGGTTGCCGAGCTGACGATGAGCCCCGCCCGGCGCCCGCCGCGCGTCCCCCCGCCGTGACCGCGACGCCGGGTCGTGTCACCCGCGCGGTCGCTCGCGCCGCTGCGCGGCTGGTGGGTCTCGCCGTCTCGATCGGGCGCCGGCCGGTGGTTCTGCGCGGCCGCGTGTGCGCTCGTGCCGGCGGGCGGTGGGGTGGAGCGGGGCCGGCGTTGAGCGAGGGTGGCTGCTGGGTGCTGGTCGGCCGGTCCGGCGTGATTCGTCCTCGCTGTCTCGGATCGCCTCGTCGGACCCGCCGCGGTGATCACGTGACCCGTGCGTGATTCCAGCTCAACGCCACGGGCGCAGGGAGGAGGGGGCCGATCCGGATGTCACGCTTAAATTCAGGGCCCGTGCACTGATCGACACCGTCAGGTTTGCTTATTTATTTATTTATTTATTTATTTATTTATTTTTATATGAGTAAACTGCTCTGTGGCCTACTACTACTGCATAATATTCCACTACTGGTAAAAAGATGAAGAGAAGCAGTAGCCAGAGTGTTTATTTTCCACCTGTTCAATTCGTAGCCCAGTGCGAGGTGACGGTGCGGGGGGTCCGGTCGATGATCATGTCCTGCTCGTCCCATGCTGGCTCGTTTCAATTCCAGCGCGCGCGGATACAGAAAAGTGAAACCACGGTAGTGGTTGATACGGTGGTTGAACGGGACGGGACAGTAGGTTAATTTTGTCTTTCCCGAGTCAAAAAGAATTTAATTTTTTTTTATATAAAAAAAGAGGGTTCAGAATCCCAGGACGAATGGCTGCTGCTTGTTCGTGCGTGCAATCGCCAATCGCGCTTAATCTGGCCGTGACCTTTGGAGCATGCGAAAGCAAAACCAGGCTGAATGCTGATGATGCAAGAGGCCCCCTTGAACGTTCCCGGCCGCATGCCAGAAAGAATGCCGAGGCAACTCGTTCATCAAGTCGTCAATAAAAGCGAGAGGCAGACACGGAACGGAAAGCAACCGCACAACAAAACAAGGATCGATGGATGGTAGCAGCGGCGGAGCACGGGTAGCAATGCGCATCGACCTGCCTGTCAGGAGTCAGGGCAGTTGCCTGACTTGACAACACGTTCGGGGCTGGTTTCTCGTGCAGGGAGGGATCAAGATTCAAGATGGAGGTCGGCCGGACGCGGAAACCTAGAGGCGATCACTATCAGCAGTGCATATACCGCAGTGGTTCGTTTGGCAGAGCCGTCGCAGCATCTGATACGGGACACGTACGACTACTGGACGGCCCGATCGCGATCGCCATCCAAACGGCGAGGACCGCGGCGACTGCTGCCTTGCCGCGGTCAAAAGTCGCCGCTGGATGGATGGCTGGGTCCATAATTGGGGGGCCGGCGGCAGCAGCACCCTGAGACCGACGGCGACCCCCCACCTGCCTCGTTCCTTCACCGTTCACCCCCTCCCCTCCCCTCCTGTCAACAGCTATCGGGGCATCGATCCTTGTTGCTTCGCGAATGGTGAATGGAAGGGAGCTCTGGACTGCTCTGCCCAGCAGCTCATGGACATAGTGGGGATCGGAGTACTCTGGCTTGTTTTTTTTTTTGTGGCACCGCATCGTACGTACGCACGCGGTGTGAGTTCAACGTCGGTAACGAGCGGTGCAGGGGGCACGTGATGGGAATCTCTCTCGCCTGAACATGAACACGGGACCATAGTGGGACCCGGGAGGAGAACAATTGTTGGCCTCACGGCCGGTTTGGTGTACCGAAATCTTATTTTCGCAAGTGGAGGCTTGACGGCAACCGATGCTGATATTTGGAAGTATACGAAAGAGAATATACATAGATATTCATCACTTTCTCATGCATGCACTCCACGTGTACGCGTCGGTAAAAAAACTGAAATAGTGCTAACGCATCATGATCTTAGTGCACTCTTCATCGTCAAACTTGATCCAATTATTAATTAGATCAAAATTGAATATGACACGATCCCGGTTCTTTCAGGATCCGTTCTTACATTATTTAGGCTAAAATTTGAAACCCTCTGCTGGGCAAAAAAATTCACGTCTAAATAAGTTTTGTAAAGTAGTACACGGGAAAAAATGGAAGAGCGCAGCAATAGCTGTTAACCTGGCATCTGAAACTGCCACGAGGGCTGGTGCGTCGAGATTCTTTTGCGGTGGGACGATCGATAGGACTCGCTCGAGCCATTAAGCCACGACACGCACGACGCTGTAGCCGTTGACTTCCTCCCCTCTTGTTTATTGACGAACAGCACATGCTTTGTCATCGACACGGACCGGATTAGTTTCTTAATCTTCAGATGCGACGAAATCCAGGTGTATGCGCGTATGTTCTCGCCCCCCCGACCAACGGCTCCCCAGGCCACTTCGGTGAACAGTACGGTGGTGGAGGTAAGTGTGCCACAACTCCTGTGCTTCCCCCCATCATTGCAGCACGATTTGGTTGCAGATTGACGCGTGGATCACTTAATCTAGAAGCGTATGGTATTGGTATGGGGGCTCTAATAGTCTATGGCGTTGAGAGCGACATGCATGCTGCTATTTGGAGCCTTGGATGGGCTCCAGGGTGATGATAGATGGAGATGAAGGGGGCAACAAAGCATTGGTTATCTTGTCAATTCCATCATATATCAATTCTATTCTACTAGAGTAACCTATCCTCTGGAAAATTAAAAGACGGAAAGGATAATTCTGGCTTAATTCACACCAGGTGCTAATCCTTTCAATCCCCAAGTCCAAGCTATGGGAATTATTATTACAGCGTGCGCTTTAGGTCAATTCGAAGTAAAATAACTTGCCGGAAAACTTGTTTTTATAGGATAGAAAAAAAATTGAGATTTTAAGTGGTATAGAAATGAAGAGCAATGCAGGTTTTCTTGTCTTGCGCAAGCAAACGAAACGTTCTCCGTGAGCGGAAGATGCAACGGCGCGACAACGCTGAGGTGGATCCTACAAGGAAGCATATCCCCCGGGCCCCACCTGTCACCTGCAGGCAGCTGGAATCTCCCCCCTGTCATGCAATTAGCCGCGCCTACTCTTATATTCGATTATTATTTCCTTTCTTTTTCCCTGCGATGCTGTACCTAAACCTATATTTTTTTAAACAAAAATGTTGTGCCCAAATCTAATCTCGCCGTCTTTACAGTTTTTTTTCTTCCTCTTCTTTCTGCGCTGCAGCGCCGGAGAGCTTTGATCTGACCATTTGGAGCACACGAACATGAAGATGTCTGGATTGATCTATCCTGCTGCTTCGTGGCGTGCGGTCGCGGAATAAGGCAGCGCACCACGTCAGGGCGTACGTGGAGCACTGTTCGGGGCGGCGGCCAGGACTTTTCGTACATTTTTTTGGCGTGCCTGAGACCAGCGTGCACGTCAGTACTGTGGATGGATGATCAGGAATTGAATTCTTCGATGCAACTACAAACTCCTTTGCAACTAATAATGGCGGCCACCGGTTCTCACTGAAACTGACCTTAAACCTCGTTAGTTCGCACGGCGTTTTACAGGATTTGATGAAACAAGCTTTTTTTAAAGCAGATTTGAAACCAATGTGGTCAGCGAAGATCTTGTAAAATCTAAAGCAAGAACACCGGAATGGAATGACACGCTCAAGAATTGGGTAGGCCCATGGGCTTGATTGTTGGGTACCCAACTACGTACGGAACAGCTTTCGGCCTGGCTGAGAAGCGTTTGCGGGCCGGCCTTTGGGCCTTGGTCGTACTGCACGGGCTTTCTCCGGGTCCTCCCTCCTTTTTCTCCGTACTGCGCGTCTGCGTGGCTGGCACCGGCCAGAGACTACGCGTGGACAGCGCAGACACCGCGAGGCACACGTGTAAGGCTCGCACGCGACTCCCGGCGGCGGCCGGCGTGGGGGAGCAACTCGACCAGCACCGCCGCGAACTCCGGTGGCCCGAGAAAGCTAGCAGTAAAAGCTTAGGGCTTCCGAGGTTTCCTCCTTCTCTCCGCCGGCTTCTCTTGTGGCTCCGGTCATCTCTCTGCTCGACCGCTCCTCCTCGTTTACTGCGAAAGTGGTAAACAAGCCGGAATCTTGGCGAACTCTGGTCTCCTCTCCTGCGTATCCGAAGTCACCGCCACAAGGTTCGATATTTTTTCCTATTATTTTTTTAAAAGTACTGGTGGTTTGCTGCTGCTTTACAGCGTAGGCAATGCGAGCTCCAGTGTTATTTTCAAAAAAAGAAAAAGCGAGCTCGAGTGTGCTGTTGTTTGGCCCTCGATCATGGCCGCCTGCGATTCACTCGCTTCTTCCGAGGGTTAAGTGCTGGCGGCGGTGAGGAATATCGGGGTTTCCGCACCAACGGCTCGGCGCCTCCTCATGCATTTGATTTCTTTTAGCTTACTCATTCAGTTTCTTTCCTGTAAAAAGGCATGCGGGTTCTCCTCTGCAATATGTCTCCTACCTGAAATTTTAGAGAGGTTCGCTCCAAGAAATGGAATAAACCTAGCAGACCTTAACTATCTGTTCAGACGAATCTACTGTTTACCAGTGCAGTTATATGGGGATGTTTTCAGTATGTTGAGGTTTTTCAGTATTTGCCAACAGGGACAATATGCAGGGGTCTCAGATAGGCGACAGGGTGCAGGGGCCTCAGCTAGAGCTAGGCTCCCACACGATTCAGACTCATGGAGCGAGACTGGCCAGGAAGCACACGCACGATTGGGTGGCTCTGATTCTTCTAGCTGCAGTCGTGGTCGCGCTGCATTATGCTCCCCCGTTCAACCGGTTCGTTGGGAAGGATATGATGACTGATCTTAGGTACCCAGTGAAGCCAAGCACCGTGCCAGCATGGGCTGTTCCTGTATGTTTCTGAACATTTTGCATGCAATTCTGTTCTCTGACGCAAGAACAAACTCCATTTCATTCGACGCTGATGTGGGGGCATTGGACCTGTTTCCAGATCATCTCTATACTGTGTCCTTGGGTCATCTTCATATCCATATATGTCGCCAGGAGAGACGTTTATGATCTGCATCACGCAACACTAGGTGATTTAAGATGTCCCTGTTATCTTTTGGTTGTCAAATTATTCAGCGTGCTAAGTTGTGGAGCGACCGATTGCTGAGCAAATTCGTTTGCATGTGAACTCTGCAGGCGTTCTCTTTGCTGTGCTCATAACTGCGGTTTTCACTGATGCGATAAAGACTGCAGTAGGGAGACCTAGGCCGGACTTCTTTTGGCGATGCTTTCCTGATGGAAAGCAGGTATACTTTCTCACACGCTTGTGTGTAGACGGTCCTGCTCTACAGATTCATATTCTAGCTTAAATTGACACGGCTCTTCCGTGACATGTTTGACGCAGTTATACGACCAGGTGACCGGTGGTGTGATTTGCCATGGTAACAAAAGCTTCTTAACCGATGGGCGCAAGAGCTTTCCTAGTGGCCACACTTCGTGTAAGTTCACGCCCATGAGTGCACATCTACACTAGCATCTAGATAGATAAGATTGTGCTTCCAAGTGTAAAGCTAATAAGTTGAGGTAGCAAATTAATGACTTTAAACGGTCAACAAATGCTGCATTCATTAGCAGTAGCGCTGTTAATTGCTTTTGTAGTGCTGTGTGCCTGGACCTTGACCAAATAGCTTTTATCCTCATACTTTGTGATTTATCTTGGATGATTTTTCTCATCTCAAGTTGATACTAGGTGATTATCACTAGCACAGAAAAACTCCAAATGCTGTAACAACTTGTGTAGCTATGTTGTTTTTATCCATGATTGGTCGGTGTCGTGTCCCTCACAGTATTTACGCTGCCAGGGTCTTTTGCTGGTCTTGGATTTTTGTCACTCTACTTGTCTGGCAAAATTAAGGCTTTCGATCGCCAAGGCCACGTGGCCAAACTTTGCATTGTGGTCCTTCCTCTTCTTCTTGCTTCACTTGTTGGGATTTCTAGAGTAGATGATTATCGGCACCACTGGGAGGACGTGTTTGTTGGCGGCCTTATTGGTCTGTACTTGATCCTTCCTTTTCTCTTCCAAATGTATGAAAAGCTTTGATGCCATTGGTAACCAATCTGATTTGATATATGACAGGATTTATTATGGCAGTGCTGTGTTACTTGCATTTCTTTCCTCCTCCGTATCATGCTCAAGGTTGTTCAATCTTTCTCACTAGGGAAATTCCTTTCCCTATTAGTGGTTTGTGGGTTTGCCCTGCTATTGTTTTTCTTGTTCATATCTTTTGGTTCTTTCTGTTTGAATATGGTGCTCTTTTCCTTTTCACCTTTAGGTTGGGGACCATATGCATACTTCCACATGCTGGAGGAACTTCAAGCAGCCAATTCAAATGATGCGCAAATCCAACAGCATACAGCTACCGGTGGGCAACACATTGGCCTCTCTAGGCAGGAGCATGAGATGAAGTCAAGAAACGATTTGGAATCTGGAAGCATGTAACGTGCCTTCTGCTCTTAAACCAAAGAAGCAGCAATGTACATTGTACAGTAAGGACAACTAAACCTTCTATACTTGTAGTAGGCATGTGTTGGAATCTAGAACTAGATATCGCACTTTTTCACCTTATGTTACGGTGGTTCATCTTGTGTGAAATCACAAGCTAGTAAGGCCTAACCTAGACATTCCAGGCCTACCTGTGGCCAAATTAGCTGTATCCTGTATGAGTTGCTAGTGGAAGCACTGATTAGGAACTTATTCCAGTGATACAAAAGAAACAGAAAGTAGAGTTGAAAATGACATGCACATAGTCCCTAACCATTCTCGACCAGGTTGCACCGTCCAACGGTGTAGTCTTCCAAGGCTCTATCAGTTCGTAGACCAAAGTGCAGATACATTTGTTTTGTCTCCCTCTTTGGATGACCAGATGGATTCGTGGTCTTATTCAGAGCTTTGTAGAACCGATCAACACGGATTGAGATCTTAGTTGTCAAGTTAGAGCCAAAAGCACTAGAACTGAATTCTCTGCTTTACACGGTGATAGGTGCTGCTGCTGTGGTCTTTGATGTGTTAGTATTTTACCTGTCGAAGTATTTTTAAATTCTTCTGCCGCACAAAAATCGCTTTGCATTATGGTGCATCATTTTAGTCTATGAAGTCTTTGCCTTTTGGGCGGAATCACACAGGATTTTTCCATTCGACGTGTTCCACAAAGCATTATTGCCACTTAATTATCATTCTTAACATGTATAGTGCCAGTAAAAGAAGCTAGATACGAGAGCCACTTGTTCAACTAATGTTTCCTTGAAAGAAAACAGGAAACTGAGGCTTTGTTGCATCACTTTTTCGTTCTGCTCAGGCTGGTGAGTACGGGTAAGATAAAATTACGGCACACAGGTGGGGTTTATCTCTAGTAAAGGTTAAACACTAGGCATCAGGATAATCGCCGAATGACTTGAAAAGGAAAAGGATGACCAACTTTCAGAACTTAGCTGAAGAATATCTCGGAATGACGAGCAGCTTTCAGAATTTACCACTGGGCCAACACGAGTATATGCATCGGGCAGATATGCGGCGAAAATGGTTTATGCAAAGCCACGGACAAATTTGCAGGTGTCTGCACGAGAAGAACTCAAGGTGTGTATCCATTTTCTTTTGAAGCGTCTAGTTTTGTCATAGTAACACATTGTGCAGTGAATATTCTGCCAGTTTTTATCTTCCCTGACAAAAAGAAAAAAAAGGAAAGACGATCTTCCACATCGGCTTGTGCCCTCACTTTATTCTACAACTTCTGCAATGGAACTACATACATGCTTAACTGTTGAGCCTTTGCATTCTCTGCGAAATAGTAGGCGTTGTGCTTCACAGTTCTGACCAAGTGGCATGTAAAAAATGAATAACCATGATATATGTTTGGTGAATAGGTTGGCTGAGGTAACTACTTTGTGTTCATTCAGATATTTAAATTTGCCGGTGCGAAAATCCCCCCTTTCTCGTTCAATGAGAAGAATTTACCCGGTTTGGTGTGAGGGAGCCGAAAGGATTTCAGAATGCATTTGATTTGGAGCAGAACAGGAAATATTTTCTGCAGTACATTTAGACCAGATTTCAGAATTCAGGACGCATTCAAGTATCTGGCGCACCAGTGCACCACCGGATCTGAAACTTGCCATTGACGCCCGAGGAAGACTGCATTTGCGTCCAGAACTTCTGAAATGGTTCCGGCCCGGACAGTGAGCAGTGACGGCGGAGGAACACGCAGAAGCAACATCCACGGCGCAGGAAACAACCACCAGAACAGAAGTGATCTACTGAGAAGACTCGCTGCATTATTTATGTGACAGGAAGAGTACAAAACGACTACACAAGCCAACTGACAAGAGCCTCTGCTAACAAAAGAGTTGGGCTCTGGACCTTAGTTCTTCCACGCAGCTCTGAATTGATCAGAATCTGCACTCTCTCTTTCGCTCTCTCACCTCCAGGTGCCTTTCAGTTTCAGCAGATTAACGCACTGACCAAAAAGACGGTACCAAAACACTAGTAAAAAAAAACAAGCGGAGGCACTGCGGAGGAGGGGATTGGTGGACTGCCATGCTTGTCGAACACACTCGCTAATCTGCGCTAGTACCTTCCGTGATCGGTGGTAGCTGTAGCAGTGTAGTGGCGGCAATCCATGGCGGCGTCCTTGTGGGCGGGCTCACGCTCGTAGTAGTAGTGGTAGTGCTACTGCTGCGCGGCGTGGGCTGCCTCCTCGGCGATCCTGCCGTTCCACGCGGGCTGCCGCACCGTCTCGGCGGCCCCGGTGTGCGCGAGCGCCTTCTCCGGCGCGTACTTGGCGGCGGCGGGGCCTCGCCTCGCGTCGTTGGACGCCTTGCGGCCCGCCTCGTCCGCGCCGGCAGCCGTCTGGTAGTGGCCATAGCCGTTGCCGCAGTGGGCGCCCTGCGGTTGGCCGTAGCCGTTGCGCTGCGGTGCCTGCGGCAGCCGGCCGTCCTTGGGCGGCTTCGTCGGGACGCCGCCGGGCGGCGGCGGCACCGGCAGGCCCCTCCCCGGCGGCGGGGCGTAGCAGTCGTCGTTGTGCTTGTGCAGGCCGAAGCAGGCGAACCAGAGGCACATTCTTCTCCGGGGGGTTGGGGGCGGCTGGCGATCGGCTGGTTTGTTTGATCTCCCTCGCGGCCTTCTTCCTGGCCGCCTCACTTCTTGCTGCTTGCTTGCTTGCACTGGATTACTGGTGGTCGAGTAGGAGAGAGAGAGAGAGCCGGGGCGAGAGGTGTTTGATCAGAGGCTCAGAGCTGCTTGGTTGCTGGCAACCAGGTGCTGGTTCTCGGTGGCCTGGTACGACACTGGTGTGGCGCACCGGGCGAATATATACCGGCGCGCGAGCGCGCAGCTTGTCCGTGACGCCGCGAGGCCAGGCGCCCAGGCGGAGCCAAAGCCGTGTGTACGGGGGCCAGTAGGCAGCTTGGCCCGGCCCGGTGACTCGCTGCCCCAGACTTCGGGTCAGGTCTGCTCCTTCAGGTGCCACCCCCGTTCACAAGCAACTTGATCCGTCGACGGAGCCGCTGAGGCGTGGGCGGTGGTCGAGAGCTTGCGATGGGTGCGCGTCCCCGTCACGCGTGCCGGCCGGCGGGCTCTGTCGCGGCAGCCGGCCAGCGGCGTGGCGTGATGCCGCGGAGGGTCCCCCGGCGGGGCGGCGATACGGGGAGACCGGCCGGGGCGGTGGGGCGCCGCCCGGTCGCCGTCACGTCCCCGTCTGCTCCTGTCGCATTCCCCGCCCCCCAAATTGGTCGCTGCGGTTTCGGATGGGACGGCAGCAGCCGCAGCCGGGCCCTGCTGCCGGTGCGTTTCGAGGGTCAAGTGCTCAATTCGATCAGGCGTGCACTGCTGCGGAGATGCCATGAAGCATGAACTCGATCGCAGCAATTCAGGGGTCCGGCACTGTTCCTCCTGCCACAAGCCCACAAACGAAGATCATCCTCGTGCGCCACGGGCACGGCAGAATATGTTCCCTTCCCCCGGGAAGCCTTATTCAACAGGGGCCATAACAATTAACAAGACCGCAATTGTCAAATGCCTAGACTCAGACCCGTTTGACCGTTAACAGAGCTAATTAATTAAGTTTATTGTGGCAAGCACTACTACTCACTCATATACTGTAGCCAAAGATGCGCTAGGTTTCAGCCAACTTCTGAAACGCGCCTAACCTTTTTTTTACATTAACGCGCCTAACCTTCGTGCTGCTGGGTTCCAACTAAGGGAGTGTTTAGTTCCAGAGGTGTAAAATTTTATCGTGTCACATCTAATATTGCGGCACATATATGAAGTATTAAACGTAGACTAATTACAGCTGTAAACTGCGAGACGAATCTGACGAGACATATCAATCCATGATTAGCGGATTGTTATTATAGCATTACTGTTGCAAATTATGGATTAAATAGACTTCTTAGATTCGTCTCGCGAAATACAACCCATCTGTGAAAAAAATTGCTAACAAATTTCATTTAATACTTCTAATGGTAAGATTTTTTGATGTGATGGGTGTAAAATTTTGGCGGTGGAACACCCCCTAAGTACAGTCCGGGCCTCAAACCTGCCCACGAGAAATGACGTCAACGGCCTCCGAAAATAATAACACTGACGCCGAAATTGTCTGAGCCACCAAGCACCGGCAGTATTGAAGAAACAAATCGCATTATTTGGCACGAGGGCCTATTCCGAATGCAAAAACAAATGGATAACTACCAGGAGCGATGGAGCACGGCATCTGTTGCTGCCTGGCGCCTTTATTCGTGAACAAGCCAGCAGGAATAACCTGCTCCTCACTGCGCGTAGATTAGAAATGATTGATCCGTGGCGGCCGGGCGGACGGGTTCCCGGATACGCACCGGGATGGGGATCCCAAGCCGGCCCGGATAGTGGAGGTGATTGTCCACCGAAAGGTTTCATTATTGCAGATGCTCGTCATTAGCCATCGTCGCCACTGGTTAGCAGTAGTAACAAGATCTCGCAAGAAGGTTATCGAGCCCCTTGAATTGTTAAGGTAGATTGAGAGGCAGATTTTGTGCGAGCCGCGTTGGTGGAACTTAACCTAATCTACACCGCGTGCTAGCGTGTAGATTGCGCAGGATTAATAAACATGCGAAAAGCGTTAAAATCAATTTCAGCAATAGCCCCTAAACTAGACCCTCTAAATACTAAATGAGGGTTGCCTCTATTTTAGCGCTTCTAAATTTCCTTCAACTCTAGCAATAGCTCTCAATTCTAGAGGGCTCCCTAGAGACCCCTTAGAAATGGAGGGTGGAGGAGGAAATTTGGAGGCCTCCTCAAAATAAAAGGCGTAATCTGCTGGAGTGCAACATTTTTGCATGACCCTCTGAATATGAGATATGAGACTGTTTAGAGGGTCTGCTGGAGTTACTCTAATATTCCCGAGAAGTGAGCGCTTGCGCAATACTTCTTCTTCATAGTTTTAATCTCTACTGAGTTAGTAGTAGTCAGGAAGAGAAATTATTTGTTGGGACATCTTGGTTTAGAAAAATCTCTCATGGAATTAAAGACCACCAACGAACTAACCACCGGATCCTCATTTGGATAGAAAAACTCTTTCTTGTATATTCGATGGGAGTGGGATTGGATGTGGAACTTCGCGTAGGGATAAATAATGTTCCGGGGGGTGGGTTATATTAAGATAAGACCGTAATATTCATATGATCCGAGGAAAAGGTACATATATACAACGTTCCTTCAATTATTTATGGATGCATATTATTTATGAAAGTCATTTGTCAGACCTATTAATTATATTCGGTTCTATGTAAAAGGATACATTTCGATATCGTGATAAAATATATTTATTTTGTTTTGGCTGTCCATACTCGTGATACTCTATTTTCGTCCTTAAAAAAAATATTTCTGTCTGGTCATCAAGATTCTCTCCTCTATATTCAGTTTTTCCGCACCCATCATACTCTATAAAAATTACCAGCAGCGGGACCCACACGTCAGATTTTTTTTAACACCCCACCCCCACCGACGCCCCCTCCCCTCCCATTCTCTCTCTCTCCCTCCACCTCGGGCGCACCGGCGTGCCTCCCTCCCCGGCGTCCTCCCTCCCCGGCGCGCCTCCCCCTCTCTCTCTGTCGCCGGCGACGGAGCAGGGCCCGGGCGGAGGCCGGATCCAGGCGGCTGCCTCGCCGCGGCGCGACGGAGCAACGCATCGGCGGAGGTCGGATCCAGGCGGCCTCCCCCTCCCTCCGCGGCTCCCTCCTCGGCGCCGGCCCTCCTACCTTCCCTCCGGCGCTTGGGCCCACGGTGGGGCTCCAGCAGCGGTGGCTGCCTACCCCTGGAGCTCTCAGCTGCCCCTGGAGCCACGGGACCGTGCCACGCCGCTCCTCCCCTGGTCCCTCCGCCGGTGGCCCATGCGGTGGCCATGACGGCGGCGGCCGGATCCGAGGGCGAGCGAGACGAGCTGCAGCTCCATCGCTGCGGCGCATGGCCCCCGCCCGGCGCTCCCGCCCGCGGGCCTCGCCTCTGCTCCCTCTGCGCGCGCCGCCATTAGGGCCGCCGTGCTCGCCTCCGCCAGGGTGCCGCCCTCCGCCCCTCGGTGAGCACAGCGTCAACGGCAAGAAGGGGGTCAACGGGCACGTCAACAGCCATGCAGACCGGATCCACCTCTCGGTGAGCACGGGCGGCGGCGGATCTTGGCGCGGCCGACAGCTCCCGACGGCGAATCTTGGGGCGGCCCCGCTCCCTCCCTTTTTCCCTCTCCATCGCTTGCCCGTGAGCTCCGGCGGCTGCTGCTCCTCCTCGATGGCCCGAGCTCCGGCGGCTGCTGCTGCTCCTCCAGCTCCGGGCGCGGGCGGGAGGGCCGGGGGCGGTTGGGGCTGCGCGCATCGGGAGGGCGGGCCCCACGCCATAGCGTTTCCTCGCCGGACGCCAGGAATAGCGGACGCCGGGTGGAACGGGAAGATAGCGTAGGCTATCCAGTACGCCGGTGCGGGTCATTTTCCGCTAAACCGGTACTGGAGGAGGCAGTAGCGTGCCTCTTCCATTACCCGGTGCGGACAACCTTATAGGCCGGGATGATACGCGCCACGTTACCCTGGAATCACTATAGATTGGCATGGAGGGAGAGCATATGATCGTCACTTTTCATGCTATGAGCAACTGAGCATAACCGCAGGTGCATATGCTTATACGCAAGAATGAGTGCTAAGAACACGAGAACTAGAAACAACTTAATCAAAGTAGTGTGAGCGAGCCACGTTGGCGGAGCTTAGTAAATTAAACTTCATATGGAGAATGCGCGGGCTCAAATAATGGCGAAAAGGAGCTCTGCTACATATCATTTATTAGTAAGGAGAAGAAGAATACTAGTTCTTACAATAGCTAACATCAATCAAATTAAAACATTGGCCTGCACAGGCCATCTTCCTTATTAGTTTTATTTCTATCTTGATCTCCTGCACAATAAACAAGTTCCCAGACCAGACTCTGATCCGCTCCCAAACTTCCTTTTGCAAATCTGCAGTGTAGTACTCCCTCCCTTTTGGTGCATAGTTTTTGCCATGCATCTAGATATAAATTATGTCTAGATGCATAGCAAAATCTATGTATCTAAAAAAGTTAAAATGACTAATAATTTGGGATGGAGGAAGTATCAGATAAGCTGCAGTTACTTGTTCATGATACGAAACTATTATGATGCAATATTGGGCTAAACAAGATCCAACCACTGGCATCATTTATTTGGATAAACAAATTCTTTTCTTTTCTTTTTGCATATTCAGCACGAATTGGATTGGACGGGGCTTAACATCAAGATGAATAATATAAAACGCTCGGGGCAGATTAAGAAAAAGACTGTAATATTCACATTCGCAAGAAAGTACAGATGTTCGTCTCTTCAATTGTTTATCGATACTGCGTTCTCTATAGAATCGTTTTCATGATTCTTAATAGTACGCCTGAAACAGGACGTACTATCTAAAATAGTGTCTTTCAATACCGCTATAATAAAGAACTATCGTTGATACTAAAATCACTGTAAGCAAGCTTTAATATAGTTTTCTATCATACAAATGATACGCAAGAATATAAGTGTTAACTTCCTCTTGGCGTGCGCCCGCTCTGGCGCGCCGGCAGCGTAGCCGTGGCCGGCCGTCGCCGCGACGGCAGGGGCTATGGCCATAGCTGATGGCTGTTTCTGCCTGCGGCCAGTCTCGTTGGCGCGTGCCGGCTGCTGCTGATGGTGGGGTGGTGGTACGCGGCCGTGGAGCGGACGTTGCCGCGTTGGAGGAAGCCCTGTGCTGGGCGTGGTGGTGGTGGTGGTCGTTGTTGTTGTAGTAGTAGCTGTCGTACGGTGCCGGTGTCTTGGTGGCAGTGGCGGCGGCACAGGCACGCCCTTGGTAGCCGGGGCATAGAAGTCGTGCGTGGCCGTCATCGTGGACATTGACGTCGAAGCAGGAGACCTGAGCCCACATCACGGGCTGAGGCCGCGCCTCATGGCTTCCTCTGCGGATCGCTGACCTAAATCTATTTCTCGCATATGCGAGTGGAGGCCGGGGTGTTGCAGAAGAGAGGTTCAGTCGCTGCAGGGGGGCCGTGCCGCACCAATCTTCTTCCTTTCGACCTCGCGATGGTGATGGCTGCCAGGTTAGAGGAGCGGAGTTGTCGGGGCACCAGTGGTCAGCGGCGGCCTTAGAAGAGGGGGAGGGAGGTGGAAGGGAAGACCGGCGGTGGTGGTGGGTTGCGGCGGCGACTTAACTTCCGGTGGGCTAGGCACCGAGCGGGGAGCTCGGGTCGGTGGAGGACGGCGACGAAGGCGGCGGAGACAGTGTCGGAGCCAAAGGAGGCGGAGGAAGGCTGGGGCGAGCGGCGGAGCTTCATCTATGGCTCGGCTCGCACTCGCGCGAGCGAGAAATATATAGACGCCCCCGTGTGGCGGGGTGTCCTGGGGTTTATATGCAACGTCCAGGCGCAAGCGACTTGCACGTGAAGCCGCCGTCCTCGTCGCTGATGAGGCATGGCAGTTTTCAGCCATTGGCAGGGTGTGTCGTGTGTGTGCAACACAGCTCGGCCGAGTCCGACGACTCTGAGCTAGACACCTGGTGGTCAGGCACAAGCGCGTCCCGTGCCGCTGCTTCAGCTACGGTTCACACGTCCCGCTACAGACTCGACTGCTACCATGGTGCTGTTCCTGGGCTCGCCGCGGCGACCGGCGACGTCGACCAGGGCGGTGCCACCGACGAGCTGGTGGGGAGGAGCGAATTGCATAAAACCGAAATTGTCAGTTTGACCATCCACAGATCTCAGCTATCCGAGGATGTCTACTACTACAGTAAAACATATTTCGAGTTCTCTAGTTCTAGACTGTGCACTTCAGCTTTACTTTTCTCCTCTCCATTCCCAACTCACCTGGCTAACCATGGCCAGGATTAAAACAAGAGTAGATTCCCTCGGTGCTATGGAGATTTTGATGACTTCTTTTAGTGCCATAAAATTTTAAAAAGTTCCTTCACTGCCAATTGAAGTTTTGATTCATCCCCTCGTTCCGTTACAACTTCCATCAATATGCTGTTAACTCAGATGCGAAAAGATGAATTTACCCGTGAACCTATATGCCCCCTGCCCCCCCCCCCCCCCCCCCCCCCCCGCCAGGTGCCATGGCCCCGCGCCGCCCGCTCAGGCTTGGGCCGGTGCCGCTCGCCACCGTGGCCCCGCTCGCCTGCGCTGACGGCCGCGCGCCCGCACACCCGAGCCGATGGCAGCGCGCCCGCCTAGGCCACCGCCGCGGCCCCGCCCGCCCGTGCCGCTCGCCCACGCTCAGGCCAGCGCGCTCACCCGCGCCGCCGGCTGCGGTCCCACCCGCCTGCGCCGCCGGCCGTGGCCCCGCCCGCCCGCGCCCTGGCCCGCGCTGCTCGCCTGCGCCGACGGCCACGCGCCCGCTCACCCGCGCCCTGGCCGCCTCCGCTCGCCCGCGGGAGGGGAGGAGCACTGGGGTCTGGGGGAGCCCCGGGGAGGAACAGTCGGGGAGGTGGGAGGAGCCGTGGGGAGTTGAGCGAGAGATAGAGGAGTTAGGCACTGACAGGTGGAACCAAAGGTAAAATTATCTTTTTAAACACACTTAACAGCACATGGATGGAAATATGGACGGAATGGTATTGAGGGGATGAATCAAAATTTCAATGATAGTGAAGGAACTTCGGCACTGAAGGAAGTCATCAAAATTTCTATAACACTAAGAGAGTTTACTTTTAAAACAAGTGGCGTCATATGGACCTCAAAAACAATAGCACAAATGACGCCAAAATTACCGGTTCATCCACCAGGGAGGAAAAACAAACAGATCTCATTTCATGTCACGAGGGCGTATCCAATTGTTGTCTCTAAGCAAAACAAAACAAAACAAAACAAAAAAAAAAGAAATGGGCAATCACCAGGAGCATGTCGTATGAGGCTGCCTGGCGCCTTTGTTCGTTCCCAAGCCAGCAGACATGCTTAAACAAGAACGCACTAGACTAGAGGCAGAGTAGTACAGTATTGGTGCCAGAAAGGATGAACGCTTGGATAGGGGACGAATCGATGGAGGCCGGCGAGGAAGGATACGCGCCGAATTGGGACATTAAGTTAGTTTTCTACTTTGCAAATTTCTTGTAGCAGGTTGGCATAGAGATCAACTCATTAGTCTTTGTACAATGTACTCCACCTGGTTATTATTGAGCTGGTCTGGCAAGCAGCTCAGCTAGGAGCACGTCAGGACGATACTATTTTTTTCTTTTTTTTCATAAAGGAGATATGATTCATTTGGAGATCTTTTTGGAATTGGAGGTCATTCTAACGGTATGGGGAGCAAAACAGTAGTGAGAAGCATAGAAGGATAGGGTACATATAGAGCTAAAACCTTTTTGAAGATCCATGACCACATGCATGATGTTGCATTGTCTGCTGCAGAAAATGTGTGTGTTCGTATAACTGAGGAAACGAGTCATAGCAAGGTTTTTCCAGGAGCTACCGGACATGTATTTTTTGAAAGGACGGGCATTGTCTATTATCTTAATACAATAATATTACAAGAAGCCACCACATTCGTGGAGAGGGTATACAAATTCTCATATTAATTGAAATAGGAGAAAAATATACACCATTAAATTTTATGATGATCTAACGGTCTACATTAACCCATAGTCTATATCAAATACAACTAATAAATATTGGATACCATTAGTAAATATCTAAATTTAAAACTAAAAAAATAAGAAAACTATGGTGTGTCTCGAGAGCATATCCCCTACTCTTTTTTCCAAATAATTTCATAGTTAAAAGATTTTATGAAACTATAGAAATTGTAAATGAACTAAGTAAAAACTAAATATCCATAGGCTTAAGAGCAAATAATAGAATTAAAATTAGCAGTTTGGTTTTCATATGGCTTCGAAATTACAATAACCAAACAAGTATATGTGTCAAATAGATATAAGTAAATATCTATGTTTTTAGTAATAACAAAAGGCTAACCAAATGAGTATTATAAAAAAGTACTAAGAAAATGACCCATATAAAATCTGATATATAATAACAAAATTTAGCAAATGACGATCCATTTAATGGTCCTAGGATCCATGTGTAAATAGTATATCTAATAGGACTTTGGAGCTGTTTGCTACCCACTCCCTCCTTTCATATAAAAAGACTCACTTTGAGCTCTCCCACTTCTCACTCATTTTGTGATTTCCGCTCTTCATTTTCTCGCATCGTTCTTTCTCCTCTATTGTTCGGAGAAGTAAAATCCCATATAGGACACTAGCAATGGAGAGAGAGAGATTTGTAGGAGTACACGTTGAATAAAGACATAGCCTTCACTTTCTATATTTTGCTTTTATTTTTAGCGCTTTTCCAAACTGAGAGACACCGATAACAATCGTTTAGCAAAGAGGACATGGAAGCATAATCTTGAAAAGATGTATGAATCTGTTATCCTTAATTTGTGAAGGAAATCGATAAACTATGTTTGATCAATTGTAAATTTATAAAATCACGGATAAGAAATTCTAAAATTCTAACATAATAAATCTAATAGCATGGGTCAACTTGCTAGTAATGATTGCCCTTTGTCATCTCTACGTAGATGGATGTTGAAACTTTGAGTGCATGCCTCCAGATCTTGGACAACTCACCTCTCTATAAACAGATAAACATTTTGTAGTGGGTAGTGGCTCCAACTGTAGCAATATTGGTGAGCTAATGGTTTTTCAACATAGGTGGTTCATTAATGGTAAACTATCTCAAAAATGTGACTAAAATAACTGCTATAAAAAATCCAATCTTAGAATAAGAACGAACTGAGGCAACTGTCACTAAGAGGACAAGTGGTAAGGAGAAGAAAAGTCAATGTTGTAAGGTGCTAGAGGCTCTTGAAGTTCATGCTATACAGCTGACTCTAGAAATACACTCCTACCAAGGCTTCACTTTTCCATCATGCATGGCTATATTAACAATATGGTTGAGCTATGACTATTTAATTATAGGAAAACCAAGCACGTTCCTCTATTGTGCAAGCTACCAGAACTAAAAATTCTACATATGGAGGGACTGCAAAAATTGTGGTTCTTGTGCGGCAGATGTAAATCCTCTACATTGTGAAAACTCAAGGACCTCAAGCTAATTGGTCTTGATGATTTCGATAGATTTGGCAGGAGGCACGAGGAGGGCTAATAACATTTCCTCAGCTCAAAACATTGACGATTGGATGCAGTAGGAAATTGGCATTATTACAAAGAGCAGTGGCGTTCAGAAAACCGTATTGTGGTAGAGATCATGCAATGACCCGATGCACAATTCCAAAGTTGAAGCACCTCGAATTGTTTGATTTATGCATCTTCATGAGATGGAAGGTTTCCTTTGACCTTGAAGTAGAACTGCTACTGTTCCCTTCGCTTCAAAATGCTATCATTATGAACAGTAGAACTGCTACTGTTCCCTTCGCTTCCAGGATTCACATGACTCGTGGTGCGGTTCGGGGGTTCATCGTTGCGATGCCCGATCACACCTGTGCCTGTGTGTGGGCCCCCAACGAGTTGGTGGGAAGCGAATCGGAGTCGCTGTGATAGAGACATAGCGTGATAGGTTCGCGCGACAGTTGGCCGACATCTTTGCTTGGTGGCCATGGAGTGATGGAGGAGGGTTCGGCTAGGAGAGGCTGGTCGCGTTGGCCACTGTCTCGTCTGCGCCGCCTCGTTAGGTCGTATTCCCAGGTAGGTTGCTGCGTTCCGGCCATGCCAATATTACGAGTCATAAAGGACTTAATCCATCACCCTAGAACATCGGATATGTTACTAGGAGGCTTTCAATCCAACGAACGGACTAGTAGCAATCAGGATTGCTGTTCCCACCACGTACAAGTTCATCCTTGCTCATGTTTCACGGATTGAGAGAATATGTTCCCTTCTTTGGAGACCTTATTTAACAGCCCACACCTTTTCAACCGGGGTCCTATTAAGCCCGGAATTGTCAAATGCCTGGACCTGGACCGGTCGACCATCGATGGATCTCAGGCTCTTAGCCATATATCTGAGTTTTATAATGCTTGATCGTGCTCTTCAGCCTTACCTTTCTCCTTTTCCGTTCCCAAGTCACCTGGCTAACCATGGCAAGATTTTTTTTTAAAAAAAAAGGCGTCATGGACCTCCAAAACAATGACATAAATGACGTCTGGATTACAGGTTCATCCATCAGGCAGGAAAAAACGAACAGATCACATTGTTTGGCACAAGGGCGTATCCATTCAAAAGAAAAAAAAGAGGAGGTTGATCTGTGGAGGTGATTGTCCACCGAAAGTTCTAAGAGAAAATTTCCTATTTCACACTAGTATAATGAGTAATTTTTTTCTTGACCCTTAAAACTTCGGCCTCCCCAATTTGACAATGGTTACCAATTTCATGCTCCATATGACATTCCGTTAGTTTCTCCATCCAGTGGATGTTAACTATGATGTGAAAAGATAATTTTTACCCTTGGTCAAAAAGTGGCTTATGTCAAAAAGGAAAAACAGGTCATCCTACTTGGTTTGTCGCTAGATGTTGTCTGTCTGCTCCCTCCGACGCTGCTGGCCAAATTGGCTTGGCTGGTGCCTCCTTGCACGCGTGCTGCTGCACGCTGTGCAGTACGGTTGATGCGTGCAAATGAGCCAAACAGGGGCAAAATTGTCTTTTCATAGAGTATTTAACGGTCATTGGATGGAAACGCTAACAGAATGTCATATAAGACATGAAATTTAAACCTGGTATCAAATAGGGATGGGTAAAATTTTGAAGGTCAAGTAAGGAACTACACATTATATTAGTGTTAAATAGGGAATTTTTTCGTCTAATTATTGTGGATCGATGCTCTTTCATGAGTCTTCATCACCACTAATTACTGTTCTTGTATGACAACTTCAATAACAAACTAAGATCTCACAAGGAAGTTGAACCGTTGAAACTGCCAGAATATGTTGAGAACTCTCTGTGAAGATCTAGTGTGAGCCGTGTTAGTGGAGCTTTAATTTAAACCACGTATAAAAAATGCATAGAGACCGCGGGGTCTTAAAAACTGAGAGAAAGGTTTCTAATCTTGCTGAAAAAGGCAGTGCTTGATTCTTCAAATAGTTAATCGTATATCTTTTCAGTTAACTAGGGCCGGAACTTAGTGTTGGGGTAGCATCATGGGTTTAACGAGATCTTATGGAAAGATCACCAACGAACCATTGGGAATATTCAGCGGGAGTAGCATTGGATGGAACTTCAACTAGTAGAAATTAAAAGGAAGAAGAAACTCCCGGGGCCAGACTAAGAAAAGGACTGTAATATTCAGATTCTAAAGAAAAAGGAACAGAGGGTGGTTTCTTTCATAGTATTGATATATACTCTTTGCATAGTCCTTATTATGGTCCTTTTCAGAAATTTTATACTCTGGGCGGTACTCCTCAAGGAATCTCTTTTATTAGTAATTCTCGAACGCGATCTCTTTTATTAGTAATGAAAAGAAGCTCAGCAAGGGCTAGGAAAGCAACAAAAGCATGACGTTATTCTGATGTAGGAATGATATGCACAAAGTTATTCCCTTACAAAAAAAAAAATGAAAACATGAAATCAACATCCGAGGTTGGTGCTGCAAGATTGAGTATATTTACACATATATATATGATAGTAGCAAGATGCTAGTGCTGCACCAACATCCAAGGTGCTGCTGCAATATAATTAAAACCAACTTGATCAGGATATCGGATTAAATCACAGTAGGTCCGTAGGGAGATCACAAGAACAGGGGGCGAATCTTACACATTGGCGTATCTTGTTTGTTGTTTTTTGTCTCCTTGATATGCTCAGGTGAAATTATGATTGCGAGAGAAGGGAGTGCGTTCACATCGCTAAAGCGAAAGAAGAGGTTCTTGGAGCCCTGTTCATCGCTGGTACATCAGCTCTACAGAAACATCACTGCTACAAAATCCGTCATCGCAAACGTCTTAGCACCGCTGTTTTGATTCAAGCCGGCGGTGATAGTCTATCACTGCTGGTTCGTAATAGCTTTAAAGGGTATCACCGTCGTATCGTAATAGGAATCGACGATGATATCCATTATCATCACCGCATCGTAATTCGATCCGGTAGTGATGCATTCAACGCCCCCTTCTATTTTTTCCTCTTTCGGCCTCTCTCTCACTATTTTGCCTCTCATTATTCCCCTCCCGGTCCTTCTCCCCCCGCCGCTTCCCCTCCCCTCCCCGCCATCACTTTCCCCCGCCGTCGCCCACTCCCACCTTCTTTCCCAGCACCCCCTCCCCTACCTTCTTCCCCTCCCCTCCCCTCCCCTGCACCACCTCCCTTGACATCTTTCCCGTTGGCTCACATCCCGCCGCCGCCCCTATGCGCAAGCGGATCTGCGCACCCCCATCCCTTCCCCTCTTGTCTCCTTCTCTCCTCTGCTCCCCCTCTCCGGCAGCGCGGCCGGCGCCGCGCGGGATGGCGGCGGCCCTTCCCTGCCCCTCGCCGGCAGCGTGGCGCCGCGCGTGGTGGCCGCGGCGGTGCGAGGGGCCGCCAGTGTGCGGGGCCACGGAGGCGCCTAGCAGCGGTGGCCCTCCCCCCTCTATGGCAGCGCGGCGCCGCGTGCGGTGGTCGCCGGCCCTCCCTTCCCCCTCCGCCCACCCCTGCCGCGCCCGCGTGGTGGCGTCAGGGGCCGCGGCGGCGGCGTGGCTTGCCGAGCGAGGCAGCCTCGCCGAATGGAGGTTCCTACTGCGGCGGGGCAGCGGCGCCGAGCGGAGGTCCCTGCGGCGGCGCGCGGGGTGGTGCGGGGCGGCGGCGCGCGCGGTCCCCGCAGTGGCGAACGGGGCGGCAGCGCACTTTACCGAGGCACACGGAGGTCCCTGCAGCGGCGAGCGGGGCGGCACATGGAACCGAGGTTGGCGGCGGCGGCGAGCGAAGCAGCTACGCATGGGGCAGCAGGCATATTGTCTTTTTATTTTCTGTGAAGGGCAGTATCGCCGGATGGTAAACCGGCGGTGATGGCTGTAACCATCACCGTCGACTTAAATCCAACGGTGCCTAGAACCGGCGATGGTGTACTTTTAGAACCGGTAGTGGATGCTGCATCCATCATCCATCCATGATGGCGGCCACCACGCATGAAAGGAAGGCCCCGTAGGAAAGGAGGGAGCGAGCCACATGATTTGGCGTGTGCCAAGGTTGGGAGAGCACAAAGCCAAGCCATACGTGAGTTGGGACAATTAGCTGCGACGGGACGGGGCCGGCTCTAGCTAGACGGCAACTATATTTCCATCCGTGTGTGTGCATACATAGCATGGTGTGCCCGTGCCAGTGCACCGCCCCTGACGAGTTGGTGGGGGAGCGAATCGGAGTCATTGTGACACCGTAATGGGTTCGCGCGGCAGCCGGCCGGCGTCGTTGCTTGATGCCACGGGGTGCGAGTCGGTGGGGCCGACGATGCCGGGAGCGAGGTGTTGGAATAAGAGATTTTTTACGATATATATTAATCCAAAATAAAATATAAATCAGGACGGAAACTAAAACAGGAATCGAAGCATGATTGAATGTGCTTGCAATGAACAACAGAAAATTTAGTAAGTAGCCAGAGGCGGGGCCAGTGCCGAAGGCACCGGATGCGTCGTTATTCTGATTAGTCGACATTCTGATAAGGCCTGTTCGATGCAGCCGACCAAAAGTTGATGTCGTGCAGGTGTTCGCAGTGCAGATGCGCCGTCAGGAAGTGGTTGTTCACAGAAAGCAGCGAGCAGTCGCGCGATGCGCTCCCATAAACTTGATCGCCCTCCACTCGATGCAGAGTCTCGAAGAGGACGGAGTTCCGGAGGCTTGCTCTTTCAGAGAGTCTGTGCGCCCAGACTTCCAGAACGGAGATGCAGAGTAGCAGTCATCAACCGGAGTTTAAAACTGCAAAACATACCCAAACCTAGCACACACATCCCACGCCACGGAGAGACGAGCGAGCGCGTGTGGCACCCTGCTATCCCTTCTTATACTTCTTACCAGGTGTGAATAAACTCCACCTTATAAGTTGGTTAGAACCCTCTCAACTTCCAATGTGGTTTAACCACTTGTGTAACTACCACCATTTTTCTATGCACCTTAAAATGACTTGATTAATTGAGTTAACAGGCCCTAGCCCAATTAGTCCAACACGAGGCTGGTGATGCCGGCCGGAGTCATGTCCGCGTCCCCTCCTCGGGTCGTATTCCCCAGGTTACTGCCATTCAGACGGTGGCGGCCACGCCATCATGCTAATATTCGGAGAGCTTAATCCATAAAGCTTCGTTTCAAAAAAATCCATCTCTACTCCTAAAAAGACTAATTGGGGGATAATTTCTTGGTGCGACCCTCGCTCCCCGCTTCATCATTCTGCCGCTGCGCTCATCAGCCGTGCGATGTGTCGAGCGTCGCGCAGGAACGGCGCGCCGAAAAAAACGCGACCCACGTCGCCCTCCCGCCGATCCTCCGTCCAGCGCGAGCCGTTCATTATCGACGCCGATCCAATCTGGTCGCAAATCAAACCAACGATTGCGCTGGTGGCTCATTCTTTTCTCCTTCACATCCCTTGCCGAACTCATGCAGCCCTGGAGGTCGCCGCCTTCTGCACACAACGCCGGGTGCCGACGGTACGCTGGATTGCGCTGGTGCGCACGGCTCCTGCGCCGGCAGCATCCTCCTCCGTCCGGTGATCCACGACACGGCAAATCTGTAAAACGGAACCCCCTCTGCCACCTCTCCCTATTCCTGCACTCCTCGTTTCTCGAGCCCTACCATGCCCCTAGAACACCAGCAATTGCGCTGCCTGGAGGTCTCGCCTCTGTGCTTTGAATAGCCCGGCGCCTCCTCCTTCAGGCCTCAAATCCGGCCGATACTGGTGCTCCCCGTCATGGGAAAGCGGTAAAACGGAATCCCTTCTGTCTTCTCTCTCTGTTCCCTCACTCCTCGAGACCTACCATACCCTAGATCGACGGCAATTTTGATGCATAGTGCTCCTGAAAAGAAGTGTGGCGTGTATACACCGTATCACCTCAATCTCAAGTGCCCCCATCGACGAGCGTGACGGACGTATGGAGCCCGCGCTGCATTGGTTGCTTATTGCTTGTCTTGCTGCGGTTGGCCTGTGGCCGGTCCTCGAAGTTCTCCGATGGTTCGCGGCCTGCTGTTATCCTCCACGATCACGATGTGATGCCTAATGGCCGAGGGAAATGCTGCTTTGGTTTCATTTTGACATGCCTAATCCGAAGCTACTGAGATTCAGGATCCTGAACTTTGTATGCAATTGGACGTTTTGCAGCTTTGCATGAGCCTGATGGAAGTCAAGAGACAGTGAAAACTGAGAGATTGATACTTCTTAGAAGTCATATTATGCTGAGAAATGTAGGATTTGGTCAGAACTGTAGAATGTCGTGGTCATTTTTCTTGCACTAATGCTTGACATCCTGCTTTGTACATGTTCAATTTCTGTTATATATCAGTCTGTTCTGCTCGTGTTGAACTGAAATTTTAGTTCGTCTAGCTATGGTTGCCTGTCAAGTAGTTTATACCATTCAGATAAATGCAGTATTGCTGCTACTGGCGTCAGTTAGCTATAGCTATTGGTCTATCTTCGCCTTTGAGAATTTTCTCTAAGTGTTACAACTTGAAACCAGTAAAATTGGCTGCATCTTCAACTAAGATACCTATCATGTTCGCTTTTTTCCAAACTTGATTCACTGTTTGCAGTAAGTCCAATTACTAGGTGTAAAAATGTGTAAATGTGACGGTGGCTGAAAAGTTCCAGTATACTTAACCTAAACAGTTGCAGCTTTGAACATTCAAATTTCCACATGTTTTGATGTGTTCAGTACCATCTGTGCCTGCTTTTGAGAGATTTCTGCATGGCAATTTTGTTGGTCTGTTTCTTGTGTAACACCAATTTACTAACATTGCAACCACTGTATGTACTTATAAAGTTATAATCCATTGGATAGTTCAAACTTCGAAATATATGAACTACAATTGAGCCTGCGAGATTGTTGCCTGGTGCCTGCCTGGGGGGTGGTGTTCTTGCTATTGCAGCTAGGAAAAACATAGGAGCCATTGCATTTTGCTTGCTTCCTGCTATTACTGGCCTACTGCAATAATGCACTGCTATTACACTTGATTATCTGTGTTTCAGGGCAATCAGTGGAGGAACAGATCGAGGCAGTGCCCTAGACGACGCCAGGTGCACAATCACCTCGACAACACCATGGAGAAAGAACGACCGGTAACGGAGGGAGGTGAGCAGCACAGAGTGACTGGGTGGTGCAGAGCCGAGGTTATAATAGGTGAGTCAGAACTCCTACCTATCGCTGCATCGTCAGTTTGATGAATCGTTTGTAATTCTGCTGAAGTAACACTTATCAATGCAATGAACTAACCATCATCATATTATTTTTGTTAGAAAGATGAAATGCTCACCCTCTTTGCAAATAAAAAAAATTGAATTGGCACAAGCCTGTGAAATTGCTGCATGGTACCAGCATCCACATTGGGAGAATAAAGTGTACAGTACCACTGACAGAAAAAAACCTTGATAACACTGACCCATAAAAATGAAACTTGATAATACTGATCGAGAGATCGCATTGATCTATAATTTTGGCATGAATTCTACAAACTTTAGAATAGTTCAAAACTAAATAAAATCCGGTAGAGGGTGGCAGGCCAGACCATGGTTGCAAAAGAGCAACAAACTCAGCAGACTGCCATTGTCATGTGGTTAGACCAGCATTATTTTCATAACATAACTAAGAAGTACAATATTTTGGAGCTCAATATCCATGAGTCCCTTTCAGTTTCTAAACCATAACACGTAGCAAATTAGCAAAGAAATCGGAATCCAGTATGAATCATTTGTAATTCTGGAAGATCTCCCTTTGGGTTTTAGGTGAGTCAGATACTAATCGTTTTGATAGGTGGTGCTGTGGGTTTTAGGGCACTAAGTACTAGCTATGGCGAGATATGAGTAATTCTTGAAGATCTCCCTTTGCGGATGTAACAAACACAATTGGGTCAGGTGAGGCCTCCTGCTATTGTTCATTCTTTCTCTATAGAATGTTATTTGCCAGAATATTGTTTGCAAGATACTAAACGTGAATTAGGTAATGGAGATCCTCATGTCTGAGTCCATAAGCGACAAAATGCAAAGGAGGCAACAAGGCAGTGATAGAAGGATCGATATGAAGGGATGTATGCAGATCACAAGAGTGATAAGATTAAAAAGCAGCGTACATTGAACATGTCTGATGAGAAAAGGGCTGAGCTGAACAAGAAACGTAAAGAAGCATACAAGAGGAAGAAATCACAATCTGCGGGTGTTGATAATGGTCGTGCCGGCATCGAGGATGGTATACACCTTTATTGGAAGAGTTGGCCTTGGTGACAATGGTGTACCAACATATTTGATTTATCTCAATTCTATTTGGAACAAGAATGTTATACACGATGAATATTGCTATTTGTTGGCAGGTTTTCATCTTTCTACACTTGATTTTTTACTCCCGTAGCAACGCACGAGCACGGACTTAGTAAAGGTTTAAGGTTCAATCAACGCACTGCTGAACCCGCCCCGCTCGTATCTCACGGGGGCAGGAGAATATGTTCCCTTCTCCGGTCTCCGGAGACCCCATTTAACAACATGTACCTTTTTTTTCGATCGGAATCATAAGACCGAAATTGTCAAATGCCTACTAGGCTGCTTGACCATTTGACCGTCGACAGATCTCTGCTACAACTCAAATGACGCCCCAGATTACAGGTTGATCCAGTCAGCAGGCAGGACAAACAAGCAGATGGAATTGTTTGCCACGAGGGCATGTCCTAACTCATAATGTTGCTGCCTGGCGCCTTTATTCCTGCACAGGACAGCAGACAATGCTTAAGCAAGAAGACACTGCGAGACTAGAAGCAGAGTAGTACATTCTTGGCGCCCGAAAGGATCAACGCTTGGATAGGGGACGAATCGACGGGCGCCAGAGAGGACGGATTCGCACCGAAATGGGTCCCCCGCCCGATCTGTGGAGGTGCTTGTCCACCGAAAGTTCTAATTAGTGTGGATCCATGCCCTTTCATTAGTCCTCATCACCACTGATTACTGTTCTTGTATGGCTGCTTCAACAACAAACTTAGAGATCTCGCGAGGAAGTTGAGCAGTTGGAGCTGTCAGAATATGTTGAGAATTCTCTCCGAAGATCTAGTGTCAGCTCCGTTAGTGGAGCTTTAATTTAAACAGCGTATCATAAAAAACACGTAGAGATTGACAAAGGTCTCTAATACTGCTGAAAAAGGTAGTACTTTCATTCTTGAAATAGTTTATGGTATCTCTTTTCAGTTAACTAGGGCCGGCCTTTGTGTTGGGGTAGCATCGTGAATTTAACGAGATCTTATTGAAAGATCACCAACGAACCATCGGGAACATTTGGATAGAAAATTCCTTATGTGCATATTCAGTAGGAGTAGCATTGGATGGAACTTCAAGTAGAAATTAAAAAGAAGAAGAAGCTCCCGAGGCCAGACTAAGAAAATGACCATAATATTCAGATTCTAGAGAAAAGGAACACAGAGCGGTTTCTTTCATATTATTGATATGTAATATTCGGGCCGGTACTCTCTCAGAGAATCTCTGTTATTAGTAATAAAAAGAAGCTCTACAAGGGATACAAACATCAACAAAAGCATGCTGTTTTTCTGCTGTAGGAATGATGTGCGCAAAGTTGTACCCTTTTCTTAGGAAAAAAATATGAAAACATGAAATGGATAGTCACTGGTTTGAGTATATATACATATGATAGTAGAAAGATGCTAGTGCTGCATCAACAATATCCGAGGTGGTGCTGCAAGATTGAGTAGTACGTTCACAACATAATTAAAACCAACTTATCAGGATATCTGATTAAATCACAGTAGGTCCATAAAGAGATCACAGGGCCAGGAGCGAAATTTATTCATTGGCGTATCTTGCTTTTTTTGCCTTCCTGATATGCTCTCAGGGATATACGGATTAGCCACAGAGTAACTCGCAGCACTGACATGATTCCAAATTAATTTTGTTGGAAAAGAAAGGTAGCAGTGTAAATTGGTGACCCTTAGGTGCACTCCCAACCCTCTTTAGTTTAAATATTTATACTAATTTTTTAAAATTAGATCTCATTTTAGATAAGTAGCACAAAAATTTGAACTAAAAAAAGTTGGAGATGCACCTAATTAATTTGCACCCCTAAGAAAAGATAAGGACCGTGGATAATGACTTTGGTCAAAAGTAAAGTGGATAATAATTACGAGAGAGCGGAGTGTGTTTTCATCGTATATACACTATAAAGAATCTAAACAATTAAAATTTACTGGTACCTAAAACCAGCCCCTACCTCTCACGCGGGACCCAAGGCCGGAGAACACAAAGTAAAGCCGTGCGTGAATTGTAACAATTAGCTGCTAACTAGCTACGCCTTCGTAAGTGTGCCATATGTTAGTTGACGTTGATTAAGCTCTAATAAAGTTTCCCAGACCATCACTACGTAAGAACCGTCCTACACTGACGTGCATAAAAATGACTTGTAGTAGTTGTGCATCACCTGTATACAATAAATGATGCGCACAGATTAGGTGCGTCACCTTTTTATACTCCTAGGGTCCCCGGCAAAAAGTGGCCCGTCACCTATGTTACAGGTGACGGGCGTTATTTGGAGCTCATCACATGTAATCATGTCATAGGTGACGGGCCATGCCCTCGTAGGTACCGACCAGTTATCGCCCCTCACCCCTCAAGTAAAGGTGATGTCATTTACTTAGCGCGTCACAACGTCCTGAACCTATAGTCCTTAAAAGGTGACGCATTACGTGTATAATTCGTTACCTATGTGTATACCCTATCTAACAGAAGGTATTATTGCGAGATATATAGTTCGTCACATTCGCATTACGTGCATTACGTGAAAATTACAAGGTAACAATGCTGATTATTGCTGAGATATATAAAAAGATAGAAGTTTATATTGCAAGATATATTTATATATATATGTATATATATATAAAGAGACCTACATACAAACTACGATATTTACATGCATAGTCATGGCATGTCCCTAATAACTTCCGCCATCTTGAAGATGGCGTAGACGTATCTAGTGACGTTCTCCACAAGTGGCGGCTTCACCGTCGGCTTCCCAAGGCGGATGAGGTATTCGTTCGAACCCCTCATGACGCTGATCGCCCAGGCGTCGCCGAAGCCGAAGGGATGGTCCGGATCGAACTTTGGATCGACAGGCGCCTGAGAAGGGGCCGGAGCTAGCGCCGGAGCAGGGGCCGGCGCTGGAGTCGGGGCCGGAGCCGCAGCAGGAGGAGGCAACCGGCGATGGCGACGGCGGCGAGGGGAGGAAGAAGGCGACGGCGACGGCGACGATGACGACGAGTCCACTTGGACGTAACGGCGGCGCCTGGAGCTTGAGCCGGAACCTGACATTGTCATTGTACCTATGTCGCGTGAGAACAGGGGTGTGAAGAGAGCGGCCGACCTCGCAGTATATAATTGTGACGGCCAGAGAGGGCGCGCGCGTGCAGTCGTGCACAGAGAGGGTAGCGGCGGTTGCGATTCCCAGCAATTGAATGCGAAACCACGCGCGGTTGTCGAGGAGGCGCGCGCGTGCACATAGAGGGTACCGGCTGTTGCGATTCCCAATAGCCGCGTCTTCGAAGTTCACAGCATGCATTTGACATAGGTGACGGTCAACATTTACCGTGCGTCACCCTAGACTCATAGGTGACTGACGATATATGTTGTCCGTCACCTATATTCATGTCATAGGTGACAGGCCTTGACTTCGTAGGTGACGGGCCACACATGTGTTGCCCGTCACCTATTTCTCTTTTCTCTCATTTGAAGCCACCGCCTGAAGGCAAGGAGGAGAGCGGGGCACGCCGTCGCGCCACCAGGTGCCCGCCCGACGGCGCCGAGCAGCCGCCCGCAGGCAAGGAGGAGAGCGGGGCATGCCGTCGCGCCTCCTCGTCGCGCCACCAGGTGCCCGCCCGTCGTTCCTCTTCGTCGCTGTCCGTATTTGATATTGCTTCTAGACAGATCTAGGTACCTTTATTAGTGAAATGTGAATGTTTGAAACCATCACGAAGTTAAAAAATCCTACGGTGTTGGTACAGCCATTCGGGGCCAACATCGATATCCGCGGTACGGTGCGTTATAGGGACGTGATGAAGGAGTACGGTCTTGGTCCCACTGAAGAAATCCTCAACTTTCTAGCTGGAGAATTCTTTATTATGACCAGGCCGTACACTTTCATCACGTCTGTATACCGTACTGTGTCACGGATATCTATGTTGATCCCGAATGATAGTGTCATCATCGCAGGGTCAAGGTTGACGACATATGCATATCCTAAATAAGGATTTTTTTCTTTTCGATGGTTTTTGCATAAAAGACCTGAATAAATATTTTGAACCATTATTGGATCCTATATTACATGGGACGATGAGTGTTCGCCTCAAACTGAAGAGTATCAAAATAATTAGATTTTAGAAATAACTTTTTTTATTTGCATGTGTAGACGTGATTTACTTGTATTAGTTGATGAAAATTGGTATATTGAGTTGAATGTTTATTATTGAATGGATATGAATGTGTGCACTTTGTATTAGACATCGAATGGAATGTTAATGTTTAATTCGTAGAAATAACTTTGCGACATGATGGGTTGGAGCGCCATGCGTCTGCTCATGCATCGGTACGCGATAATTTGATGCGCGCCGGTTATTCCCTTGAGTTCCGCCCTGAAGAGCGCCTTGAACTTGTGTCAGGGGGAAAGGTAAACGGTCATCTAATGACTGTCCTGGCAACGATTATGGAGGCCCAGACCGACCCGCGGCAACGACGACCATCATCAGCCCAACACAAAGGGGAAGCGCTCCGCTTCGCCCGACCCCGTCCCTCGTGGTCGGACGCTCCCGATCCCTCGGCAGGCGGGCTCCGCCTCGCCCGACCCCTCGCCACGAGGGTCCGCCTCGCCCGACCCAGGGGGTTAGGATCGGACTTGCGTGGGCCCGCCGGACGGAAATCAGTCTCGGGCGCAGCTTTGCCTTAAATGCTCCACGGCTCGGGCGTGCGGAAAGGCGTCCACGCCGCTGACGTGACCCATCGCACCTACCCGCCCACGACCGCGCCGCGCACGGTACAGCGGTTCAGTCTTCTCTGGTTCGCTGTCAGGCCATCATGACCCACATCGCCTGCCACAGGAGCACGCCTGACCGTCCACGCTCCACCTACCCGTCCTCGCGCCCCGCGATTCCGGCGACAGGGACAGGGCATCCGCGCTGCTCAGGCCGCCTGCAGCACAACAGGGATAGTCATGGCAGCCGTCAGCCCCGACGGGACGGAAGCCACAGCCATCATCATGCACGCCCGCCGTAACCGGCTCCCGAGGAGGACAGCGATCAGATCGTGCAGGCCGCCCGGCGAAACAAGAAGACCAAAGACAACCGCGACGCCCGGGAAGGACAAAATCTCCTCCTTGGACTCCGCACTCTCTCTCCCTCTCCATTTTCTCTCTCTGTGTCCCTGTCTCACATGTACCCGGTCGAGTCCCTGGAACTATAAAGGGAAGGCCAGGGCCCAAGAGATGAGAGAGAGAATTTTTAGACACACACACACTTCCTCACACAGGCTTCTTCTTCCGAGCGAAGGAGAACACGCCTGCGCCATTAGAGCCCCTGTGCACACCTTAGAGACTTGGGACCGGTTCCCTCTCTCGCCCTTCTGTAACCCCTACTACAGAACCCGCGTGGGTAACACGAGCAGCTCCCCATACTGGACGTAGGGCTTCTTCACGCCCGAACCAGTCTAAATCCCGTGTCACCCGCGCAACCATCTGAGGCCGTACGCGCATAAAAGAAAATTTACTAGTCTAAGTCTTGATCACCAATCTTGACAACGACAACTTGTTAGTGGTCGTATTCGTTCTTGGATTAAGAAAGCGTTTCGTTGCCTCGCACTTGGCAAATTTGAGCGTGAATTTGATGTCGAGTTGCATGGTATGGATGATGACCGCGAGTTGTTGGCTCGATATAATGCAAGGCGCGAAGCGTCGGGGATGCCAGAAATTGACCATTCCGTGGCGAGAGTTCAAGCGGCGATTCACGAGGCATCGGTTAATAGGTCTCATGAGTAGTTTGTATTTCCATGCAGTCCTTTTATGTAATCATGTTGTGTAATGGATCATGTAGTTATTTTATGTAATCATGTAGTGTAATGGATCATGTAGTCCTTTTATGTAATCATGTCGTGTAGTGGATCATGTAGTTCTTATAATTTATCATATTGTGTAATGGATCATGTGAACTTGTATAATTTATCATGTTGTGTAATGGATCATGTGGACCTTACAATACAACGGCATCTGGAAGCACAGCCCGTCACCTTTAAAAATTCCAAGTGATGTGTGTTGTTCTACGCTCGTCACTTATGCTCCACCATAGGTGACGAGCTATGTGTTAGGCCCGTCAGCTATATTGGACATAGGTGACGGGCGTAGACTTCATACGGGGGGTCTGGTCACAAAAAAAGTGACAGTTCTCTATTAAAGTCTGTCACCTATTACGTCATATAGGTGACGGGCAGACATCCGTCTCAGATGATGCAGTAGAAGTGACAGGCTCTTTGCCCGTCACTTTAGGGAGACGGTTCCCGTCACTGTATGGCTTTTCTTATATAGTGCATGTTTTAGCGCATTTGCAAGGAAAACGAAAAAAAATGCAAAATAGCTAAATATATCCCTCAACTGTCTCAAGGATCACTTTAGTCCCTGAAGTATCAAATTGGCCATCCAAGTCCTTGAAGTTTTCTTGTTGGGTCAAAATGGTCCCTATGCTGATGTGGCACGCCACATGTTGATGCCATGTCAGCTGTGGGCATACTTGGATGAGTTAGCATGTTGGCATTATCTCATTCACCTCTTTGTTTAGTGAAATTAGAAATGACACTTGATGTGAACTCAATAGACTGCAAGATGCCCATCATTTTATAGGGCTGCTTGAGAAGGAACGGGCAAATATAGTGGCACCATAATAATTCATATTCTGTATTATTAAGTTTTTTATAATATATTATTATATATTTGTTTCCAATCTGAAATATATTTGATGAACAATAATGTGATGTGTTAGCCTTCATATCTAAAGTCTCAGCAAATGAAGATCGAATTGTATCTTATCAATTTTATACATAGCTACAATAGTCGTATGGAAAATAAGGTGTAGAAAATACAATTTCTATATGCTAACTAATCCATGAGCACTCAATGTTGATGTGGCATGAACATGTGGCTTGACATGTCAACTTAGGGATCAGTTTGACCCAGCAAGGAATCTTAAAGGACTTGGACGACCTATTTAATACTTCAGGGACTAATTTGAATCTTGGAGCAAAGTTTAGGGATGAGTTTGACTATTTTGCCAAAAAAATACCTTCGCAACTTGGCGAGCCACTCGCTTCCAGGCCAGGCCGGCCGGAGGCGCGGAGCAGGGCGGGCCGGGGCGCGCCTAGGCCGATCATGTTGTCTCCTTTTCATTACACAGCGAGCCATGGCGGCTGCCATACCTGCCGCTGATGAACACCCCCCCCCCCCCCCCCCCCCCCGGCGGCAGTTTCCTGGCTCCCTGCGACCCTGTGCCTGTGCGCCATGGCCTCCATGAAGTTCTGTTCGTCTTGTTTGGAGGAATAGAGGAAGAAGAGATAACGTTTAGATTTCTTTGGGCCTTTTGGGCCGTCAGGAACCCAGGCTTCGGCCCAGCACTGCCCACTTGGATTCTGAGCCAAAAAACAACTAACGAACGGGAGGAGCCACGGAGGCGCCGTCGCCCTCAGCCCCTCGACCTTCTGCCTCGCGCCCGCCTCCAAGTCGCTGCCAAATAGTCGTGCCTCCGCCAGACCACCAGATGCGAATGGCGGAGGACGGGGAGCAAGGCCAGCGCAGCCTCGGCCTTGATGGTGCGAAAACGGAGCCGGCCAATCCTTCTCAAGATCCTGATGGCGCTGCAGCCTGCATCTGCCGCTAACCCTCGGCAACGCCCAATTTCAGATGCCAGTAGAATTGGAAAAAAATTAAAAGGTGAAAGTTGGATTATGGAATGAGACAATCTATTAATTCAACCCTACTTGCATATAGCTACATCATATTCGATGATTACATATATTTTTACTGAATTGCGACCTTTCGTCATATTATATTTTTTTATACAAATGAGTAGTAGAGGTTCGTTATAGGTAGATTTTAATCCTGGCTCCGCCACACGCGCACGAAAGGAAAGGACTTGAACAAATGCCGGGCCGGGCAGCAGCATGCCGATCCTTGATAGCTGTTCCGTCAACCGGCAATTGACCTACTGTGCCGCGACGAGGGCCAGAGGGGGGATTAACCGCGGCTCGCCCCCTACAACTACCGGGTGCGTGGTACACTACTCCACTAAAGTGGAGTACTGTATCTGTATACCAGCGGCGCTGAAGCAGCATACACTGCGGGGGGGGGGGGGGGGGGGGGGGGGGGGGCGGGGGGGGGGGGGGCTGATCTTGGGAGCAGTAGTAAAGCCATGGGAGCGGTTAAATGGAGGTTCTAATTACAGCTTGACGACGATTCGGCAGAGAAGGAAGGACCTCTAGAACTTCTCCTGCTCGGCTCCAGGTGTCCGGATTCTTTTCATGCTAGTATCAAATGATGAAATGAAACTACCACACCACCGATCTTAACAAGACACATGAGCGCGTGAAATTTTCTTTGCACAAGGCCGGCCCCGTGGCCCGTGGGAGGGAGAACATGGCATGATCTAGGAATGTGCACAGGCACAGGGAGAGCAGCAGCATCCAGATGCCGAGATGCGGCAGGGAGGTATCAGTCCAGGTGAGGCGGCTGCCACCGCAGGAGGAGCTTTGCGTTGACCGGAGCACTGCCTCTCTACCTGTCGATCTGCATTGCCAAATCTAGTCCTTTGACCTCGCCATCTTTTTCTACAGAAATACAGGCACATGCAGACCAAGGTTTTATACCTTTCTTCCTCCTTTGCGTTGTTGATCAGTGAAGCGCAAGACAATAGGCAAACCGGATGCAGAACGCTTCGGTATCGCGGACCGATCGCTGTTGGTACAACGCCTGAAACAACGGGTGGAGCGGATCGGAGTTGCTCGGAAAAGAAAACGATGGAATGGGTGAAAATTGAGGGACTCTATCCGTGGATGCGTTTCGTGGGACCGTGATTTGGTTGGCCTGATCTGCGACCCTGCTGGATGCAAGACTGGTAGGTAAACGGCGTAGTAGGGCGCAAGACGACAGCGCATGGCAGGGGCACTGCTTCAATTCAATTCAATTCAATTTTGTAGGCAACGACTCGAATCAAATCAATACAATAGCCGCTACAAATGTGGGTGGCCTCTGTCGTTTCGCAACCAACGCGCGCTGCTGGAGCTGGTGGAAGTAGCGGCAGTGGTCGATCCGTTCATTTGTTCGGAGCAGAGCACGCATGGCGCCAACAAATATTCTACTGCCGAGTCCTCTCGCTAATCCTGCGCGGAGCCCGGATCCCCTGACAACCACCCACGCGAATTTCGCCCTCCCCGCCGGGCGGCGTTCCGGGCCGGACGTTTTACGGCGCCGGCGATAAACCGTGCCAGGACGCGTCACGTGCTATCGCGATGCCACGGGTCCGTAACACGCGGCAGTGTGATCCTGCACGAAGATTTCCGTATGATTCGGTGGAGTGTTTTTGTTTTTTGGAAGGAAGTTCGGTGCCCAATAAACTCCGATCAACAGCTTGTTGTAGGCTGCAGCTTCCTGCCCGTCTCCTTGCAACGGCGCGGTGGGTGGAATGTTCACACCACAAATGGGTCATGGGCGCATCGGGTGCGCAAAGATTCCGCGAAGCGGGCGGAGGGAGAACGCGCCGTTTGAATTTTTTGAAATGGAATTTTTTTACATTTAAAATATTAAACATAGATTAATTAAAAAATTAATTGCAGTCTGTACGTAAATCGTGAGACGAATCTGATAAGTCTAGTTAGTTCATTATTAGTATATATTTACTGTAGCAATTTATTGTCTAATCACGAACTAATTAGACTCATTAGATTCGTCTCGCGATTTACAGTCTATTTGTGTAATATAATTTTTTTCGACTATATTTAATATATCATGCATGTGTGCAAATATTGATGTGACTGATGTACATAATAAAAAAAATGCAGGATACACGTACACTACCAGGTGAGCGTGAGTCAGCCGCATTTAAAAAAGAAAAAAAAAAGAGCGTGAGTCAGCCACCTCCAGGAGGAGCTTGACCGGAGCACTACCGGATTGTCCGTCTCAATATACACTCCTACTAGCTCCCTAAATCTACTGATCTTTAGGCACATGCAGTGACGCGGGCTCGGATTTGGCCTCGACCTTTTTCCTTTACAAACCACTCCTTTTCTCTTTATTTTTTGCTTATCCTTGTGGATATAGCAGAACGAGAGCCATGGATGTAGCAGAACGCTTGGAACGCCTGGAGCAAGCGAAGGAATCGTCTCAACAGGGAGCTCGTGAAATTTGGCGGGACCATGGTGTGTGTCGGGCTCTATCCGCAGGATGCAAAGATGGGTAGGTAAACGGCGCAGGCAGGGCACCCGTTCTATTTGGAGAAATAGCCGAGGGCTTCTTTTAAGAACTAAAATTTATTTAGATAAATAGTCATTTAATAAAATAGCCCTTGAGGTGTTTGAATCTAAGAGCTATTCAGCTCCTAAAGTATTTTTCCAATTATTTGGCTGCCACTTTAATAAGAGAGAGAAAGAGAGAATCAGTGGGCCCCATCCGAAATAGTTCCAAATAACACCCCTTGGAGGGGATAGTTTTTTAAGGTGGACTACTTGCAAATAGCCCAAAAATAATTCTCCTATTTGGCTCCACTAGAGCTATTTGAACTATTTAAATGGAAGGCTAAAAATTAGTCCATTATCCAAACATGACCCCTGCAGCAGGTAGCGTTTGTCTTTACATAACTGCACTGCAGTCCTCCGTTCTAGAGCGGAGGCTGCCAGCGATCTGTTTAGCCTGGGAGCACGCACGGCGGCAACAGATATATTCATATCCAACCGCAGGGTTACTGATAGCAAATCTTTGCACCGACGCAAGCTGCGTGCTCCCGATCTTTGCCTGAACGAACAAACCTGAAGGCATCGCTGCGTTACGGGGCCAGCACGAACATCACGTGCCCCGCGTAATTGGACGCTGCTTCAGTGCCGGGGTACGGCCCCGAGGTTACGGCCGGCGGTGGCCGTGAAACACACGACACGGGCAGCGTCGCCATTGCTGCAGTCCTGCACGGAGATTTGGGGGTGATGATTTTGCGCCTGGCGCCCTAACCTAATCCTTGGACCGAAATGATTACTCGCCCCGCCTCTCCCGGCCAAGAGCGTGCACCCTCCCCCACCTCCACCGCCTCGCTTGCTGTCGCGGCAGCTTAAAAACTCCTCTGCTCCGCTCGTCGCCGCGGGGGGTGGAAGCGGGTTAATCCAGTCCAGCACCGGAATGACGTGAGTCCCCGTTCCATTCCATCCACCCTCATCACTGCAGGCTGCGGCAGAAGGCCTTGAAAAATCCCACCACCTTGCTCGCTCCCTGCATCACTCATTCCTCCGCCCGACAGTCCCGAGTCCCCACTCCACTGCCCACTCCTCGCGCCACCGACCGGTAGCGGCGCCACAATGCGGCCGCCTACCCTCCTCCCGCTCGCCGCCGCCGCCGCCCTCCTCGTCCTCCTCCTCCTCGCCGCCGCCCCGACGCCCGCCGCCTCCCGCCACCACCACCCCGCGCCGGCGGCGGACACGGAGACGCTCGACGTCGCCGCCTCCCTCTCCCGCGCCCGCGCCGCGCTCTCCACCGACGCCGCCGCCTCGCTGCACCAGTCCGCCGCCGCGGCCGCCCCCGGGAAGCGGAAGCGCCGCTCCCCGCGGCCGCGGAAGGGCGCCTCCTTCTCCTCCTCCCCCCTCACGCTGCGGCTCCACGCGCGGGACTTCCTCCCGGGCGAGCAGGGCCGGCACGAGAGCTACCGGTCCCTGGTGCTGTCCCGGCTCCGGCGCGACGAGTCCCGCGCCGCGGCGGTGTCGGCGCGCGCGGCGCTGGCGGCGGACGGGCTGACCCGCCTGGACCTCCGCCCCGCCAACGCGTCGGCGGTGTTCGCGGCGTCCGCGGCAGCGATCCAGGGCCCCGTGGTGTCCGGCGTGGGGCAGGGCAGCGGCGAGTACTTCTCCCGGGTCGGGATCGGGAGCCCGGCGCGGCAGCTGTACATGGTGCTGGACACCGGCAGCGACGTCACCTGGGTGCAGTGCCAGCCCTGCGCCGACTGCTACCAGCAGTCGGACCCCATCTTCGACCCCTCCCTCTCCGCCTCCTACGCCGCCGTCTCCTGCGACTCCCCGCGCTGCCGGGACCTCGACACCGCCGCCTGCCGCAACGCCACGGGCGCATGCCTCTACGAGGTGGCCTACGGCGACGGCTCCTACACCGTCGGCGACTTCGCCACCGAGACGCTCACGCTGGGGGACTCGCAGCCCGTCACCAACGTAGCCATCGGGTGCGGCCACGACAACGAGGGCCTCTTCGTCGGCGCCGCGGGGCTGCTGGCCCTCGGCGGGGGCCCCCTCTCCTTCCCGTCCCAGATCTCCGCCGCCACCTTCTCCTACTGCCTCGTGGACCGCGACTCCCCCGCCGCGTCCACGCTCCAGTTCGGGGACGGCGCCGCCGAGGCGGACACCGTGACGGCGCCGCTCCTCCGCAGCCCGCGCACGAGCACCTTCTACTACGTCGCCATGACCGGCATCTCCGTGGGCGGGCAGCCGCTGTCCATCCCGCCGTCCGCCTTCGCCATGGACGCCGCCTCGGGGTCGGGCGGCGTCATCGTGGACTCCGGCACCGCCGTCACGCGGCTCCAGTCCGCGGCCTACGCGGCGCTCCGCGACGCCTTCGTCCGGGGCACGCCGTCGCTGCCCAGGGCGTCCGGGGTGTCGCTGTTCGACACGTGCTACGACCTGTCGGACCGGACGAGCGTGGAGGTGCCCGCCGTGTCGCTTCGGTTCGAGGGCGGCGGCGCGCTGCGGCTGCCGGCGAAGAACTACCTGATCCCCGTGGACGGCGCCGGGACCTACTGCCTGGCGTTCGCGCCCACGAACGCCGCCGTGTCCATCATCGGGAACGTGCAGCAGCAGGGCACCCGCGTCAGCTTCGAGACCGCCAAGGGCGCCGTCGGCTTCACGCCCAACAAGTGCTAGCCTGGCAGGGCAGGGCGAGCTTAATTAGCGGACCAACCGCCCTCCCTGTCAATGACTAGTAGTAGTGGAGTGATTAGTGGAGGAGGTAATTAATGTAATGTTATTTAGCGGGTCGGTTGTGGGGCCGGGAGGAGAGGAGGAGGGCCCACACCTGGGGTCTCTGACCTGCCGCTGCCGGTCTGGGGGGACGCGAAAGGCAAGGACAGGTGATTCCATGCCAGCCTGTGCGGTGGGGTCCCGTGTTTTTCTCGGTCTTTGAGTATGGATGGGGTGCGTGCTTGCGTGTCGTCGGGCTTCCTTTGGGGTTGGGGTGGGTGTGCATGGATGTACGTGCGTGGAGTGGAGCCGTCGCATGACCAACTACCTCTTGCCATGGGGTGCTCCGGTTTATTTAATTTTAGCTCATCTCATGTCCAGAAAATGGAAGTTTCCATCCCGCGGAAACACACTTAAATTTCCAAGTGTATTTTGTGTTGATTGTGCTGGTGTGTGGACGTGTGGTTTACTCCTCTGGTTTTTGTGAGAGGTTTGATAGCGTGCATGCTTCGGTAGCGTGGCGTTGTCGATGAGCTTGCCTTGGTGACATGGGGCCCTGATTAACTTTGGTGGTGACCGGGCGGGACCGGGTCACATGCCGTCGCCTCACGTCGGAGTGCATGGCTCGCTGGAGGACGTAAAGATCATGCGAGGTGCTCGTCGGCGCGGCTTTTATGCAGAGCAATTTCCCTCTAATGCACATGCTTTTTTTATCAGCGGTACGTGCTGGGAACTTACCCCCCTACCCACAACTAAGTAGTCGTGACTGGCTTCTCTTTGCGTAACAAATCACATTGCTTTAACGAAAGAAAAATCGGTTACTTCCTCTCCCGTACGCGCAGAGAGAGAGAGAGAGAGAGAGAGAGAGAGAGAGAGAGGTGTTTGTTGTTTGTGGGGACCGGTTATCATGACAGCGGATGAGTGGGGACTACGGGGGGGAGAAGAGAAGAAATGGAGAATAGAGGATGCAGGTCAGGTCAGGAGCGAGGGAGTGGATGAGATCGATCAAAGCGGTGAGACGAGGGAAGAGCCTGCTGGGGCGCAGCGTCCGGTGTCCCGCCCTGAGCTGACGCCCTCTGTTTCCTCCCATTGATGGCGGTTGGTGGCCGTTACTGTTGGGCAGTCCGTCTTCAATGCACCTGGTGCTCGTCAGCCCCTCCTCATCAGCGTCCCAGATGCCTCCCGAGACCGGGCCTTGCCCTTGCCCTTGCCCTTGCCCGCCTCCACCTCAAGGTCCGTCAAGAGTGGTCAGGGCCGGGCTCGCCGCCACATGTCCTCCCAGCGATCATGCGCCTTTGGATGCGTCATGCGTGGAACGGCAACGCTGTCCGAATGGCCTGGGCTGTTGAACGGTAGGGTTTAGGTACCGAGTGCGCACGAAGCCTGTCCCGCGCGTAAATCGGTGGAGATTGAAGTAGCAGTAGCACCAATCAGGTGCTACTTGAGCAGAAAGGCTAGTCGTGCACTGTGCGTCCATGTGCTAGAATAAAGAAGGCGCAACGTGTCCAGATCTCCAACCAAGACGTACGTGAACCAGACAACCAGCGGTGTCAAGGGTGGTAGGTGATACGTCACTAACAATCTTGTTGGTGCACAATAATCTAGTGGCCATGCTAGTGATCCATGTCGCGTCCCCAACCGTCCGTGCGCAGAAAATGACAGCGGCAATAAAGAAGAAGAAAACAGATTAAGGAACGTCCATGCATGCATGGTGACTCTTGACGTCCAGTGCAATAAGATCAGATGACAGTGCCACGAGATAGATTCCTGCAGCCGGTGGTTGGTAACCAGGTGCCGCTAGTTTCCAGTTAGCCTCGGGCTCGTCGTGCTCTTGCTGTGTGACGCGCGACGAGTGGAATTTTTGTTTCGACGGAGGAAGGGTAGGTCGGGGTCGCTAGTTGGGGCACGCGATCGCGACGTGCATAAAAAAAAAATGTTTCACGGTAATGTTATATGTAATCCTTAGCAGTTAGCACGCCAATTACGTGGCGCGCGCCCCTTTGTTCAGTACTAGAACCGGGATTTTCGGATGCTACGGTTTTTGTTGGATCACAGGATGCTGTTGCTGCCGAAGGACGGGACGGTGTGCGGGTGCTCGTCTCTCCGCCGCGACAGGGGGTATGATCACATGATCCTATTCAAATCGAGTCACCGGGCGGGTTATGGTTAGCCAAAAGTGTAGGAGGTGAGAGAGCAGAAGGGGATCGTAACAACCTCGCTCTATTGATCAGAGGAGCAGGTTACATATATACACGTACCACCACGTGTCCCAGACCGGCGCCGTCCGCCGGGGGCGGGGCTTCGCTTTGCCCCTCCAGCCTCCTTTCCTCCCCCCTCATTTCCCCGTTTTCCTGGCTGTCTTCTACTCTCCTCCCGCCTTTTTCCCTTTCTCACGGCTGGCCCACTACACCCACGGGCCACGGTGGCGAGTCGCTGGCCCAAGTGGTATCGGTCGGGCCAGAAGTTCTGGGCTTCTATCTTTTACTGGGCCCACGGTGGAGTCAAGAGCAGGCCCAGGTTCCCAGTCCGTCGTCGCGGTGGGCCGCCGGCCAATGACTCGCGCGGGTGTTCGCCGACCAGTTTCGAGCTGGATTTGCTCGGTTGCATTTTCCTTCCATTTACAACGTCAAAGGAAAAAAAAAAAACTGGGTTGTCCATGCGCGCGTGTTACGAAGGCCGTTCTGGTCGTGGCAACCTACCCAAGTCTGATCAAAGTGAGGAGAATATCGTACGTAGAAGAGAACCGAGCAGAGTGCTGGCGTCCGCCCCCTGCTGAAGGCAGCCAGCCCTGAAAGGACAAGCTCCAAGGACAGCGCGCGCGATGCATGCTCGCTCGCTGCTCATCTCTTCTCCTCCGCGCCCGGCAACCTGTCCAGCTAGCGCGCGCAAACGGCGGAGTTTTACCGTGCGGGTCATGGCGAGGCCAACCACTTTTGGCGCCTTCGCCGCCACCGGCTTGATGACCGGCTACGCCCGTGACCGTACGGCGCGCGGAGGCTTGCTAGCTGGTAATTATTTTTCTATTTCTGCGAGAGGAATGCACGGGGCTTGATCCGCCACTGCTAATCTGAGTTTTTTTTTTCCGAATCCAGAGACGATAGTAGCACGTTGGACAGGCGGCCATCACAAGTGGGGCCTGCTTGGTGGTTGTTGCCGAGACCGAGATCTACTTGAGTTGCCGCCTTCGCTCTGAGGGGATCGAGGGTCCCCTCCGCCCATCGCTCCAATTATTTCGGCTAATCGCCCTTGGATCCGCCCGCAGCCACGAACTCGATCGTGTCCGATCGCCAGGTCCCCATGGCCCGTTGCCCGCATCTGCTCGACCGCGAGAGATGCTTAAGTGGCAGCGTGCTCGTTGGTAGCATCCGGCGCCACTGCAGCCACCACCTCGGCTCGCCATTTTTTTTACTCCGCTCACGTGCCGTGCCATGCAAAAGGCTAGCTTGATCCAGCAAGCTGAAGCCGAGACAGGAGGAGGATCGAAAGGGAAAGCGCCCTCATTAGCGCGTCAAAAAGCCGCCTCAGATTCGCGCCCCCGTTCCTCACCGTCACCGCATCGCTCTCGCCGCTCCCGATTCTTTCCCTTCCCGGCTTTCCCTGCCGTCCCGAGCTCGCCGCTGCCGCGTGGGGCCTCGCTTCCTCGCGCACGACCGTCCGATCACGGATCACCGTACGGCGTACGCCACCGGATCCAGCACCTTCCCCCGCTTCAGCGCCTCACCTCGTCGTCTTCCCCCTTCCTCCCCCACCACTATTCCTCCACCACCTCCAGCTCCAGCTGTGTTCCCGAGCTCCGACGCAGCCAAGGGAATCCTCCCCAAACCCCTGAAATTCTCCGTCGCCTGTAAGTACTACGAGCAGGGGATCCCGCCCCCAATGCGGCTGCTCCCGCTCCTCCTGCTCCTCCTCGCCGGCGCGGCCGCCAGCGCCTCCGACGACCCCTTCCTCTCCGGCGGTAAGCTCTCGCTCGGCCGAACCCAGCCTCCCTCGGGCTCGCTCAAATTATCCCCGCGAACTACTCAAATGCTGACGCGGCGCCTCCTCCGTGTCCCCTCCCCCTTGCGCAGCGGCGAACCAGAGCTACAACATCGACTGCGGCGGCGCGGCGGACTTCACCTCGTCCTTCGGCCGCCGCTGGCTCGCCGACCAGTTCTTCTCGCCCGGCGGGGCCGCGGAGATGGTCGCCGAGCCGCACCGCTTCCCGCAGCCGCAGGAGCGCACGCTCCGCTTCTTCCCGCCCTCCTCCGCGGGCAAGTCCTCCTGCTACTCGCTGCCCCTCCCGCCCGGCCGCTACTACCTCCGCATCTTCTCCGTCTACGACAACTACGACTCCAAGGCCCGGACCCCGTCCTTCGACGTCTCGGCGGCCGCCACGCTCGTGCTCTCCTTCCGCTCGCCCTGGCCCGAGCCCGCCGCGCGGTACGGGGCCTACTCCGACCTCATCTTCCCCTCCGCCACCGAGCCCGCCTCCGACGTCTGCTTCTACTCGCTCTCCACCGACGCGCCCGTCGTCGCCTCCATCGAGGTCGCCCCCGTGCACCCGCTCGCCTACGACGGCGCCACCACCGGCGCCGACCTCGTCCTCGTCAACTACGGACGCGTCACCTGCGGGAACAGCCTCTTCGGCCCGGGCTTCACCAAGGACCCCGACGCCTTCGCGAGGGTGTGGCAGGCGGACGTCGATTTCAGGAACAACGACCTCAAGTACGACGCCATTACTGCCGGCGGGAGGAAGATTTTCGGCAGCAACCAACCGCCCAACTACTTCCCAACCAAGCTGTACGAGTCGGCGGTCACCACGGGCGGCGACGCCAGCAATGAGATCGAGTACCTCATGCCGGTGGACGCGAGGCTGTCCTACATGGTGTGGCTGCATTTCGCGGAGATCGACGCGGGGATCGGGGCGGCTGGCCAGCGGGTGTTCGACGTAATGCTGGCGGGGGAGAATGTCACGAGGATCGACATCTTCAAGCAGGTCGGAGGGTTCACGGCCTTCAAGTGGACCTACGTTGTTGAGAATCTGACGAGCTCCACGTTGAGCGTCAAGCTTGTGCCTGTGGTGGGACGGCCGATTCTCTGCGGGCTCGAGAATTATGCGATGGTGCCACTTGAGATGAGGACGGTGCCGCGCCAAGGTGATGATCCTTTGATTTAACTTTTCTTTTTGCCCTGGATTGGCGAAATATTAGGACACTGGCAAAATTGTCCCCCTGCTTGCCCTATAAGCTTCTTGGGTTGGTTTCCGCAGTGGCTGCAATGAAGGCGCTGAAGGAGTCGCTCAAAATTCCTGCAAGGATGGGCTGGAATGGTGACCCATGTGCTCCGAGGGCATGGGATGCATGGGAGGGAGTCACTTGCCATCGTGGTGACAAAGGACTTGTGATCACCCAACTGTAAGTACACGCCAATCTTCTGATATTGCTGTTTTTTATCTGGGATGTGGTTCATTGGGTTATTTCTGCATGTCATCAGGTGTTTACTGGGTTCATTCTTATCACAAAAGTGTAATTCTGACACTGAGCATTTTTCATACAAAAGATTCTGGTGTTTGCGATCGGCGGTAATGGAAAGATATTTAACAGACAATTACATATACCAACGACCTGTGTAATATAGTTTCTCAGCTGAGAATCACTCTAATAGTCAACAAAATGTGAGTTACACTAAAATTTTAACTGCACAATTCAAGTTGTAGTTTGGTTGCTTAAGTGGGCTTTTAGTTGTTTGATTTGAGTGCTAGCAGCTGCCAGTGTCTTGTCCTGTGACATAGTATTTATGTACATCAGTATCGTCTTTCGAAAAAAAATGTACATCGGTATCAGCAAGTGTCAGAGAACTATTCTACTATATGTGGGTGAAAGATTGGCATGTTTGTTGCTATAACTTGTATGCTGTTGCTGTTGCCGTCTACAGGGATCTAGCAAGTCAAGGACTAAAAGGTTTCATCACAGATGAAATAAGTCATCTCAAAGATTTGGTAAGCTTGTAAGTATCATTTCACACCAGTTGAAATCAATTTGATCCAATCCATCCTTCAAATTTAAACTTTTTGCATATGTATATTCCTGTCTTTCTGTTGACAACTTAGCTTGCCAGGATTGCACAGAAGTATAAAACAACAACATGCAGATTTAAATTGTTTGGAGTATTATTAGTATACGAGAAACTCATATAAATAATGTGTCGTATTAGCATAGCGTTTTGTTCATCAGAACTAAAGAAAAATGCTTGTCATGAAAATGCTGACCAAGAATAGCAGTGCAGAGTATGACCTGGAATGAAAGAACTTTGAAAAGTTAAGTTAGATAAGACCAGGTGCACATGGATACAGCATGAAAGGATATCAAGAAGTTATAGTCTTCACTCTGTATAGTACTATGAATAGCATTCGTTAACGCCCTTGACATGGGCAGGCATGATAGCATCCTTGAATGAGCTGAATGGTTCGGTTGCCCTGCATCTGTGCTTGGCTGCTACTATGCCAAAAATGAAAAGAGGTCTCCGGACAAAAACAGCGGGATGTTTCATAGGGTTCAGGAATGTCTGGCAGTTAGGGCAGCAGCAACAACAAAGACATTTTAGTCCCAAGCAATATGGGGTAAGCTAGAGCTGAAACCCAACTTGAGCCACCACCAAGAAGGGAGCCAGGAAGAGAAAAAGGTTTATATAGAGTGATATTATTAGGGGATCTAGAGCCTGTTCATGTTTGAGGCAGGTGAATTTCTGGCAGTAGGGCTTGGGTACAAAATTAAATACCTTAGAAGCTTCCATTTTCCTGTTTCTGATTACCATTGGCACCTACGGGAGTAGGTTCATAGTTTTTCGCCACCTCAAAAAGTTTCCATTGGACTCAGATCCCTGTCCCTCCCCCCAATTGATTAAACACATATCATAAAGCTCGTTCGATGAATGTCTGAGAATCAATTGATTGACTTGTTATTTTTCTCTATTTCGGTAAACTGCATTTACTAGTACTAAGTATTGCTCAATGAATAGTAAGAAATCCAGAGGGTTTCTAAATCTTATATAGACTTCTATTTTTTACATCCTACAAATGATGAGCGCAAATGCTAATGGATGGCAAATATAAGTTGTTTTGTGAATTCATCTTATTTTCCTTCTTGTTTGTCCGGACCTACTTAATAGTATGTTCTAGATCAATTTTTGTCTAAATTGAGAAGTTTATATCGTTTACAATTGCCAAGTTTTTATACGTGCTTGTACCTTTGCTGAGAATTCTTTCTTCTAGCTTATGTCAATTGCTTTTCAACTTATTTCTATAGTGAACAGTATGTTACCCAGCCTTGGTAGCTAATGTAGTATCTTCCGCTTGGTCAGGAACTTGAGCTATAATTCATTGACAGGAAGCTTACCACCTGGTTTAGGCCAACCTTCACTTGTGTCACTGTAAGTACATGATTTCTTCTTTTTCATGGGATGAAAAATAGTAATACTGCAAAGATGAAAGTATGTTGTGCTATCATTGCAGCTATCATTCTTCTGGAACATTTGGATGGTAGATAATGGCATGCATGGTGCTGAGACAACCTAACATTGACTCTTCAACCTAAGAGTTATAAGATAATAATTTGGTACAATTGACCTATATTGCACAAAAAATATTGAATTAGTAAATACCTTCAAAGTTTTGCATGTGTTTTTCTTTTTCATGTGACTAATCATTCAATTTACTATATCTGTTCATGTTTGCAATCCCTAAACAGTAGTTGTCTACAATCTTGTAACCCTAGTGCATCTACAAAGCCTGGTTCTCTTATAAATCAAAAGCTTTGGTTTATATGAGTGTTCTCATCATGCGTGTTTTGTTGGGTTCTTAGGGATCTGTCATCAAATGAGTTTACTGGAAGCATTCCTGGCACCATAGGTTCGTCCAAGTTACAAACTGCGTAAGTATATTCTAAAACTAGTATTTGAATTTGTTTATGACCTGTTGCTGCAGCCTTTTGCATCCTATCTCTAAGTATGTATACCGATTTACTAGCTAGTACTTCTGATGCAGTTTACTAAACAACAATCAACTCGATGGGCAAGTTCCAGAAAGACTTTACTCGATTGGTGTACATGGTGGTGTCATAGAGTAAGATATCTTTTACTATCATGGAAGCGAAACTTCAACTTTGCACCTATAATGCCAGATATATCCAGTTGTTATTTCCATAAGAGTTACTATGCTCATGCTGTGAACCGTGATTAGTCTGATAGTCTCAATTTAGTTCCAGGGTCCTGAGGGTTTAGGTTGTATTATGTTTGAATATAAATGTCAGTTGTAACTAACCAAATTTTTTTGCTCTGAGAAGATAGAGGTCTCTGATCTCTCCAATACTGATAACAAGAGGAAAAACTGATTGGCTAATGAAAATAAGCTATTTCTGAGAAGAAGATGCAGGGTCTTTGACTAGTTACGTGGGGTTTAGTGATGAACTGCACTGGGTGCTACTTTGATCTGAACTTATCCATTTATTCTACCTCTTGCCATCAAACTAGATCAGTTTGAGTGCAAAGGGTGAGCAGTGACAGTGAGCAGATAGATAATATACCATGCTTGTGGATGCAAGATAGACATGTGCTTGCATTTCATTTTTGTCTCTTACAAATATGTAGTCTTCTGGCAGTCTCTCTGGTAACAAAGGCCTCTGTGGCGTGCCTACATTGCCTGCTTGTGCATTATTCTGGGAGAAAGGAGGGTTGAACAAAACTGGCAAAATTGCACTTGGAGCATCGTTCGGGTTTGTTCTTCTTGTCATACTTATAGCGGTCTACATTCTGTGCATCAGAAGGGGCCCATATGACTATGACTTTGAGTTCCCTCAAGATTTGACTTGTAAGTATACATTCTCAATTAACTTCTCTCCATCTGCATATCCGCCGATGAACATCATATGTGACTTAACTTGCTTAAGTTCCATCTTGTGCCATAATACGGCAGTACTGTTCAAAGATTCAGGCCTTCCCAAAATTTGCTGTTGCTAATCTTTATCTTCATATCATTTTAATCTAGGTTGGATCATAGAGTTTCCATGTGTGTGTGTTTTTTTAAATGTTTCTGCACTAAACAGTCACTGAGGCCACTGTCTGAAACTTGCAATTTTTTTTACCGCAGCCATATCGGCAATCTCAGCGAAAAGGAATAGATACCAGAGGGCAAAGTCCGTGATGCTTGCTGAGATGGAGGCACATAGTCCGGAGGTCTACACAAACGGGAGCCCACACTGAATGACATGAGCTCGAAATGGTCTCACTCGCCCATCGCCGTATTTATTGAGGAAACACTCATGGCTCTTGCTGGCGTGATGCAGGGATCTCGGTTCTGAATCAATTTTGCCTGTGTCACCATCGTGGCGTCCATACAGCTTTCTCAGCTCCCTCCATGGCAGTTAAACTCACTGTTCGGCTATTCAAAATGTAGCATATATGCATGTGTAATACGAGGCCGTCGTTGTAGCTTCTGTAGCTCAGAAATTCTTTTTGTGGATGCTAACTCTTTGCCGGAGGAGCCTCCTGATAGTTTAGCTTAGGCATGTGCACTAAGCGAATCATGTAAAAGGCACCAGGAGTCCCCAGGACTGGGACAGGTTGTAGCGTTATGAGATGGGGACTAATAGAGAATGGAGTATTCGTTTTTGTATAAAGGAACAATGAACAATGGAATCATTAGCTCGCAGATAGATAGCTGGATTATGTCTTGCTTGGCCTGTGAACGCCTAAGTGCAGCCTACATGGACGCAGTGTTGTCTCTTTGCGGCGTGATCTTGGCAATTTTTGGTTTCCAACCGAGCTGATCTCTGAAGTCCAAACTGCTGTCTTCACGGACTCCTTCCATCCCCATTCACCAACGTTTGCTCTGCCTTTGCTGGAAATGAAAATAAGCGAGACGGTTCACACAGAACGGCAAGGTGCATTGGTAAATGGACCGATTTGTGCAGCCTATATAGCCCACAGAACACACTAGACAAAAAAGAGCACTAGCCCAGTAGGCCAGCGATATATAGAGGAGGGAGGCCACAAACCAGCCCAACAATACGAAAAAAGCCTTGGCCCAGTAGTCCAGCCCAACAACCCATTCCGTCAAAGAGATCTGCCCCGTCCACCGGAAATCGGACGCCGCCACGCCGCCTCGCACCGGCGCGCAGACAAAACCCTAGCACCGCACGACCTATATAATCCATCGCACCACTGCCTCCCGCCGCCTCCACCCGCTACCCGCCCACCAAAACCCTAGCCGCCGCCGCCGCAGCGGCATCCCAGGTAAGGAAACAGGAGCGTCCCCCACCGCCGCCGCCATGAAGCGCAACCCCCGCGTCACGAGCTCCCGCCGGAAGTGCCGCAAGGCGCACTTCACGGCCCCGTCCTCCGTCCGCCGCGTGCTCATGTCCGCGGCGCTGTCGACGGAGCTCCGCCACAAGTACAACGTGCGCTCCATCCCGATCCGCAAGGACGACGAGGTGCAGGTTGTGCGCGGCACCTTCAAGGGCCGCGAGGGCAAGGTGGTGCAGGTGTACCGCCGCCGCTGGGTCATCCACGTCGAGCGGATCACCCGCGAGAAGGTGAACGGCTCCACCGTCAACGTGGGCATCCACCCCTCCAAGGTCATCGTCACCAAGCTGAAGCTCGACAAGGACCGCAAGGCGCTCCTCGACCGCAAGGCACGCGGCCGCGCCGCCGACAAGGCCAAGGGCAAGTTCACCGCCGACGACGTCGCCGCAGCTGCTGGTGGTGCCGCCGCCACCGGTGCCTCCCTCCAGGAGATCGACTAGGCGCTGCGCGGTGGGGATCTGATGGTGGTCGTGCCGCCTTACCCTCCTTATCGCTCGCTCTAGTTTTGCTATCAATGATTATGTGCTAGGAGTTTATGTTACTTGAAAACTGCTGCTTTAATATCCTTGAAATGCCTCGATGAGAGTTTTGGAACCTAATGTGGACCTGTGTCTGAGATTTGAGATATGAAGTACTCGTTATATGGTAAATCTTTAATCTTCGCTGTTCAGATCTGCCAAATGGTTGGCTTTGCTTTATCGTGCGTTAATACTTTATACTGCATCATTTGTTCTATCTTGTCAGCTGGCTGTTTGTTATTGTTATCTCAAATATAGTTCGAATTATGCGTCCTTCGTTGAAAAATAGCATATTGTATTATCATGCTGTTCTACGTTCTACATTTGAGAATGTTATTTAGGATGTTTGGTTATATAAGTCTTGGAAGGTGAGCAGTTTGTTTATCTGAATGTACTTGTTCTCCGTGTTTGCAATATGGTCCAACAAGCCATACTCTATGATTAGCTGTATGCTTGTACCTTGTATAAGACAATGAATGTCCAATCCCATGTTTGCTTCTGTGTACATGTTCTGCTTGATACATATCTGATATAGTTAGATTGTACATTCAGTATGCTTGGGCATCTAATTGTTTGGTTGTTATACTTGAGGTGATTATATTATAATACTTAGAGGTCATGAGTTAAAGGTTTGTACGAGTAATCAAACCCCTCTTATTCCTGTCAACTTCTTTTTGTGAAATATTGTCCAGTATGGGTACATATTACCACATAGGGACCTGCTCGTTTTCTATAAGATTGATTGTTTGTGTATCTAATGGGTGACTGTTACTGATTTTCATCTGGCTTAGGTTGTTATTGTGGCGAGTTATATAGTTTGTGCATTTTGTGATGAATTGAATGGTAAGCTTGGTCTTGATCAACTAGCCTTTGGCGCTTGAACTGTGCAAGTTACTATCTCATTTATCTGTCCTTGTGGACTGCTTGGGCTATCTTGACCCGTTTGTTAGTGTGGAAAGCGTTGTGTCTCAAGCTGACTGCCTCATTGTGAAGATGTTTACAGTGAATCATTTATTTTTGAGCTGCTTGCCACTTAAAGCCCAATTGCGGGCAATACTGCAAGCATATTCAATTGAATTTCATGTTATTTCTTTCGAATCATGTCTTTATAGAGAAACAAACCCGGTAAGCAGGATTGTAAGCATCCTGGTTGTTTCATAGCCGCTGGTTCGTCCGGTGCTGCCAGTTATAAGCAATGAGAGGCCATTTGGATATTTGCTACTGTCATAAATTGCCTAGCCTTTTGAGTTTCGATTGCTGATGTGAAAAGGGTACCGAATTTATGCTGTCGGAACTGTGCGTACCAATTTTGGGTTTCAGGGGGAGGTCAGCATGACTGCATGAGCTCTCCATGTGCCTTCTGTGATCGTATCGCCGCTGTGACCGGCAGGCTACCTGCGCTGTCCCGATCACTCGGGTGTTATTTGGATGGGCTAAAGCTAATTTTTAAGTAGGCTAAATATTAACTTGCTAAAAATTATTTGGCCAAAAATAGCTGTGATATTTGGATAAAGTGCTGATAGATTGTTGGAAATCTATTAGTCCAAATTAGTTACCCTCAGTCAACTAATGGGCCAACAATTAGTAAGAGAGTTTGCTAAAAATTAGTCCACCGTTTAGCAACATGTTTGCAGTAGTTAATGCTAATTTGTAGCTAGCTAAAAATTAGCAATGGAATCCAAGTACTCCCTCGCATGACTCGCTCCAGCCGATCCACCGGTCTCTTCTCGTGTGGCCTTGGTTTTCAACTATCGTTTCGTGATTCGCTTTTTGCACAGAAACCACTTTCTTCTTCAAAATTGATTGCTTAGATAATTAAATTAATTCCAGTGACATGATCCTTTCTCTCAAAGAATCACCTCCAATAAAGCATGTGAAGCAAGAGGAGCTTGCTCGTTACCGTGCTTGTGGCCTTTGTCAGGAGGGCCGGCAGCAGCGCAAGCCCAAGGTGTGCGAGGTCCAACTGGCACTGGCAGGCGCTGGAGCACGTAAGTAAAAACTCATCGAGCTCTGGTCGGTGGTCGTTGTTCCCGGCCCATTCCGAGTTGGGCTGTTCTGGATGATAACTATGGTTGTAGTAAGGTCCAGCTGGCTTAAAGTCACGCACTCAGTTTTTGTTGGGCCTTGGCAGCCCAGCCAACCCGACTACTAAACCTGGCGCGGCTTAGCCATACGTTGATGAAGTTACATATTAAATACAAATTTGTTGATCATATAAATTGAACCTTCAAAGGTTATCATTTGTTTTCCCAAAAGTGGAAGGAAAGCATATAAGAGGTAGAAAGCAAGGTCCTGACGAAATCCTGTGACCAATCGCTTGGCATATTCAGCTACAGATGTTGGTTGCACATCATGACCATAGCTTTAAACTGTTGAAGAAAGAGAGTTGCTATTTACTGCCTGCAGAAGTTCAGATCCCTTGTGTTGCTGTATGTTTGAGCCGTCCTCCATGATCCATAGTTATCTCTATTTTGTGAATTGCAGCTGCTCCTGCAGAAACATGACAACATAAAAGAGGTGAAATGATTTAGATGCATTGTCTAATTGACAGTTGCTTTGAAGAGATTTAAATGGGTAATATATGTTATTGTTATTTCATAAATATCAGTTTATCAGTGTAATGTACTGCTCCAAGTGATGCTAATACATTAGTGTTATTTCAGAACAATATATTAGTGGTACAAAATAGATGAGATGCAGTCATGATGCTCTCTTACCTCAAAACTGGAAATACTATTTTGGAAGTGATGAACAAAGCTGGCAATGGAAAAATCAGAGCAGGAATCAGAAGCATTGTGGATGAAAAGGTATAGAATGCAGGGAATCCAATAATGGGGTACGTACTGCAGCTAAATGTCTAAATCTTGAAATTTAGTTCTTTAGAAAGATCTCTGAAGTAGCTTCTTTTAGGTTCTCTGCATGTGGATGCCCATGTGTATCTTCTGTAAGTAAAAAAAGGTGGCGAAGTGCTTTTTGCTCCATACAGTGGCTGTAGGATTGTTCTGCCAAAATATTTTGGGGAATTTTTTGGTTAGATATACTCCAATCTAAATATAAGGTGTTTCTCATTACAAGATGATCGTAGAACAAGCACAATCAGATAGGAAGATTAAGGATACTAACACCAAAAGAGATTAAAGGAAAGATATTATCATCATTAAATTGAAAAGATAGGTACACTGATCGATCTCATGGTTTATAGTTCAGATGGACTATATACAGCAAAGAAACATCAAAAGAAGAACAAACGACCAGACGCAGACAACATAATGGAGCTCCCAGCCCAATGACGATCCAAAAATCAATTGATTAGATCAAAATGAATAAATGATGAAAGCAAGTCAGCTCGCTGCTGCGGTGCTCCTGGAAGGCCAGCTCGTGCCGCCGGTGGATGTTCGCCGGCGGGTGTGCCCCGACCAGGACCCCAGCGAGGGTCGCCTCCACCGGCGACGGAAGGGCGTTGGTCAGGTGATGCGCCGCCGCACGCTGCGCAGCCACGCGGCGGACCTCGACGCGTGCGCCCCGGCCAGGAGCTCCCCCGCGAGGGTTGCCTCCGCTTTCGACGCAAGGGCGTTGGTCAGGTGCGAGCACGGCAGTAGTGGTAGGAGGAGGAAACTAGCGGAGCTTAGGAAAATGCCATGGCGGATGCAGATCTTATCGTTTGGGGAAACAGAAGCATACCTCACCAAATTAACCGGTATTATAACTTTAATCTGCAAGGATCTCGATGATGCTTCTTGTATGTTGGCGCTCTTGTAGTTGCAGATGAGATTGAGGTGTGCGCGCAAGGAAACTTTTTTTTCACTGGCAGATTGGATTGGATCGAGGTTTCCCAATGGGGAGGGAAGCTGCGAGTGCTGCCGAGTTGCCCTGCTCGAGTAGTCTTGCGTCGTTCAGGAAGCTTCAGGAAAGGGCAAACGTACGCATGCGCTAGCTTGTTGTCCGGCCGTTTGTTCAGAATCGAATGGACCATATTTGTTGTAGACGTGGCGCTATGTGCGCTCGATTTTGGCCTTCTGGCAGGGTCGGCTTTCGTCTATTTTTCCGATTTTTCCAAAATCAATTACGCTTGCTACCTAGTACACGTTCCCTGAAGCACTGAGCCAGCAGACAGCTCAGTACTCACTACGGGATTCTTCTTATTTGCCGTGTGCAACACACGGTGAAAGGCACACGGCAAACATCGACCGGCAAAGCCACGTTTGCCGTGGGCCTTCTGTCGGGCACACGGCGAAGCTCTCTGCCGTGTGCATTTTCTAACACACGGCAAAAAAAAGAACGGCAAATAAAAAAAAATCTATGCCGGCCCGGCCGCTGCCCCACCGCCGGCCGCACCCCCGCCGCCGCCGCCGCCAACCACCCGCTGCTGCCCTGCTAGCCGCCGCACGCCACCAGACCGCCGCGGCCGCTGGAGCCATATCCCCCTCCACCGTCGAGGTTGAGCACCGGAGGAAGAGGTCGTCGAAATCGCCGTCCTCCGGTGCGGCCTCCCGCCGGGGAAGGAGGGGAGGGGGCGGCCGGCGCGTGGTGGCTGGATCCGGCCTCGCCGCCACACCTCCCGGTGAGGGTGCAGCCTCCCGCCGGGGAAGGAGGGTCCGGTGCGGCGGATCCGGCGGCGGGAGTGGGGGCCGCGCGCCAGAGGAGGAGGAGCAGGGGGAGCCGCCACCGTCGCACGCCTCCTGCTCCGTCCGCGCCGTCGGCGCCGGGAGAGGAGAGGAAGGGGGCCCCGCGGCGAGCCGAATGAGGGAGGAGGCCGGCCGGGTGCCGTCCTCCCGTTCCGTCCGCGCGGGGAGAGGGGAGGGAGGGGACTGCGCGCCTGAGGTCGGAGCAGCCGCTCCGAGCCGCTGTCCCCGCGCCGGATCTGGATCCAGCGGTAGCGGTCGGGGCGGCGGCGGCGGCGGAGAGGAGGGAGGGGTGGCGGCGGCGGCGAAGAGGAGGGAGAGAGAGGGGGCGGCGGTGGGGAGCAGAGAGGGGGGGGGGGGGGGGGGGGGGGGGGGGGGCGGCGGTGGAGAGCGGGGAGAGATGGGGGCGGCAGAAGTGGGAGACGGGAGAGGGAGACGGGTCAGGGGTAGGGTTTTTTTTCTGGGGGGGTGGACGCGTGGCAGGCCGGGAGGTGTGTGTGTTGGGCCGGGCCGGGGCATTGTGTTTGCTGTGTGTCGTAAATAAGGACACACGATAAATTAATAAATTTTATAATTGTAATTAATAAGTTAAAATTATCAAATAGAATCTAAAAATTACTAAAAATTAACACAAATAATCTATATTGTCTAATGCGTGTAAAAAAAATTTGAAGTCAAATCTCAATTTGAACATCACTTTGCTTACAAACCTAACTATATACTTCTCAACTCTATGAAATCTTTTTGGACATATTTTAGTTTGTAAGCATCGCACATGAAAAAATATACGAAACTCACTCATTTTTTCCACAGCCTCCACGTATGATATCATGAGATGTTGACAAATCTCATGATTTTCAGACTTAGTTTGCATTTTTTAGAATTTTAAAATCATTCGGACACACGTTCGTGGTCGTGTTTCGTGGATAAGGTATTCAAAATTTCTATTTATTTCACGGGTAATATCTCAAACTAGGTTAAATAACATGAATATCATTTTTTCACTCATTTTATTCTATTATTTGAATCACTTGTAGTTCAAATTTGATTTGATTTAAAAAATTGCCTGAAATGCAATTAATTAGTTAAATATAGCGAATAAATATAAAAATATTCTAAACTTTAACATGGAGTACCACATGTTGTATGTGAAGAGTAGAAAAAATTTTGAGGTGAGAAGATAATTTTTTTTATTACTTTACCGTGTGGAAAAAAAATACACGGCAAATTTATTACTTTACCGTGTGCCAAAAAACACACACGGTAAAGCATAGCTTTGCCGTGTGTTATATCTTTATCGTATGCGCATACAGTAAAAATGTAGTTTGCCGTGTACCCGATAGAAAGTAGGCAAACTACTAGACACACGGCAAAGAGCCGGATTCCGGTAGTGATTCTGCTCACGACCGGGTCGGAGTATATCATTGGCTACCCTGACCTGGATCGGCTGGACTTGTGTCGTCCATCGTCCTGTCATCATGCAGCCACGCACGATGCCAAACATCGCCGTGCCCGTGTGCACGACTGCGGGCCATATGCCGCCGTATCTAATTAGTAACTAGTGTCTCGGGCGCGTCAAACGTGGCGCGCCATTCATACGGTCTGGGATGAACGATTTTATGATTGTTTAAAAACTATCTGAGTCTGGTAATTAAAATTTGTTTTTGCGGTGAAAGAAATAGAAAATATGTTAATAAAGTTAGACGGCAATAGCATACATTAAGTAGACAAATTGAATTTTCATATCTTAGACGATTAACTACTACCTTCCCAGTCATTTTGGGATTAGTGGAATACTAAAATCTGTTGCAATCGCTCATATAAAAAGGATGAAGCTTGAAACAATTAAACATCATCTTCACCATCAACGTTTGGTCTTCCGACCTTGCAATCACACCAAAACCACAACCGAAAGTGCACAATTCTCGACCCCATATACACAACCAAGTAAATATAGTGATGCTAGTTACAATTAACCAGCCAACATGATAGCTAATACAGAGCGATACATCATCTCCAAATTAACCACCATCACCCTACAAATTTACATTGTTATTACTCGGCAATACAAATCTACACTCCTTTGCTCAGCTGCCATATATGGAAAGATAAAGAAAATCAAACACACAGGTAAGGAAGAGACCTACTTATTGAACTGAGCATGCCTTAAAAAAAGTTGTGCTGCCTCGATCTCAATGGTCGGCATTACAAAATCGTAGTCTTTAACCTTTGTCAATTCATCCAGGTAGGTAAACCATGATGGCACGGTGTTCGTAACACAGGATGATCTCCAAATTATTCTGTCAATCACAGTAGCTCCCACGGAAAGGTATTCACCAAGTCTAACAAAGAAGGAAGAAATTCAAAGGCCTGTACATGAATCCGGCCAACCCAGTAATTTGCATGATTCGCATTGCATCTGTAAAAATATTAAAAAGAAATATTAGTAACCCCATAATAAAGCACACATGGAGAGTACTATTCTGGCAGCCTGGCATATTCTAGACTTAATGGGCACTAAAGTACTATTACACATGCTCCTGAATATGGAATCCAGAATATGGAGCAATCTACGTTACCATTTGGAGCAGAGGAAGCCAGTTTCAGATTCTTCTGCAATAAACACAGCCTAAAGTACTACAGATTCTACCCTATAGCTTTATCCATTGAAATGCCTTCACGACCTGATCATTGCACTCCTAGGTCAGTTGATAACTGCAATATTCCATACATTTGAAGGTATAGGTTCTCCAGAAGTTTCTCATTATTACACTGGTGACAACGCGAACAACATGTCAGCATCGGCATTATTCAGTGACAGGATAGACACAGAATGAAATTTCTTATTAAGAGGCTTGAACTGCCTCAACATGGCAGCAGAAGCTATTGGATACAAGATGCATAGCATTGTTCCGGTAAATGTTTCAGATTTCATCCCTACGAGATACATAGGGCAGAAGTCCTTAACCTGTTGAACTGTCCAAATAAGGCTCTGAAGCATCCGCTGGTAGATCTCTGGTTCCTCTGTCATCATTCTCTGTTCATACAAACTGTGTTAAAGCAAACCAGAGTAGAGCTATCAGCAATCAAACAACAGTTACCTCAGACGTACCTTCACAAGAAAAACAGCAGAATAATGAAGGGAGAGAAACTCTTACCTTCTCACCTTCTACATGAACCTGTTGGGTTTTTCCATGGTAACAGAACTCATAAGACCACCAACCTTCATGCTACGTAAAAATGGCATAATAATCAGAATATTGCCCCCCAAGGTGCACATGCAAATAACCAATAATTCATTGTGTGTGCTGGTGCATAAAGAAAGAGTTGTATGCTCGCCCTGTAGAAACACTGATCCTTGAGAGACTCAAGCAGCTCATCTGGCTCCTTTGGCTTAATTCTCCCGTCACTTTTCTATTATAACATTAGTTGCATTTTGTGGGACAATTGACTTCATGATCTTTGTTTCTTCAACTGGTAGAAAGTATGTATAATGTTTCCCCTCATGGCTAGCAATCGGTACTGATTCCTACCCATTCTCCTGTTTGAATAGACCGCAAGCACCTCTAGTTAAGATAGGCAACAAAATTGCTTATGCTTCTGTAACAGTATCGTGAATCTCATGCCTAGACCTCCAAATCAAGACTTGAAACTACACAATTCGTGGTAGTTATTCATACACAACGCATTTATACTCCATTTACCATGTACTTTTCCTCAAAAACACAAAATTGCCATCCCTTGAAGGAAATACAATCGGGCACAGTGGAGACATAATCTGAATATATATATATTTCTTGTAGGGAGGATTTATGTAATCTGATTATGTGAAACACCAATACGTTGGGCAAAAAAGATTCTAATATATACAGGCTCTCCCTTACATGGCTGGCTACGGAAATTGTTTAGACTCACTAAACTGAATAGAACAAAGAAAAACATAAAAAGGAACAAATGTATTCAATAAACAAAATGAGAGAGGGATTCGAACTCTCGATAGTTCCTATGGCGTGAGCCTCACTGCAAACCTGTCAAGTCCAGTCCAAAGAAGCTTACTTGAAACATGGAGAAACACAGCAATTGAAACACCCGAATTAGGCTAAATTCTTGACAATAGATTAAGTGGTAGATTCCAGATATGCAGAATCAAGAGACATATTGAATCCCCATGTCGGTGGTTGTCATAAACCTCTCAAGCCCAGTCCAAAGAAGCTTATATGGAAAATGGAGGAACACATCAATTGAAGCACAACAATTAGCCTAATTCTTGGCAAAAGATTAAGGGGCAGATTTCAGATACGCAGAACAAAGAGACAAAGTGATATTGGAACCCCACATCGCAATTGCTCCAGCATGCTCAAATTCTTAGCTCTGAATGAAAACTGATGTGAAACATAGAAATGTGGAAATTCTCAATTGCTCATTTTGTGTCTGCTATTTTCTCAAATCTCTAGTATGAATATTCACCTGACCTGCAAATATGGTAAATACACTAATGGTCAGTACAATTGGATCACATAATGCACATTGTAGCACTCCTGCACAACTCGCTAAAATGAAGAAGCATTTCAGATGTAAGCTCTTTACCTGTCTGTCCAGTGCACGCTTCCCCTTCTCTTCAACTCTACCTTGCCACCTAAATGTACCTGGACACAGGGGGGTGGGGGGGTGGGGGGGGCTTAGATTGTATGCCAGCAACAGTAATAAAAGAGAAGAGTAGAAATCACAAGAGGCGAAACTGGAACTTCTGCCATGTACTTGTGCTAGTAATTGTACAGAAATATTCACCTCAAACCAAAATAAAAGGACATAAATGGCAAGCAGAAAACCAGCTTGAATTTGAGAACTTAAATTTGTAAACAAAGTACGAGAAAGCTAGCAAATGAATGATTAATTGGGTGTCATACACAGCAAGAACTTACCTGACACTATCAGCAAAAAAAAAATGGACATAGAAATTTACACCACTACTACCGGTGCAACCTTCAATTTGGAAGAACAATTCAAAGCAAGGAAAAGAACATTCAGATAATAGTTACGTACACTACCATAGATCGAACAATATTTCTGGAAGTAAAGTTGTGCATGATCTAATTATGCCGTCAATAGTAGATGGTTAGGTGTAGAGGCCAATTCTTTACTCGATAATCTAATCATGCCACCGACGAATCCTAAGGTACTTCTAGCAGAATTCTCAAGAAACAGACTAAGGTTGTATTACTTAAGGTCAAATCTCAACATGAATACATTTGTATCTACGGAGGAAGGCAATAGGAAAACAACTGAAATAGGTAGATTTTTTTCTTCTTTCAGTTTAACAATTACTTGGGACAAAAGGCTATGTTGTTGTTGTTGTTGTTGTTGTCAGTTTAACAATTGCAGTCCATCTTACATGCATCTGATTTAATTATATCTACCTAATTATTCCCCCTTCTCATTTGATGCGGATCCTGGCTATGGTGCTGCAGGCTGGAGCTGGAGCACACAAACTTGACAAGTCTCTGACCCAATTTACCAGCAGAGAAAAAAGAATTGAACAAGAAAGGGGAGAAGGGGCTTACAGCGGGTGGTGCAGAACTTGGCCGGGGGGAGGAGTTGCAGCAGAATGTGCCTAGTCGGAGGGGGCCGCCGAGCTCCTGGGCGTGCTCCCGACCTGCGCCTTCGGCCGCTATGCCGCCACCAAGTTCGCGGCCCTCCTCCCTCCACGCGCGCCGCCGCCGCCACTGGGTTGTTGGAAATGTTAATAGCTGATTTGTTGAAGCGGTGGATCTCCACATGCTTGGTTCGATCATGTTGAACTGGGTTGTTGAAAATGTTAATAGCTGATTTGTTATCACACCAAAGCTTCATAGAACTGGCCTCCTGAAGTTTTAACTCAGTTAGAAGATTTTTTATCCACAATAGTTCACTCAGACTCTATGACATAGCCCTATATTCAGCTTCTGCAGTAGAGCGTGATACCACATGCTGTTTCTTACTTCTCTAAATCACCAAGTTGCCACCAACAAATACACAATAGCCTGAAGTTGATCTTCTGTCATCAGGACAACTCGCCCAGTCTGTATCACAATAACCTTCCACATTCAGATGTCCATTTTTCTTGAACAGCAAACCTTTGCCTGGATTACTTTTTAAGTATCTCAAGATTCTATAAACTGCATCCATGTGATTACTCCTTGGGTCATGCATGTACCTGCTTACTGCACTCACATCATATGTTATATCGGGTCTTGTATGGCATAGATAAATGAGGCAGCCCACAAATCTTTGATATCTCTCCTTATCTACAGGATGTCCAGACTCAGCACCCAATTTTTGGTTTTGCTCTATTGGTGTAGTGGTTGAACGACACCCAAGCATACCCGTCTCATCCAGTAGATCCAAAGCATACTTTCACTGTGAGAGCACGATCCCTTTAGGAGATCTCACTACTTCAATCCCCAGAAAATATCAAAGTTGTCCCAAATCTTTGATTTTAAATTCCCTTCTCAAATTCTCCTTCAATCATATCATCTCCAAAGTATCATCTCCGGTGATAATAATGTCATCAACATAGACAGCTAGGATAGTTATGTGGTTTTTAGAATAGAATAGAGTATGATCTCCATTACACTGCTTATATCCCATAGCAAGCATTGCATGTTTAAACTTGTCAAACCACGCTCTTGGCGATTGTTTTAGTTCATATAAAGATTTTCTCAATCTTAGTACTTCTGTTTCAGCCGTGGTGAATCCAGGTGGGATCTCCATATAGACCTCCTCTTTAAGATCACCATGAACGAATACATTTTTAACATCTAATTGATATAATGGCCAATCAAAGTTAGCAGCACAGGAAATCAGGGTCCTCACGGTACTCATCTTTGCAACCGGTGCAAATATCTCATTATAATCAATCCCATATGTCTCGTTGTACCCTTTTGCTACTAGCCTTGCCTTATATCTCTCCACTTTTCCTTCAGATTTTGTTTCATAGTATATACCCATTTACAATCAACCACCTTCTTCCCAGGAGGAGAAGGTACAAGCACCCATGTGTCATTCTTCTCAAGTGCTGCCAATTCTTCAAGCATTGCCTCTTTCCATCTTGGATCTTGGTTTGCTTCTTTCCAGTTTTTTGGAATTTGTACCGATTGCAGGGTTATCACAAATGCCTGGTACTCGGATGGTAAGGACCCACATGACACATAATTACTTACCTCATTACTATGCTCATCTTCATAATTATCTTCAAAGGCATATCTCACTGGAGGTTTACCTGTAGTGCTCCTTGCTTCTCTTCTTAGAGCAATGGGCAAGTCATTCAAGTGATCCATTATCTCTCCCCCTGACTCAGATAACTGGTCATTCTCATTTTCACCCGAATGATCTTGGTCACTTTCAACTTCATCAACAATAGTGGTGGGCTGTACGGGATTTTCTCTCATTCTTGTCGTACATACTCGTAGATTCCGCTCTGTAGGAGGGTGTTGTACTCTCCCTTCCTGTATAGTGTCACTCACTTTAATTGAATTTGGGATTAAACCAACCATACCTCTCTTCTCATTTGTTTGTGTCTCAACTCTAGACTTCATTTGCTCACTATCTTCTGATCCATTTGGAGGGTCTAAATCAATGAACAGAGACTTAAATCAGTCTTTTCACCATAGAAAGGAACTGATTCCCTAAAGGTCACATCCATACTTAAGAACATACGGTGCTCAGATGGGCTCCAACATTTATATCCTTTTTGTCCAGATGAGTACCCCACAAAAATACACTTGACAGCTTGAGAATCTAGATTTCCAACCCCTGGTCTATGATCTCTAACAAAGCATGTGCATCCAAAGACTTTGGGTGGAACCAAAAACTCATTTTTCCAAATAACATCTCACAAGGAGATTTCATACCAAGTACCCTTGATGGCATACGGTTTATCAAGTGAATAGCAGTCAAGACTGCCTCACTCCAAAGGAACTTAGGTATATTCATTGTATGCATAAGTGAATGGGTTACCTCCAGAAGATGCCTATTCTTCCTTTCAGCCACTCCATTTTGTGGTGGGGTATCGGGGCATGAAGTCTGGTGTAAAATTCTTTCTCTTGAAAGAAAACTCTGAAATTCCTTATTCACATATTCAGTTCCATTATCACTCCGGATAATTTAAATAGAAGTGCCAAACTGATTTTTCACATAAAAGCAGAAATATTTTCACTTTATAACTTAAAAATGGTGATTTGAACTTTACTTAACGCAATTAGCAAGTTTATAAGAATCTGAATGCGCATTTTAGAAGTTTGGGGATCTAGATGATACTGCAAGCCAAATTCAAAGACCGGCAGTGCATTTTAATCCAACTTTCGACTATACGGAGTCGGAGACAACTCGAAGGGAGCAGAAGAACAGAGTCTCATAGAGCACGGAGGAATGCGAGAATTTTCAGACTGCGTGTGGGGTCATGGTTACCGGGCTCGCCCCCGCATATAATGCTCTGTAAGTTGCTGAATAAATCAATTTCAGTTATTGGGGGTGGTTAGCAGTGACCAGTCTCAGCTGCACCAGGTAGTAGCACTCCATGCGCGGGCTCCTGTGTCATCATCCATGCATGGCGCGGCCTCCTGATGAATGAGACCGAAAAACCGGACGCGAACGTCTCCGAACCGCGTGCGCGCACGCCGGGGAGACAGAGGCCGCGCCGTTGATTTGACCCCGGTTGGGCCGGGGCTCGAACCAACGACCGCAGCATGGATGCGCACGGCCGGGTTCAGGGATTGGCACCTGCATGCGCGTCCCGGTGGCGGTGCGCGCGTCGGCATCGACCTATCGCCGGCCGGCAACAGGGGGAGGTCGATCTGGCTGCAAACGCCGGCGACGTCGACGGCCGCACGCAGGCAGCATGCATCTGGATGAGCTAGCTGAACGGGCCGGAGAGCGACCCATCGAACGACCAGCACCAGCAGGGTCCTGGCAACCGATAGATCACCTCGCGATCGCTAGCTGAAACCTCGACCTCGCGGCGCTCTGAAGAGATCGATCGATAGAAGTAGCTAGAACGACCTGCGCGCGTGGCCAGGGGACCTCTCAGGAGGTAGCTGCGCGCTCGACGTCGCGCATTCATGTCCGTCCGTTCTGCTGCCCGCCCCGGCCTGGCCCAGCTTATTAGCTGCGTGTGCCAGTGGCGGTGAGGCCGTGCGACATGGACGCCGGCAGGCGACCCGGCGTCTCCGGTTGGCTCCCTCGCCTCGCACTAACTAACCGAGGCTGTCCATCTATCAGAGCCATCATTGTGGAGCGATCGAGCTGCAGCGCTATGATTGGGCTTACTGGAGCGAGGGCTAGCTTCCCTGTCCGTCCGGTCTTGGTCCCGGCCATCCCCTCCTACTAACTCTTCTGTTGGAGACCTGTCGAGCGCGCATGGATTGCGCCGTCACTATCGGAAACAGCAAATTCGTCGAGTGTAAAACTTTTGCCGAGTGCTTTCTTTCGGACACTCGGCAAACAATCTATTTGCCGAGTGTATTCAACGGGGCACTCGGCAAACATATTACACTCGGCAATAAGGTCGTTTGCCGAGTGCCATAAATACGACACTCGGCAAACCGCTCATAGACACTCGGCAAAGGTTCGACACTCGGTAAATCAACGGCGCGTGCATCGCACGTGCACCGTCCGTCACCGGACTGGACCGGCCGTTAGTCCTTTGCCGAGTGTTGGACGCCGACACTCGGCAAAGAGGCCATTCGCCGAGTGCCACCAGTCCACACTCGGCAATTCAAGACGGTCGCCGAGTGCCACTCCAAGACACTCGGCAAACATATTACTTCGCCGAGTGCCTCACCCTGGACACTCGGCAAACAAAAAAAAAATTTCGTCCCCTGGCCTCCACACTTTTTGTACTCCCCACGTAGGAGATTTTGTAATCCATAATAAAAGTTGGTATATTTTGTGGTCTGTTTGCTATTTTTAATGAAATGATTGCATTAATAGGAATTTTTTTATTCATATCAAATTTTAACTGCAGGTACATGAAATGATGGATTATAATCAGTGGAAAAATTATATCCATATTATGGAGTCCGGATTGAGGTCTCAACCAGGAAATGAAAAGAAATTTTGAACATTGTTTTTAAAAAACACGACCACGAACGTGTGGTTGAATGGTTGTTAAATTCTAAAAAAAGCAAACAAAATCTGAAAATCACAAGATTTGTCAAGATGTCATGATATTATGTGTGGAGGCTGTGGTAAAAAATTGAGAAGGTTTCGCCCAATTTCTGATATATGATACTTAGAAACCGACTCATCTCCTGGAAGGATTCATAGAAGTTAAAGATGACACAATAAGATTTGGAGTCCAAGTGACACTTGAGTTAAGGTTTGGCTTCAAATCTTTTTGTATAGGCAACATACAACACATATTGGTTCGTGTCAAAATTTGGAAATTTTTCGGATGCGTTTACTATTTTTTATTGATTAAATGCAATTATAGATTTTTAGTAGATATAAATGCAATTTGCGCTATAACTGCATGAAATAATAGAACATTATCAGTAGAAAAATAATTTATCCATTGTTGAGTGATGGTGACACGATTTTGCCCAAGTATATTAGAAAAAGTTCTGTAAAACATGAAATATTAGTGTATTTTGCCGAGTGTATAAAAAAAACACTCGGCAAAAGTACCTTTTGCCGAGTGTTTTTCACAGACACTCGGCAAAGAAGGTACACGGGCCCACTGGCAGTATTCTCCTCCTCATTTAAAAAAAGGAAAACGTGGCATTGCCGAGTGCCTTAGATCTGGCACTCGACAAAGAAAGAATATTTGCCGAGTGCCAGATCGCAGGCACTCGGCAATGTACCTGGCAGGTCGAATTTCGTTCGCCAACAGATTTAAAAAACTGAATCTTTACTTTGCCGAGTGCCAGATCGCGGGCACTCGGCAAAGAACCGGACTTTAAAAAATTGAATCTTTACTTTGCTGAGTGCCAGATCGCGGGCACTCGGCAAAGAACCGGACTTACGTTTTCAGCCGAACCGCCTCGCGCCGTCCGGCCTCTATCCCAAAACCGCCGCCCAGGCGCCCCGCCCCGCCGCCCCGCCCTGCCGCGGCGCCCCGCCGCCCCGGCGCGTCGCCCCGCCCCGCCGCCGCGCCGCCCCGCCGCCCCGCCCCGCCGCCCCGCCGCCCCGTCCTCGAGTCGTCACTTTGTACGATAGCAAGGTGAGTCATCCTACACCTCTATTTTCGTATGATGTTCGTATATCACGTAACCTAGTTAGGCGTCTCCCGTTCGAAAGAGATACGGTTGGAAATATGTAGATGTTTGCATATTTATAACCGTATCTGTTTCAAATTGTCCATGTCACTTTGGACAGCACGAGGATGTATAGGTGGGTTTAGTTTCCATAGTCTACTCCGATCCGAGTTAGAGTTTCGGCAGCACCTCCCAATTATTCTCCGGATACACAATCTCCATTCCAGGACGTGTATTTGGAGAACAGCGGGGAGGTGCTGCCGAAATTCTATCTTAGGTCGGAGTAGACCATGGATACTAATCCCACCTACACATCCTCGTGTGGGATTAGGACCTATCTTCACCTAATAGACAGTATAGGAACGCGTAGATGCAACGTGAGTTTTTATATTACTCGCTGATATGCTAGAGGATGGAGGATCGTCAGTGGATGTACACGGGCCGATCTAGTCAGAATTCGTGGACCGATGAATGGATAAACAAGATCGATGCATTCTTGGAACGGGCATTTGCTTGGCAATAAGAACTAGAGGTAGAACAGGCCGATCTTTAATTTTTCATTCATTTTGTACATATCTTTTGCTTGGCAATAAGACATTGGGATGAAATATTGTAGGCCCAGGTGGAGGTAGAACGGAAGCGCCGGGAGGAACTAGAGGCGAGGATCGAGGCGGATCGGCAGCTAGAAAGGCAGAGGACGGAGCAGATGTTCCAATACATGCAGAGTGTCTTTCACAGTTTAGGTCAGACTCCACCACCTATGCCACCGAACCTATTCCCGTCACCTCGACCACCTCCTGCAGCTACTCCAGTGAGTCACTCTCAACCTTACAATCAATCTAGAGTTAAACTAGAAACTACAGGCACTACACACTTACACTAGAAAAGTGACTAATGCAATCTCTATAACTTTGTGCAGAATCAATCGGCGGCGTCCAATGCAGAATCTTCTTGGGGCAGTGGCCACCTGCACATCCTGCTCAGCCTCCTCAGCCTCCTCATCCTCCTCAGTGACTTGTGAACTAGAGATGTTTGTGATGCAAAATTTGTGAATTACTTGTTTGTGAATTACTTATTTTGACGAGAACTTGTGAATGTTATTTGTGTGCTTGTGATGCTTGTGGTGCAATTTATATGCCTGTGGTGTAATTTATATGCCTGTGCTTCTGTGGTTGTTTTTGAGAGGGGTCCTTTATACGTAAAATTTCTGTTTTGTCAGTAGGGGGAAAGATACTTTGCCGAGTGTTAACACTCGACAAAGAGGCCATTTTCTGTTAGTTCGACGTCTTTGCCGAGTGCATTGCCAAAACACTCGGCAAATACGTCATAAAATTTTTGCGGGATTGGCCTCTTTGCTGAGTGCCACGTGGAAGGCACCCGGCAAACCGTGTACCTTCACCGAGTGCCATATATAAATACACTCGGCAAAGATTTTCTTTTTGCCGAGTGTCGGCCGTCTGACACTCGGCAAAGCAGCCGTTACCGTCATAGACCGTTATCGCCTTTGTGCCGAGTGTTATATTTTGCCGAGTGTATTCTGGCACTCGGCAAAGGATTTGCCGAGTGCCCGACGATCGACACTCGGCAAACCCTCTGTTTGCCGAGGGAAAGTTTGCTTGCCGAGTGTATTTGGACCTTCGCCGAGTGCCTGGGGCACTCGGCAAAGTTACTGATTCCGGTAGTGTGTAGACTTTCCGGCACATGTTGCTGCTTCATGCATACACAGTTACACACACAACACATCCTGCTCTCACACCAGCCCATTTGAGCAGCAGATCAGATCAATCAGTAACGACCAGCCACGGCATGTCTGCATACATTACATCCCGGGTGTTGCAACTAACAGCAGCTTGTTGCATTGCAGTGAGGTCGTCTGAAGTTCAGTAAACGCGTGATCTGAACTATTTGTTTCTTCCAACATAATAACGGGTTATTTTTGCAGATACTACTAGCAAAATATACTGGAGTTCTATCAATGGTTGTGCGCATTATTCCTGCACCGCTAGCTGCTCGTGATACACAGATTAATTCAGATGCCAGTGTTATGTTCAGACGAGAGGACATCCGGGACCGCCGTGCCATCCATCCAAGCGACGGCAGTAACTGATGGGGGCATCATGCAGATCGATCCCTACAGCTACGACGATTCAGCGGAGGAGGGCCAGGCTACAGTTCGTATACATTGCAGCTGCCCATTGATGAATTCGCATGCATGGTCCAGGGAACAGCAGCTTAATACTGTCGTGCACCTGGACCTCAAGGCATGCTTGCTCTCCCGGCCCGATCTCATGCGCCAGGGAGTACACATTCATGGTGGTGGCGTTTAACGCCACCGGCCGGCCGGATCGATGCCGTCGTCGTCGCAGATCATGAGATGAGATGGATGCATGGGTCGTCGAGGCTTCAAGTACGCATGTGCCGTGGCAGCGCGCGGGTGTGATGGCGCCAGGGACCGCCGCCGCTGGCACGCACGTCTTGCTTCAATTCAATTCCTATTGCCAGGGTCAATTTTGTTGGTGCGTGCATGCATATACTAGCTACCTTTTCATTGTTCTTGCATGCAGTCCTCCCTTTTTATTTACATATCTAGAAGGTGTTGGATGCAAAGATTAATTTTTAGTTCGGTTCATATCGGATGATACTAATTAGGGAATTAAATATAAGCTAATTATATATAAAACTAATTGCATAAGCCAGGACTAATTCATAAGATAAATCTATTAAATCTAATTAACTCATCGTTAGCACATATTTACTGTAAAATAATATTAATTAAATTATGAACTAATTAGTCTTAATATATTCATCTCGTGAATTAGCCTCTATTTATAGAATTAATTTTATAATTAAATTATATTTAATATTTTTAATTAATATCTAAATATTCGATATTACGGGACTGGAGCATGGAGCTAAGCTTCGGCTTATACTGCAATGCTGGTGACCCTGTGCAAACAGAGAGAGGTGCCGCGCGCCTGGAAATGGACGGGCTATCGGACATGGCCGACCTGACATCCACTTCAGGGTACCTTAAATGCGACCTGCAGGCCGACTGCTGCACACCACGAGCTGCTCAAACACTGTTCTGCTAGCAGCCTAGTATGCCGTCGCTTGGACGTCCGGTGTGTTTGCTCAGTGGAACGAACTTCATCTCCAGATCTCGTACGTGGATGGTCTACATGCACTAGACACGATACATGTACGTATTCATGGTATAGGTATACACACCACGTATGCAGTATTATGGCTCATGAATTATTCTTTTTTCTCTTCTGGTAAGTAAGGGAATGAATCTCCTCATCTGAATAATTTTCTATTGATACCGATGGGGTTGGGAATGGAGAGCGCCAAGCAACGATACAATATAGTAGGCCACAACCCTAGAATAGAAAGCGGGAGATGGGAGAAGAGCACGGATAAAAGAGCAAGAGATACAACTCGCGAACAGTCCAAGACAAGCTATGACTGACACACTAATTACAGTTCGTGAATTCTAGCAACTAGCTAGATTTTTTTTGATACCCAAATTACATATACACGATCCATATAACGCATGCACGAACAAATTAGCGAATTACATATACATGATCCATATAACACATATGCACGCACATGTTCCTATGAAACCCTTTAAACGATAAGATTGATAAAGTCACCATAAATAAAGATTGACAATAATAGTAAGCATCATATTTTAATAGAAATAGGAATTATTATGTTTTCTAATGCCCGTGATGGATAATTTGTACCTTTCTCTAACTACGTGACAGCACAGAGATATATATTTTGGATTAAATTGTTCATAATGGTAGTAATGGGGAATTTATAAATAAGTATATGGGTCTATTATATTAGGATATTGTTTCCATTGGTAGTAATGGTAAGTGTTAGTGGTTGGATTCTAGGGGCTAAAGTTTAGCTCCGTCACATTAAATATTTTTAGGCTATTTAAAAGGATTAAATATAAGCTTCTTGTAAAATAAGTCCAGATGCCTCGGGCTATTTCGCGAGACGAAACTATTAAGCCTAATTAATTCATAATTAGCACATATTTATTGTAGCATCACATTGGCTAATTATGGAAAAATTAGGCTTAATAGATTCGTCTCGCGAAATAGCCCGGGGATTATGGAATGGATTTTATCATTAATCTACAATTAACACTCCTAATAACCATCCAAATATTCGATGGGACGGTACTAAATTATTTTATACCGTGGGAACCAAACCTAAAAGGACCCGCGATCAGAGGGGGGTAATAATTATTGACCTGTAAAACTAGATGGCAAATAGCAGGGACGCATATGTCCTCTAGTGCCGACACACCAAGAGACAAGGGCTAGCCAGCGGCCCTGTGGGCGATCAGCCTGCTGTCTGCTGCACGCAGCCGCATTTGTCAGCTACCTCTGTGTTGGCTGTTGCCATACGTACGTCGACTGCCCGGCCGGCTAGTGCTCTAGCACAGTACGAAACAATGCTGCCTGGCTTCAGCATCAAATAATCCAACTAGGTTGATCTATCGGTTTTTCTCTTCTTTTTTCAGACAGAAACAAAAGCGTTGTCTTGGCAACAAACCAAGGCTTTACGAGTAGCAAAACTAGCAACAGTAGCGAACGAGAGATCGGGTATCTTGGCATGGCAGCAGCAGCAGCAGGGATTGCATTGGTTGACACTATTCTCGTTTTGGTATCGTGCGTGGTTCGGCGGCATTGGTGCGTTGCGTCCATGACCATGCATGCGCTTGCTTCGAGTGGCAGGCAGGTATTCCCTGCAGCAGCACACCGTCTGAAGTCTGAACATTGCGCAGCTGAGTAAAGCCGCTGCCCCTGGAGCCTGCTTTATTGTACGACCGCCCTGGTCTCCGTTGATCTTTCTTCGGCCGGCCTGTGTACGTCCCTTGTCGTTTGTTCAGGCTTGGCTTGGTATATCATGCATGTTCCATGTAGTAGTAGTAGTAGTGGTACTATATAAATTAAATTGTGTGCAGCTAGCATAGCATCTCTTTCTCGGACCACCATTTTTGGCTGCATTTACCTGCAGCTGCACCTAGGTACCCGGCCTGCTGCTAATCACGAAAGCAGGATAATGAATTGTACTGCATGTGGTCTTTGGGGCATGAATGTACTGCATGTGCATGTGGTGCCACTGCCTGCTGTCATCACCACTGCCACCCTGAGATGTGTACCAACTCAACTGTGTAGAGAGGTCAAGAGGCCATTGCCGCCCTTCGAGTGCGCAGGCGACCTTAACCTGAAACAACCCAACCTAGCTAGGCCAACATGGGAATGCAAAGGCCAACATGTAGTCGGGGAAGATGCATGTGAATGCCCAATGGTTAAGGTGTGTCAACGATGGTTATATGTTAACCCGTATTTTTTTGTGTCAAGTGACCAGCATTGCAAAGTACTCCCAAGCAGGGTTAGGTTCGTGTGGTAGAGCTTAAGCACAATCGTCTTAGGGGGCAGGCAGTACATGCTAAAAAATAAGTGAACTATGCTAAAATCTTTGCATGTTATAGTAAACATCAGCCTCCCTCATAACTATCTATACATACATGGGGATACAAAATGTCGTCAGGGGTCGCTGCGTGCCAAACTTGGCCTCAGCTCCACCTCCACTTGTTGAATGATTTGCAATAGTGCTAGGCAAGCAATCTATACTATAAAGAACCATTTCTTTTGAAAACATTTTTCACCGAGATATATTTCTTCTTACCCCTCACGTTGGACCCACTTGACAGGTTAAAGGAGGTAAGAGAGTGTTGGAAAGCGATGGAAAATGCATTGGGGAAAAATGAATTCGCCACTTTTGCAATTTTATTGTCACCGTGTCCAGCCCTTACCCACTGCATGTACCCTTTCCCATCAGGTGCGCCATCACCGGCAGCTTTCCAAGTTTTGACGCGTTTGATTTTGACGAGTCCATGAGCGCCGCCTGGATGGATCACTCTCATTGATTAATCACCACAGCTGCCAGGTGAGGCTGATGTTTCATATCGACAACATTTTGTTCAGATTAGTATAGATTCTTATTTGCATGTAGCTAGAACGTGCTTCAGATCAGGATGTAGAGTAACCAGGTATTTAGTATCCTTCCAAATAGACAAGTATATGAAAGGAGTTAGATATTCAGTACCTGGATGTGATCTGAGCGAGACATCTTGAATACCTGGCCATGATCGAGGTCCCCATCTCTGTGTTCTCCTAGCTTTCATAAATCTCACAGTGTCATGAAATAGATATGAACGTAGCCATGGCATAGATATGAATGTAGTCAATCTCATATGATTAAAAGTTTTGGAAGTTGCAGGCTCATTTTCTAAGCATCAATTGATTGCCACTAATGGATGGTTATCCTCCACTTGGAGATGTGACAAACACAATCAAACGCTCTTCAAACTGTGGTCGAAAAAGGCTCATACAAGAATGTACTCCGAATACATCGGAAGAACTACATATGGGCACAGGAAATGGTATCTTGGCTTCTTACTTATTTTAATTATGTTCTTTGATTGTTCCGCACTCAAAATTCTATGTTTAAAATTGCAGCCGCTTGTCCCAATGAAATTCTTGATGCAACAGAGCGTAAAAGGCAAAAGGTAAGTGATAAATATGCAAGTTTGACGGAGGAGCAGAAAGAGGTGAAAAGTGCAAAATCAAGGGAATATTACCATCGTAGAAAAGCTGAAAGATTAAATCCGAATATGTCTCAACATGCACCTGGTACCACATTCTCTTCTCTTGTGAAATCTACATGTTTACTATAATGCTATTAGTAATAGGTTTAACGACTATTAATGGGTACAGGTCGAAGCCGTCTCTTGGGTAACAATTCTGTTGAGGCTCTGTGGAAAACAGATGAGGAATCGCCTTCATTGGCTGAACCATCATTGAGGCTCAAGCCAGCATCTCAAGCCATACCTAATAATATTGATACAGAAGCACAATGGGATAGGCAATTTGGAAGCGCGCAAACTGAAATCACAGGTCTTTTCCATTTTGTTGGCAAAGTTTACACTTTTATGAGTGTTAGGACCATGACATTTTTTCAATTTTTTGTATCCATAGGCTTGCTCAATGATGCTGATCCGGATGATGGTGGTGAAACTTGGCTTCATAGAAATGATGCATATATAATGAAAAAAACAGGGGTGTGTGTCCAAGCGATTGATCAACCGTTAATTGGGAAGTCTCCCTTGTCAATGATAGGTTATTAACTAAATGCTTACATAAGCTCTCTTTAACTTTATGGGTTCTTATTAAATTTTGGATAATATTATATACTCTCTAATTACTTTTGTTCATTCCAGTTGGGAGTAACCTGTGATGTGTTGAGGAGTCATCTTCAATCGAACGTAAAAGAGAGAGGGATAGAGAACGCTTTGCAAAATTGTCAAATGCCGAGAAACAAGAGAGGGTTTCTAGGACAAGAGAGGCTCGTAGACAAAAGAAGATGCATGAACAAGGTATTAACAATACGCATTGATTATGATGTGGAGCCTTTGTTGATATATTTGTCCCTTTTTTGCAGATGTTGCATCGCAGCCAGAAGAGTTTGGAACCGCACAATCTGGAGTAACAAAGATGATGTTTGTTCCAAGAACAAGGGGGGCTACCAAAGGTATGGTTTCCCCTCTGAATATTTTCAGTTTATGCTCACACTGTCATGTCCAAAGAAAATCAATCTTTATTCTTCTGTACCATTCATACTGAGACATTCATCTAATCTTAAATAGGACTAAATAATGGTCCAAACGATAAGGAACAGTTTGACTCCGGTATTTGGGAACCAGAAGACCCAACACTTGCAAATGGATGATAAATCTATAATATAAGTTTTGAATTGACAATTATTGTGTATTTGAACGTGTTCAGCCAAAATTTATATTACGTTTTGTCATTAGAGGAGGATTTGGATTGCTTGGAACCTGAAGAAGGTGTACTAGACATTTATGAAGATGACGAAGCAAGGGCGTTTAATAACGAGAGAGGTAGGTTCATTAAAATATATACTTCATTTTCACCCTTAGCCATATCTTACAATTAATGATAATTTATTTGTCTTAATTTTCTTTACCAAATTTTGTTGAGGTAGATGTTCAATATGAGACGTGCCGAGATCCTGACGTGGTTGTGCTAGATCATGATCCTTATGGTGGAGTATATAAAGACATGCCAACTGCACACCATATTTTACGAAAAGTGCCAAACTGTGAGTATTGTGGTGCTATTAAATTTCCGGGTGAAGGTCCTGGTTTTTGTTGCCGAAAGAGCAAGGTGAATATATATATTCCAGATGTGCCTGATGAGCTTCGACGCTTGTTCACAAGTCAGTCGGATAAGGATGCATTGTATTTTAGAAAGAACATTCGTTATTTTAACTCACACTTCTCTTTCATGAGCTTTGGGGCCATTGTTGATCGTCGTCTAGCCACAGCTGCAGGTAGTGTTTGCAACCCACACTTCTTTCTAACTCTTTAGCAAGAATCATTGCTCAATCTATCGATGTTATTGCAGGTACTGGCGTTTATACTTTCAAGGTTCACGGTCATATCTACCACAAGTTGGATCAGTTGGCGCCTGGTGGGAAGGGTCCCCGACATATGCAGTTGCATTTTTATGATACAGATGAAACAATTGCACATAGAACAAGGAGGTCTCCTCATCTTGATGCTGGAATGATTAAAAAAATCTTGAAAATACAATAGGATAATCCCTATGTTCATACATTTAAGAGATTGGAAGAAGTGCAGAATTTTGACGAGTATAGGATTGAAATGAATACGAGTATTTCAGTGGATCAGAGGAGATTCAATGCACCGGCAATGGAACAAGTAGCTGCCATTTGGTTGGATGGAAATGACGAACATCGTAGATTTACTCGTAGTATAATGATTTATGGAAACTCTGGGAGCGCACACTTTATAAGAGCATATCATGGCTGCTATGACCCGTTGGCTTATCCTCTATTTTATCCTCATGGTGAAACCGGTTGGGAGGATAAGAAGATACTGCTGGAAGATCCACTTGTAGTGCGTTTCCCAAGAAAAAAGAGAAAGTATACTAAGCGTAAAAAACCAGGTAAATGCACCCCGCTGGGTGTCTAAGTTAGATAGAATTTTGATCACAATATTCATGTGTTTCCTTTGTTATTTGTAGAACCTGATGATGAGTTACCTAGAGGCAAAAGTAGATCTTCAAGATGTAGTATTCAAACTACACGTGGGGCTAAGAATGGACTTGTTAGTGTTAGTGGTCGTGGTGGACAAGGTTTGTAAAAATTTGGCTTTGCATTTTTTTGAAATATATGTTGATGTGCACATCCTCTTGAACATATACTAAATTATATGCACACGACAGATCCTGTTATCTTTCTAGATGTTGATGGAGATAACGGTGGTGGTGATGGTGATAATGATGATGGCAGTGAAGGAGGTGTGTATTTTTTTAGCCTTTATGTGTTCCTGTAACAGTAGTGTAATTGTTCTTTATGAATGGATAGATACCTAATGATCTAACTATTATGTGCAATGTGATTCATGTATAGGTGAGTCACGACTCCATGTGAGCGCACGGGAATATTATTGTTACATTATGCAGATACGGGATGGTGTTTTTGTCATATTTTTCTATGGTGGGCGACTTTTCCAACAATGGATAGTTGACGTGTACATCAAAATTGAGTCTATGCGCTTAGATTGGTACTCAAAGCCAGAACACCAGAAGATTATTCGTGCAGATCTCTACCAGGTTTGAACAAACAATGTCATCATTATTCAACAATAGATATATGTGGTTCCTAATTATTATTGTAACTAATTTTTACCTTTAATTTTTTTGATATACCTTTTGAACCAGGGCATACTCGACACCCTTGCTGTAGGAGAGGTCAGTGGATTAAAGGTTGGAAAAAGGATTGTGCTATCTAAAGACTTTCCTGGAAGCGATCGTGATGTCCAGTGTAGATTTATGGATGCAATGACTTTAGTTGCACGGTATGGGCGGCTAGACTACTTTGTGACCATGACTTTCAACCCTTATTGGCCGGAGATAATGGAACAATTATTGCCGGGACAGACACCACAAGATAGACCATATATTGTGGCAAGGGTGTATCATGCCAAGCTACTAGACCTACAAGATTTCTTGATCACCAAGGGTCACTTTGGCAAGGTTGCTGCTTGGGCCCATGTAACTGAGTTTCAGAAGAGAGGTCTACCACATGAGCACTTTCACCTTATCATGGACAAGGATACTAAGCTTAGCGGTACTGATGATTTTGATAAGTATATATCAACAGAGCTTCCCGATGAAAACAAATATCCTGTGCTCCATCAACTTGTCTGCAAACACATGATGCATGGTCCATGTGGAACTCTTAATGCAAAATTTCCATGCATGATAGATGGAAAATGTCATTTCAATTATCCTCGTTAGTTTTGCGACTCCACCCAACAAGGAAAGGATGCATATCCTATATATAGGAGGCATCAAGATGGACAAAAGGTTTATATCAGGAAAAGGTGGTTGGACAACAGATGGGTTATTCCGTACAACCCCACACTACTGATGCGATACAATTATCATATAAATATTGAGGTTTGTTGCAGTATCAAGTCTATTAAGTACATATATAAGTACATATACAAAGGCCATGATTGCGCTTCTTTTGCGGTGGGAGACTGTGATGAAAATGGTGACATAGAAATTAATGAGATCCAGCAATATAGAAAGGCAAGATGTATTACTGATATAGAGGCAATCTACAGGTGATATCGTTTTCCAATGTACTCTATGTCACCCCCTATTTTGCAGATGCAGGTGCATCTTCCTGGTATGCACATGGTACCATTCAAAGAGACAGACAATTTAGAAGATGTTGCGTAGCGGGCGCAATCACAAAGGTCCATGTTTACAGAGTACTTCAGAATGAACATAAAAAATTCTAATGCACCTAAGTATCTATACAGGGAGTTTCCGGAGCACTTCACTTGGAATAAGTCTGGAAAATTTTGGAAACCTAGGGTACAACGGTTTCAGATTGGAAGGCTGGTCTATGCACACCCTACTGAAGGTGAGCGGTACTACCTCCATGTGCTCCTAAATCATGTGAGAGGAGCAAATTCATATGATGCCCTTAGAACTTTGCATGACCTTTAGAGAAGCTTGTGAGGTGATGGGCCTTGTGGAGACTGATAAGTCACTAGATGATGCACTGACTGAAGCTACATCATTTAAGATGCCATGTGCTCTCAGAAGGTTGTTTGCCACAATTATTGTATTTTGTGAGTATACTAATATTCGTGGACTTTGGGACAAGCACTTTGAATCTATGGCGGAAGACTATCGTCGTACCCATGGGAGTTCCGCTTCGGTCGTTCAGTTCGTCCTCAGGGACATAGCAGATATTGTTAGTTCGATGGGCAAAGATATAAAAAACTATGGTCTTCCTGAGCTGAATGAGTCAGGTGAGGTGTTTGGCGATGTTTATAATTATATTCCTTTTGATTTATATACACGGATGGAGCCTTTCTGATGAGTTCATGGTTACAACTTCATTGTTGAGGCAAAGTACTAACAATTTTTTTAACAATTGGGAAAACCATATTGCTGGTAGTGAAATAGACTGATCCTCCTCATATAACCAATAAACATGCTATTGACTTGTATATTTGTATTGTAGGTCAGTTACAATACCACAAAAAGGGTAGTCATCGAACATGAGAGGGCCGTTAGAGTTCAAAATTATTTTCGTAGATAATTATATCATGTTTGATATTTGTTTGACAGTGTTTTATTTAATGACTATTTGTCATGATTTTTGCAAATAGTAGATGAAACATCAAGAGACTACTATAGAGAGCTGATTGAGGAGAAAAAAATTGGTTTTCAAGAGGAGGACCTAAAAATTATAGACACATTGAATGCGGAACAAAGGGCTGGTTTTGATGAAATATTTGATCATGTGGTTAGTAAAAGAGGCCAGGTATTCTTTGTTGATGGTCCTGGAGGCACTAGTAAGACGTATCTATATAAAGCATTGCTTGCTAAGGTGCGCTCGATGGATCTAATTGCAATTGCAACCGCGACATCTGGTATTGCAGCTTCGATCATGCCTGGTGGTCGTACTGCACATTCTAGGTTCAAGATCCCCATAAAATTTGGTGATAATTCGATTTGCAACTTTACAAAGTAGAGTGGGACGGCTGCGTTGTTGCGTACAACATCTTTGATAATATGGAATAAAGTTGCCATGACACGAAGACAAGCAGTTGAGACACTTGATAAATCATTGTAGGATATACTGGGGTGTCTAGAGCCATTTGGTGGTAAAGTTATGGTGTTTGGATTTGATTTTAGACAGGTTCTTCCCGTTGTGCCACGTGGGACGAGAGCTCAGATCACCGATGCGATGCTACAATGCTCGTATATATGGGATAAGGTACGGAAGATACGAATTACACAAAACATGAGAGCACGGAGTGATAATTGGTACTCAGATTTCTTGCTAAGGATTGGCAATGGGACCGAAGAAATATACACAAATGATTATGTACAACTTCCAGATGACATTATCATTGAGTATAGCTCTGATGAGTCACTTGACAAGCTCATCGAGTGTGTATTTCCGGATCTCATAAAGAATTGTACCTCTATAAACTATATGCGCGAGCGTGCAATTCTTTCCACAAGGAATGAGCATGTTGATGGGCTGATGGGCTGAATGCAAAGATGATTAACATGTTCCTAGGTACAGAAAAAGTGTATTATAACCATGATTCGGTTGATGATGACTCGTACAACAACTATCCTCTTGATTTTCTTAACTCAATTACACCAAATGGGTTACCTCCTCATGAGCTGAAGGTTAAGAAGAATTGTCCTGTTATACTCCTTCAGAACCTTGATCCTCACAATGGACTTTGTAATGGTACTCGGTTGGTTGTGAGGGGGTTCGAAGACAACACAATTGATGCTGAAATTGTGAATGGCCAGCATGCTGGTAATAGGGTCTTTTTACCAAGGATATCTATGTCTCCTTCAGAGGATATTACACTCCCTTTTAGATTTAAAAGGAAGCAATTTCCAATCAGGTTGAGTTTTGCTATGACTATTAACAAAGTTCAAGGGCAAACTATACCGAATGTTGGCATATATCTCCCTGAACCAGTGTTCTCGCATGGACAGCTATATGTTGCACTATCAAGAGGTGTGTCTCGAAACACTACATGGGTGTTGGCAAGGCCTAATAAGGATCTTGATCCAACTGGGAAGAGAACTAAAAATAATGTTTATAAGGATGTGTTGGATGCATGAGAAGACAGGTTAGTTTATTGTGCAGTAGCTAGATAAATATAGGTTGTTTCTTTAATTTTTCCACATAACTATACTATCATGTATATATATATATTCTAATAAATTATTGCTCTCATCACTAATCTATGCAGGGTTGCTGCAGCTCGCCAACTTGCTAGGCAAGTGATTAATGGATGCTTATATGGTTCAGGCTGAACATGCTTGCTAGGTCCCGTGTATGGTTTCAGCTGATGTCTGATACTTTTTAATTGTTTTTGTAATTATTCGACTATTGGAGACATATTGTGAGGCAAAGAAATACGAAAATACCACCCATATAATGGAATCATGTATATCAGATTCTTTTTTTGTGCCTGTCCATGTAGAAAAATTATGAGTGCCATTGAGTTTTCCTACTGAAACCCAATAATGTTGGATGAGGCTATATAAGACTTACACCAATATTGATTCTTGCCTATTGCTTATTTTTATAGAATTTATCCTTCACTCGTAGCTCTAATTCCTTCATCTGTCCCAACATCCTGTGTGTAAAGTTGGAGGATGCTCTTGCAAATACATATGGATTCAAGGTGAATATGATAGAGGTTGTAGTTATAAAAGACGTGTTTAATAATTTTTTAAAACACGTGCATGCCACACGTGCATTCTACTAGTGTTACAAAAGCAAAACAACAATGGCGGCTTATCCACATAAAAGAACATCGTATATATAGTCCTCAAAACACAATGTTGACTAGTAATAGTTGTTATAACAATGCATTAACAAAGCATAGCAAGTTTACTGTTGTGAAAGTAGTTTTTTCAAACAAATCTGCTCGTGTCATTTTCAATTATGGAAACTTAATAACAATGAAAAGTAATTTGTAATCCAAGTATAAAATTAATTTAGACCGCAAGCAACCCCAAAGTAACGCCACTTGTCTCTGACTGGAGATCGAGAATATTTACAAGATAATAACGTCTTATAAAATCCTAAAAAAATCAAATTACCGCACATGTGCTGATTGATACTGTCCTTTACAGAGACGACGGATTAGACCGAGATATAATGTAATAATTTTGGCCTAAGTGGCCCGCCGTCCTCATCGATCGCTGCATATATATATATTGATGCTGACCGGTCTGTTACGATGTGCACCCGATCGAAAAGGGGAAGGGTAGTTTTAGGCACTGCTGCTGGTGGCATGCTAAAAACGCCAGGGTATATCATTAGCCGCCGTCAGTTAAATATTTCCGGCTGCATGCATGAACGATTGAAAGTTCTAGACGTTATCATCATTACCACATGGTACTATAAAAATCAAGCAAAAGTTTGGCAGGGAGCGTGTGGCGAGCTGGACATGACCTTGAACCTCTCGCGCCGTGGCGTGGGGATTTTGACACGATCGACCTAGAAAATTAAAAGCGACCGCTTCAACGTTTTCTCTTTTTTTTTACACCCCTCTTTGCTCCCGATCGAGTCCAATCAAGAGAAGAGAAGAGAGGACGCCAAGCACCTGGACACACACACATGCATGCATGCATGCATCTGGAGAAAGTTACTGCGTCAGCTGCTGCAGCATACAGCCGCTAGGTATTATTCTAACATGAGATTATTGGCAGTTAGTTACCCATAAAATAAACAGAAAATACGTACATGATTCGGCACATGGGTACATTACATGAACGTAGTGGAGAGGTTGCCCATCTAGAAAGCCATCTCCCTGCACCCTTGTCATGCCCATCTGAATAATGGACCCGTTCGTGGACACCCAAAGCACAAGGCATTCATTCATTCCGGTGGAGGAGACCATCTCTTTGTCGTCCATGGGTGCCACACGGTGGACCACTCATCCACTACAGAACTTATGCACCAGCTAACTTTATTTCCAGTTTGAACACCCGGGTTAATTTTTTGAAGCTGCGTGTTCCATTTGTTTAGTTACTACTAAATCCGTCCAGTAATTTCTGATATGAAACAGGTAATAAGAGTCCGCGGACGGGCCGGGTTGGAGAAGGAAATTTTCTGGACAATGCATGCATGCAGATAAAAGCAAAAAGCTAGTTTAATGTATTTCATCATGATGGTCCTATCTGATGTCTTTGGAGTTCTATTATACTCAAATGACAGGAGGAATATGTAATCCTATGTTAGAACAGCTTATAAAATAGTAACAAAGACAAGAACTATAGCGGTATTAGAATTATATGCAAAGTACAGTTAAGTGTGTTAACCATTTCGATCATAACGTTTGAATCGAATCATATATGTGTAGAACAGGAGGACCATATGCATCGTACACATCATGTGGTCATCAAATTTTCTCCAACAATCGTAACGTCGACATGTAACCGAACAGTTGAAAAGGAAAATCAACGTGCATGTTGTTGCTCTCATCAGAAGAGAAGGGGGAGGGAGAGAGAGAGAGAGAGAGAGAGAGAGAGAGAGAGAGAGAGAGAGAGAGAGAGAGAGAGAGAGAGAGATCAGAGAGAGATGAAATGGGCGACCTGCTTCGTTTTCTAGCTTGTTGCCAACAGGGACAAGTTGCGTCGCAAGAGCGGTCGAACTAGTACCACGGAAAGGGGCCGGCGGCACTCCCTTCCGCATTCAGGCTCGCAGCGGCTTGCATTGTGTGCCCCAGAGGCGGCGACGACAAAACAATGCTCGCCTCGCTTGGGGACCTTCGCCCGGCCTCCTCCCCAGCCTATACGCTGATCGATTCGATCCACGGCTGCTGCACACGGTACGGTTTTCTCAAAGGAAAGCACGCACGTTCCGTCGTGTCCAAAACGAGAGTGACACTACTGGCACACTACTGTAGGTAGACGCGGACAGTGCAAGCACAGGCAGCCGTGGTTTGAGCTTTCGATCTGCTAGAGAGATTTCAATGAAGCTTGCATTGGGAGGCCGGGTGGGATCGGAGAGGAGGTTGCGTTGCCGCTGTTTTGCCCAAGTTGCTCTCGTGCATTATGGTTTCTGCTAGCTGCGTGCTTTCAGAGTGTACGTTGACAGGTAGTATAGTGCAGTACGTTCATCGCGCCTTGATGTCTATGGACACGCCAAGCCCGAGCCTCTTTAATTTTCTGTCAATACTTGTGGGCAAAGAGGGTACAGTACGTGTTAATTATACCATTTAGGGGTGTTTGTTTCCCACCTAAATTATTTAATCTAGCTTATAATCTATAATATGAAACAAACACACTATAGATTACTATAGCTAGATTATTCGAATTTATAAGCTAGATTATCATATAATACAATAAGCTACTCTCCTCCAGCTTATAGACGATTATAATCTAGGTTATATAATCTTAGGTGGAAACAAATAGGACCTTACAATGGATCGGAGAGATGGCATTGCGACTGTGATGTAAATAAATAAATCAGTCCGTGGATGAACCGACCGTTTTAGAGCAGGGCCCATTTGGGAGGGCTCCACCGGCTTCTCCTGGCTTTGTGAGAGGGAGGGGAGAGGAGAGAGAAAAATGACTCCGATGAACAGTGTTTTGGCAGGAAGATCGGAGCTGGCTGGAGCCCTCCTAAACGGGACCTTGATAGCCACTTCAGAGTTGAGAGATGAGTTCATAGCAATTTAGGGCCTGTTTGGATTCGGGCGACTAAACTTTAGTCCCATCACATCGGTTGTTTGGACATCAATTAGGAGTATTAAATATAGGCTAATTATAAAACTAATTGCATAAATGGAGATTAATTCACGAGACGAATCTATCAATCCTAATTAATCCACCATTAGCACATGTTTACTGTAGCACAACATTGCCAAATTATGGACTAATTAGGCTTGATGGATTCGCCTCGCAAATTAGTCTCTATTTATGCAATTGATTTTGTAATTAGCCTATATTTAATACTCCTAATTAGTGTCCAAACATCCGATGTGACAGGGACTAAAGTTTAGTCCGGGGTATCCAAACACCCCCTTAGTAAATTTTTAATTCATGGAGAGGAGGGTTAAAGAGAGATGAGTATATGCTCTACATACCCTCTGCCTGCGTAATACTGCAAAGACACTCTCACACGCATGGATATATATGGAAACTTCCAAGGAGGCAAGGAGCTTGCTTTTTTTCCCTCTAGAAAACGTCTTGGAAACAAAGCATATGCAGCCGTCCATGTGTGCGCAGCGCAGCGCACGACGCGAGGAAGGGAACCGATGCGATAAGCATCAGAAAATAGCAGCAACGGGTAGACGACAAGTCGCCCAAATGGGGCACGAGGCGACAAAGCAATGCTCATGCTATAGAGAGCCCGCCTGCCTTTACAGGGGAGCTGAACTAGCACCCTCCCTCCCTCTCTCTCTCGTTCGTTCGTGGGGCTCCTGTCAGTGTCACCTCATGTGATTGCCGGAATGGCTCCTCCCCACCACTCTCTCTCTTTCTCCCACTTGGCCATGTTGCTCCGTTAAATGCTGGACGCACACGCCCTACGCACCAAGGCAAAGCCTATTTGCCTTTGGTGCGTAGTTATTAGTTTGAAGCATTTTTGTCTATGCGATGTGAGCCAAGCACGACTAAAAAAATTATTCATATTCAGATTTGGGTGTAGTTTTGAAGAATTTTTTTGCTAACAATGCAATAGAAAATGTTTCGAAAACTACCGAATTCCACAAATAGACCCTATTATTACAAAAAAAAAAGTTGACGGTACCTGACTGATATCGACTCAATGGTTCAGACAAATGTAATGGAGATACTCAAAAGTAATATTTTTTTGCTGAGTGGTGAGTCACCCAAATAGAGAAATTCCTATACCGATACCTAAGTCTCCTAACCATAATCACTTGATGTTGAGAAATTATATATAGCAGTTATCCCACTCTTTATCGCTTAACTTTTAGAAATTGTTTATTTAAATTTATATGTTTGGAAATGCAAACTATTCTGAAAGTTAGTGATGAGTCACCGGTATTTGTTACAAACTCATAGTTAATTATATAAAATATAACAAATCACATTTTTCTAATTTTGTCTAAGGTGCACATATTGATGTCCTCGATTATATGATGCACATCATGTACTTTTTACTCTAATCTACTACATAATAATAACCAATATGTTGTCCACATTAACCTGAAGATTCACCAAAAGGCAGTATTTGATCAAGGTATGTCGTTCTCATGTCATAAAATAATAATCAAAGGATTCAGAAATTAATTTAATAGCTTGATATTACTGTGACACGTAGGCTCACGCACATAACTTAAGGCCATGAACAACACGAGCACCCTATCATCCAGCTTCCTGAGAAATTTCCTATTGGATTATATATTAATTTATAAGTACAAAAGGAAGCCCAGTTGCCAAAATACTTGGCGCACCCTTGTTTCTAAGAATCTTCTTCTCTGTCACCCACCAAATAAACTAGTCAGTTGACCTATGTCGCGTATTTCTTCCATTCGCCGAATCCTGCGTGACCACACGAATTTTTTTTCTATTGTTTTTATCTCTTCTGCTTTTGAGTCACGATAATCATATATACCTAACTTGTATTTCCCTAAAATCTCAGTTGGGTTTAATTACTTCGGTATCCAACAAATATATTTAGTTTTTTTTTGCGAGTCCAGCGTCATAATCAAGTTGCAATTTGCTCAACTTGCACAGAAAAAGGGTGACGTTGCATGTGTATTTCCACATTCACTACGCAGACCATGACTTTGTTCATGCACGTGCACGTCAATAACGATTATACTACATAATCCCACTTGTTTACGTCACTGTACTGACTCTTGATTTTATTTTATGTTAACGAATTTACAAATAATCGATCGGAAAGTGTACTACTCACACCATTCCAAATTACAATTTATTTTAGCTTTTCTAAATGTACAGACTTTGTTATACATCTAGGCATAATATATATAGATACATAGCAAAATATATATATCTAAAAAAGTTAAAATAAATAGTAATTTGAGACAGAGCAAGTACTTTGCTAGAAAAAAATATCACATGTACTCCTGCAAGATGGAGATCATGGCAAGCAAGGTTGTTTTGTTTTGCTTGAGTGGGCAAAGATGACCAGATGACAGTTCTTGTCCCTGTCATGCATGTACTGCAGCAGGATCACATCCATTCCCATCCCAGGCACCCACTCTTTAACCAATGCAATTGGGAATTTACTGATTGAGCAGTGTTTTCTAGGGTAGGGATTTCTTGCATCGACGCAGACAACAAGCACCCCCCTGTGGCCTAGCCAGGGCTGCCGTAAATACACTCCTTTAATTTTCAAGAATAAATAGGATAAATCAATAAACCAATATAATACTTAGTTCGCATTTATTCTTTCGAGACACAAATTAACTGCAAAACTTTTTTTAGTTCGAAGTTGATGTGCATAGCTCTCGAAATTTAAAGTATTATGTATATGTACCTTGTACTAATGTGAAAGCATGCCGCACCAAGACTGTCTTGGTGAAGATTGAAAGTCCTAGTTAGATAGACAGAAACGAGAGCGTGACTGGAGACCGGAACAGAGAAAGAAATCAAACTGTGCGTTTTGTCGAATTTATTTATCCAAAAACTAAATTAAACATACGAGACAGGTTGCCAAAACAAAAATACCAAAGAAATGTGAATTGATACTTTTTAGAAAAAGTTGCAAAAAACACCCCGGCAAGTCACAGGGGTTTCTAAGTACCCAAATACACATCCCAAGCAATTCCTTACAGTTTTACACCTACAACTTTTACGTACGTATAGCATCACCTGACTCTGTCTCACATACCATGAGGAGATAATAGAGATTCTCCGTGCACGAATAATTGTGCCAAAGCTGGTTCGGGTAAGATAATCACATATAGGACTATAGGAGTGATGCATGGGACACCCAAACTCGAGCAAATTGAGATTTGTGCTCGTGCCAAATTCTCTAAGAAACCTATTTGCTTTTCACTATTTGAGAACACCCGGACCTGCAAGTTGGAATTTCCAATTTTCACTAGCACGCAGCCTGTGCATGTATCATCAAGTACATTATATTGTACCAGTCATAGACGTCCACATCGGCACCCAAGTTGAGAAAATAACAAAGAGATAAACTCCCCGAACCACATGTGCATGCCGTACAAAAAACACATGTAATATATGTGGCCTTTTATGTTCCGCAGGCAGGTAATAATATGAAGCTTTGGGAAGGTGCAGACAAGCAAAATCCACACAACCAAGGCCAGACTTTGCAAGAAGCATAGATTGAATAAGGTAGGTAGAGACTAGTCTCAAGATGTATGGATCTATCTATCTATATATATGCGTGTATCCGCACACATGTGCATGCATCCAAAATAGAAACAAACCGTTCGCTCTATATAGGCCGCGCGCACCACGCCCCACCCCATCATCCATCTATCATCTATCTATCTAAGCATCTGCTAGTATATCAACACAAGTTTGCCCCGGCCAGCCCTAGCAGCAAGGCTAGAACACAGACTGCACGTCTACACGTACAGTAAAGTCTTATCAATAATTCCACACTGTTTCTAGCTAGCGGCGAATACTATCACAGGCCGCAGAGGCTAGCTGCAGGGAGCACACAGAGGCAAGCACACACGCCAAGAAACCAAAGCGAGGAAAGCAGCCAAAGACACCAGGCGAGCACCGAAGCTGTGTAGCTCATCATGGGGATGGAGAGCATGAGCCCCACGGCGGCGGAGGCCTCCTCCGCCTCCTCCTCCTCGCGCTCCACCGGCGCGTCCACGGCCACCACGGAGTCCGGCGTCGCGCAGCAGCCGGTCGCCGCGGCGCCGGCCGGCGGGGAGGTCTCGCCGGCGGACGAGCAGGCCGTCACGTCGCAGCCGTCGGCGGCTGCGGTGGCGCAGGGGTCCTCGCGGTACAAGGGCGTCGTGCCGCAGCCCAACGGGCGCTGGGGCGCGCAGATCTACGAGCGCCACGCCCGGGTGTGGCTCGGCACGTTCCCCGACGAGGAGGCCGCCGCGCGCGCCTACGACGTCGCCGCGCTCCGCTACCGCGGCCGCGAGGCCGCCACCAACTTCCCGGGGGCCGGGGCGTCGGCGCCCGAGCTCGCCTTCCTGCTCGCGCACTCCAAGGCGGAGATCGTCGACATGCTCCGGAAGCACACCTACGCCGACGAGCTCCGCCAGGGCCTGCGCCGCGGCCGCGGCATGGGCGCCCGCGCGCAGCCCACGCCGGCCTGGGCGCGCGCGCTGCTGTTCGAGAAGGCCGTCACGCCCAGCGACGTCGGCAAGCTCAACCGCCTCGTCGTGCCCAAGCAGCACGCCGAGAAGCACTTCCCGCTGAAGCGCTCGCCGGACGCCGCCACCACCGGCAAGGGCGTGCTCCTCAACTTCGAGGACGGCGAGGGCAAGGTGTGGCGGTTCCGGTACTCGTACTGGAACAGCAGCCAGAGCTACGTGCTCACCAAGGGCTGGAGCCGCTTCGTCCGGGAGAAGGGCCTCCGAGCCGGGGACACCATCGTCTTCTCCCACTCCACATACGGCCCGGAGAAGCAGCTCTTCATCGACTGCAAGAAGACCAAGACGGCCGCCACCGACGCGGCGGCCGCCGCACCAGCGGAGAAACCAAAGGAAGCCGCCCGTGTAGTCAGGCTGTTCGGCGTGGACATCGCCGGAGACGGGTGCCAGAAGAGAGCACGGCCGGTGGAGATGGCGTTCGAGCAAGGTCAGGGGTTCTTGAAGAAGCAATGCGTGGCTCATCACCGCTCTCCTGCCCTAGGTGCCTTCTTGTTGTAGCAGCGATCATGTGCATAGTATTCTAGTTCTTCTTCCCCTTTGCTCTTCCGATCCTTCGCATGTTTGATCTCGATCGAATCCAAATTCTAGTATCTGTTCTTCGTCTTCGCAAAGAACTTGTTATGCCAGACGACTGCGGCAAGATGAGTTGTATGTACACCATTAGGAAGTCTAGTCTTGAGATGGTAGTAGTAATCCTACAAGATCATGCAACTTTAATCTGTGGCATCATCGAGTACAGCAATAATAAGTTAATTCGATATGCTAGATGTCGTCGAAGATGTCATTTCTCTCTGTTTTGCTCATAGATTCACTCTTGGCAACATATCTAGCTAGCATGGTTAGCTTTTGCTGTAGCAGTTCGTCATGAATATAGTTGATGTTGCTGCACGCCTGCACATCTGTACTGGGTTGGGTGCTATTAACTAATTAAACAATCCAAGTTAAAGATGCAGAAACCTCATTTGCATATATAATGGAGAAAATTAAGTCTTGGATTCAGAGTTTTACATATACAGCAACATTTGAATATCTTGATTTTTGCGTCATTTCCACTTCAATTGTGCGAGATTCATTTGCTTAATTCATCACAGTGACTACCAATTAATCTCGGTGCTGTTTAGTTGATTCAAAAGGATGGCGAGTCTGGGTATTTATGCATCTTGTTTGAATTAATAGCTGGATATGATTGAACTAAATATTGCCTTATCAAGTTTGTTTCAACTTCATTTTCTTTCATGATCGTAGTTGGTCCTGCAGAAGGATACATCAGCTTTTTCTGCAAAAGAGAATATAGCCCAAAAACTCAAATGCTATTTATTATTTTCTTTCTTCGTATATAACTTTCTTGTATCGTATGTCAGATATCCTTTTGATTCAATTTGTTTCAAGCTTTTAATGGATTTCTGTGTGCAAAATCATGTACCATTTGATCATACATCGTTTATGTATACCCCCCATAAAACACAAAGCTACAGTAATATTTTTGTGTTATGCTCCATTGTTTATTTATCACATCATCATTCCCCTTTCGTGGCTAATTTGAATTATCATATATATATATATATATGTGTGTGTGTGTGTGTGTGTGATCTCAATATCGCTTTTGATTCCAAATATTTTTAGAGAAGATATACTTCTGTATTGGGATTTCTGTGGGGACCACGGTGAAATGCTTACATCGGTATAAAAGGGGGAAATTTGTGAGGGTGAACTATATTGGTTTATCACATGGATATGTATACATACATCTATTTATGTCTAAGTAATACTCTCTCCGTTCCAAATTATAATTCATTTGATTTTTTTAACACCAAGTTTGACCACTCATCTTATATATTCAAAATATTTGTGCAAATATAGTCAAATTTAAGTCATTCTTGAAGAACTTTTATTAATAAAGTAAGACACGATAAAAGAAGTGATATTTTGCACAAATTTTTGAATAAGATTAGCGGTCAAACTTGGAGTTAAAAAGTCAAACAAATTATAATTTGGAATGGAGGGAGTAATAGATAAAGAGATTTTGTTCCCTCTTCCATTTTTTAAATGTTTGGAAGAAGTAATTTGCTCTTCACTTGTGCAAGAGATGTATTGCATCATTATATAGACTTCTTGGCCTCATACTGAGGACAAATATTTGCATTAAAGCATCTCTCTAAACAAAAGTTACCGCCTTTAATTTTGCGAATAGTCCAGTAACACTGTAACAGTCTGTACGTTCCCGAGTCCTAGCTAGTTACAAGTTATAACGTACACTCCAACTATACTTTTGAAGTTATCTACTTTATGTATAGCAACTCTTGATGCCACTTTCTGTTGTGATGGTGCCTATATAGTATCTATTTTTCATGCATTTCTTAAGCTCTAACAGTCAGGAAGATACAAAATAAAGAAAGCACCAAAAAATACTCCTATTTATCCTTCATCGCCATTCATCAGATGGACTGCTTGTCTTCTTTGTAGATTCCGAACTCATCATAACTGTAATTTTCACGTGCTGTATCGTTCCACTGAAAATATTTAATTTTTAGAAATAAACTAATCTTTCGGATCTTTACCCTTTGGACTGGTTACCTGCAGTCTACATGATGGGGAGATTTCTTCAGCTTTGCTGACAAACTTTTCTGCTTCCTCACTTTGTAGATTCAAGAAAAAAAATTACTTATTATGTTATTCTCATCATTGGGTGTGGCATATCGAGCCTATTTAGCTTTGCCGTGCTAGCTGCAGATGCATATATATAGAGATGCTGATGGCGGCAGCGGCGATATGGGTGAGGAGCCCATTATAACGTACGGTTAAAAATTCCACCTTTTCTTGGAAACAACTGTCAAATACTCAATTCCAAGCAATGTGTAAAGTTTAGCCCCTCTTCAATTAATAGTAGCTATGATCGGTTTAATTTCCTCTTGACATGCAAAACCACAGTACGTGCAAGTTCAGCACTAGTCCAAGAAGTAAAACTCGAGATTTCAAGGAAGACACCTCAAATCTAAATGAGGATATATAGATACAAGATAGTGTACAATCTAATGTTGTTTGCAGTATTTGCATGTATTGTTGATTAGATTCTTCATGGAACCTATTCACCTGGATGAGCGCTATACTAAACATGCATAGTCTAACAATGTATGAATGAATTGTGTGCAACGAAGTTGATATTGTCGGATTCAGATTCAAGAGCACTTTCCAATTAATATTATTTTATAAATATTAATAAAACATTGTAGAAATATAATACCCTGCAGCTAGCTTGCTAGCCAGCCAGGCCAATAATGCAACTTGCACAAATAGCACGTACGAGATGGCTGGTTAGGTTCATCGCACTGATCGAGTACATTGAATATTTCAGGTCCTGTTAAACTGGCCAACTTCCTTCCTGCAGTATTTGCTTGTCTAGTTCTGTAGTACGAGTGTCGCATCAACATTAAACTCCTTGCAGTCTGGAATAATTAAGATTAATGATGCCTATATGTAAGACGATCAGAATATGAACATATATATGTGGTACCAACTTGCTCTTGTTGATCCAGAATCCAGATTATGATAGTTCCTTTAATTTTCTACGGACTTCGAGGGAGAAGAAAGCCATCGTCTCTGCTTGTCATCTTTCAAACAAAGCAGCAGCCTGTGAACTTGTGACAATAGTTTACTGTGCATCCACATGTTGCATGAATGCACATTTGAAAATGCATCGCTTTTTCAAATGATTTTGAGGAACATGGGTTCTTTTTTTTTCATTTGAATTATTGCTGTCCGAAGCACCAACCAATTGATACTCCATGTTGAAAAGTCCAAGGATCTAGAAGAGGCGCGGCGACCATCTCAGAACACTCCTCAGGTGACGCAGGCCCAGCTGATGAAGAAGAATACCTACGAGGAAATGTGCTTAATTAATTGTACCAACATGGAATAAAACACAATGTATAAATCAAACCAATATTATACGAATATACAATAATGACACATCAGCAAAGTGCTTGCGCCTGGGCTGCAAGCCAATGCAAGTGTTTGCAGTGTGCAGCTAGCGTCAGTGCATCTGGACATGCACTCTCGCTCGCGTTTAAACATGGCTGGCCACCAGCCAGGCCTTCTGCAAGTGCGTACGGCCGGAGCTTTCTCTACACACACACACTTGTAGTCACCTCCGAGCCGAGGATACGACAACGCTGCAAATGTAGGGCAACGCATGGGTCCTTTCGCTCCTTGTTTTTAGTAGCGCCAGCCAGCAGCGGCAACTAGCTCGCCAAGTTGAGAGACGAAGAAGGAAGATGGCGAGACTTTTCCACCATCGTCGTGGTCGCTGCGTTTGTTGTTGTTGCGTTCTTCTTTCTTCTTCTTCTTCTTCTTCTTCCTCCTCTCGTCCTGCGGCGCCTCTTTTGCAAGTTGATCAAAGAGCACGCGAGTGAATGGCGCCGTCCACGCGTTCTTCTGTTCATTCAGCCACCATGACATTCTTGGTGCAGTCAATGGTCAATGTTCATAGGAATGGCATGTGCGCGTGGCAAATTGCAGCGCCGGTAGTCCAGCGAGAACAGAAATAAACTGGCCAACCTAATACTAGTAGGTTAAGTAACCCGCAGCTTGCCCTAGTTTCTCTTTTTCAATTACAAGATCACACACCCACAACTAAGTGCGTATTTAATTATCGCGCGCCTACTAAATAGTATATCATCACTAAATTAGACGTAAATAAATTGTGGCACACTAAAATTTGAGTCTTGCTTAGTAGAGTCGTACCCTCAGGTCTTCGCCACTAAGTTTTTCTCCTAAGAAATTTAAAAGGGTAGTCCGTTCAAGCTTAATGTGCTTTCGATCAGTATGCTATTTCTAGTCTTAATTATACCTTTACATGACAACTTCCATTAAAGAAATGAAGCGTCTAGAAAAGGGGGATAAAGCAACTCTGTCAAACAGGAAAGGAATATGGGCGCACATGCACATAAGACTGCGGTCAGGCATGGATGATGTGTACAGATGCCCCCATGAACTGTAATAAACGGTTATATACTCGATCAACGTCGTCTGATTCGTCAAACTCGGCTACCATGAACACGAGGTGGGATGAAGATTTCACCATTTTGAAAATAAATACATGTATACAAATTCAAAAAACAAGCATTTTTTTCCTCCAGTGTTGATATATATGTGTTTGTTGATTTCCACATTAATTAGTTTGTACCTTCACTCGTTCATTATTCTCAATATTAGTTGATAGCTACAGTGTTCAATTGATCAACTCGTAGGAAGTCCAACTTGAAAACTAATTTGCACAACTGCTACGAGCCTCTATTCAAGTATATATGGGTTTTATTTGTGCCAACTCAATTTAGTATTGAATTTACTATATACCCCCCCTACTTTTTGAACACACTCCTTCCATTTGTAATTATAAGGCTTATTTTGTCATTAGGATAAACTTTTGATGTGTGTTTTGTTGATTTCCACATTAATTAGTTTGTACCTTCACTCTCATTCTCAAGATTATTAGTTGATAGCTAGAGTGTTTAATTAATCAACTTGTAGGAAGTCCAACTTGAAAACTAATTTTCACAAACTAATCTTCACAACTGCTACGAGCCGAAATTATTAAGTATATATGTGTTCTGTTTGTGCCACCAAATTCGATTTAGTATTAAATTTACTATCCCCCTACGTTTTGGAACACACTCCTTCCATTTGGAATTATAAGGCTTATTTTGTCATTAGGATAAACTTTTGACTATATAATTTTTATGACATAAAGTTGATATGAGCAGGTTCATATTAAAAATATCGTCTTGTGAGTATATTTTTTATCACACAAGTGAGATATTAATAGAGTAATTCTTGATCAATGCCTTGTCATAACGAAATGAATTACGCCTTGGAATAACAAAATGGATAGAGTATATCACTTGTTGTCTCGACCCGACAATAAATTTATCTCGTCATTATACAGGACGTGACACTTGAAGCGCGCTCCGACAAGAACACACCTCTAGCACCCCAACTACGACCACATCCCCTAGCCTTTCCACAATACCGCGGTCTGACCGCACGAGAGAGAACCAAAGGATTCAATCCATATCAGAAAATTCGAATTGGACTAGGCAACAATCAGAATGCATGCATGGCTGAAGAGGCATTCAAAGGCAATGTGGATAACCACACAAGCCAGCCAGCCAGCCAGCTAGTGTTGCAACTTGTGCATCCGCTTTCCAAGGGTGAAAAGAGAACCTAGACCAGCATAGCTGGTTTGGCCCGGCAGGACACGCGCGGAGCACACGGTTTCCGACCGGCAGCCGGAGCCGGCGCCAGCAAGTGGCCAAGTGACCGGCCCGCCCGGCCGGGGCCGCGGCGGCGGCTCAGGTTTCCATTCCGGCAGGCCCTCTTCGTTCCTGAGCCTTGCAATTGAGCATGCAACTTGGACTGCTAGCTACTGGGCCGTGGGCACCCCTACCCTATCTATCTTTTCCCTAGCTACTGCTGCTACCCGCTGCAGTGCTGCTGCTGCTGACTGGCCTTGTTGCATAAAGTTGGATGGTTCAAAGAACGCGGGATGCCACTTGCATATACATATGTGCAAGTGTGCAGTGTTTACTGTAGCCCTATTTGGTTTAGTAGCACGGGGAACTGTAGCCAACTTTGACCATTAATTAGAGGTATTAAATAAAGGCAGTTTAGAAAACTAGCTCCACAATCCCTGTGCTACTTCGCGAGACGAATCTAATGAGACTTTTGACCACATGATTAGTGGATGGTTACTGTAGCGTTACTGTAGCCAATCATGAATTAATTAGGCTCATCAGATTCGTTGCGCAAAGTTGCACCCATATGTAAAATGGTTTTACAAATAAACTTCATTTAGTACTTCATGCATGCAAGATTTTTTCTTGTAGCGCTAGGTGTGCTAGGGAGAACCAAACAGGGCCTGATCCACTTCAGAGTGTGTACATGCATGTCATTTCTGTCATCGAGTGAAAGGATCTTAGTGATGCCTAGATGGGGGTGAATAGGCGAACCTGTAAAACCTAAAAGTTCTTCGCAGCAGTTAAACCTGTCGGAACTTCCAATCAGGGATAGGAAGTTCCGACGGAACTTCCGATGATACAAAGGATTTATAACGAAATTCAAAAACTAAATCGAAACCGCGAAACCTGGCTGAATCAAAAGTTGCATAGTGATACTAGGAACCTTCTGCAACCAACCCTAGCAAGCTCAATAATAAGAATACGTAGATCGGGACAAAACAAGGTCTATGTCAACAAGAACTAGATATGAACGATATGAACAAGACACAAGCATTTTTATCCCGAAGTTCACTTCCACTAAGGAAACTACGTCTCCGTTGAGGAGCTCATAAAGAGCCGGATCTTCACTAACCCTTTCCTCACTCAATCAACCACTAAAGAGGATTGAGTCACTTACTATCAAATTCATGAAGGATTGGGCAATACAAACTTCCCGGGGCGCACACACACGAGAGAGCGCTCCATGGGCGACGCCGAACCGTCTAGAAGCAAGCTTCAAAAGTAACAAACGCGAATCAATGCTTGGAGATGCTTCAAGTGCTCATGGGAGGAAGGGGGCTGCCCTCTTTCTCAAGGGAACAAGTCACACACCTCAATCTCTCTCTCACCCACGCCCTAGCTCAAATCAATGCAAGGATTAGCTCAAGGAGGGAGTGGGGGAGTGGATTGAATGCTCAAGGAGGTGTTTTTCTCGAGTTAGGTCAGCAGCCAAAGAAAGAGGGGGTGAAGGGGTCTTTATACCCGAGCCCCCAAAACTAGCCGTTACTGCGCAGTTAGTGTGCTTGGGGTCGGAACTTCCGACCCTCACAATAAAATTTGGCCGAGGACCCCTGGTCGGAAGTCCCCAGAGACTTCCAACCCTGGTCCGAACTTCCGATCCCTGATCGGAACTTCCGACCAGGCTATTTCTGCTGGTTTTAAGTTTTTTTTTAAAGGATTGGGTCTCTCAAATATTTTTGGCTTTTCTACTAAGCACTCTAGCATCTCCAGAACACTTATTCGCATCCCTCTTAACAGTACGGTGTTTCCTATACTCAAATTTAAAAAGGAAAATTAATAAATATCTTCTTTGAGCTCCAACACCGTCCATTAAGCAATTTGGCATCTTTTACGCGCATTTTTCATTTCATTGCATCATAACCTATTCAAATATCGATAAACTCATTAGCTCCTTAATTATGCATGTCATCAACACCAAAACCCACTTAGGGGGCCAAATGCACTTTCAATCTCCCCCTTTTTGGTGATTGATGACAACACAACTAAGGCTCATAAATAAATTCATAAATCGGTTTTGAACCAATCATATAGTTGAGCTCCCCCTTAATATGTGCATCTTTCATAATGAAATAAAAAATGGCCTCAAATGCCAATGACACAAATTAAGAGAGCTCCCCCTATATCATTAAATCCGCAGGGTGCAAAGTGTGATAATAATCAACCATGATGCATATGACAAGATATATCACAATAACAAAGTGGAAATAAGCATTACACCAAGTCAAGATCATCACAAACATTAAGTTCTAGAACCACACTAGCATAAGAGTCATGAATAAGTCTTACAAATTCAAAGTTTCACTTGGCACATCACACATAACCCAAATACATAACGAATGTCTTACATGTCCACAAGCCACACGTAGTTCAAAGTTCACAAGCTACGATAGATAGATAGATAGATAGATAGATAGATAGATAGATAGATAGATAGATAGATAAAACATCCATCATACATTCATGGCTCTATGGTGAGCTCACTCCCCCTTTGGCATTAAGCTCCAAAAAGGAGAGGCCCTTCCATAGCCACTACCCATCATCATCGTCGTCGTTGTTGTCCTCCAGCTCGGTGGAAGAGTTGGCAGCGGAGACGTCTTCTTCTTCATCTTCATCCGACTCCTCACGCCCACCCAAGTCTTCCTCAAAGTCTTCACCATATTGAGGAGCACCAAACAACATAGATGGGTCTCTTATCCCCTCCCAAGGGTTGTAGAAGATGGGAGGAGGAGGAAAGTCCATAGGAGCCCGAACCGGTGAGTGTGGAATGCCGCTCTTGGCCATGATCTCCTTTTGCCTAGCTTCAATCTTGAGGAGCTTCTCATCCCACACCGAAACAAGCAAAGAGACCTTTGGATATGAAGCCAAAAATACCCTTCTTCTTCGGTGCCCTAGGAGGTGAACCACGTGAGGTAGAGGGGCCACGAAAAGTAGAAGTACCACGAGAGCTTGATGGAGCTTGAGAACTAGGTCCTTGAGATGACTCGGCAGCTCTTCTTTGAGGTTCATGCTTGCCAAGCTTGACAAGTCGCTCAATGGTGCCTTTGCTTGGCCTATAGACTTGATGGCCCTTGTCAGTGAGGATCTCGGCACCAGTCACCGCCTTGATCATGGCAAAGATATACGAGGCATAGTTGCAGCTCTTCTTGGGTGACACGGAACACACAATAATCTCTTCCCAAATGAAATCAAACACAATAAAAGCTTCACTACCTGGAGCCATCCTTGCAAGCAAGTTCCTTGACATGTTTGAGATATTATCCGCATCTCCTCCCATAGGATACACCGTGTAAAGGAAGAGATTATTGAGCAGCTTGTAGTATGGAGTGAGGCCACTAACCGTACCAAGCTTGATGTCACCATAAGCATGGTCATACATAAAGGTCATGTCTTCATCACTTAGCACATTCTCCTCTCCATGAAGCTTGTTGTTGACGCCAGATTTTGACACGTGTTGAATCGGCGTCAGAAAAGGGAGAGATTGGCCGATGCGGCAGATTTAAAGGCTACAGTTGGGAATCGACCGATTGACGCTACAGTTTGGAATCGGCCGATTGGCGCTGCAGTGTTTCGTGCGATTGGCGAATGGAGTTGGTGGGGGTCGGCCGATTGAAAGGCTGGAGCGTTTGGGCCAATGTGGGCTTGCGCCAATAGATAGGGGATGAAGCCAATGGAATCCCAACAGAGGATCCCAGGCAAAGATGACCTGACGTTGGTCAAAGAACGACGTCGACTCGGTCGAGGAGCAATGGAAGGAGTCCGGATTGGACTAGGAGATGGTAGCAGAAGATTCTGCGGGAGCCCGTTTCCTTTAGGAAAGTCTTATAGATATAGTAGTTTTTATTTAAATCATGTAACGGATCGTAATGGATCAGGAGTCTTAGTCCTAGGGTATAAATAGAAGCAGTCAGAGTTTTGTAGAAAAATATACATCAATCAATACAAACAATCTACTTTTTCATCGTACTTTACTTTCAAGTCGGCGACTTCGCCAATACATCTTTTCCTTTCACGAGTTCGTACGGATTGGCAGGGCTGCATCGACACGATCTCTGGCCAATTGGTAGGTTCCGTTTATCGAATAACATCTAAGGCATCGTCGTTGTTTCGTTTAGATTTATTCACCAGTTATCGATATTTACTAGAATTATAGATTTTACCTATTGTTCTAGTTTTATCACCAGTTATCCAGCTTGAGATCGAACTTTCGGCTTTATCATTATTTTTCCTTGTTCATCATCATATAGCCGATTAGATCTATTTCGAGTGTTGCATCTGTAGCGATTGTTTAAGTTACTCCAGTAGTTTCTCTGCAGTCGCTACGTGATTATCGGCTAATCTATAGTTGGTCATCTTCATAGCAAATCGGCTGATTCGCTGATACGCTTCTCGAAACAGATCGGAACTTTAGCCAATCGAAACCCCAGGATTTAATATTTTTCTTTCCTTGTCAATCAACAGGTCAGATTGACTGGCACGCCGCGCCAACTGCACCAGGGCAATCACCCGAACAGGAGTTAAGCAGATTCTCTCGGGTCGTGTGTCCGACGCTGAAGGTCATCGGCCGATTCCCGGCCGATTTTTAGCGCCAACACACTTTTGGCACGCCCGGTGGGACCACCTCAATATCCAACATGTCAAAGACCGCCGAAATCTCTGAAAACAACATCATTGAGGTTACGGAGGCAGATCTCAAGGACGACCAGAAAGAAGAACTGGCAAGACACCTAGAAGACTACAAGAAGGTATACCTGCAATCTTTCAGTCGTACCAGAAGCGGGGAGACCGTCAAGAAAGCTCCTCTTCCAATTCCCCGCGAGATCACCATCGCTGAGGACTCGGGCAAGATGTCGGATATGATTCAACAGTCCGTTTATCAGGATTTCATCGACCAATCCTTAGTAATGACCAACACGGTATACAATGCCGTCATCAGTTCTCTGGTCAGCGGAGTAGCTCAGGGATATCAGGGGCCAGCATACGCCCCACCTGTTGCAGCTCCAGTCAGAAGCTTACCAGGCATATCTCACTCGGCTCCTCAGCCGATATCAACACAACATGGAGGATATCAACAAAACATGGATTGGACAGCAAGGATAGCGGAGGTGATTCAAGACCAATTCGGGTTGAAGCCGAAGGTACAAACTATACGTACAAAACGCCATACCCACCTGCCTACGATCTACTGTTGTTTCCCCATCGGTACAAAGTTCCTGACTTCACCAAGTTCTTGGGGCTGGATGACACCTCAACTGTGGAGCACGTAAATAGATTCATCATCCAGTGTGGGGAGGCCGCCACACAAGATGCTTTGCGGGTGCATCTGTTCTCGTCGTCTCTGTCTGGATCGGCTTTCCAGTGGTTCACTACGCTACCACCCAATTCCATCGTTACTTGGGCCGATCTGGAGAAGCAATTCCACAAGTACTTCTACACGGGGGTCCACGAGATGAAGCTTTCAGATCTGACCAGCCTCAGGCAGAGGAGCGACGAACCAGTAACTAATTACGTACAGAGGTTCAGAGAGGTCAGAATAGCCCTGACCGACGCTCAGCTGGCCGATATCGCCTTCCAAGGTCTCCTGCCACACATCAAGGAGAGGTACGCCTCACAAGAGTTTGAAAGTTTAAGTCAGATCGTTCACCGATTGGCCGGTCAAGAAGTACGTCCGTTTGATCAGTGGAGGAATTTTTAGAAAAAGGTGGCATATTTAGAAGGATCTGAATCTGAGGAAGAAGAGGAAATCGGCCGAGCAGAATGGGAAAGAAAGAACCAGAGGCATTCGGTTTTGACATGTCAAAGGCCGACAAAATCTTCGACTTACTTCTCCAAGAGGGGCAGATCAAGCTCTCACCTTACCACACCATTCCGTCGGCCGAACAGCTCAAAAAGATGAAATATTGCAAGTGGCACAATGCCACGTCTCACGACACAAATGAGTGCAAAATTTTCCGTCAGCAGATATAGTCGGCCATTGAGCAAGGAAGACTCAAATTCGAAGTCTCGGCGAAGCTAGTAAAGCCGATGAAAATTGATCAACATCCTTTCCCTGCTAACATGGTTGATACGGGAAAAAACTTGCTTCAAACCAAGGTGCTGACGTTGGAATTGGCTAAAAGAAGCGGCGCCGTAGACCCCGGAAATCAGGCTACGATAGACGATGTCAAAGGGAAAAGGCGGCTTGAAGACGAGGGTGAAGGATCAGAGCGATCGCGTAGACCCGTCACCTCCCTATTCTTGCTCAACAAATATCAGCGGCAGCAGGAAAGATCGAGATACCGCGAAGAGATGATACGCCGACACGAAGATCATTGGCGATGCCCGTTCTTCATCCATTGCTGGGAAAATAACCTCAGATTACCATCAGCTGATAATTGCCCTGAGTGCAGCGGACCATATCACAACAATCGCCCGCTCAAGAGGTCGCGCTCCAGAGACAGAGGATCAGAGCCGATCAGCAGGAACTGGCGCGAACAAGGGGCACAGTTGACCGGTATGATCGGCCAAGGGGCAGGCTCGAACAGTATGCTCGGCCGGGAGGCAGGATCGACCAGCACAAGCGATTGGGGGGCGGAACCAGCGCACACGATCGGCTAGAAGAAACGGCCGACGCTAGGGTGTCAGATGAGAACCCCCTAGGAAGGGAACCAGACTGGGAGTGTGCCAAACCGCCGGCCAAACCGGTGAACCCCAGGTGGTGCCCTAATGGACTATCCTAATCCCAAAAACGAAGGATCCAACGTCTGCGCCAATGGGAACAACAAGAGGAAGAGCAGATGCAGATGGTGGATGAGAAAGACGATAGGTCTCGAGTCTGGGGCCCCAAAAGAAACAACAATAAGGAAAGTGACAATCAAGAATCGGCAGCGGACGTCAGCATGGTGTTCATCTTCCAAATGGAGTTCATGGCGCCCGCCGATCGAGACGACACGACAAGGATGGAGGAGCAGATGGCGTAATTGGTTTTGGAGCCAATGACAGCCACTTTTGAGAAATCGGAAGATAAAAAAAGACAACATCTCAAGGCTCTGTTCCTCAAAGGACACGTTAACGGACGACCTGTCACCAGGTTACTAGTAGACGGAGGCGCTGCAGTCAATATCATGCCATATGCCATGTTCCGGATGTTGGGCAAAAGCGACGAAGATCTGACCAAGACGGACATGATGCTCAAAGACTTCGAAGGCAACGTGTCTCCCACCCGCGGAGCGCTCTACGTCGACCTCACCATCGGCAGTAAGACCCTTCCCACTACCTTCTTTATTATTAATGGCAAGGGGTCCTACAACATGTTGCTTGGTCGCGATTGGATACACACGAATTGTTGCGTCCTATCTACAATGCACCAATGCCTCGTACAGTGGGTCGGCGACAATACCGAGATAGTCACCGCCGATTCCGCCTATAGTGTTGTGGCGGCCGATACACAACAGTGGAGCTGTGAACACGTCAAGTGTATATCCGGTAGGACTTGGGACACCGATTTCCTAAAAGTGTCCGATTTTGGCCTACAGCCGATCCAAGCAGTCGGCTCTGAGGATTCAGACTAGATGAATCAGTTCCTCCAAGAAGACGGGAAGCTTGGGCATGGATTGACGTCGGCCGATTCATTAGAGATGGTGGATTTAGGAGATGGTAGCAAGCCAAGGCCGACGTATATTAGTGCTAGCTTGGATCCCGAGTACAAGTATAAATTGATAAGTTTATTAAAAGAGTTTAAAGATTATTTTGCCTGGGAATACCATGAGATGCCTGGTCTAGACCGGTCCATTGTCGAACACCAGTTGCCCATAAAACCAGGATATCGGCTGTATCAGCAGCCTGCACGACGATGCAACCCTAAAATTCTACCTGATATAAAGGCCGAGATTACAAGACTGATTGAAGCGAAATTCTACCTGATATAAAGGCCGAGATTACAAGACTGCAGTGCCGTTACGCCGAGTGTATTTCTAATATTGTACCAGTATACAAGAAAAATGGAAAGTTGTGCGTATGCATCGACTTCAGGAACCTAAATCAGGCTACACCGATGGACGGGTATCCAATACCGACAGCCGATGTTTTGATAGATGCCGCCGTAGGACATAAAGTCATCAGTTTCATGGACAGTAATGCTGGGTACAATCAAATAATAATGGCCGAAGAAGATATTTCAAAAACGGCTTTCAGGTGTCTGGGCCACCTCGGTTTATTCGAGTGGGTGGTAATGACCTTCGGATTAAAGAACGCCGGCGCTACATACCAACGGGCTATGGATTATATCTTTCACAAGCTTATTGGTGTATCGGTAGAAATCTACATCGACGATGTTGTGGTCAAATGAAAAGGTCATCAGGAACATCTGGCCGATTTACAAGAGGTGTTGGAGTGCACAAGGAAGCATGGGTTGAAAATGAACCCGAACAAGTGTGCATTCGGTGTGTCGGCCGGGCAGTTCTTAGGATTCATGGTCCATGAGCGCGGGATAGAAGTCAACCGGAAAACCATAGTTGCCATCAATAAGGTTGTGGCCCCGCAGAATAAAACTGAGCTGCAGTCCCTAATCGGCAAGGTCAACTTTATCAGAAGATTCATATCCAACTTGTCTGGGCGTATTCAAGCTTTCACTCGTTTGTTGAAATTGAAGCCCAATCAGGAATTCGTGTGGGGAGAAGAACAACGCAAATCATTAGAAGACATCAAGCAATATCTAATTTCGCCACCTGTATTAGTCCCGCCACAGGCTGACAAGCCGTTCAAACTATACTTATCGGCCGACGAGCGGGCTATCGGATCGGCGCTGGCACAGGAGTTTGAAGGAAAAGAACAGGTAGTATATTATGTCAGCAGAAGACTCCTGGACGCCAAAACGAGATATTCCCCGGTGGAACGGCTGTGCCTGTGTCTATATTCCTCGTGTACCAAGCTCAGGCACTATTTGTTATTGGCAGAGTGCATAGTCGTAAGCAAGGATGACGTGGTGAAATACATGCTATCACTGTCAATTTTGAAAGGACGGATTGGAAAGTGGATCCTGGCTCTATCAGAGTTTGACCTAAGGTACGAATCGGCCAAAGCTGTCAAGGGTCAAGTCATGACCGATTTTGTGGCTCAGCATTGTGGACCAGAAATCGCTGTCGTTGAACCAGTTCCATGGACTCTATACTTCGATGGTTCCTCGTATGGGGTCGGATCAGGAATCGGCATCGTTCTCATATCGCCTCGGGGGGCAAGTTATGATTTCTCTTTGCCGATAGAGGCATCCGCGACCAACAACCAAGCGGAATCTCGAGCCGTCCTAAAAGGTATCCAATTGTTAAGAGAAATCAAAGGCAACGCGGTGGAAATTTTTGGAGATTCCATGCTCATTGTGGATCAATCAACGGGGAGATCTGAATGCAAAGATGATATCTTAAGGATTTATTATGAAGATTGCCTCCAACTGTTAAAAGGATTCAAATCTGCGGTTATTGAGCACATTCCCAGAAATTACAATGAAGAGGCCAATAGGCTTGCCCAACACGCGTCCGGGTATCGGCCAATTCGAGGCGCCATGACTCTGGAACTTGCGGCCGACGATTGGCGAAAGGAGATTGCCGATTACTTGAAAGATCCATCCAAGAAAGTGTATCGGCGAGTGCGTTTTCAGGCCACGAAATATGTGTTGCTCGAAGACGATTTGATTTACTGGACGATTGATGGGGTTCTACTCAAATGCCTGGGAACGGAAGAAGCAAAGGTCCTGATGGGAGAAATCCACGAGGGCGTATGCGGAGCTCATCAATCAGCTCACAAGATGAAGTAGATGATCAGAAACAACGGGTATTATTGGCCGATGATTCTTGAAGATTGTTTTAAATATTATAAAGGTTGTCAAGACTGTCAGAAGTTTGGCAATGTGCAGCACGCACCAGTCTTGGCTATGAATCCGATAATCAAACCATGGCCGTTTAGAGGTTGGGGGATAGACCTCATCGGACAGATTTACCCTCCATCAAGCAAAGGGCACAAGTTTATATTAGTAGCCACTGATTATTTTACCAAATGGGTGGAGGCAGTTCTGTTAATGACCGTGACATCGGCCGCTATGATCGATTTCGTGAGAGACCATATTGTTTATCGGTTCGGTATCCCTCAAACCATCACAACTGATCAAGGAACGATGTTCACCTCAGGGGAGTTCGAAGAATTCACCGCCGATATGGGGATCAAATTGTTGAATTCTTCTCCGTATTATGCTCAAGCCAACGGCCAGACCGAATCATCCAATAAAGGGATAATCAAGTTGATCAAGAGGAAGATAGAGGAACAACCCAAGAAGTGGCACCTGTCTTTAACCGAATCTCTATGGGCTTACAGGATGGCCTGTCACGGGGCCACTAAGATATCTCCTTATCAGTTGGTATATGGTTACGAGGCAGTATTGCCTTGGGAATTAAGGACGGGGTCAAGGCGCATATTGCTTCAAGATCAGTTGACGGACGATAACTATTCCCTCCTCATGAAGGGAGAGCTCGACGATTTGGCGGGTCAGCGATTAAGGGCCCTGATTAGTATTGAAGAAAACAAGAAAAGAGTGGCCAGGTGGTATGACAAGAAGGCCAAAGTCAAACAATTCTCCCAAGGAGATTTGGCATGGAAGTTAGTGCTGCCGATAGGGTCTAAGGATCCCAAAGTCGGTAAATGGTCGCCCACATGGGAAGGGCCGTATAAAATCAGCTGATGTGCTCCGGGAAATGCATATATACTAGAAACTATCGAAGGGGAAGAATTCATAAGAGCCTTAAACGGGAGATATCTAAAGAGGTATTATCCCAGTATATGGGTGGGTGCATAACTTACGATAGGGTGCATCAAGACAACGTGGCCAACTCCTATTGGCTCCTATCTATAAAGCTGATGTAAAGATAACATCGCCTTAAGTACGAAACATTCGATTTAGTCTGAACGATTCATTATTCGGTAAGAACAGCAGGGTACATGGCCGACACGGTACAAGACGCTCTTAGAACAAAAGTACCAACATATTTATTGACCATATAGTTCACCCGAGGAGGGCATTAATAGCCGCAATCGCCCGTTGCCTAACTTGATCAGCCGAGTCTAAGGTTCTTTGGTCGTCATCAGCCGATCCGGGGACTTCTGGCATACGACGATGGATTTTTATTGCTTCATGGGCGAGGTTCTCCCTCTCCTGCTTCAGCTCGGCGATGACAGATGGGAGGTCTTGGAGTCTTTTTTCTTCAGCAGCTATGGCCTTGGTCACCTGCTCCATTTCCTTGGCTAGCTCTGCCCTTCGCCGTTTAAGACGGTCTATGGCACCGACGATATCTGGACGAGAATTTTCAAGGAAGCTGATTCGTCGATGCACCTCTTGAGCTCGATGTTTGTAGGAGTCTTCCTCCTCGCGGGCTTTCGCTAGTTTGCCACGATCGGCCATATGGCGCAAGGCCCTGAACACTGGAGTCTGCATTGACTCTATGTATGCGGCAGGTTCCAGAGCCTCTGTCGCTTCCTCTGGAATTCGGCCTTTGATTTCACTAAGAAGTTGCCGAATCGGCGAGGCGTCTTCCACTAATCGGCCGATGTCGTCTTGGAGGAGGGTCCGTATACTCTAGAGCTTGGCACGGACGTCATCAGGGATAGAGCTCAGTATGACTTGGCGTGAAGCAACCTCTTCATCGTTAGAAAGTGCAACCGCAAAAGAAAAAAGACTGTTGTTGGGAGTGTCCTGCTCCTGCGAAAGAATGAAAAATATATATGGATTAGCCAACGATAAGGGAAAATCGGCTGATTTGGGTGACAAGTTCCTTACCTCTTTGAAGCGAATTTCTTCTGCTTGCGCCGGCGGGAATGCCACCCTCATCTCGGGAACTGGCGCGATTGGCTCATCGGAAGAAGAAGATTCGACGACTATCGGTGCCCTGCTCGGGCCAGCCCCCTGGAAAGGTATGGGAAGTGGATTTTATAAGTATAATGCAAATGATTAAGTCTGATGATATATAATGACTACCGTACCTCTGTGAGTCATCCGGCCGATGGTTGTTGAAAAGGTACGATCGATGCACCCAAGGTAGCCTGCATCAAAAATCGGTTAGTTTTTGGTTAAGTATCAAAAAAGAGTTAAGAGACTCTCTACCTCGAAAGGAGGAATTGCTGGCGTTCTGGTTTCTGCCTGGGATGTAGCCGATTGCTGCGGAGACTGCAGTGGGGCGATTTGCGCAGCCTGACAGAAAGAATAAATTAATATCGATAGAATACATAGAAGTATGTGAGGTATGTGAAATTACCTGAACAACTTCTACTAGCAATGATGCAGCAGCCGCTCCAACTTCTGTAGCAGCCTGGGGATCAACTTCCTCAATAATCGGCAGAGTCGGCGCAGCTAAAGGTTCAGCCGATGCCGCCGCCGATTGATTAGCCGGTTCTATACGGACACGCACTCGGCGGCTCGTCTTCTTTAAAGAGGGTCTCCTCGGCGTTTGTTTCGATCGGCCGGTGGTGATGTCTTTGATGGTTGAAGCATGGTAGCCGATGAGTGGGAATGTTCTGTATGGGCGGCTATTCTCTATCGGCCTACCACTTCGGCTTCGCGTCGGAGGTAGTTGACTTTCAGACTGAAAAGGGAAATAAGAGTTAGCGGCAAATTTGTAGCATAAAAAGGAATAACATCGAAATCGGCCGAGAAAAAGGGCAGTACCGCTGCGTTTGGGTTGATGTTGTCAGGATCCAGATCATTGCAATATCTTGAAGGAGATGCACAAAAGAGATGCTGCTTCCATTCTGCCCACCATAACTTGAATTGTTGAACAGCAAAAGGAGCCACTATCCAATTTCTTAGATCAATGGTACTAGAGTCTGGCACTGAATTGCACAGGCAATTGTAGTCAAGGCCCTTAGTGAGCTCATCTCGGAATTTTGCGCGGCCGGCAAAATAAACTTGAATCGGCAGTTGACCAAGGCCGAACTGCCGTGCTGCAACTGATGGGTTGTAAAATTCATAAGTTGGGGAGTCTTTCCCAGCGAAGAAGTTCGCCGGTAAGATCCCTGGTCTGATCAAGGCGTCCATGAGATCATTATCAAAGGAGTTGGACGTCAAATCATAGCAGAAGGGAAGCTCAAAAGGTGGCTCTGTTCTCTGGTACGGGTACCAACTGATGGTTTCCTCACTAAAGCCATTGTAAAAACATCTGAAATACTCGGCTGTCTGGGTGGCGGTGAACTTGCAACCAGGGAAAGCTGATGTCGCTTCGCCGAAAGAGGTGCACCGTCGTCGTACTGTGGGGTTCTCCTCTGACTCAATGTTGGGGAATGTCTTGGTCTCTATCTGCTGCCGGGAGATTTTGCTCATGTACAAGTTGAGCCAGAGGGTGATAAACCACCAGGGGCCACCAGGGTTACCAATCGGCTCTCCTTTTGATAGTTTGATGCTGATCTGGTGCATCATGTGGTAGGCCGATCCTAGCAGATGTTTCAAAAGAGGGATGGTGGATCCTCTTGACAGGGCTTCGGCCAGAGCTTGTGTGTTTGAAGAAGGGCCAACCGCTCTACTGCAGAAGAAGTGCTTCTCTAGCCACATCATCAAGAACGCTGAATGTTCTCTCTCCAAAATCATACCGGTCCTCATGTTTCTGTTGATATACCCTTTCCACCCGCCGATTCCTTTCGTCTCTAGCCGATGGGTCGGCTTGATCAGATAATCAAAGGGTGTATCGGGGGAGGAAATGTCGAGGCCAGTCAGCATCAGGACATCGGCCAAAGTTGGGGTCATGGGTCCGTGCCCAAAGAGAAACGTATTGAGCGCGTCAGACCAGAAATAGGATGCTGCTATTACCAGGGGTTCATTCTTCTCCATCTGGGACAAAGAGAGATTGATGCACTGGCCAATTTTTGATTCATCCCATTGAACTCTCTTGGAGTTGGCCATTCTTTGGTACCACTCTTTCCATCCGGGAGTTTCATTCGGCCAAGATCTAAAAGTGCCTGACCACTGACCCAAATCCATAGGTGATTGCTTGAAAGGGATTCTATGGGTTTCTAAGTTAATCAAATTAGTCGGGTCTAGATTTCCCATAGGGCCTAAGCAGATGAGACCAGGAGCTTCGGAAAGGGGAATAGTGATTTGGTGTCTAACTGCCTAAAAAAGGTAAAAAGGGAGGAACTAAGAATAGATCTAAAGGATGCATGGGTGGTAAAAAGTAAAAGGGGAAGGTTTCGGATGTTTACCTCCGGGATGAAGCTCATCGTCGCCAATGGAATCGATGATGGAACCGCCATCGCCGATGGAGCTGCTGGCGGAGCCTCCGTGGTTGGTGGAGTTGCTGATGGTGCCACCATTGAAGGAATGAAGCGGAATGTAGACGAAAGAAGGATCGCCGGAGAATGCGGTTGGAAACCAAGAGGGCGCTCGGAGAAGATAGAAAGTAATTCGTTGGGGAGGAAATTACTAAGCTCGTGGAGAAGAAGCGGCGGAGAACGCCAGTATTTAAGGACAGTCTGAGAGAGAAGGGGTAAAGGCGGGATTTTTGCCGCGCCGTCTACACGAATTCCAGGCGCCCAGTTCGACAAGATTGCAATCATCATGTAGAAGACCGCGATACGGAAGGAGATTTTTGCCACGTTTGTTTTGGAGGAGAGATTAAAAAACAATTTCGAAGTAAAAGTCATGTTTTACTCCGAAACTGGGGGGGCATGTGTTGACGCCAGATTTTGACACGTGTTGAATCGGCGTCAGGAAAGGGAGAGATTGGCTGATGCGGCAGATTTAAAGGCTACAGTTGGGAATCAGCCGATTGACGCTACAGTTTGGAATCGGCCGATCGGCGCTGCAGTGTTTCGTGCGATTGGCGAATGGAGTTGGTGGTGGTCGGCCGATTGAAAGGCTGGAGCGTTTGGGCCAATGTGGGCTTGCGCCAATAGATAGAGGATGAAGCCAATGGAATCCCAACAGAGGATCCCAGTCAAAGATGACCTGACGTTGGTCAAAGAACGACGCCGACTCGGTCGAGGAGCAATGGAAGGAGTCCGGATTGGACTAGGAGATGGCAGCAGAAAATTCTGCGGGAGCCCGTTTCCTTTAGGAAAGTCTTATCGATATAGTAGTTTTTATTTAAATCATGTAACGGATCGTAATAGATCAGGAGTCTTAGTCCTAGGGTATAAATAGAAGCAGTCAGAGTTTTGTAGAAAAATATACATCAATCAATAAAAACAATCTACTTTTTCATCGTACTTTACTTTCAAGTCGGCGACTTCGCCAATACATCTTTTTCTTTCACGAGTTCGTACGGATTGGCAGGGCTGCATCGACACGATCTAAGCTTTAACTTCAGGCGCATCGCCGTTGTTTCATTTAGATTTATTCACCAGTTATCGATATTTACTAGAATTATAGGTTTTACCTATTGTTCTAGTTTTATCACCAGTTATCCAGCTTGAGATCGAACTGTCGGCTTTATCATTATTTTTCCTTGTTCATCATCATATAGCCGATTAGATCTATTTCGAGTGTTGCATCTGTAGCGATTGTTTAAGTTACTCGAGTAGTTTCTCTGCAATCGCTACATGATTATCGGCTAATCTATAGCTGGTCATCTTCATAGCAAATCGGCCGATTCGCTGATACGCTTCTCGGAACAGATCAGAACTTTAGCCGATCGAAACCCCGGGATTTAATACGTTTCTTTCCTTGTCAATCAACAGGTCAGATTGACTGGCACGCCGCGAGAACCGCACCAGGGCAATCACCCGAACAGGAGTTAAGCAGATTCTCCCGGGTCGTGTGTCCGACGTTGAAAGGTCATCGGCCGATTCCTGGCCGATTTTTAGCGCCAACACTTGTCTTTAGTGAGATCTTCACTAGGAAAGCCAAGAATGCTAGCAAACTGTTCATACCCAATTTGACGGCGCCTGCTAATTGTCATCAAATGAAAAGTCTTGTTGTGGCGGTTCACATAGAGAAGGACATGAAACTGAGCAACTATCTCCTCATTCCAATCACAAGAGAAGGACATGATATGCATGAGGTTCATCCTTCCACAAGCTTCCACGACATCTCGCATGATGGGAAAGTCAATGTCCAAAAGATGGTTCCAATCAATTGACTTCATCCAGTTGTTGGGCGGGACTTGGTCATGATGATGGACTCATACCAATCGGCGTGAAACCAAGTCCAAAACCGAGAATCGCCCTGCTACTCCTTGTTAAGATTTGTCCAATCTTCATACCTCAAGTTGACCATGCGATGACCGAGATAGGCGGATGAGTGAGACGAGTTGGCGGCTTTATCCTAATGATAAACTGCTCAAGAAAGGCAAGGTCGCTTCTATCTTCATTGTCTTCATCATCATCATCATCTTGAGGACGCGAGGTAGCACACTTTACGCGAGCACCACGGCTAGAACCTTGTCCTGGAGTGGGCTTCCCACGACCACGTGCACGCAGTGGCACCTTGGCAATGGCCTTTCTTTCGCATAGTGGAATTGGTGAGGCATCGGCGGTGGCCTCGGAGTCGGAAGATGGTGAGGATTCAATCTCGGAAACATGTTCTTTGCCCCTATTTCCACGAGCCATCTGATAGATATAACTGGGTTTGCTTCATCCATAAAAGTTGGGCACAACATGCACCCGCGACAACATACTGAAAGGATCTCAAGATGCCTAGAGGGGGGTGAATAGGCAATCTGCAACTCAAAGACACTTTTTAAACTGTTAGTAACAGGAGGTCCGGAGAGTCTGAACTTTTGATCCGGAGTATCCGGGGTTCTTGCCCGGACTGTCCGGACAAGAACACTTGAATCCAAATGTGCAGAAATTAAGGTAGAAAATTAGATCGAGTAATTTTGCAGGTACCTGAGTGTCCTATAGAGTGTATGTCAACAACTGGTTTCACCTAGAGACTAGTAAACTAGTAGATCGGCCTCAAACCTTAGAAATGAGATTGCACAAGCAAGAACCACGGGAAAAACAAGTAACAAGCAAATAAAGAGACAGCGATTTGTTTTCCGAAGTTCACTACTGAATGAGCTACGTCTCCGTTGAGGAAGGGCTCAAGAAATGGCATTCAAGAACCCCTATGCTCCTAACCCAAGGACGAGATCACCTCTCAAGCCCAAGGTTACTTACTATAGATTCCTCAGAGAGGAATTATGAGTACAAACTTCTTGTGATGCTCACAACTTACTTGAACACTCACAAGCGACGCCTAGCCATCTAGGAGCTTGAAGCTCCAAGAGTAACAAACTTGAATCCATCGGCTTGATGAATTTCTAGTGTTCAAAGAGATGGAATGGATGTTCACTTGCACTAATCTTGCTCTTGCTTCACTCTCACTTCAATCCCTCAAAGGATTCACTCAAGAATGGAAGAGAGGGGAGTGAGAGAGCTCTTGAAAGCTTGCTGCCCTGCTGGGTGCGAAGAGGCAAGAGCGGGGTAAAAGAAGGGGTCAATGGGTATTTATACTCCCTCACACAGAAACTAGCCGTTGGCTAAGGGTTACCCGGAGACTCCGGATGAAGTGTCCGGATACTCCGGACCAGTTGTCCAGATATTCCGGACAGCATCCCGGACAATCCGGGAACAGCAGGATTTTCACTCAAACTGCTCTCATGTGATGTTTGAGTGGTATTTGTGGCTCACAAGCATTTGTGTGGTTCTCTTGACCACTGTTTCTAAGTCAAGACCTGCAAATCCAAAGTCCCTCTTGATAATACGACATTCCTATACGCAAATTGTAAATATAAAATTCTAGTCTTAAAATATCTTTGAACCACCGCTTTTCATTTCATTTTTGTGTACCATGGTTCACCATTTGAATTTCTTTGATCATCTAATCACTTGCACACATGCTAGACGATACAATTAAACCTACATGTGTTTTGTCATTAATTACCAAAACCCACTAAGGGGCCTAGATATCTTTCAATCTCCCCCTTTTTTGTAATTGATGACAACTCGCATGTACTTCATTTGACAATAAAAAAACAGTAACTAGCTAGTGCATAAAGAGCTCCCCATTAATGTATGTCATTGATTTTGAATATTGATTTGACTTCACGTATGTCACAAATGACATTCTTTAAGAGAAAAACAAGATGGCTGTTTATACATACTATAGTGGGGTGTGCAAGTGTGTGCCAAAATAGTGTGATGCAAATGTCATGATATACACTCAATAAAGACAGTGCTTGTCATAAAAAACCCTGAGAGTCCGGCCTATCACCTGGAGTTTCCGGACGTGAAACCCGGACTCTCCGGACGTTAGCCCGGAGTCTCCGGACCTGCTGAACAGACACAGAAAAATAACATACATCAGACTTCAAGAACATAAACAAACTAGCACATGAAGCTTCACAAAGCTGCAAATACGACATCTAAAGCAGTTTTAAGCACAGAGTAGCACACATTACAAATTGTTCTCACACCACATAGTCCTTACATGATAGATGGTTCAACGAAACGATAAAGCGAGCTTAAGATTGATACAAGCCAAATGCAAATGAGTACATAAATATCACTTTCACTTTCACTACCCCTTTGTCATCAAATGCCAAAAAGGGACTGAAAAGAGGTCATGAAGTCTTCTACTCATCATCATCATCTTGGGCGTCATCGTCCGAAGTGTCTTCATCTTCATCTGAGTCGGGATGCTCACGGTAGTTGAGGGGCTCTTCTTCTTCGGTCTCCTCTTCTTCATCAAATATCTCTTGGCCACGTGGAGGAGAACGACGAGAGCGAGAAGCGGAGGGGCGACGTGGATGAGGGAGCGGTGCATGAGCAGTGGCAACGGCGGCCTCATCGGCGGCATCCCACTCGGCAAACGGATCATCAAACTCAGGCGACTCATGATATGGATCATATGGAAATCCCAAATGACTCTTGATCTCAATAATATCGCGGTGATTCTCATTCACTTCTTGAGACATGGACTTGCACATGCAAAAGATACTCTTGAGCGCCCTCTTGATGAAAGAACCACTGTGATCACGACGAGACAACGAAGAGGCACCGGCATGAGATGCAGGAGGGTCAAACCGCGAATTGCGGGTGGCCCCGGCATGACAAGGAGCAGAAGGAGGTGCATTGCCGGAGCGAGGACGGAGGTGAAGTGGCTCATGCTTGCTGTCCTTAGGAAAAGAGATCTTTGTAACCCTCTCAATCATATACATGATGTATGGCGCAGAAGGAAGAAACTTGGTAGGATCACACATAGCCCTATGCATCTCATTCCAAATGAAGTCCATGATGCAAAACGGTCTTCCTCCGGGCATGGTACGAGCGAGAAGGTTGCAAGCATAATATCTGAAAGCGGTAGGGTCACCATCCTTGCCATCAATAGTAGTCCTGAAAAACTGATTCATCGTGTAGTAGAATGGCCGCAGGGTACTAGCATTGCCATTTTTAGCTAGCAAAGGATTGAAGAAAAGACCGGGCAGCTGATTTGGCTTTAATTGATTTTCAATGTGAATGCAAGTCCTCTCCTCATCCTTGGAACCAAGAGCAAGAATCCTAGAGAAGGTCATGTAGTCCACGTCTTACTTTTGTCCTTCAGTAGTCCAAACAAAAGCTAACTTCCTTGCATCATAATACATAGACGAGTGAAGCTGTGCAAGGATCTCCTCATTCCAATTGTACCGAAAGCCCATGATATCATAAAGACCAAACTCCTTGCACTTGGCTATAGCTTCATTGAACAAAGGATCATCAAGACACGGAACAATGGGTGCCTTTCCTTTGCGCAAGACAACAGAGGCATAAAAATCTTGGTGAAGCTGACACCAAAAGCGCCTTTCCAACCCTTCACACTTGTCATATCGATATACCTCTTCATTGCGGGAATTCCTAAGCGCCACCTTTTGCCCGAAGTAATCCTACCAAGCTCAATTGCAAAACTGGGCACAATCTAAGGACGAGTGAGCTTGGGGCACCTTGGATATTGCTGCTGATCTGGGGCAACTTCTACTTGCAAGCGAGGAGGAGTACGAGGGCATATCTCCCATGTCACACCCCTCCTAGACGGATTTGCACGAGATGGAGGAACGGGCATGGACCTCATGATGTAAGGAGCCTTGCGAGATTCACTTGCCGCAGGTTCCTTGCCGGGACGACAACGAGGACGAGCGTCACGAACTGGACTAGCAAGGGACTCTTCCTCCTCCCTTTGAACACTTGGATCATGACAACGTTTTGTCCTCCGCCGCCCGGATGCTTCACCACCAGATCTCCCCATAGCCTAGATACAAGATATGACGATTAGATGCTAAGGCTAAGAAAGATTGAAAAGATATGAGATAATTTGACCCACAAAGTCTGGAGAGTTCGGGCCAACGGCCGGATATTCCGGTCAGGAAGTCCAGAGTATCCGGGCCAGAAGTCCGGAGTCTCGATGTCGTGGTCCAAACCCTAGGTTTTAGAAATTTGTCGAGAACTCATGAATCGACCATGGGAATCAAACGAAACTTGGACCTAGAGTTCCTAGCAGGGATAAGAGAAAATGCCCTAAGGATATCCAAAAACTCCTTATACATTGAGGGATCGGGTGATTTGAAGTTTGAATACCTTGAGGAATGAAGAACGCGCGGGAAACTTCAAATCCAAGTCCTTCCCGGAGTTTCCGGAGAAGAGGAGCACCTTCCTCCACCCCCCCCCCCCCCCCCCCCCCGCGGTATATATACGGAATTTACCATCCGGAGTATCCGGGCAAAGGCACGGAGTCTCCGGCTCCCCCTAAACAGATGCATGTAGATAAAAGATTGATTTTGACGAAGCTTGATTTGGATGAAGATCTAGTGGTATGAGCAATTTACTATCTTGAGACTAGCCAACAATCAATCAAAGGGAACAATAGTCTCAATTTAGCAAATTTAATTCCATATTTTTGAAATCAAATCTCACATATTTTGACCAAAATTATTTCGTTTTGAGAAAACTCTTAAACTAAGGTCACTCAACCATGCACAAGAGTTCAAGCTAAATTACGGGAATCCAAAGTATTTAGCTCACTCCTCAAAGTGCAAAACCTTTGCTCATCAAGTGGTTTTGTGAAGATATCAGCTAGTTGTTTGTCGGTGCTCATATGACTTAAAATGATATCTCCTTTGGCCTCGTGGTCTCTCAAGAAATGGTGTCTTATGTCAATATGCTTGGTTCTTGAGTGGTTCACGGGGTTGTTCGCTAGCTTGATGGCACTCTCATTATCACACAAGAGTGGAATCTTGCTAAACTTACAACCAAAGTCGCTCAAAGTGAATCTCATCCAAAGTAGTTGCGCACAACAAGCACCTGCAGCAACATACTCGACTTCGGCTGTGGATAAGGCGACGGAATTTTGTTTCTTAGAGCTCCAAGGCACAAGAGACCGACCAAGAAACTGACAAGTCCCCGATGTAATCTTTTTATCTACTTTGCAACCGGCATAATCCAAATCGAAATAGCCAAGTAGATTGAAAGTGGAGCCCTTGGGATACCACAAGCCAAGGTATGGAGTGAATACTAAATATCTTAAAATTCTCTTAACAGCCATGAGATGACATTCCTTAGGATTAGCTTGAAACCTTGCACACATGCACACACTAAGCATGATATCGGGCCTAGATGCACAAAGGTAAAGAAGGGATCCTATCATGGAGCGATATACCTTTTGATCCACGGCCATCTCATCTTCATTAAGATCAAGATGTCCATTTGTTGGCATTGGTGTTTTGATGGGCTTGGCATTCTCCATGTCAACTTCTTCAACATGTCTTTAGTGCACTTGGTTTGACAAATGAAGGTTCCTTCCTTGAGTTGCTTGATTTGAAATCCAAGGAAGAAGGTCAACTCGCCCATCATGGACATCTCGAATCTCTTAGTCATAATCCTACTAAAATCCTCGCATCAAGATTGATTAGTAGAGCCAAATATAATGCCATCGACATATTTGGCACACAAAGATGTTATCCACGGGATGATTCCTTAGAATGGTATGATGAACTCTTAAATGTGGATCTGGTGATTTATGTTGAATAGGTTCAACTTCTTCTTCAGCTTGATGATGATCTTGATGTGTATGTAAGGATCCATCTTCAGAAGTTCGGATAGTCCGGTCCTCTGTCCGATTAGTCCGGACATGAGACCCGGAGTCTCCAGACGGATGCCCGGAATATCCAGGCTGCGCGGCGGAGTTTGTTGTGGATGAATCTTTGAACATCACTTCATCCTCATCATCTTGATCAGCTGGTTCTTGAGGCTTTATTTCACCAGTAGCTAACTTCTTTATTGCTTTGCTTGGTGGTTTTCCCGTGCCTACAACATTATCAACTTGCTCCCCTTGAGAGCCATTAGATTCAGCAAATATCACGTCAGACGTAACTTCAACGCAACCGGTGGTTTTGTTGAAGACATGATAGCCATGAGCATTTGAGGCATAACCAAGAAGAAAACCTTCATCAACCTTAGATGCAAACTTAGAGTTCTTGGGCTTCTTGTTGAGAATGAAGCACTTACTTCCAAAAACTCTAAAGTAAGACACGTTAGGCTTTTTACCAAGTAGAAGCTAGTATGCCGTCTTGTTCAAGATCTTGTGTAGCTAGAGACGGTTGATAGCATAACACGCCGTGTTTATTGCATCCGCCCAAAATTGATCTGAGATCTTGTATTCATCAAGCATTGTTCTTGCAGCCTCAATGAGACTTCTATTCTTTCTCTCAACAATTCCATTTTGTTGAGGCGTGTATGGAACCGATCGAGAACTCATGAACAATGTCTTTTTCATCTAGATACGCTTCTATGTTGGTGTTCTTGAACTCGGTGCCATTGTCACTTCTCACCCTTTTGACCTTTGTCTCAAACTCATTTTGGGCTCTTTTTGCAAACCTCTTGAATATTTCTTGCACTACACTTTTATCAAACAAAAAGAACACCCAAGTGGAACGAGAATAACCATCAACAATGACTAAACCATATTTGTTACCACCAATGCTTATGTATGTCACCAGGCCAAAAAGATCCATGTGTATAAGTTCAAATGGCTTGACAGTGGTCACAATGCTCTTTGATGGATGAGGAACTCCAACTTGCTTTCCGGTTTGGCATGCACTACAAATACGATCTTTCTCAAAGGAAACATTTGTTAGTCCTAGGATGTGATCCCCCTTTAGAAGCTTGTTGAGATTTTTCATCCCAACGTGAGCTAGTCGGCGATGCCAAAACCAACCCAAGCTAGACTTTGCCACTAAACATGTGTCAAGTTGAGCTTCCTCTTGTGAAAAATCCACTAGATAAAGCTTTCCCTTGAGCACATCCTTGAAGGCAATGAAGCCATCGTTTCTTCTAATGACGTTCACACTCTCATTAGTGAACAAACAATTGAAGCCTGTATCACAAAGTTGTGAGATGGACAATAAATTTTAACCAAGTGACTCAACCAAAAGGACCTTTGAGAGTGAGAATTTTGAGTTTAGAACAATGTTACCGGTACCAAGTACTTTTCCTTTGTCATTTCCGGCAAATGTTATGTAGTGCTCTCCACTTGATGCTCTTAGTTGATTGAACATGCTTTCTTCTCCGGTCATATGATTTGTACATCCACTATCGATCACCCAAGTTGATCCACCGGAGGAGTAGCCCTACAAAACAAGATTACTCTTTTCTTTTAGGTACCCAATAATACTTGGGTCCTTGAATGTTAGTCACAAGCACCTTGGGCACCCACACATGGCTTTTCACCTTGGTGTTCCATGTGCGTTTACCCACAAATTTAGCAACCACTTTACCATCGTGGTTCCTAGTCAACACATAGTTTGCATAAAAGGATACATGAGAGGGAGATCCTTGAGACTTGGAGTTGTTTATGCTTGAGGTTTGGAACTTGTCTTGCTTTGATGAGGATGCAACAATCTTGGCACCCTCTTCACATGCAGTGCCTCCCTCAACAAACTTGACATGACTACACTTTTGTGCCTTACTATTTCCCTTGTGAATGGGAGTAGTCATGTACACAAGACCACCTTTTGCTCCCATAGCGGCGGTGTTGTTGTTCTTGACACACCGGATGATGTGTGGTGTGCCATCCTCATTCTTACCAAGTCCCATACCTTTCTCAAAACCATACTTGTTCATGTACTTCGATCCAAACCGTTTTGTGTGTTTCCCAAACTCACCTATCTTCGACGAGGGGTTTGACTTGGGAGCTTGCTCATGAGAGTATTCTTCAACTTGCAATAGTTGAGTGAGTCTAGTAATCTCTTTCTTCATTGCATTCACTTCAGCATGGTTAGTGGCACAAGCTTCAATATCAACATTATAACAATGTGCATAATCATTACTTGTTGATGGACTAGATGAGCTTGATTTGTCACTAGTCTTAGAAGAGCTTTCTAGAAGAGTGTCGAAGTCAACTTCAAATCCCTTGTGTATGGTTAGCAAGCTTGTCAAGCTTTCTTGAAGTTTCTCATTATCAGTCTTCAAGTTAGCATTAGTGTCATCGACTAAAGAAATCTCCTTAGTTAAATTATTCACTTTCTTCTTTTCACTAGTGAGTGACTCTTGCGCTTCCAGAAGAATGCCATCCATGGCAATGAGTGAGTCCTCAAGCTTCTCGTGTTCCTCCCTTTCATTGGTGAGGTTCTATTCGAGAGATTCGGATTTTTCTCTCTCAAGCCTAAGCAAATCTTCTTGTGATTCAAGAGTCTCATCTAAATCATCTAGTTCATCATTGGGTTCATTATTTTGGTTGCGGCCTTTGTGCCATATTGTTTAATAAGATTAGCAATTTCACTTTCCTCATCTAGTTCATCATCTGATGAGTTTGAAGATGTCACCTTTATGTTTTTGTCCACGAGGCACATCATTGGAGCTTGATCTTCATCATCGGTGAGATCTTCAAATAAGCTTGTAGGAAGAGGTTGAGAAGCTTCCATGGCCATGGTTGCAACTTCTTCATTGTCGGAGTTGCTTTCTTCATTGGAGACCCATTCTAGGCCAAGATGAGCTTCTACCGCGGACTCCTTGTATCTTGGTTTGTTTCGTCTTGATGAGCTCTCCTTGTTCTCCTTGTTCTTGTTCTTTTCTTCCGGACAATCTGCAATGAAATGCCCAATTTTCTTGCAACCAAAGCAAGGCCGGTTGGATCTTCTTCTTGAATCGTACTTGCCCTTGCCTTTCACAAAATTTCGGAAGTTGCTCTTCCTTAATACTCTTCCAAAGTTCTTGATGAAGAAAGTGATTTGCTCATCATCCAATTTATCACTTTCTTTATTGCTTGAGTCTTTATTCTTTGAGGATGATTGAGTAGCCTTTTCTTTTCCTTTGGATTGTGCTTGAAGAGGCAACCCATTGTTCTTGGTGGCTTGTTCTTGAAGTTCGGCCAAGTCTTGATTAATTATGACTCTTTTCAATTGATTATGATGTGCTTCAATTCTTCCAAGCACATTCTCGGCGGTGAAATGCTTGTCCTCTTTCGGCCCTTATCAAACTAGGAAGAGTGACATCCCTAGCCATGTAGATGGTCAAGAGCTTGTCCACAATCTCATGATCACCCCATTTGTCACCTTAAAGTGACTTGATTTGATTTGTGATCTTCTTCAAGCGGTTGTACATATCTTTGACGGATTCATCTTTCTTCATAGAGAATAGATTTAGCTCATCCTCCAAAGTCTTGATCCCTGACTCACGGACCTTTCTTGACCCTTGATGATTTACTTGGAGTGTATCCCAAGCGTCTTTGGCGGTGCGGGCATCCTCAATCTTGTCAAACTCTTCAAAACTAACGGAAGTGTGGAGGATGATTAGTGCTTAATAGTTTCGTTGCATCACATAGGCTTGAAGCGGTGTCGGTGTTTCATCTTCATCCGGGATTTCACAACCAACTTCAACAACTTTCCAAAGATCCTTGTGAATGACACACAAGTATCCAAACATCTTTGCTCTCCTTTGATTATATCCGATCCCATCAAAGTAAGGCAGCTTTCCCATGTGAATTGAGGCGTTGTGATCGGTTAGGAGTTGGAATGTGTAATTTTGACTAACTTGATGATAGCTTCCTTTCTTCTTTATCTTTGATGTGCTTGTTGATCTTCTTTTGCAATCCAAGTTGGAGTCACTTGACTCAATCACAAATTTGGTGGCTTATTTTGCTTTCTTCTTTTGCAATTACCTTTTCTTCTTCCAAGCTTTCCACTTCTCATATGACAACTCTTCATCGGTTGTCTCCAATTCATCTTCCTCATCTTCATGTATGTTGTTATTTTTCTTCTCTTTCGACCCACTAGTTGTAGTGGCTTTTGCATCATCGGGTTTGCCTCCCGAGGTGTTATCCTTGTCTTCTTCATTCGTTGGACTGGTTTGATTCTTGGGGCAACTTGACATCTTGAATCTCCGAGCGGTTAAGCTCTAAGATGAAGAAAACCTGCTCTGATATCAATTGAAAGGACCTCAAGATATCTAGAGGGGGGTTCAAAGTGTTAGTAACAGGAAACACGGATACTCCGAGTTTACGTCCAGAGAGTCCGGACTTCTGATCCGGAGTATCCGGGGTTCTTGCCCGGACTGTCTGGACAAGAACACTCGAATCCAAATGTGCAGAAATTAAGGCAGGAAATTAGATCGAGTAATTTTACAGGTACCTGGGTGTCCTATAGAGTGTATGTCAACCACTGGTTTCACCTAGAGACTAGTAAACTAGTAGATCGGCCTCAAACCCAAGAAATGAGATTGCACAAGCAAGAACCACGGGAAAAACAAGTAACAAGCAAATAAAGAGACAACGATTTGTTTTCCGAAGTTTACTCCCGAAGGAGCTACATCTCCGTTGATGAAGGGCTCAAGAAACGGCGTTCAAGAACCCCTATGCTCCTCACCCAAGGACGAGATCACCTCTCAAGCCCAAGGTTACTTACTATGGATTCCTCGGAGAGGAATGATGAGTACAAACTTCTTGTGATGCTCACAACTTACTTGAGCACTCACAAGCGATGTCTAGCCGTCTACGAGCTTGAAGCTCAAAGAGTAACAAACTCGAATCCACCGGCTTGACGAATTTCTAGTGTTCAAAGAGATGGAATGGATGTTCACTTGCACTAATCTTGCTCTTGCTTCACTCTCACTTCAATCCCTCAAAGGATTCACTCAAGAATGGAAGAGAGGGGAGTGAGAGAGCTCTTAAAAGCTTGCTGCTGTGCTGGGTACGAAAATGAGGCAAGAGTGGGGTAAAAGAAGGGGTCAATAAGTATTTATACTCCCTCACACAGAAACTAGCCGTTGGTTAAGGGTTACCCGGAGACTCCGGATGAAGTGTCCGGATACTCCGGACCAGTTGTCCGGACATTCCGGACAGCAGCCCGGACACTCCGGGAACAGCAGGATTTTCACTCAAATTGCTCTCATGTGATGTTTGAGTGGTATTTGTGGCTCACAAACATTTGTGGGGTTCTCTTGAGCATTGTTTCTAAGTCAAGACATGCAGATCCAAAGTCCCTCTTGATAGTAAGATGTTTCTATACTGAAATTATAAATATACAATTCTAGTCTTAAAACATCTTTGAACCACCACTTTTCATTTTATTTTTGTGGACCATGGTTCACCATTTGAATTTTTTTGATCATCTCATCACCTGCACACATGCTAAACGATACAATTAAACCTACATGTATTTTGTCATTAATTACCAAAACTCAATAAGGGACCTAGATATCATTCACATACTCCGCCTCCGTGGTGGATAAAGCAACCGAATTTTATTTCTTAGAACTCCAAGATACTAGGGACCGACTAAGAAATTGGCAATTACCCGTTGTACTCTTTCTATCTACTTTGCAACCGGCATAATCCGAATCGGAATAGCCAAGTAGATCGAAAGTGGAGCCTTTGGGATTCCACAAACCAAGCTTAGGAGTGTGTACTAAATATCTCAAAATTCTCTTAACAGCAGTTAAGTGACATTCCTTGGGATTGGCTTGAAATCTTGCACACATGCACACACTAAATATAATATCGGGCCTAGATGCACAAAGATAAAGAAGAGAGCCAATCACGGAGCGATATACCTTTTGATCGACCGATTTCCCTTCTTCATTGAGATCAAGATGACCATTTAGTGCCATGGGTGTCTTGATGGGCTTGGCATCGGCCATGTCAAACTTCTTTAGCATGTCTTTCACGTACTTGGTTTGACATATGAAAGTCCCTTCCTTCATTTGCTTGACTTGAAATCCAAGGAAGAACTTCAACTCACCCATCATAGACATCTGAAATCTCTTGGTCATGATCCTACTAAATTTCTCACAAAACTTTTGGTCAGTAGAACCAAATATAATGTCATCGACATATATTTGGCAAACAAAGATATCCTTATCGACTTTGTGAGAAAAGAGAGTAGAATCGGCTTTTCCCATTACAAAGTCGTTCTAGGTGCTTGCCTAAGCCCATAGAGCGCCTTATGGAGCTTGTACACATGGTTTGGAAACTTCGGATCTTCAAAACCCGGCGGTTGTTCAACATACACCAACTCGGATAGGGGCCGTTCAAGAATGCACTTTTCACGTCCATTTGATAAAGCTTGAAATCATGGTGAGTAGCATAGGCTAATAAAATACGAATTGACTCAAGCCTAGCTACGGGTGCATAGGTTTCACCAAAATCCCAACCTTCAATTTGGGTGAAACCTTGTGCAACTAATCTTGCTTTGTTTCTTGTGACGACACCATTTTCATCTTGTTTGTTTCGAAAGACCCACTTGGTGTCAATCACATTTTTCTTTGGTCTCTCAACCAATTCTCAAACCTCATTTCTTGTGAAGTTGTTACCAATTCCCAAACCTCATTTCTTGTGAAGTTGTTCAACTCTTCTTGCATGGCAATCACCCAATCCGGATCACCAAGTGCTTCATCTACGTTAAGAGGTTGCAAAGAGGAAACAAACGAGTAATGTTCATAAAATGTTGCTAAACATGAACGAGTTGTTACTCCTCTTTGAATACTCCCAAGAATATTGTCAACGAGATGATCTCGTTGAACACTTTGATGAACTCTTGGATGAGGTACTTGTGATTGAGGTTCAATTGGTCCATAATCATCATCTTCAACTTGTCGTGCATCAACTTGAACTTCTCCACCTTGTCCTCCCCCTTGATCAATGTCGCGATCTTGATCATCACCATGATCTTGACTTTGATCTTGAGGTTGTTGAGAGCTTGGTGGTTCAACTCTTGTTGCTGATGATGGATCATTGCTTCTTTGATCAACCGGTGTTTAAGCTTGAGCTTGGGCTTCACGAGGTCTCACTTCACCTAAGCCCATCCTCATGATTGATTGACCTGGTGGCTCCTCATCATCTACAAGGTTCTTATCAACTTGCTCCTTTTGAGAGTCGTTAGATTCATCAAAAGTTACGTTAATCGTGAAATCAACGCAACCGGTGGTTTTGTTGAAGACACGATAGGCATGTTCGTTAGTACCATAACCAAGTAGAAAATCGTCATCTACCTTTGGTGCAAACTTTGAGCTTTTGTCTTTCTTGTTAAGTATGAAACACTTATAACCAAATACTCTAAAGTAGTGCACCTTAGATTTATTACCGGTGATTATCTCATAGGGTGTCTTGCCCAAATATTTGTGAATGTAGAGGCGGTTGATAGCATGGCAAACGGTGTTGATTGCTTCGGCCCAAAAGATATCCGAAGTCTTGTACTCATCAAGCATGGTTCTTGCAGCTTCAATCAAAGTCCCATTCTTCCTCTCCACAATACCATTTTGTTGAGGACTATATGGAGCGGAGAATTTGTGCTTGATCCCTTCTTCATAAAGAAATTCTTCAATATTGGTTTTCTAAAATTCGGAACCATTGTCACTTCTTACATTCTTGATCTTCAACTCATACTCATTTTCATTTTGAGCTCTTCTAATGAATTTCTTGACAATTCCCTGCACTTCACTTTTATCGAACACAAAGAACACCCAAGTGAAACGTGAAAAATCATCAACACTGACAAGACCATATTTTCTACTGCCAATACTAATGTAGGCAATTGGTCCAAATAAATCCATATGTAAGAGCTTCAAAGGTCTTGATGAAGTCATGATGTTCTTGCCGGAATGTGGAGCACCAACTTGCTTACCGGCTTGACATGCGCTACACAACATATCTTTCTCAAAATTAACATTGGTTAGTCCTAGGATGTGCCCGCCCTTTTGAAGTTTGGCCAAGTTCCTCATGCCAACATGGGCTAGTCGGCGATGCCAAAGCCAAGCCAAGTCGGATTTTTTCACTAAACAAGTCTCGGGCTCAACTTTCTCCTTAGAGAAATCAACAAGATAAACTTTGCCGTTCAATTGACTCGTAAAAGAAATAGAGGAATTCTCCCTTCTAGTGACGGTCACACCCTCGTTAGTAAAGAGACAATTATAACCCATCATACAAAGTTGTGAGATGGACAACAAATTGTATCCCAATTTTTTAACCCAATAGACAGCATTAATTGAATTATTGTGAGTAAGAGCAATTTTACCCAAACCGATTACTTCTCCTTGACTATTGTCTCCAAAGATAATAATTTCTTTAGATATGTCAATTTTCTCCAAAGAAGTGAACAAGTTCTTCTCCCCGGTCATATGATTTGAACATCCACTATCAAGCAACCAAGGGGTGCCACCGGAGGAGTAAGCCTCCAAAACAAGTTAAGCTTTGAATTTAGGTACCCAAAAAGATTTGGGTCCTTGTGGGTTAGATGGGTAAATTTTTGGAACCCACACACTCCTTAGAATGGCTTTCTTTATGTAGGCCCCAACATACCTTGTGATCCATGGTAACCATGTAATCCATAGTGTAGCTTGGTGATGGCTCACGCTTCAGTACATTTATCTTGATGGAAGTCTCAACCTTCTTCTTTGCTTGAGGATGAGTAGTGGAGGTCACACCATGTGCTATGTTCATCAAATCCTCAAGCTTTGTTCCCTTTGTGAACATAACACATTCCTTACCTTTCACCATCCTCCTATCATTTGCTTTGACACCATGATAGTGACCAAGCCCATCCTTCTTGTGGGAGTGTCTCCCTTCCTTGTATACAACATTTGGCTCGGGCTTGAAATCACCATCATACCCAATTCTTACCAACTTGTCCAATCTCTCAAGTTGAACATCTTTTGCCTTGATGAGCTTCTCTAGCTGTCGTTGTCAAGATTGGTGATCAAGACTTAGACTAGTAAATTTCTTTTATGCGCGTACGGCCTCAGATGGTTGCACGGGTGACACGGGATTTAGACTGGTTCGGGCGTGAAGAAGCCCTACGTCCAGTATGGGGAGCTGCTCGTGTTACCCACGCGGGTTCTGTAGTAGGGGTTACAGAAGGCCGAGAGAGGGAACCGGTCCCAAGTCTCTAAGGTGTGCACAGGGGCTCTAATGGCGCGGGCGTGTTCTTCTTTGCCGGGAAGAAGAAAACCTGTGCGAGGAAGTGTGTGTGTGAGCGTGTGAGAGTCTAAAAATTCTCCCCCATCTCTTGGGCCCCGGCCTTCCCTTTATAGCTCCAGGGAGTTGGCCAGGCATACGCCGGACATGCGTGGGGGTACACAGAGAGAGAAAGAATGGAGAGGGAGAGGGAAACACGGAGTCCGAGGAGAAGATCTGTGCTTCCCGGGCGCCGCGGTTGTCTTCCATCTCCTTGCTTCACCGGGCGGCCTGCACTGATCTGGTCGCTGTCCTCCTCGGGAGCCGATTACGGCGGGCGTGCGTGATGATGGCGGCGGCTTCCGTCCCGTCGGGGCTGACGGCTGCCACGACTGTCCCCGTGCTGCAGGCAGCCTGAGCGGTGCGGACGCCCTGTCCCTGTCGCCGAAATCGCAGGGAGCGAGGATGGGTAGGTGGAGCGTGGATGGTCAGGCGTGCTCCTGTGCCAGGCGACATGGGTCATGATGGCCTGACAGCGAATCAGAGAAGACTGAGTCGTTGTACCGCGCGCGGCGCGGTCGTGGGCGAGTAGGTGTGACGGGTCACATCAGCGGCGTGGACGCCTTTCCGCACGCCCGAGCCGTGGAGCATTTAAGGCAAAGCTGCGCCCGAGTCTGATTTCCGTCCGGCGGGCCCACATGAGTCCGACCCTAGCGCCCTAGGTCGGGCGAGGCGGACCCTCGCGGCGAGGGGTCGGGCGAGACGAACCCTTGTGGCAAGGGGTCGGGCGAGGTGGACCCTCGCGGCAAGGGGTCGGGCGAGACGGACCCTTGTGGCAAGGGGTCGGGCGAGGCGGACCCTCGTGGCGAGGGGTCGGGCGAGGCGGAGCCCGCCTGCTTGGGATCGGGAGCGTCCGACCACGAGGGACGGGGTCGGGCGAAGCGGAGCGCTTCCTCCTCGTGTCGGGCTGACGATGGTCGCCGTTGCCGCGGGTCAGTCCGGACCTCCATAATCATTGCCAGGGCAGTCATTAGATGACCGTTTACTTTTCCCCCTGACAGTAGCCCCCGAGCCTGTGGTGGAGCGGGGACGCTCCTACAGAGGCTGTTGCCGTTGTTCATCGGGAGCCCTTGCCCGCCGTGTAGGCTGCTTGGTGATTGTCTCGACATGAGCGGAATCTTGCCGTTCCGGGGAACTCCCTCCATATGGAGGCCTCATGTTGTGACCACCCGCGTGGTCACCGGTTGCGAATCTAGCCCCCGAGCCCCCGCTCGTTGCAGGAGACCGGTCGGGAGGCCAGACCGACTTTTGTACGTTACCCCTCAAGCGTCCGTTCGCTGGGACAGAGGGGGTGAGTCGTGCCGCGTTATCCTCGTTGGACAAACCGCGGTGCTCGTTTGAGCTGCAATCGGGTCAATTCGAGTGGGGTCCCGGTCCCCGTTCGGGGGGGGTCCGGCCTGGGCCAAGCTGGTGGCGTACCCCAGATCCCGGTCGGCCAGTTCATATAGTTCCCGAGCCCGTTCGATGGGACCCGGTGGCGCGTTGCCTTTCGTCGGGGAAAAACCATGAACTTTGATGCCGCCCGGACTCGAATGTGGGGTCGGGACGCCCTGAGCAGTCGGGTGCCCAGGTGATGGCCGCTAGCGGGCCCGTCCCTTCTCACCCCTCGCTCAGGGTTATCCTGGGGCGGCTGTCGAACCCACTGTGGGCCAGCCTTCGAACCCCTGGATTGTAACAGGCCGTAGGGACGATTTCAGTCCCGTATCCCTTCTTACCTTTTCGTCGCGCCTCAGGACAAGTGCAGAGGGGATCATGCGCGCGTACTTCTCGGAAGACGAAGTGGCGGTGGGCGCTGACCCGCGAAATGAGACGGAGTAAATGTTTCCCGAAGAGTCGTGCGCACGGAAGACGAAGTGGCGGTAGGTGCCGACCCGCGAAGCGAGGGGGAGTAGACGTTTCCTGCAGGGTCGTGCGCACGTCTTCCGAAGAAGGAGGGGAACGGGCGTGATGAGGTGTACCTGACGCCGCATTAACTGCGACGGGCGCGTCCGTTCCGCTCCACGCGTCGCTCTATAAGACGGGGGGCCGCCTCGCCGGTTCCGCCCCCACCTCGTGCTGAGCCTTTCACCTTCCTCTTTGCCTTTTGGTTTGCTGCGCCGGCCGTTTGCCTTCTTCTTCCCCAGCGCTCCGGCCTTCTTCCCCCTCCACCGGCAAGCTTTCCCCCATCGCGCAATGGCGACCTGGGAGCGTTCCAGCTTCGGGACCTCGCGTGCTGAGGGCCTCGTGAAGAAGGGCCTCCTCTGCAACAGGACTGAGCGGTATGAGTGGCTATTCCCTGACTCGGAGGAGGCGCCGGCTCTGCCCAACGGGTACATCATCTCGTTCGCCCACTTCCACGAGCGGGGGTTCGCGGCGCCGCCGAGCCTCTTCTTCCGCGGGCTGCTGCATTACTACGGGCTCGAGCTGCAGCACCTCAACACCAACGGGATACAGCACATCACGGCATTCGTCGCGCTGTGCGAAGGATTCCTGGGCATCGAGCCCAATTTTTCGCTGTGGAAATACTTCTTCACAGTGAGTTTGTACCAGAAGGCCGAGAAGCGGAGCGGCCCGCCGCGGGCGACCCCGGTGGCGATTGGATGCGCCGGGATCCATCTGCGCCAGTCCCGTGCCAGGGAATATATGGCGATGAAGATCGCGGCGTCCCACAAGGGGTGGCATCAGCAGTGGTTCTACGTGAAGAACTACTCCGAGTCCCCCTTGCCGGAGTTCACCGGCCGCGTCTTCGAGGCGGCGCCGGAGGTGTGGGCGTACGGCCCAGTGGAGAAGGAGAAGAAGCGAATCTCCAACCTCCTCCGCGCCATCGAGTACCTGAAGACGAAGGGGCTCACCGGGGCCAGAGTCATCGGGGCGTACCACTCTCGGAGGGTGGCGCCGCTGATGCTTCGGGTCCGCTCGCTCGCCGAGATGGTTCCTAACGCTCCAACCAAAGGGACCGTCCTTGCGACGGGCGCGCTCTCCACCTCCGAGATTTGCCAGCGCGTCCGGGAGGCGCTGGAGGACAAGGATGTCATCTTCCCGGTGCCCGGCCACCCTCCGATGCGGCCGGACAGGGGCTTTGTTGATCCGGTAAGTGTTTCGTGCGCCCGTTGCTTCTCCTTGCGCCCCTTGACTCGTCGTTCGGACACAGAATCTTGCGCGTGCAGGGCCAACTGACGAACATCGTCGGCGCGCGCCCGCCCATCCCTGAGGACGCTGAGCAACGGCTGCGGAACCGCCTCTTTGCTGAAAAGCAGAAGAAACGCAAGGACGAGAAGGAGGCGAAGAAGCAGAAAAGGCTCGCCAAGGAGTTCCGGCGGCGGTAGAAGGGTCCGGTCCTCTCGGACGATGACGACGACGATGATGACGATGATGAAGATGATGACGACGACGATGACGATGAGGAAGAGGAGGAGGAGGAGGAGGAGGAGGGCGTCCCGGCCCCTCAGCCGGGCGCGTTAGTTATCCGGGAGCAGCGCTCCAAGGCGGCCGCGGGGGACGGCTCGAGCGGCCCGTCCATCCGGGACCCGACCCCTCAAGGCCCAGAGGCCGCGCCTCAAGGGTCGGCGCGGGGTGCGCCCCAGGAGTCGGGAGGCCGACCCCTGCTCCGTCCGCCCGAGGCCCAACCCCACAGGGCTCCGGGGCCGCGCCTCGCGGGTCGGCGCGGGGCGCGCCCCAGGAGTCGAGGGGGCCGACCCCCGTCCCTCTGCCCCTGACCCGGGAGCAGAGCAGCAGCGGCAAGCGTTCGTTGCTAGATGCCCCGGGGTCGGCCTCGGGCTCAGAGGCGAAGCGCGCCCGCCGGCCTAGCGCCCGCAGAAGGTAAGCTGAAAAGTCCTTGTCCGCCTGTTTCCTTTTCCTTTATCAAGTTGCTTTTGTTGACGTCACTTGTCGCCCTGCAACGTCCCTTCCCCAACCCGTGCCCGCTGGTGGCGGCGAAGAAAAAGGTGCGGGCGCCGTCCACCTCCGTGGGGCGGACCGCGGCCCCGTCGGCGGCGAGAGGTGACGCCAGCGGGGAGACCGCGGAGGTTGTCGTCGGGGTGGTTCCCACGATGGCGGGTCCCGCAGAGCGGGGGATCGTCCCCGCGGGCCCTCGGATCAAGGAGGTAATAAACCTCGATGACGAGGGGGAGGAGGAGCGCGCCGCTCCGGTGGTGGCGACGGGAACGGAGGAGTCCGCCCCTACGGCTGCGGCGGGTACGGCGGCGGAGGAGGCGAGGACGCATGCCCCGACGGTCGCAGCGGAGGCATCGGCGGTGGCAACGCACATATCCGCCCGGGACGCCACGGCGGGGGCGACGGTGGCGGCAAAGGCGGAGGTGCCTGCCCCGGCGGCCGTGGCGGGGGGAGAGGCGCTCGCCCCGGTGGTTGCGGCGGAGGCCGCGGCGACCTTGGCAAGGACGGCGGTGCACGTGACGGAGCCGCCGTCGAGGCCGGCGGAAACCGTGGTGGCCGCGCCCGCCCTTGCGGCGGCGTCGGGGACCGCGGAGCCGGGGCCCCTGCCCTCGCTGGGTGACGCTGAGGAGTGCGAGAAGTGGCGGGCCATGCAGGATGCGCTCGATAGCGCTCGTGCAGCTCTGGACAGCGTCATTGCTCCCGTCGGTCAGGTATGACATTCTTTGCGGTGACCATTCTCTTCTCCGCCGTTCTATCGCTGACTGTGGGTTATTTTTGCAGGCCCTCTAGGAGTGTAGCCGGGGGAAATCCAATCTCCTTCGGCTCGGGCAGGAGCGTCTCTCCGCGGAGAAGCAGCGGTCCAAGGAGCTGGCCGCGCAGGTCGCCGCCGCTCAGCAGGTCATCGATGACCTGCGGAGGCGCGAGCAGGCTGCGAAGGACGGTTTCCAGGTCGCCGTCGAGGAGGCCCGCTCTGCCCGAGCGGACCTCAAGGCCGTTGTCGACAAGGCTCAGCTTGACGCCGCGGAGCTCCTTCGGCTGAAGGAGGAGCACGAGGCGGTGAAGAAGGAGCGTGAGGTGGTGAAGAAGGAGCGCGAGGCCTTTCGGAAGACCGTCGAGCGCATCCGCCAGGAGTGACAGCAGGCCTGGCAGGACCGGGATCTTGAGTCGACCCGAAGGGTCGAGGCCGAGAAGATGGTGGCCAACCTCGGGACTGAAGTTGGTCAACTTCAGATCGCCGCGACCGCGTTGAAGGCACAGTCCGAGGGTAAGGCTCTTCCCATCCTTCTCCCTTTGAGATGGTCGCGGCGAAGGCGCAGTCCGAGGGTAAGGCTCTTCCCATCCTTCTCCCTTTGCGATGTTGGCGGGGTCTCTGACCAGGCGTGTTTTTTCGCACAGGTCTTGCGGGCGAAGTCGTCCAGCTGAAGGGGGCTCTTGATGCGGAGCGCGCCGAGCACGACAGCCTGCGGGACGCGGTCCGCGTTGTCTGCACTGGCCTCGGCGTGGTCCAGGCTGAAGGGGCGAGCTCGCTGGCGGCTCGTGTCCTTGGGGTGTACCGGCGGACCCGCGAGATTGCTCGTGAGGTGCTTCGCGTTGGCGTGAGGCGGGCTTTCGGGGTCTTCGGGTCCCATTACACTAGCCTTGATTTTGAGCTGATGAGCGAAGGGTACACCCCGGGTACACCGAGGCTGAGCTGGACGAGATCGATGCATCGGTGCTCGGCCCGGCGGATGCCTTGGCGGTGCAGCTGGAGGAGAAGGCCGTCCCACCGGAGGAGCCCTGAATGGTCCCGCTGGGTCGGGTTCAGATACCCGGCCATGTAAATGTGTTAGTGTATTTTGGACTTGCTTTTGTAATGGCCACGGGGGCCGTTTTTGCAATTTATCAATGTTTACTTCCGATCCCCTTCCTTGTCCTTTTGGGTCCGGAAAGTTTAGAATACGGGTCGGATGCGTTAGTAAGCGCTAATGGGCGATAGTACCGTAGCCGCTGGGGCGTGGGCTATCTCGCAGTCCGATCAGTCTTGCCTGGGCATCGTTTGCGCACTCTCCCCTTTTCATGCACAAACATCTAGGAAGGGGGGGCCGGATCGGAGAAAAGTTGTTTTGGGCGGACCTCGGGTGACTTGGGCCAGGGCCCCTGATAGCCCCCGAGGGATATGCGACCCTGAGGCAGGGTCAGGGTCGGATATCCCTGAGCCCGCAACGAGACTCAAAAAAGGTCCACTCAAAACTGCTTTTCTCCGTACACTAGAAATTTGCAAGGATGCGTGTGTTTAAACTTGGAAACAGAATTTAAGGGTAGAAGCGTCTTAGCTGTTCTATGTTCCAAGCGATGCTGAAGATCCGCCCGTCGGGGGTTGCCAGCTTGTACGTGCCTGGACGCAGTAGTTGGGCGATGATAAAAGGACCTTCCCACGGAGGGGTCAGCTTGTGCCGACCCCTGTTGTCCTGGACGAGGCGGAGTACCAGGTCCCCGACGTTGAAGGATCGGCCTTGCACCTTGCGACTATGGTGTCATCGCAGGGACTGCTGGTATTTGGCTGAGTGTAACAGGGCCACATCGCGTGCTTCATCGAGTTGGTCTTGCGCGTCCTCGAGCGGCGTCAGGTTTCCCTGCTCATCATACGCCCTGACCCTCGGCGATCCATACTCTAGGTCCGTGGGGAGGATTGCCTCGGATCCGTAGACCATGAAGAACGGGGTGAAGCCAGTTGCCCTGCTGGGGGTCGTCCTCAAGCTCCATAGGACCGCGGGGAGTTCCGCAACCCACCGTCCGCCGAACTTTTTGAGGCGGTCGAAGATCCGTGGCTTGAGACCCTGGAGTATCATGCCGTTAGCTCGTTCAACCTGCCCATTCGTGCGGGGGTGCGCCACGGCCGACCAGTCCACTTGGATGTGGTAGTTGTCGCAGAACCGGAGGAACTTCTTCCCGGTAAATTGCGTGCCGTTGTCCGTGATGATGGAGTTGGGGACCCCAAAGCGATGGGTGATGTCGGTGAAGAATCGCGCCGCCTGTTCAGATGTGATCTGCGCGATGGGTCGTGCCTCGATCCACTTAGAGAACTTGTCGATGGCGACAAACAAGTGGGTGAAGCCCCCAGGCGCTTTCCTGAAGGGCCCGACGAGGTCCAGTCCCCAGACCGCAAAGGGCCATGTGATGGGGATAGTCTGGAGCGCTTGTGCGGGCATGTGAGTTTGGCGTGCGAAAAATTGGCACCCTTCACAGGTGCGGAACACATGGGTGGCGTCGGCGACCGCCGTTGGCCAGTAGAAACCCTGCCGGAAAGCGTTCCCGACGAGGGTTCTTGGCGCGGCGTGGTGGCGGCAGGCCCCCGCGTGGATGTCGTGAATTAATGCCTTTCCTTGCTCGATCGGGATGCATCGCTGGAGGATGCCAGTGTGGCTCCGCTTGTAGAGCTCCTGGTCGATGACGACAAATGTCTTGGCGCGGCGCGCGATCCTTCGTGCCTCCATCTTGTCCTTTGGAAGAGCCTCGCGGACGAGGTAGTCCAGGTACGGCATTCTCCAGTCGGGCAGGGGGGTCGGGCCCCGTGGCTGGATCTGTGTCCACCTCCATGACCTCGGGGTCGGACGGAGCATGGGCTACATCTGGGTCGGTGCTCGGGCCCAGGACAGGTGGCGCGTCGCCGACCTTTCCTGGTTCCTGACAACGGACCGAGGGCTCGAACTGATCGCTGATGAAGACGCCATCGGGAACGGGCTTTCGGCCGGATGCTGCCTTTGCCAGTCCGTCGGCTGCCTCGTTGAAACGTCTTGCGATGTGGTTGAGCTCTAACCCGTCGAACTTGTCCTCAAGCTTGCGGACCTCGTTGCAGTAGGCTGCCATTTTGGGGTCGTGGCAGCTCCATTCCTTCATGACTTGCTCAACGACTAGCCGGGAGTCGCCTCGGACGTCCAGCCATCGGATGCCCAGCTCGATGGCGATGCGGAGCCCGTTGAGGAGAGCCTCATACTCGGCGATGTTATTAGACGCGGGGAAATGGAGGCGGATCATGTACCTCATGCGGACGCCGAGAGGAGAGATGAAGACTAGGCCTGCTCCAGTGCGAGCCTTCATCAGCGACCCGTCAAAGTGCATCGTCCAGTACTCTTGTTTCTCCGGTGCTGACGGCGTCTGTATCTCCGTCCATTCTGCCACGAAATCAGCGAGCACCTGGGACTTGATGGCGGTGCGGGGGGCATAGGTGATGCCCTGGTCCATGAGCTCAAGCGCCCACTTTGCGACCCGGCCCGTGGCGTCCTAGTTCCGGACCACCTCGCCGAGGGGAAAAGACGAGACGACTGTCACCGGGTGCGAGGTGAAGTAATGGCGCAGCTTCCTCTTCGTGATGAGGACGGCGTAGATGAGCTTCTGGATCTGCGGATATCTCGTCTTGGACTCGGACAAGACCTCGCTGATGAAGTAAACTGGGCGTTGTACCTTGAGGGTGTGTCCCTCTTCCTCTCGCTCTACCACTAGGGCCGCGCTGACCACCTGGGTGGTTGCCGCGATGTAGAGCAGAAGGGGTTCCCCGTCGGCGGGTGGCACCAAGATCGGAGCTTTTGTCAGGAGTTCCTTGAGCCGGTCAAGTGCTTCCTGGGCCTCAGCGGTCCACTCGAAGCGGTCAGCCTTCTTCAGGAGCCGGTAAAGGGGGAGCCCTCGCTCACCGAGGCGCGAGATGAAGAGACTCAGGGCCGCTAGGCATCCCGTGATACGTTGGACCCCCTTTACGTTTCGGATTGCCCCCATGTCATTGATGGCCGTTATCTTCTCCGGGTTGGCTTCGATGCCGCGCACGGAGACGATGAAACCTAGCAGCATTCCCCTTGGAACCCCAAAAACGCATTTCTCTGGGTTGAGCCTGATGCGCTTGTCTCTCAGCCTCTTAAAGGCGAGTTCAAGGTCGGGAATGAGCTGGTCACCCTTCTTGGACTTGACTACGATGTCATCGACGTAAGCCTCAACGGTTTGCCCGATGAGGTCCCCAAAACACTTGAGCATACATCGCTGGAATGTAGCCCCCACGTTTTTGAGGCCGAACGGCATCTTGACGTAGCAATAGAGACCGAATGGGGTGATGAAGGAGGTCGCGAGCTGGTCGGACTCTTTCATCGCGATTTGATGATAACCGGAATACGCGTCGAGGAAGCTGAGGGTCTCGCACCCGGCGGTCGAGTCGACTATCTAGTCAATGCGCGGCAAAGGAAACGGATCCTTTGGGCACGCCTTGTTGAGACCGGTGTAGTCAACGCAAATTCGCCATTTCCCATTCTTTTTTCGTACAAGAACAGGATTAGCCAACCACTCGGGGTGGTACACTTCCTTGATGAACCCGGCCGCCAAAAGCTTCTGGAGCTCCTCGCCTATGGCCTTGCGCCTCTCCTCGTCGAAGCGGCGCAAACCTTGCTTCACTGACTTGGAGCCGGCCTTGACGTTCAAGGAGTGCTCGGCGACTTCCCTCGGAATGCTGGGCATGTCCGAGGGTTTCCACGCAAAGACGTCGATGTTTGCGCGGAGGAAGTCGACAAGCGCGCTTTCCTATTTGGGAGATAGGTTAGCGCTGATTCGGACGGTCTGGCCGTCGGAACCGCTAGGGTTGAGGGGGACCTCCTTCACACCTTGTGTGGTCTCGAAAGCGGTGGGCGATCGCTGGGAGTCGGGCCGTCCCTCGGCGCCCTCCGCGAGCTAGGCCGCCGGCTCTTCCACGAAACTGATGGCCGCGGCGTACTCGCAGCACTCGACATCACACTCGTACACCTTCTGGAAGGACGTGCCAACGGTAATGACACCGTTGGGCCCCGGCAGCTTGAGCTTCAGGTAGGTGTAGTTGGGGATGGCCATGAACTTTGCGTAGCTTGGCCGCCCCAGGATGGCGTGGTAGGTTCCACGGAAGCCCACCACCTCAAAGGTGAGGATCTCCTTCCTGTAGTTGGACGGAGTCCCGAAAGTAACGGGCAGGTCGATCTGCCCGAGGGGCATTGCTTGTTTCCCCGGCACGATGCCATGGAAAGGTGCATTGCTGGGGCGGAGACGGGAGCGGTCGATCCCCATGGCGTCGAGAGTCTCGGCGTAGAGGATGTTGAGTCCGCTGCCTCTGTCCATGAGCACCTTGGTGAGGCGCGTTGTGCCGATGATCGGGTCCACGACGAGGGGGTAGCGCCCCGGCTGCAGGACACGCCCCGGGTGATCGGACCGATCGAACGTGATGGCGGATCCCGACCAGTCGAGGAAGGTCGGCGTCGCAGGCTCGGCCGTGTAAACCTCGCGGCGCTCCAGCTTCCGGCGTTGTCTGGAATCATAGGCCGCCGAGCCGCCGAAGATCATGAAACAGCCGTCCACTTTCGGGAAACCGTCTTCTTTCCCTCTGTCGCCCTTCCTTTCCTCGTCGGGTTTCCGCCTACGGTCGCCCTTCATCGGGTTTCCTGCAAAGTATCTTTTATTGAGGTTGCAGTCTTTGTAGGCGTGCTTCGCGGGGAACTCGTGGTTCGGACACGGTCCCTCAAGCAACTTGTCGAAGAAGCCGGGGGTGCCCTCTGGGGGCGGCTGACCCCGCTTGCGCTCAGCAGCCGCCACGAGGGGTGCCTCGCACCGCTGCTTGTTCTTTTTCTTCTGCGGACGGTTGGAGGTACCCTCGTCGGCGTCCTCCTTCCGCTTCGCCTCGCCCTTGGAGCGGTCGAAAATTGCTCCGACGGCTTCCTCGCCCGAGGCGAAGCTGGTGGCGATGTTGAGGAGGTCCTCCGTGGTCCGCGGGCCTCGGCGCCCGAGCTCATGGACGAGGGGTCGGCAGGAAGTTCCCGCCAGGAACGCCCCTATGACGTCAGCTTCTGCGACGTTGGAGAGCTCGGTGCGCTTCCTGGAGAAGCGTCGGATGTAATCTCGGAGGGATTCGCCCGACTCCTGGCGACAGCTCCGGAGATCCCAGGAATTGCCAGCGCGCATGTACGTGCCCTGGAAGTTTCCTACGAAAATTTCCCTCAAGTCGTTCCAACTGCGGATCCGTCCCGAGGGGATATGCTCTAGCCAGGCTCGCGCTGAGTCGGCTAGGAAGAGTGGGAGGTTGCGGATGATGAACAGGTCACCATCCGCCCCTCCGGCCTGACATGCAAGCCGGTAGTCACTGAGCCATAGCCCGGGGTTCGTCTCCCCGGAGTATTTGGCCACGTTGGTTGGCTGCCTGAAGCGCGACGGAAATGGCGCGCTCAGGATGCGTGCGGAGAAGGCCCGGGGCCCCGCCGGGTCGGGGCTGGGGCTGCGGTCTTCCTCGCTGTCGTAGCGGCCGCCACGGTGGACGTGGTAGCCGTGGTCCACCCCTTCCTCCCTGTCCGCGCGGGAGCGCCTCCGCGCGTCCAGGGTGTCACGGGCGTCGCGGATGGGACCGACGCGCCGGTGGATGGATGGAGCCCTGCCTCCAGCGGGTGGCGGCGTCCGTCGTGCGGGCGCGGCCTGGTTCGTCCGGGGAGGAGGCTGGTGGACAGACTCCCCCCGCCTTTCGGACGGCGTGATGGGGGCCGCCCGCTGGCATTTTGCCCGCGTCGCCGGGACGCGGAGCTCTCCGCCTGCTGAACAGCGGCGCACTCGAGCAGGTCGCGTACCTCTCGATGCGCCTGACGCTCCTCAGGTGTCTCCGGTTCCAGGAGTCGTCGAAGCAGGGCCGCCGCTGCAGCGATGTTTTCGCTGGCGTGGGCGAAGAGCTGGGGGCGATCCTCGTCAGCGCAGATGCGCTGCTGGACGTCGCGTGCTCGCTGTCGCGCCCCGCCCTCGTGGCGGGGGCGCTCGCCCTCCTGGAGGGGTGCCGCGCGCGCCTCCGGCTATCGTGGCCGCTCCGGTGCCCGGGCAAGGGCTCCCGTCGTGGCCGCGGTGCGTGGCGGGGGAGTTCGTTGCCTCCTCCCAGCGCCATCGCCGTTAGACCCCTCGGAGTGCGCGTCGGCCATGAAGCACTCACGCGAGGGGTGGTGACTCCTGCTGCTGGAGCCCGCATCAGAGATCGTCCTCGCCGCGCCCGCGAGCTCGTTGCTCGCAGGCGGCGCGTCGATGGGTCGCGCCAGGGCACAACCGTAGGCAGCCACGGCGCTGCGCAGCCCGGAAAGCCGTTCCGTCGAAGGAGGCCCTCCGGCGCGTGTCCGGCCACCCGTCACCGCCCTGGCGGCGGAGCCAGAGGCGATGAGGCGAGTGGGTGAAGCAAGGAGAGGGATAAGGTTGATCCCCTCTCCGGTGGCGAGGAAGTCCAGGCTCCCAAAGCGGACCAGGGAGCCCGGGGCGAAACTGGCGTCGTGGCTGGCCATCTGAAGCCGGTGATGTACGTGCAAAGGTCCCCTACCTGGCGCGCCAACTGTCGTTGTCAAGATTGGTGATCAAGACTTAGACTAGTAAAAAATTTTTATGCGCGTACGGCCTCAGATGGTTGCACGGGTGACACGGGATTTAGACTGGTTCGGGCGTGAAGAAGCCCTACATCCAATATGGGGAGCTGCTCGTGTTACCCACGCAGGTTCTGTAGTAGGGGTTACAGAAGGGCGAGAGAGGGAACCGGTCCCAAGTCTCTAAGGTGTGCACAGGGGCTCTAATGGCGCGGGCGTGTTCTTCTTTGCCGGGAAGAAGAAAACCTGTGTGAGGAAGTGTGTGTGTGAGCGTGTGAGAGTCTAAAAATTCTCCCCCATCTCTTGGGCCCCGGCCTTCCCTTTATAGCTCTAGGGAGTTGGCCAGGCATACGCCGGACATGCGTGGGGGTACACAGAGAGAGAAAGAATGGAGAGGGAGAGGGAAACACGGAGTCCGAGGAGAAGATCTGTGCTTCCCGGGCGCCGCGGTTGTCTTCCATCTCCTTGCTTCGCCGGGCGGCCTGCACTGATCTGGTCGCTGTCCTCCTCGGGAGCCGATTACGGCGGGCGTGCGTGATGATGGCGGCGGCTTCCGTCCCGTCGGGGCTGACGGTTGCCACGACTGTCCCCGTGCTACAGGCAGCCTGAGCGGTGCGGACGCCCTGTCCCTGTCGCCGGAATCGCGGGGAGCGAGGACGGGTAGGTGGAGCATGGATGGTCAGGCGTGCTCCTGTGCCAGGCGACGTGGGTTATGATGGCCTGACAGCGAATCAGAGAAGACTGAGTCGTTGTACTGCGCGCGGCGCGGTCGTGGGCGAGTAGGTGTGACGGGTCACGTCAGCGGCGTGGACGCCTTTCCGCACGCCCGAGCCGTGGAGCATTTAAGGCAAAGCTGCGCCCGAGTCTGATTTGCGTCCGGCGGGCCCACGTGAGTCCGACCCTAGGGCCCTAGGTCGGGCGAGGCGGACCCTCGCGGCGAGGGGTCGGGCGAGACGGACCCTTGTGGCAAGGGGTCGGGCGAGGCGGACCCTCGCGGCGAGGGGTCGGGCGAGACGGACCCTTGTGGCAAGGGGTCGGGCGAGGCGGACCCTCGTGGCGAGGGGTCGGGCGAGGCGGAGCCCGCCTACTTGGGATCGGGAGCGTCCGACCACGAGGGACGGGGTCGGGCGAAGCGGAGCGCTTCCTCCTCGTGTCGGGCTGACGATGGTCGCCGTTGCCGCGGGTCAGTCCGGACCTCCATAATCGTTGCCAGGGCAGTCATTAGATGACCGTTTACTTTTCCCCCTGACACTAGCTTTGCCAAGTTAGTAACACAAGCTTGCACATCAAATTTATAATATTTAGAGCAACCTTCACTTGTGGAGATTTGGAATCAAAGATTGTCTTAGAATCGGTTTTGGTGTTTTCCCAAAGAGCACCATAGTTAACTTCAAGGTCTTTGTATTTGACCGTCAAGCATGAGAAGCTCTCTTGAAGTTCTCTATGTGTGTTCTTTAGAGAAGCTAGAGATTCATCTACCAAGAATTTCTCCTTTGATATCCTCTTGTTTGAATCATTGGCCAAAGACAAGTCAATAACCAATTTTTCAACCTTAATCTTTTCCTCAGCTAGAGATTTCTATAAGGCAAGGTTTCTCTCCTTCTCAACGATGAGCAAATCCTCTTGCCTATTTAGAGTCTCCTTCTTCTTCTCCAATTTCTCCATAAGCTTTTTAATTTCTTTAAAACCTTTCTTACCAAATTCTTTTATCATAAAGGCTCTATATTGTTCTTCCTCATCTTCCAAATTATTTTATGCATTATCAAATATGGAAGGAGATTGGGAAGAAGATATGAGTGTTTCTTGTACCTTGGTTCCTCTTGCCATAAGACAAAAGTGAGCATCATCCTCATCATCGGAGAGGTTCTTGAAGAGCTTTCTTGTGGACTTTGGCATGGCTAGAATTGCCATCCTTTCATGAACGGAGTCTTCATGACTTGAATCCCATTCTTGTCCAACATGAGCTTGACCTTGATATTTCTTCTTATAGTCCTTGCTCTTCCCACTGTACTTCTTTTCTGCTTTGGCCTTGTTCTTCAATTGTGGGCATTTGGCAATGTAATGGCCAACTTGCTTGCACTCATAGCATGTTCTTTGTTGTGGCCTTTTCTTGTCATCACCATTTATCTTGTAAGATTTCTTCTTCATGAAGTGCTTGAAGTTCCTTAACACCAAAGTCATTTCTTCATCGGTTGACCCATCATCACTTGAATCTTCTTTTGTTGAATTGGGGGCCTCGGAACTTGACTCAACTTTGTTGCTAGAGGTAGCATTGAGTGCCACACTCTTGTTGATCTTGAGGCTAGTGGATTTTGCCACATCTCTCTCCACCAATTCTTGATGAAGGATTTCACCAAGAAGTTGGTTTGGTGTCTTGGTCTTGAATTTTGGGTCTCTTCTAATCATTGTGGCAAGAGTAGGTACATGCATGTCATTTCTGTCGTCGAGTGAAAGAATCTTGGTGATGCCTAGAGGGGGGTGAATAGGCGAACCTGTAAAACATGAAAATTCTTTGCAGCAGTTAAACCTGTCGGAACTTCTGATCAGGGATAGGAAGTTTTGATGGATCGGAACTTCCAATGCCTGGTCGGAACTTCTGATGATACAAAGGATTTATAATGATATTCAAAAACTAAATCGAAACTGCAAAACCTGGCTGAATCAAAAGTTGCATAGTGATGCTAGGAACCTTCTGCAACCAACCCTAGTAAGCTCAACAACAAGAATACGTAGATCGGGACAAAATAAGGTCAAGATCAACAAGAACTAGATATGAACGATATGAACAAGGCACAAGCGATTTTATCCCGAAGTTCACTTCCACTAAGGAAGCTACGTCTCCGTTGAGGAGCTCATAAAGAGCCGGGTCTTCACTAACCCTTTCCTCACTCAATCAACCACAAAGGAGGATTGAGTCACTTACTATCAAATCCACAAAGGATTAGGCAATACAAACTTCCCAGGGCGCACACACACGAGAGAGCGCTCCACGGGCGACGCCGAACCGTCTAGAAGCAAGCTTCAAGAGTAACAAACGCGAATCGATGCTTGGAGATGCTTCAAGTGCTCATGGGAGGAAGGGGGCTGCCCTCTTTCTCAAGGGAATAAGTCACACACCTCAATCTCTCTCTCACCCAAGCCCTAGCTCAAATCAATGCAAGGATTAGCTCAAGGAGGGAGTGGGGGAGTGGATTGAATGCTCAAGGAGGTGTTTTTCTCGAGTTAGGTCAGCAGCCAAAGAAAGAGGGGGTGAAGGGGTATTTATACCCGAGCCCCCAAAACTAGTCGTTACTGTGCAGTTAATGTGTTGGTCGGAAGTTCCGACCAGGGCAATAAAATTTGGCCGAGGACCCCGGAAGTCCCCAAAGACGGGACTTCCGACCAGGTTGTTTCTGCTAGTTTTAAGTTTCTATTAAAGGATTGAGTCTCTCAAATATTTTTGGCTTTTCTACTAAGCATTCTAGCATCTCCAGAACACTTATTCGCATCCCTCTTAATAGTACGGTATTTCCTATACTCAAATTCAAAAGGAAAAATTAATAAATATCTTCTTCGAGCTCCAGCACCGTCCATTAAGCAATTTGGCGTCTTTTACACGTATTTTTCATTTCATTGCATCATAACCTATTTAAAACTCGATAAACTCATTAGCTCCTTAATTATGCATATCATCAACACCAAGGGGGGCCAAATGCACTTTCATCAAGGCTTACGCCATCTCGATCCCTTCACTGCTGGCATGGATAAGCATTGTGTTCATCACTCCTGCCGTTTCAATTTACATTTTTTTTTGCTTACTATATTGTGTGCACCAAATTAAATTAAATTAAATTACATGTGCGTTTTTTTGCAGGAATATAATGTATAGTCAGCCCTAGGTAGCTTGCTTGTCAGAGGAAAACCCCGATGTTCATGCATTGGTGGTTACGAAGTTCCATGCATGCATTTGCAGATTGATGGAGATGCGGTAGTAGTGGTCCAGCTGTGCACGGATACCACCAGATCGAGAGAGAACAACGTAGCTTCGGAATAGGAAGATTTCCGTTTTGGAAGTGACTTCTCCTGCCTTGTCTTTGTCTTGCGCACATGCAGCCCGTGCATTTGTTTTCATCTACTATTTTAATATATATACATATACTAGCTATGTATATAAGCATTTCTAGATATGTTTCCATATGTTCATGTTTCCACATATTCAGATTCATAGCATCTCTAATGTATTTGACGAGTGCTTGTCCAAATACATTAGAGATATTATAAACCTGATACGTAGCTATAAATATTTATATTTTGGGATGGAGTAGGTATATAAATATAATGGCGGTATTTCTCGGTGACGCTCTCGCCAAGACCAAAGATCTTGAATTCCTGAGACAGACGGCCGGGCAGTAGTTGCTAGGTGGAAAACATCATCATGCATGTACTAAACGATTATTTTTTTATTTAGACCATGTATTTTTATTGTTATTCTGTGGCGGCCATGCATGCATGCTGGTGAGACTGATCATTATCTCTGCGATTTGTTTATCATGCAGCATCAATCTGGAGCATGTCACCGGCGGCTGAGCCTATTTAGACGCACGTTGTGGAATTTGCACGATGGGAAAAGAATATAATTAATTAAAGCGTAAAGTCCAGATGTTTTCCACGATACGAGACTCAGCACTTGTTAGCTAGGGTTTTAGACCTAAGCTACTTATTGTTATTAGTTTCTGACTAAGATGAAGTCCGGAAAGATGCCACGACTACCAGCTGCGATATTATCCATGTACGTTGACTCTCCTTTTAAAAACGATCGAGTAAGTGACAAGGATGCATCATGTCTCGATTTCTCGATCTCTCTCCCCGGCACCAACTTGACGATGAAGGTGCATGAACCACTTCTTGATGCAGGCTGCCTGTTCATTTCATCTCCTTTCTGTTAATCCTTCAAAATAATAAATTTGCAAAAATGCGAGCTGGTTGATAAAGATGAACAGAGGGAGCAGCGGGATGCCGGGATGCTACATATTTTTGCTGGGCCCACCCTGCAGGACTGAACCAGCTTCAGGGTGTGTCATCATCAGTCCAAAAAAGATCAAGAAATTGAGCCGGCAATGCAATTTTACTTGTTTTATTTTGTTGGGTTAGGGTTGTGTTTAGATCGTGAAAATTTTTGGACGAAATTCACTGTAATAATTTTTAATCGAAGATCAAAAAGATTAAACATGATCTAATTATAAAACTAATTACACGAATGGACGGGAAATCGCGAGGCGAATCTATTAAGCCTATTTAATCTATTATTAGAGGTTGTTTACTGTAGCACGACATTATCTAATTATGGTCGAAATAGATTTAAAATATTCATCTCGCAATTTTAATCGGGAATTATGGAATGAATTTTATCAGTTATTCACATTTAATACTACTAATTACTGGTCAAATGTTCGAATTTGCTATAGCGTTGGAAAAATTTTAGAAACTAAACGGTAACTTGCATTGTCACTAACTCACTGTCGATCCATCGCTTTCCAGCTGCTTCAAGCTGACACGAATTGTGGGCAAGGCTTCTGTGATCTGTCCTCTCGATCTCAGCTCTTTCGTTCTGGGAGCCTCAGCTTGCATCTGTGTACTGCATGACTGCAACTGCAACTGCACCATCACGGACTTCGATGCGTCGTCCGGCCCGTGTCGGGACATGCCGCTCTGGACGAACCAGCAGGGATCCAGCAAGTTTTCACCAGATCTCATTACTAAATCGACTCGGCGTTGTCCGGATGTACAATGTTTCAGAACAGAAAAGAGTACCAATTACTTTCGAACCCGCAATCATAAATGGGTAGTATCCAACAGGAAAGTCTATTGGTTTCATATGCACACAACTGCGCGGTGTCAGACAAAGAGGCCCATCCTTTCAAAAAAAAAAATGACAAAGAGGCCCAGATAACTCGACCAAAATTTATGAAGTTCCTGCGAATAGAAATATTATTACTATGCAAGCTATGTATGGCACATAAGTAAACTTTTTTATCTTTTTATTCTTTTCAGCCTGTGCTATGACAATTGACCTTAGAAAAAGGCAGCAGCGGACAAAGCACTCTTAATAGCGATAAGAGAAACGATGTCAGGAAGTGCGGGAGTTCAATTCCTATTCCTCACCTTGCAACCACAGCAACTCGCATAATATCATGTGCTATACAAAGATTTCAGAACTTAGCACTTGATCTCAAACCCTACATGTCTGCTGAAAACAAGAGACTTATGATTCCAGTACAGAACTACGGTAGAAGTCAGATTAGGGAAAGAGATTCAGATCATTCAGAACTGATGAGGCTGGTCTATGGGAGCCATGCCTGGGATGTGCAGATAAGCAGATCTGAGCTTGGCACCTCAAATAAAACGCCTGAGAATTTTTTAAAAAAAAATGACCTTCACTTTATACCTCTAATAAAATGGCCTAGTAAGTAAAATCAAACTAACAAGAAACTCGCGGAAAATATCCGACCATTAAGAAAACAGCTGTACATACTGACTGCACCACAAGGATCCACGTTAAGAATTATTATTCCTTAATACACCTGTGGAAAAATTCCAAGTATGTGTAAAATCGAAATAAGATGACAACAGACGCACATCGGTAACCCAACACATGATAAAGCCGTAGCCATGATCATCTTAGTAGGGCTACCTGTGAATCCAACTTGCATGCAGAACAATCAAAGTCATAAACAATATACATTTCTGTGGTGCAGCTGTGCATGGGTGAGTGTCCGCAAGCGGTGTATCAGCCCTCCTCGCCAAACTCCTTGGTGAACCTCTCGTGCACCTCCAGGTCCTTCTTGCTAACTGTCGGCCTCTGCCTCGACAGGACCTTTTCAAAATCCGTCCTGGAGATCGGTGGTGGAAGAATCTACAAAACACAGCAACTTACCTCAGTAATTCAACAGGGAGGGCATCTGTAACGAGACAATGGAAGAACCAGCATTGTTTGTTACCTTTGCAGCGAGGCCCTTGGATGCAAGGTCCTGCATGGTGGTCTGGACGGCACCCGGTTGCTTTGGTCCACAGGGCATCCACATGTCACCATCTGCCTTAAAGAAGAACATGGCATCCTGTGTCTTGCGGACAGGTTCAAATAACACATCCTTCACCTGTTGATGAAACAAAATAAGATTCCATCCCATGATAGTATGGACAGATGTGAGAATTGTTGAAAGATACTTACGCAAACAGCAATATCTGAACCAGAAAACCCATCTGTTCGACGGGCCAAGCTCTCAAAATCACTTTCTGTTAAGCTGTGGGGTGTATCCCCGAGATGGACCTGTACAAATTGAAGGTTCAAGATGTTAGCAAACGATATTCGTCATTGTAACAGGACAAATTTAGTTACGTGGCATTGGACAACTGTGTGTATAACCTTAAACATATGCTGCCTTGCTTTCATGTCAGGTAGCGGAATGTAGATACGCTTGTCAAATCTTCGCCGCACAGCCTGCAGCAATGAACATGATAAAGAACCAAGTAGTCCTTCGAAAGATAATGGGAATTTCCTTTTTCTGTTGTAAATCTGTAATCAGGCAAAATTGTATCTGGCAAGTTTTTTGGTTACCTGGTCCAGAGCATACGGTGTATTTGTAGCAGCAAGAACGAGAACTTTATCATCATTATGACCAACACCCTGGGAATTTAGTAGAGACACAAATGATAGCATCAGTTTCACATTAAAAATGCATAGAATTTAGTTCTGAGATAAAGAAAACAAATCCTCTAAAGAAACAGGGGCAGTGACCTTTAAGATGATTTCAGTTCTACTTTTTTTAATATTTTATAAAAATCTTGATTACATTAGAAGGCTATCAAAATCACTGGTAAATTATGTGGCCAGATAGTGTATTAATAACAGCAAATCATTTAGAGTTTCATCAGGTAGGTAGTATACACTCATTGGATACACAATTATATTTTCTGTTGAAAAATTGACATAATGTTGTGTGATAGGATCAATCTTAATACACAGTATGGGAGTATACAGCATTCAAGCAAAAAAAGTGTGTGTTTGAATCTGGGCAATAGAAAAGGTAGCTTAGATTCATTAGAAAGTAAAATCTTGGGTCCAGCTGACTGTATCAAAATCATTGTGTCCCTAGTTAGCACCAATAAGACACATTAAATTTGTGCCAAGATCCCCAAAAGCGATGATGCTTATCACTACTCAACTCAGTATTTAGCACCATTATCCACCCCTGTGAAAACTTGAAAGGTGGTAGCTGACTAGCGAATTCTCCATATGACCCAAATAAGCTTGATAAATTTCGAGTACACTTGACCAAAAAAAAAGGGAATGCCAGTTTCTTCCTTTTTGCTTTTATTTCGCCATGTAACAGTGAAGGTAAACTGCAATATGATTGATCACTCATAACTCTAGAAATTGGCAGGTCATTATAACAATCTATATACAGCTCTCACAGACTTGGTCAGTTGCTTGCAAAATCATTTTTCCCCATCATTTCATCTAACTATCACAGCATTTTTTTTTCGGGAAACTTCACAGATTTCATATTCCCCATGTTTGAACTTTTATCGACGGAACCACCCAAAGCAGAACATGCCGAGCTAAGCATGGCAAGTCTCAGCAGTAGCTACTTATGCATCCTACTCAAAAACAGTTTGCAATATTAGCTAGTCACCTGCATTTGCACAAGAAGTTCAGTCTTGATTCTCCTAGAAGCTTCGCTTTCATTGCCTTCTCCACGTTGACCACATAAAGAATCAATTTCATCGATAAAGATAATTGAAGGGGCATTTTCACGAGCCATTTGGAAAAGGTTCGCAACTAATTTCTCACTTTCACCCATCCACTTTGAAACCAGATCTGATGAAGATATACTGCAGGTAGAGCATTAAAGTGTGAAATATCATAACGAAATACCGCGTGAAGAACAAATTATAGTGAGACATCAGAATTACAAACATCCATAGATCAATCAAGTACAAAAAACAAAAAAGCAAGTTCGATTAAACTTATTTACATCGTATTTGTAAACATGCAAACGAACATTCCACTTCCTTTTTAATAAATTCAAATGTATTAGTAATAAGCCTTTGTTTCGAATATAATGCACATAGGATTTTTCCCCCCAATCTATAAGGTGACATTTCTCTCTTTCGTTCAATTGTCCTCATTTTCTTCTCAAGGTAATAACATTCATAATAACAAAGACTACTATTATCCAAGGTATGCAAGCAGACTCTAGCCTGGTTGGCTAGCTCATTGTAGAGTGGAGCTAGCAACCACGGTTCGAATCTCCGTGTGCACAGATTTAAGCCATCTCATATGGCTAGGGTTTAGAACCCTATTTTAAAAAAAATATCCAAGGTTAATAACACCAGGGATATATAGTCCTTTACTTCCATCCTCTCGATCAGCTAACACCTGTGTTATGTCAAAATACATCTTATACTAAACAATGAAGGGAGCAAAAACATTTTTCAGTCCAGTTTAAATAATGAATGTCTCTGGCTATGGAAAATACTAAGAATACAAGGAACATATCTCCAACTACACCATAGGAAGTGGATAGCCACCAATTTCTGCAGACTCCGTATCACTGTGATAAAGTGATAATCATAAAATCATTATACATTTAAAAGATGACTAGATGAGTGATGTGCCTTCAATGTTCAAGCATCATGAGTGCATGACATATTGGTCACCAATAATCACATGCCATGTTTTGGCTACAATGTTCAAGATTGAGCTACAGTACCTATGTGTCATCAAGAAAGATAGCCAGCAGGTCTAGGTCAAGATATTTAACAGTTTATTCAGACAACCAATGCTACAGATGGCATTATTTAAAGTACCCAAAAAGGATACATAACCAAGAAAACAACAATGTTAGCGGGACATCAATACAACTAATTCTACCATAAGGTAAGCACTGGCAGTATATCACGGAAACCACAAGTGATGTTATAGAATTGTAACTCATTTTATTCCCTTTCAAACAACCATACATTGTTGCACTTCTCAAATTGTAGACCTTTGAGCATACCGTAAAATCAATATTCTAAGGATATGAGCAACAAATGGAAACTACACGTCAAACATATGCTCAAAAAGTGGAAGCTCTCTTGACCTTTGGGATGACAATGAAGGTGCTCGAGCTACATATATAAATAAACTCAAAACAAATATGAGCTGCTATCATAAGGCACACCTTTCAAGAGACAACTTTCCTAGTTTTGCAAAAGTTAGTTGTTTTTGAGCTAGAAGCTCTCTTGCCTGCATCAAGCACCAACATGCAATTTTCAGGAAGAAGGCATATGCCTTGAAATAATCTTGTATATATACGGTGTTAATTTAACAACATGCCATCAAGAGCTGACTCTTAAAGTGCAATATGCTGCAGATGAAGAGTTATGCAATGACTCTAGGTACAGAAGAAATAGGTAAAGGATGCCCAAATTAGTAATTCAAACACAGCTACTCTAATAGACATACAGCCAGTAGCGCTGAGGCATATGTCACTGACCTACTATGTAGGTGAACATGTAAGATCAAGATAAATAGTCAAAGGAAGCATAGCAAGAGATGCACCAAAAGTCTCTAATGGTTTAAATTTCAACTCAAAACGTAAAAAAAATAACATGTCTCACAAAGAACAAATTAAAGCGATTAAGGGAACCAGCAAAGCAACGAATATGCAATTATGAATTATCTACCTGAAAAATGTTGAATCAGCCTCAGTTGCAACAGCTTTTGCCAAATAAGACTTTCCTGTTCCAGGGGGGCCATACAAAAGAAAAGCTCTCCAAGGCCTCCGCTTGCCTACAGGATAGCACTCTGCATTAGTTGACAACACAAAGATATCTAGACTTCCTATGAGTTCATACTTCATACACACGATATTTTCATCATTGTGTATCACATAAATAAGAAGGATACACCAGTTAACAGTAATTGACAGAAACAGGTACTGAGAAAATGCCTCTGGTTAAAACAAAAAAAACACGTGCAAAGGCAAATGACACACAAGCAAACAAAGAGTTCGAAATTGAAACTAAATTTTATTAGATCAACAGATTCTAGATTTGAATCGATTAGTCTAACTTTTGTTATATCTCAGAACTCTGCTACATAATTAGCAGGCAAATCATATGAATGCATATATTTCAAAATAACATATTTGATCCCTGTTGAATTGAAAATCATCTTTCAATTCACACTTTTAATATAAAAGGCATTGCAATTTTACTAATGATTGATTGTGGTGTAGGCAATTGAGGAAGAATTGAGCAAACAAAAAAAGTAATGATATAATTTGCCAAACTTCACTTCAGACACTGCCTTTAGAAGTGGTCCTGAAAAATGTCGACAACCTAAATCATCATCTAAAATGAAAACCTAGCCGTAGCACCCTTGTCCATCAATATTCAATAGTCTCTATCGACAGCAACCAACGATACTACCTAACAATGCATAATTGGATCAACCCTAGGTCAACGAATCCATTTTAATCAGGATAAAGATCTGCGAAGCCTATGCGGCTCCGTAGCAATTGCAATCGCCAATTTTTTATCAGGAGCAAAGATAATAATAGCGCATTTAGGTGCAGCCACTCACCCGTGAAGAACTGCGGGAACTTGACGGGCAATATGACGGCCTCCTGCAGCGCCTGCTTGGCGCTCTCGAGGCCGGCGACGTCGTTCCACTTGACGTTCGGCTTCTCGGTGATGATGGCGGAGTTGAGCCCCGCCCTCAGCTTGGACTGCTCCGAGTCGTCCCCGCCGTTGCCGCCGTCCCCGTCCTTGCCCTTGGTCTTGGGGCGCGTGGCGACGGCCGCGTCGCCGCCGTTGGCCCCGGGCCCCGCGCCACCCTCATCGAGGACGGCCCGGATCTCCTCGGCGCGGCGGAGGTACTCGGTGAACTTGGCGGTGATTGCCTCCTTGATCTTGGGGTTCTTCTCGTACTTGAGGTGGGTCTTGAAGTACTCGAGCGCGTTCATGTAGAGCGGGAACGCCTTGACATAGTTGCCGGCATTGTCCTCCTGGACCGCCTGCTTGACGTACTCGATCGCCTGCTCCTTGAAGTTGCTATACATCAGGGGAGGCCCAAAGGCGCCGCCTTTGCGGCGGGCACCCGCGGATCGGAGGGGAGATCGGCCGGATTAGGCACCGCGGCGGCAGATTCGGGAGCGGAGGGGAGGGGCGGCGCGGCGCGGCGGTTGCTTGGTGCTGGGGTTTGACGCGGTGAGGAGAAGACGGGATGCGGAGGAGGAAAGGGAAACGAAGACGAGACGAGTTGGGCAAAGGAAAAGAAGGGAGAAGCGTGTTTGGGCTGCGATTTTTTATTTTTTTATTTATTTTTCTAGCTTATTATGGAGGAAAAAGGAAGCTGTTGGTACTTTTTCACTTAGGTTCCTTTATTCTTTGGTTTTATGAGATAAGTCCTTTCTTGATGGTTGTAACTTTTGTTGGAGCCAATAATTTAGTTTTTTTGTTAAAATTAAGGGGGATAAAATCTTAGGAGAAGAGTGATAGATGACAACAGTATTCTAATTCATTTTTTAGGGCTATTCTAATGCATTTTTGACAATAGTATTTTGATAAAAAAAGGAAGCTATTGTATTCTATTTCATTTTTTATTAAAATAGCCATGCAACCTCGTGTTTGTCAATTTTTTAATAGCTTATGATGTCCATAAAAATGATTGATCAAAAAGTTGTTAATTGTCCAAGGTAGGTTGCACCTTATGCTAATGGATTTTTAGGTCCTAAATGTTAACATGATTTCTTGTGTATTAATAAGAGGTTACGTTTTGGGTTTTGTAAAATCAAACATTCAAAATGAAAGCTGACTCTTAACAATCCAACTCCAGGATGTTGGTGACCAAGAAGGCTAAAAATAGTATGACCATGGTCATCTGTAGGAGTTATTGCCTTGCTTTTAAGATGGACTTTTTTTCGAGCAACAATTTTTAAGATGTATTTGTGATTGTATAGCGTGCTTTTAACGACTCTGTGACACATGGCACATTTGTTTGGGTTTTGGACCTATCTTATCCAAAAGCAAAACCAAAATAACTACAAGCTAGCAAAATGCCTAACAATGCTCTATAGGCTTTTTGCATGTGATGGTTACCAGTTACCACAGGCCCCTAGTAGTTCCAGCTAGCCATTCAACGCTACATACATCGCTTGAGACTGCTTCCTCCCTACAAAACTAAACGAATGTAGCAAGATTTTCAGAACACACTTCATTTGCTAGTCATTGTTGTTTTATCTTCCTCGATAATGCATCCCTCCCTTGCTCTAAGTTCCCTAGATGTTACATATTGGTGCCACCCCCACGTGCGCTCGCTCACACGTAGCAGAGCTGCCAAACTTTTACGAAGTTTTGACATCAATATTTTTGTAATAGCTAGCCCCCAGCCCATCCAAAAGCAAGGCTGCTTGATGGACTTTATCTTTTGCGAAAGCATCTAAAACAGGGGGTGACAAACAAATTAGCTTCTGTAGAAACAGCTACGACATGTTTAATTTTCCCAAAAAAAAACTTTTCAAGAGCCACGGAGACAGACATGCGCGTGGTGTTGCCACAAGAACAGTTTTACGTAATGTCAGAAAGGGAACAAACAATTTGCGTCTCTACCTGTATCCACGATCGGAAGTAATCCATTTAAGTACATCCTTATCAGAGTGCTAAACGAGTTGAGACTAGACCTACTGGGGGCATCATTGGAATACTGGACAATAGGAGGTGCGAGTATGCAAAACAGGAAAGAATCCTCCAACGGTGAACGTGCCCACACCGGTGGCCTTCCAAACCAGTCAAATTGTCAAAACAAGGCCTCCAATAATTAGGCCCGTCGAATTAGGACTCGCCGGCGGGCCCCGCTTGCCGTGTCAGCGAGCGACGCCGCGTCGGAAGAACACCGGCGGCCGCGTGATCACGACGGTGGGCACGGACCCGGCCGCCCGCGCCGGCGGGTGGAGCGAGCCGCCACGGCGTTGCCGCGCCACGACCCTGCGCGGAGCAGCCGTGCCCCCGTTGTCGCCGCGTTGGCTAGTGCTGGCGCCTCACGAGTCACGACCTCACAAACCTCACAGCACATGCGTACGTAATTGCCTACGCTCTGTTTTTTCATACCTAATAAACCATACAAAAATTGTAGGATCATAGAGCTTTAGAGGCTACAAACAAGAATCATGGAATTAGTGCAATTGATCAGAATTGAAACGAAGAGTTCAAATATCATAATATAGAACTGATATTCCTAATAGATGATACGGTAATACTATGAGCTACTAGTAGTAATTTAGCATAGCATGCTTGGCACGATCATCAATCTTGTCATCAGTACTCCCACTTGCGCAGATCCATGCCTTCCGGCGGGCTGGGCTCGATCTTCTTGGAGCCGACGTCCTTCCAGTTGGTCGACAGCACCGTGCCGTTGGACTCCTGGAACGACTTGGTCATGGCCCGCCGCATGTCCTCGTCCGCGTTGCTGAAGATGTCCTGGAAGAACTTGTTGGCCGCCGCGTCGCCGTCCAGCTTCTCCTCCTCCGCCCTCTTCACCTCCGCCTCGATCTTGTCCCAGTCCTTCCGGCCCCTGGACGACGGGTAGCTCGGCCTCTGGGCAATGCCGCCGCCGGCGGAGCTGCTCCCGCACGGTGGCGCCGCAGCCACGAACCTGGGCCTGTCGGTGAACTCCAGCGACGTCCACGTCGTCCCCGGCTCGGCCTTGGCGAGGCGGACCTCGATCTTGGTGGAGAGGACGGCGAAGCGGCACTTCTCGGGGACGATCTTGCCGAACAGCCGGGGCTGCAGGTGGTACGGCGCCTCGCCGGGGGGCTCGACGGAGACGCTCAGCAGCTGCTCGCCGAAATCCACCGCGACGTGCTCGGGGGCCACGCCCTTGGCGAACACGGTCACCACCACCTCCGCCGCGCTGTTGTAGTAGTCGTGCCTGTACTTGGGCTTTTCAGCGGGAGCGAGCGCGGGCGCGGTGGCGGCGACGGCGGCGCTCGCCTCGGTTTTGGGCGCCTTGGCGTCGATCTCCCTCATCAGCTGGGCGAACCGCGCGTCGCCGGGGGCCAGGGCGGCGCCGGCCTCGACGGCGGCCCGGGCGGCGTCGTACTGCTCCAGCTTGACGCAGGCGTGGGCCCTGCGGAGGTGCGCCCGGGGCATGGCGGGGTCGAGCTCGGCGGCGCGGGCGGCGTCCGCGGCGGCCGCGGCGAAATCTCCCATCTCGGTGTAGGCCTGGGCGCGATCGGCGTAGAGCGCCGCGGAGGGGGGACCCGCGGCGATGGCCTGCGTGTAGAGCGCGGCGGCGAGGGCGAAGTCGTCGTCGAAGAAGGCCTCCTTCGCCTTGTGCTCCAGCTCGGAGGGCGTCGGCGTCGCCATGGCTGCGGGTGCGGCGGCGAAGTCGGCGAGGCTTGATCGAGGGACGATTCGGTAGGCCGCGTGTTTCCCGAGATTTTGTTGGTCGCTGTGGTCGTGGGCTCGTGACCACGACGTCGCGTGCGTATTTGCAGCCTGCAGGCGCCCACCACGGGTTGGTTCGTGCACGATAGGAACACGAGTCCGGGTATCATCTCATCTTCAACTCGAATTCTTGCCAACTTCAGCGCGTCATCGCAAATTTCTTTCCACCTTTTCCTGCAAAATTAATCAGAAATAAATTTAAAAAGTGAAATATCTTGGTTTATGGAAAGAGGTGAAAAAGATCAATTTCGAGGAAAAACGGGCTCTATTGTGGATGCCAACCTTTGCACCAGTGGACTGTTGTAAGCGGAGCCTATCCAGGTATGCGTTCCATCCGAACCATCCACCCAGGACAGGGGACACGCCCTCTCGTCGCGCCCGAACTCCGGAGCATGCTCTCCACACCCGCCGCCGGCGGGCGCTTCCGCGTGGGGGGAGCTCTCCCCTGGAGGCTTCGTCCGCGCTCCTGCTTGGCGTCGCCGCCGGGCTCCAGCGGCGGCGGCGGCGAGTCTGAGTACGTTTCTGAATTCCGCTTTCTTTTCCCCTGAACCTTTGGGTTGCTCTTTTCTTTCTATTAGTGAAGGCAACGTGTGTGCTCCGCAGAAAGGCCAGACCTTTGCTCGTGGAGCGGTACCGGAACGGCGTCACAAAGAGGTTCTTCACTCCTGAATTCTAGATTTTGAGAATGTCATCTGATTTCCCTGTTGTACATCCGAACTTGCAAAGACATTGTCAAGTGTATTTTGAGTTGGTGACGACAAATTGGACAATTATGCCAAATTTCTTATGTTTAATCGATGTGGTGGGTAGATATATGTCGGATGGCAATTCTAAGCTGCAAATTCGTTTGGAGAAGCATGAATCTTCGGTGAACGCAGTGGAAAATGAGCATGCGGATTCTTTGATCCCCCAGGCTGTTAGGGACTTTGTACTTCCAGCGGGGTTTCCAGGTGATCCTTGACATCTCTCTGTGCTCTGTATTCTCATCTGTATAGTTGACAGTTACTCTAGCCAATTGTTTCGCTGAAAAAATGATTTTTAAAAGCTAGAGGAACTAGCCACTGGAGTGAATTGTTATTTTCTGTTCTAGTTTTGTAAACTGTTTTGGTTGGGAACTTTGCATGCCAGTGTCGTCAATTCAGTGCATTCTGAGACAAAGATACATCACCATTGTACCCACAAAAAAAAAGATACATCACCATTGTCATCAAAAGTAAGAAACATAATGACAAATGCTGGTATTCTGGTAACATGTTATGGCTCAGTTTTGCCTAAATTCTATTGGCAGCTTCAGAATTTTGCACAAAGTTTTAGATGTACTATGACACAAACGTTTAGGGCGGCAACCTAATGAGCTGACATTATGTACCTGCTGCTCCTGGCCTGTAACATAAACTATATCCGACAGATATGAAACTATATACCACCTGGTAAATTGACTTTTTTTTGTTCTTTTGTTTCTTTATTTTAGAATCTGTTACAGTTGACTACCTGGAGTATATGCTATTGCAGTTCCCAACAAATGTGACAGGATGGATTTGTCATGTACTGGTTACATCAAGTCTGCTGAAGGTAATTCTTAATTTGTTAGTCAAGTGTTCCAATTACGTAATTCATATTTTGTCAGTGAAACCCTGTCCCTGTTACCAAAGAATGAAGAAAATTGAACTTATTACAGTTATCTTATTTCATATGTGATAATCAGACTTCATTATTAGATAGTTCACAAAATAAGGTAGACAATATGGCTAAGATTTCCTAAACAAAGGGGGGAAGAACTCCAGTTTCAAAATGGCCTTACTTTCCAGTCAGATTTTGATGGTGAACCTTATTACTATGTGCTTTGATGAGCAAAATTACAATGAAACATGTTGCCTAATTTTGATATTGTTGTATTGTTGGCAATAAATTAGTTTTAGAGTCATGCTTGTTTTCCAACTCACACGTTTTAACCAATATGTTACATATTTCCAAAATATACTCTTCAATCATAGCCTTCTGTCACCATCACTAATTAACTTATTGTAGATTGGTACAGGCTGTAGGTGTGGGGTCCTTTACAGGAACTTCTGCAGCTGCATCTGCTGCTGCTATCAGGTCATAATCATCTTTTCTAATTATACCATTATGTATGTTATTGAAAAGTTTAAACATCGGAGTCATTTGTTGGGGAAGAAAAAAAATATTACATTATTTTTAGCTTCCTTCTCTTCTATTGTTGTTTGGTTATGTTAATTATACTCCTATAGACGAGGAGAATTATCTGTGTCATGAGTCATGACCACACAGGAGAGACATATAAGCACATGAAAACTTGTGATGCGAATGTGAGTAGGTCATTTCATCTTATGAGCACAAGTGCATAACTAACTTGAACCTTGTTTATTCAAATTAGATGGGTATCGAAGGATGGCATAGGAGCCTTTGGGCGTCTTCTCATTGGTACAGTTATTACATTTTGCCATCATTTCAGAATGTACTGTCCAAGAAGACTTATGGATGGCAATATTAGGTGGACGCTTTGGAACACTTTTTGATGATGATCCAAAGAAGTGGCGGATGTATGCTGATTTCATTGGAAGTGCTGGAAGGTTGGCACTAAGTCTTGTAAAACAATAAAGCAGATCTTTAAAATCAAGTTCAGATAGTCTAATGAAGAAACAAAATTCACTCCTTAAATTGTCCGCAACATTTTGCAGCATCTTTGAGCTCATCACTCCGCTGTATCCAGGTTACTTCCTCCCACTTGCATCATTGGGGAATCTTGCAAAGGTGTTCTGAAAATATATTGCTCTCTTGCATTTAGTTGGTCAGTAGCAGACATCTCCTATTGGCCAGTAAGACCATTGACTCCAGATTTTTAACCAGGCTGTAGCAAGAGGATTTAAAGACCCTTCCTTTCGTGTGATCCAAAATCACTTTGCAGAATCTGGAAATCTAGGAGAGGTTGCTGCAAAGGTACCTACTTCATTGCGATACTTTTCTGATAGTTAGCTGTGTCCTAATATCTTCTGAAACTGCAGCATTGATGCTGTCACAGCCTCTGATCTGAGTTAATCAATTTTGTATAATGTTACTTTCTCTATGGATAACGGAAAAAAATATTACAATCACTAAAGAGTTCCTTTAAACCTAAGGATAAAAATGCCTTAAAAACGCTTTTGGCTATGCACTACATCTTCTTTGTTCAGGGTATCAACAGATCTTGCAAGAATATTTTTGCAAAGAAAATTTCTTTTTAAGAAGCAATGATGTATTTTCAGGAGGAAGTATGGGAAGTAGGAGCCCAGCTGTTAGGCCTTTCAATCGGAGTACTTATAATGGTATATAGATTATTTAAGTTATACCTTTTGTTTATATTGAACTCCTGTTCAGCACGCCAACCTTATCGATCAGTTCTGTTATTGCACCAAAGAAGACACATGCCATTATTTTTTTGATCCATTTACAGTTGCTGTTTAATACCAGGATACATCAGGTGTAAAGTCATCATACTTAACTCTTACTCTAACATGGCTGAGTATTCGTCTCCTACATCTTTGGTTGCGCTATCAGTCCCTATCAGTTCTCAAGTTCCGCACAGTAAGGTGCTTGACCCAAATTTTGTTTTGCTTGATGAAATGAAATAATTTAGGTAGCCGTTGAAGATTTCCATGGTTAACTACATTTTCCATATACATTAATGCATTATAGACAGGTAGCCCCTGTGAGTATTTTATTGATCACCTTTTTTCCTCTTCATGGTAATATTGGTAGATAAACCTAAAACGTGGTCGGATACTTGTGAGATCACATGTCGCACACCATACAGTTCCTGGTGACATTTTCTTCTCAGGATTATTTGACACTTTCTTGGTCATTTTTTAAGCAGTTCTAGTAATCTCTTATTAGCTGGTGTTTTTGTCTTGCTATTTTAGGTTATGTTGTTTGCAATGAGGAAGAAAACATTTTAACATGGGAGAGATTCTTGCATCCGCAAATTTCTTTTGGCGTGCCCATGGAAAGAATGCTTGGCGGTGAGGAATCCAGTGACATGGTATGAATAGTTTGATTCCGTTTAGTTCAGTAGATTCCCAGCCTTGGCTTTACAGTCTGTAGTTGTGCTTCCTTGGGAAGGAACCTGGGGAGTTAAAATTAATGGGGGTGACAAGAAACTATGTCTGATTGAATGTCTGCTCGGTCATAGTTAATGTTTTAGGACTCACTTTAGAGCTCAGTTTGCATCAAAGCATGGTATCTTCGTTTCTTTTCTTACCCCAGCCTCGCTTCTGATTGACATCTTTTTTTTTGGGCCTCAGATGTGTTTCTAATTACTTTTTCGCTTTCCATGCATTCCAGGTTTCATTGGTCTAACCTTGAATCAACTAGAAAGTGGTCAGAACATGCCACTTTTTGATGGAAATGTGTGGTTCACTCAGTTAGCAACTTTTTCATCATTGGATCATAGTAATATGTTTCTGCGAAAGAATAATTTTAATGTTGTTGGTGAATGCCAACAAGAACTAGTAGCTTGTCTGTAACTTAGTCTAACTTAGTTGAAATCGTCAGTAGTCGTAACTGCTAAGCCTAAGCTATCCAGTAATTTAGGGTTACAACCTGTTTCACGATCCAACTAATGGATTTTTGGTATCACTTGCTCATGCATTTTTCAAACCTGTTCACTCTTGCATCTGCAATTATGTCTTCATGTTATTTAAGTTTCTCGGTACAAATCTTTTAAACTCTTGGACAGGTGAATAGATTATTGAAGTTGTACAAGAATGAGAAGTATGTCCTCTTCGTTGAGCAGTTTGGATCAAGAGAACCAAAATTTCTTGTTGTGTTCAAGGTGTTCTACTGCTGAAATTGCAAATAAATAGTTGTGCATCAGATCAAGAATGCATATCATGTGTCTGCTTCACTTATTTTCAGGAATCGGCTACCAGCATTTCGGTCCTAAGAAGCCTCTGGCAGGCACATTGGCTTCAAAAAGATCTGCAAAACCAGGATGATATTTTCTCTTGGTTAGAGGATAGTATTCTTGCATTAGAGCATGGATTTACTGACTTCCTTGAGCAAATGGAAAGAGCTGGATGGGATCAAAACCAAATCATTTTGAAAGTGCCAAAAGAACCAGTCTTGGTGTCAGAATACCTGAACCAAGATGTTTAAGATGCTACTGTTGCTTTAGTAATTCCCTCCTGGCATACTCCAGCGGCAGCCAACTTGTTCCTTTTAGTGGTTTTAGGGTTCAGCCGGTGCTAACCTAGAGATGATATTGAAATTTCTTTTTCCAAAGCATGATCTTGACCTGCTGGATCAATTGCAACTGCCAACTGAACATTGGATATTTGGATATCAGCCAAGATTCTCATGTGGGTGATGCTTAATGATCTAACAATCCATATTGTAAAAAACTATGTTTGGCATATGACCAGATGTTTACAGTTTTCGGTGTGAAAAATGGAAATGCTATCATTGATGCATTAGCTGCTTGTGTGCTGTGCAAAGGCCCTCCAACATCGCCTATTTCCATGACTATCTTATCATTCAAGCTGATGCATATCTATCCTGCCATCCGCATGATATTACATGGTTCTTCGCAGAAAGATTTTTCGTTTTTTTAGAGAAGCGGACTGTGTTGTTACTTGTTACTTTCCTTAAAATTTATTTTATGTACCCTATGGCTTCTCTGTGCACACAGGGATAAAATAGGCGCCCTTAAAATTTCAGTTCATCACTCATCAGCATGGGTAATAAATGATGACAGACAAAAAAAAATGAGAGCACCAATAAGATTTTTTATGAACATAAACCGCATCCAGCCAACTGTACAGGAGCATTTATATATTGATATTGGATAGACCGTTAAAAAAAGCCCACTCTGATCAATGTCCATAAGCATGTCGGGATTCAAAAGCATCAGAAACTTATTTAACAAGATCCAAAAGCATCAGAAACCTATTTATAGAGCTAAATCCTTGGGGCATGGCTGCAGTAGATCACTATGGGTCTTGTGCATCCTAGCTAGGGGTCAAGATGGTACAAAGGATTTCTTGTGGATCTTAGGTAGGGCTGGTAAATGGCTGGATTCTTGCCAAAATTGCTGCTGCACGAAGTACACCAAGCATCAGACTTTGAATTTGCCTTTTCCCTTTGTGGTACAAGTGAAACGAGTCTTCTTTGCTTTTTTGTTCTTTCCGCCAGAATCCCCATCTGAATCGTCATCACTACTATTGTCATGCTTACCATTTGTTTTCTTCCGGGAACCTGATCCATATACATATTCCTTGGCCTTCTGCTTGGTCCTTTCTTCTGCAAGTTCATCTTCAGTCTTTGGTTTCCAAATGAAAATGGACCTGCAAGGACCCACCTCCACCTCATGAGTTGTGTGAAGAAGGATCTAGCATTGGATAGTGATGCTGACTACTAATACATCAATAGGTATACCTTGAGCTTCCTGTTGCCAGGATATCTTCTTGCGGATGTAGCTTATTTACTGGGCTGATTGTTGCTAAGTCAGGATCCATCACCTCAGCCAGAAGCTTCCCAGAACTGGTATCTATGAAATCAATTGGATGCAAAGCAACACCGTTGTAGTTCTCACTTATGTAACGACCAACGACCGCAACAGTTTCTGTGTAATCCTGCAGAACGTTATCACCCCGTTTCAAAATTGGGCACATCTTCGTGAAATAATAATAAAATTCAAAAATGAAAGGAAGGAAGTTTTAGTTATAACTGAAACCTTTGGGTCCCACTCAGCTTTGAAGGGAGTCAGGTGACGGTTGAAATCATGACTGTGTACAATTTCCCTACTTCGGGATTGCAGATCACCGAAAATATAGTCCCATACACGAATCCGGTTGTCCTGACATGTTGTCAAGATCTTATTCCCACTTTGTGGAGAAAAATATCCTGAATTAACAACCCGTCCATGAGCAAGGCTGGCAAGGGGTGAGTTGGCTTCAAGCTTTCTTGTATCCCAAATACGGGCCTAATAATCACAGAGATGTGGAAATATTAAATATGGAATAAAAAAGGGGGATATTGAACATATGCACGACACACTCACATAGTGATCATTTCCACTGCTCAGAAGAACTTCAGGTCGTGCAGGGTTGCAATGAAGGGTGGTTACCTTGCTACCCTTTTTATGTATGAGAATCGGATGTCCAATTCTTGTCTTTGATCGTCTATCCAGGCTACACAAATTAAGAATGGCTTACAACAGAATGCCAAGGCATATTTCATGCATGCAAGTTTTACAACAATATCTCTGAATTCAAATATAAAATAATTACTGATGACCAACTGTTTGAATTGAGCTAGCAAACAAATGCATCAGATGCATCACAGCAACAATTCAACCAATTATTTCAAACGAAGCTGCATATATAGCCATATTCTGCACTGTAAGGTATAAATCTCAGAAATGTACCACCCACTTCCTAGAGATACTCACAAGTAAAGAAATCCGAAGTTATCTGCCACCAAAATAAGACCTTTGTCAGTGTTTAAGTCCATCCCATATATCATGCGCCAAGAGCTCGGACCCTGTTGTGAGCAACAAACAAGGACGGGGATTCATTAAAAACAAGCCCACAACCACAATTGATGCAAATCAATTTAGATCAATGCTATCTAATTACAGTACATGATGCTCGTATATAGACTGAAAAATAACATCTTTATAAGTTCTTTTCGACAGTGTAATCCATAGAAGCTTGACTCGAAAGTAAACTTACATTCCAACCATTCGGGTTGAGATTTAACAAGGGGGAGCCAATGCCAGTATCCAAGTCTGTGCAACTGATGGTACCATCAGAGGAAGCTGTATATAGTATCCCATCATTGGCGTTATCAATCCTGAACAAGGTCAAATCATGTTGCAACAATTTCGTCCTTGCAAGAGAGAGACTGATAACAACTATCAAGGAATATTCTTACTTCATACTGTTCAGAATGCAGGAGTGCACAGAATCATATGTGATCTTCTCATGCAACTTAACATAATCCCAAATACCCAGAAGCCCTTTCTGTATGGAAATAAAAAAAAAAGATCCATTAGTACTTGGCTACATGTTCCTGCAATATAGCCATTTTTGCACACTCGCAATGCAGAATATTTGTAAGGAATTTAAAAGGGCAGCAAGGTTCAACAGTAGGAATGCAATACCTTGTCTCCTGATAAAAGAACATTGTTCTTAGTTGGATGAAATTCCAAGCAAGTCACACGCCTCTGATGAAATTTTATATTTCCACACTACAGTTGGTTGGGTATCAGAAATTTGGGCTTAACCTAGCATTGCAAAGAGGAGAAAACTGATAAATGTGGTACTAGAAAAAAGAGCAATATGAAATATTGCAATTGACAACAATAAGAATACAGAAGATTACGCATTAGTCAAATCTCACTCAGTACCATGGAAATCTTGCCCTTGACTTGGCTCTGAAAGACATAATCTAACGAAGTGCTTGCATTCCTTCTAGGGGCTGGGATAACACCATGCTCCATTGCTACTCTATGTGGGCAAGTCAAGGTTGTATGACCTGTTTATGATGAAAACATAGGGTAAGTAACTCAAACAGAAAACCAACATTCATGTCGTTTTCATCTAAGGATACATGATCTCTAACAGATGTGGCACCCTCATACTACAAGATTCATTTGGTACTGTTGATAAAGCTTCTGAATCGTAAGTGAAACATGTAAACGGCCATGAGGCATTCAAAGGAAGCAGCTTTAAATTTTCTGCCAGCAGAAACACAACGAAATACTATGTGCTGGTTCATCCGTGCAACTTCTTTAAGATTTTTTTAAAAACAAATAATGCCTAACCTACTTTCATGAGCATGAGTAACTTGGACAAGAATCCTTCAACAAAGATATTTCCGCATGTAACACGAACACTAATTCATAAACAATACTCCTTGACAGCCCCATCCACACTGCAAAAAACTGTTTGTTCGTCCAAAATTAGTGACTCTAGTACTCCAAAAGCACAAAGAGATAAGACATAGATATCAGAACCTGGCATCTTGCATAGGAAGCAGGGCTTCATGGGGCAGTCGATGTACACGGCCCCCTTGAACCCTGCCTCGTGCCCTGTTCTTTTGCACACCTGCAACCAGGCACAACAAAGAATACATGAGTTCCCCAGCACGGGAAATGAATGAAAAAAGGTACCACAGACACCATAAAAGGAAAGTTTTCCAACAACGAAGCACAAATAATTTCTGAATTCAGCAGAAAAGAAGACACATTTACATACCAAGACCATAAACAAATTAGTTTAAAACGATTGGAAAATGTAACAGCCATTTCCCCATTATTTTTTTTTTTGAAACGAACCAGGCAGGAGAGCATTTCCCCGTTATTTGACCCAAGTAGTTTATCAGCGGACCCCAAATCCCAAATTTGCGCCGAGGACCAGAGGCAACATCCGCTCTCAAAGACGGCCACAACGAGCGAAAGAAATAGCTTTCTCGCTCCAAAATTCAAGTTAGGCTCGAAGCATCAGCGGGGATCATCTTTCTGAACATAAATGGAATGGACATAGCAGGAATACGAGGGAAAAGAGAAAAAAATCCTGATATTAGATTTGTTGCACCGACCAGTACCTTGCACACTTTCTTGAGGCTAATGGTGATCCGGCCCTTCCTCCCACCCCTCTTCTCTCCCGCCGCAGCCGCTGCTGGATGCTCCTTGGCCGCGGGCTCGACAGCCGCCGCCTCCTCTTCGACCTCCTCCTCCTCCTCCTCGTCGTCAGCGATTTCTTCTCCGGACGCTTCCGCTTCGTCTTCCTCGTCGGAGGATGAGGAGGAACTGTCCTGCCGGCTGCTCCTCTTCGTCGGAGGCCTCCTCGACGGCGTGCCGCCCGCCGCTGCGGCGGCGGCGGCGGTTGTAGACGAAATGGGCGCGGGTGGTGGGGCCCATGTGTCGGCGACAGGGGCGTGGCCTCGGGAGGCGGGAAGGGGGAAGTGTGGTGGGGAATGGGGAGACGAGGCGGTTGGTTGGGCTGGGTTTGGGGTTTATGGGTTGGCCAGGGATTGCTACTTTGCTTTGATGCCGGTGCGATCAAATGAAGCATGGAAGGACATTAAGGTCAGATTTTTTTTCCCCTGCACGAGTTTTCTTTACGATCAATGCACAACGCTTCATAAGATCCTCACTCCATCCTAAATTATTGGTCGTTTTAGCTTTTCTAGATGCATAATTTTTCTATGTATCTAGATATATATCATGTCTAGGTGTATAGCAAAATCGATGTATTTAGAAAAATCAAAACGACCAATAATTTAGGACGGGGGAGTACAAACTTAACTAATTTTCTTATGCTCTAAAAATATTTTTCTCATATATTCAATCTCAAGAACTACATGTACATAAATTATCTTCTTAGTTATTGTTATTGGATTACTTGCTTAATATTGTTAAAAATGTCTTGTCTAAGAGCCCAATTGCCCAAACTATTTAAGTTGGATATGTGTACTCCAATAATAAGATTATATGTCGCTTAAGATATAACTTTGGTCGTTTCTTTTTCACATCAGTAAGAGTATATATTGCGGTACAATCCAATATATTCTCCGGGTCAATATAATTGTCATGTAAGTCTCTTCATTATCTCCTCGAAAAAAAGTCTTTTCTACTATCATGAAAATGCATATCATGTTACGACTTTTAGGAATGCAATCCCATATCTCTTTAATTTATAAATTAACTAAATTTATTTACCATATATGTCTAATTTTTTGCGTGGTTTTTAGCTAAGTAGTCATGCACCTATCAATTAATATGCATGGTATATTTCATAAAAGGACAAATGAGGTTGAGATAGTCATTTATAACTTCTTAGTTTCAATAGCAACTACAATGGTGCTCTATTCTATTTTGAACCGGAGTATTCAGAAAGAGACATCTCGTACAAGTCTATTTATAATGCTGCGATGAAGATTAAACACATACACATACTCCATTTATTTGAATGGTGCAGCTTATTGCCACGACCAGCTGCTACCGCAGGAATGAGCACCTGGTCACAAACGTATTTATTCGGCAGGCTGGATTTTAACTGGTTCAATAGTATTCTGTTAGAGGGAATAAATCGAAATAAGCCGAAAAAAGACAAGAAAATGGAGCCCATGTGCTCAGCTCGATACAGACATTGTGGCCTACGTGGGCCTAAAGAACTACTAGCCTTTTTTGCAAGATTTTTTTTCAATACATGGGTTTTACTAATTTTCCTTATGCTCTAAAAATTAGCTTTCTTCAACTTTTCACATTGTGATCTCATTTCAGCACAAACTCTTCAAAATGATGAAAAAATCATTAAAGTTTTTGCATGAAAGTATGAGAGTGGTGGATCCATTCCTGTCCATGTAATCTAGTTCTCGAAAAGCATATGAATCTTTTTAGAACGCATGGTTGAAAAGCATGAACATGAAAACATAGAATTGAAGTGCCTCCCCTTTCCAAATACTATGTATGGAAAAGATAAAAATCGCTGATTAGGTGCTTGGATGCTTTATAGAAGAAAAACACGAGAATGATGGATGTAGAAATAACAAGAGAGGAGATAGAGAGAAAACACACTGTAACACTTGGATAAACTATTATTAATCCCTTCATTGTTGCCAAGGAGACTCAATTTCTTTTATAACTAGCTACATAAATACAAAATCATCTCTAACTAGGTTGTGGGGTATTATGAGTTTCTTTGTTTGATTTAAATTCTAGTGTGATTGTGAACTGAGCTGGTATATCAGTTCCGTATGGTAGAACCTGATTATCCAGATTCGAATCCTCGACTTGATATGAGTGCTCATATTTTTCTAAATTTAATAAATAATTTAAACAGTGCTATTATTTATGTGCATCCGACTTTTGCAAATTCTGTCGCTTCCCATATGCCTAAACTCTCTCATGGCTCTAGTCTCGTGTGTTTGTCAACAAAAAGTAGCACGCCTGTTTATGTCATGCAGTGATGAATTGATGGTACATATGTGCCTATATAGTCTATACATGTAATTCAGAAGAAAAATAAGAAGGCCATCCGAACTTGGTAGCCGGGGTCAGAATTCAGAATGGACAATTCACCGGTCATTAAGGCTCCGTATGGAGGGCTCCGAGCGGCTAGGGTTTTTTTTATTGCACAGTACAATTCAACATTCATAATGCGTACGCACTCACCCCTATGAACCTATGAACGCTAATCCTATTTCTATGAGCATCTAGATTACACAGTACAACTCAGACACTTACAACGCGCGCACACTTCCCATTAACACGAACGCTAACTCTACCCCTATGAGCATCTTCAAAGATTTGAGCCGATAAATTCTTGAGATTGATAAAGTCACCACAGATGCCTCACCGTCGATGGAAACTTCGTCCACCACTGAAAGCACAAACGCCGTTAAATCCTAGAAAATTCACTCCCATAAAAAGTCGAACCTAGAATCTGAGGTGCTACTAAGCCTCTTACGACCACTAACGGCTCGAGCTTCCCTGACAAAGCAACCGTTCGTTGGAGTTAGAAATCAGTGGAAGAGAAAAAAAAAACAGTTTCGATGAACAGTACTTTGCGGGGAGTAGCGCTCCCAAACGGGCTCTCTAAATCTCCATGGCAGTTGGATAACACGTACCCCTGACGGTACCAGAGGATGTCGCCAGCTGCACGGCGCACGACACCGGACCATCCAGACGTACCCTATCCACTGACAGTGGACCATCCCGCTAATCCAGTAGCCACATCCGAGCGGTCGCCCGACTATAGGTACAGATAAACCGGGGCCCAGGGCAACGCGGTGACGTCACGGGTGGGCCCGCCACGGCGTTTTCATGTCGCCTCGGCTGCTTTGCCTTGCCAAGGGAGGCGAGGCGAGGCGACACGTGAGCGCCGCAGCTTTGTGGGGAGACGCGTCTCGGGCCCGCGCGTCAGTGGACGGAGCATCGTGGCTCCATGTCACTGCGTCAGTGGACAGAGATCGCTTCGCTCACGCGCTGACGACCGGACTGCAGCCTTGTTACCGCTATCGCTGCACGTTGGGTCCATCCGTTTTCTGCTTGATTTCTGTTGTAACGATGACCTGACACAGAACACTGTCCGTGGATGTTATCTTACAATACAATTAACATCTAGTAGATGCTGTCCTACATAATTTTAAAGTTAAGACATGTTATATCTGCCTAAAGCTCCAATCACAAATAACTGGCCTTTTGGACATTGCTGCAGTCTTCAAAATACATTTTTTGACTAGTATTGTTTGTTACTACAAAATATTTAGAAAACATAACAAAAAAATATAGTTCTATAGTTTTAAAATATATCTAATTGCATCATTTTCAAATTTCAAACTCAATATATATGAAAATAGTATGCAAAGTCCAAAATAATTGACTTAAGACGACCATATAACATCACTTATTTATTTGTGATGATGAGTATGTCCCTACAAGTTATTCTGTCCATTAATCTTTCTTTGAAAACTCTTGCTCTTGGTCTCACCTGAGTATATTACTAGTGTCACTATTATCAGTGTACTTTTCTTATGTACTAACTCAAGAGCATCAATTATAAGAACAAACAATGTGCGCTTTTTTGTTAACAAGTACAATTAACCATACATGTTTACAAAAGAGTTATCTCGCATGATTGGCTGCATCTTCAAGTTCCGTACTAACATGGTTTGTTTCATGTTCTTTTGCAAAAGCAATAAATGACCTTATCCTACATGAGACAGGGAAATGAGTTAATACGAAATATGACGTACTTCTTGCAAACTGGGATCATTGTGTTCTTGCGGCCTTTGTCCACAATTTCAGTAGTTCTAACCAGCATTTGCATATAGTTTATTGAACGATTAGAAATCCTTAATTGTCTAATCCATCCATATTCCAATAATAAAAGAACACGTGAATAGACATTGTATATTTGTATGATTCAAATACAACACATTATTGTTGGCCACTGCATTCATAAAGCAAGGGATACACTTAGAAATCACATGTAAATTCACCAACTTAGAGGACCAGCTAGACTTTCTTCCTAAAAATAAAATATTTTTCTTCTACCACACTCAAACAATTTCTCTGCATATTGTGTTTACCTCGGTATGTCTCTAGATATAAGGAATCCTATAAACTCAACTAGGTTTGGATTGTTTCATTGCTAGTTCCGCCAACTTTTTGGCGCGAATGATAACGGTTTTCCCATGTATCCGTGAGAAAAAGATAGCTTGGGCGCGGCAAACTAGGATCGATCTAAATACCCATTAAATGAGGCCCGAGATAAATTCAAATGACCCTTTACTCCATATGATTGCAAAATAGTTTGCACACAAAAAGCTCGCCTATGTCCGCTAGACCTACACCTGCTTACGCCTATATATCATGCCATTTATTATCTCTTGTGGAGAGGGAAAATAACTAGCGTATAACTTCCATAACTCTCCACATATACTATCAAGAAACTCGGTTGTTACTTGGATTGCGCTGGTGATAGCCCCGACAAATCGTTGGCATGAGCGATAACGGTTTGCCCGTTAATCGTATAGAAAACAACAAGAACATAGTCGTTTGTTTGCGCCAAAAATTAGAATCGATCCAAACAGCTACCAAAAGGAGCCGGAAAACACTATCCTTTTGGAACCAGATCAAACAAGCCCTTATCTTGTAGGATCATTCTTGTATGATTGCGAGGCAGTTTGCTTACCGAAAGCTCAGCCGTGTCCACGACGCCTGTACCCGTAGCATTTTACGCCATATTGTCACGCCATTTAACTCTGCGCACGCAATAAAAAAACAAGAGCGCACATAGACAGAGACAGACAGCAGTCCTCCCCCAAATCCCCCCATCCGCAGTTCAAAATTCCACCCAATTCAATTTCAAACCACAATCTCCCTTCCTTCCTCCTCACAGCTCCGTCCATCCTCCTCCAATCTCCATCGCCATCCCCAATCCTGAGCGGCCAGGGGCATCACAGCAGCCCCGCACCAGGCGAGGCACACAGGCCACCACCACGAGACAGGGACACGGGCGCCATCCCCATCCACCACCACCACCACCCTCCCAGCTTCCGTTTGCTTCACTCCCACTGCTGCTCCTCACTCGGCCGCTGCACCGCCCGCCGCGACAGATCTCGCCCGCCGGGACCCTAATGCCGCCGGTAGCCGCGCCGGGGGACTGACGCCGATGCAGCGCCGGGCGGGCATGGCGGACGGCGAGGCCAGGGGGCGGACGCTCGGCGCCGTCATCAAGGAGAAGGATGAGGAGCTCGCGCTCTTCCTCGAGATGCGCCGCCGCGAGAAGGAGCGTGGCGCCGCGGCGGCCGCGGCCGCGGCGGACCAGCTCCTGCTCTCCGGCGGCGCCGCGGCGGGGGACGGGATGCTGCAACTGGACCCGCCGCCACCCGCCGGTGAGAGCTTCGTTTCGGCCTCTTCTTCGGGCTGCCGTTTCCTTGCAATTTTGGTCCTGTTTTGACGGAAACCCTAGCTTACTCTGATTTGAGCTTCTGGTTCCGTGGGGTCGTAGAGCCCAAGCCGGCGGCGTACAAGGTGGCTGGTGGCGGATTCAGGAGGGCGCCGGGCGGTGCGGACGACTTCCTCAACGCGGACGCCGGCGACAAGAACGATTACGACTGGTGGGCGCTTAGTTCCGGCCTTTTACTGGTATTAGCTAGTAAAATCTAAATTTCCGTGTTTTCGCTGCGGGCATCATAACCATTGGCCCATTGCTGCGAGGATGCTTCTAGCTTATTCTGAGTGTAGCATTTTGTGAGCTTCAGTTCTGTTCGGTTCTATTATTGTTTGGCGCGAGGCTGGGAGCTTTGTGGGGGCTTTAGATGTGTTATTTTTGGTGCGGGTTCATCTTGATTTCCCATCCTTCTTGCTGAATGCAAATCTGCTATGATGTGTTGCACCCACGGGAAATAGAAAACTGTGACCTTTAGGGGCTGAGAAATTTCAAGTTGATTGTCTTTGGGTTCTAGCCTTCTAGCTGATCTCATCTGATGCATCATTCTTCAGCTGAATGGTGATTATTGTAGTGCCGAGCCCCAATTTTCTCTAATTTTTTCCTTTACTTTCATCCAGCTCAATCTGCTCGTGCATTTGTCTGTTAAATTGTTGATAGCGTACCATAAAGTCTGTCTTTTGTGAAAATTTAGTGATGTTAGTTAGAATTCAGCTGTTGTTGCTTGGAAGTCATGGTGGTTGTTGGAGGTAACAGTTGGATCTCTTGTCATCCCTGGTTGCTGCTTCTTTCTTCCATTGCTTGCCTAGTTAATGCACGCTCATAAAGTTGTGCTATCTGTTTCTGGACTTATAAATCGATTGAGTTTCAATTGGCTTTGTTCCTTCTCTTTGCTTTCTGGTTGGTTAGCTAGCTAACATGTCTCTAGCTAGCCATGTTTCCTGTGAATTTGGTGCTTTTGCGGTAGATGCAATAGTTATGTATTGGGCACATTTCGACATCAGATGCCTTAAGTCATATGACCTACTGGCTACCTATCTTGGCCCTAGCTGATTTGAAATGTATTTACTATTTAGTTGGTGCTGTTTAACTTGCATGCTAAATATCTGTCGTTACTGTGGGTTCTATTAGCAGGTGTGAGAAACTTAGATGACTTGGGGATAATGACACATATTACTTTGTATTCGTTTAATAATTTTTTTCTAGTTGATAGGGTATAGATTTCTTAGTATTTAAATTATAGGTGGCCCATGTTAACACATGAAGACAATTTCTTTTTTTTCAAGAGTTTGATTATTGGATTCCTTGCTGATATGTGGTTGGTAGGGGCCAGGTGGACTATGTAACAAATTCACAGGATGTTTTCTTTTTTTGGTTCTTGTGTGGTTTGTAGAAGTGCCGGGTTAGTTAATTGATTTGGTTAGGGTGAAGTTAATCTAAGCAGGTAGGGTGAAGTTAATCTAAGCAGGTGGGGAAGGGAGTTAAACTGTTAAATTGACCGATTAAATGGTTTTGTGTTTGTGCTGATTGAGTCAGATCTCAGCTGTACAATTATTTATTCCATCCAGAGTGTACAATATCAGACTATACAGGATAATTAATTATTCTGGAACGTGACGGTGTCTCTGGATCAGTAAAGTGATACCTTATTATTCTCATTACTATATATTGATATCAATCTTATGCTATGTTTACCAAACACCATTTTAATGATCTCCGATCTCATCTCAGGCTCAGGTGGTATTCCACATATTTTTGATACTTATTGTTCCTTGTATTCTCGATATCCAAGTTAAATTCTTTCTGCTGCATCCTAAATTTTATTGGAGGCGACTTCTGATCTGCAGTTTTGAAGTTGTTGTATAACTGTCTCACAATAAAGTTGTTTACTTTCAGGCTTCTGACACCACCAGGAACTCCACTTTTCCCATCTCTAGATGTTGAGTCAAAAAGGTCCCCGGTGAGCCAAGTTGGAACACCAAAGACTCGTCCAACTGCCTTAAAATCAAGGGTGGGTCATTTGAACATAAGCTGCAATTTGGTTCTTAGGAGTACAATATTATTACAAAGCAATACTTCTAAGCAGCGCACCTGAATTTGCAAAATTTCACCTCTTTGTGGACAACTGGACATGAAACAATACTTTCTAGAGAGTAACATAACAGGGTACTTTTAAGTTATCTCAGATTCCGTATGAAAGGCAAGCTCCCCAAAGATGATCCATCGTCAGCTGGGCCTCCCATAACATTAACTGCGACCATACCATTTTTATTTTGTTTGTTGTGTACTCCTATCTGACATGAAGCGTGCTTTTATGATGGCCTCTCTTGTCTAAAGAGTCTTTTATTTGGAAGGTTCAGCGATGAATCCTATATCGCGTTGGTAACTTATGTCTTACTGGAAAAGTAGAAATTCTTTCAGTAACCTAGGTGTTACCTACTTTCCGTAAGTATACTAACTACTACATGTTTATTACTTCCTGTTATATGATTATATCTTCTCATAATTTGTTATTTCAGTTGGCCAACCATCAAGATCCTCCATCAAGAACCAACCTCCCATTAAGAACAGCAGCATCGAACAGCTTGAACTCAGCTGCTACAACCCGTCGACCATCATCATCTGGAGGGCTTACATCTAATTCATCAAGGCCTTCAACACCAACTGGACGCCCTGCATTGGCAGCTAATTCCAAAGGTTCGAGACCTTCAACCCCTACTTCCCGGGCAACTGTACCTGCCAAAACTGGAGCTTCTGCCCCAAGATCATCGACACCAACTTCAAGGTCAACACTTCCTTCAGCCAGGTCAACCACCCCTTCAAGCAGGGCAGCTGGCCCTGCTAGCAGGAATCCAGCTCCTACAGGCAGAGCATCTGCGCCTGCTAGTAGGTCATCAACACCTACTTCAAGATCATCAATACCTGCCACCACTACTTCAAGATCATCAATACCTGCTACTAGGTCGACAACACCTTCATCCAGGCTCTCCATACCAGCACAAAGCAAGCCTACATCAAGGGCATCAACCCCAACAAGGCGACCTTCTGTCCCTTCGACCCAACATGGTAACTTGGCTGCACCAGTTAGATCATCCTCAATCTCCAAATCAGGTTCCACAATGCCCAAAGGTTCTTCCCCAGCAAAAACGACAGCGCATACACCTTCAAGAGGCAGCTCACCTACTGTCAAATCAAGACCATGGAAACCATCTGAAATGCCTGGCTTCTCTCTTGACGCGCCTCCAAACCTAAGGACATCTCTACCAGAAAGACCAACCTCTGCTACCCGGGGCAGACCTGGGGCACCTAGTTCAAGGTCTTCCTCTGTTGAGAGTGGGCCAGCTGCTCGACCAAGACGGCAGTCTTGCTCTCCGTCCAGAGGAAGGACTTTGAGTGGCAGCGTGCCTTCAGGGAGCTCCATGCCGGCAGTGAGAAGATCACATCTCAATGGAGGTGACACTGTGAACCCAGTTCAAATGGGTAATAAGATGGTTGAAAGGGTTGTGCACATGAGAAGGCTAGTTCCTCCAAAGCATGATGATCAAAGATCCAGCCTCAACAGTATATCTGGTAAATCGTCAAATTCTCCAGATAGCTCGGGCTTTGGTAGGACATTGTCAAAAAAATCACTGGATATGGCACTAAGGCATATGGTATGTTTTACTTTCCCTCGGTTTAGTTAATAACAACATTTTCTGTATTCAATGAATTGAACTTGAGGTGTAATTTGTTTTTTTACAGGACATACGGCGCAGCATTCCAAACAATTTACGGCCTCTTATGACAAGCATCCCAGCATCATCTGTTCATAGCGCACGATCAGGATCCACAAGGAGCAGACCAATGAGCGTTTCAGACTCGCCTCTTGCAACAAGCAGCAATGCCAGCTCTGAGCCGAGCGTCAACAACAACCTGATGAGCCTGGATAGTATTGATATTGATGATGAGTTGTGCAGCGATAGAGCAGGACCCTATGGACGGTGATTCACTTATTTGAAAAAAAAGCATAAAGGCGTGATTCTGATGGAATTATTTGGATACAGGATATTTAGAGCGGCAGGGTAGAAGATCGGGGTATCCAACGAGCCTTATTATTCTGTTATATGTAGGTTCTTTGAATGTCCAATATTTATATCCAGTTTCATTCTAGTCATGTCATGAGCTGCTCCATGTGCAATTTCAACACCGGACCTTTATATGCTATTGAAAAGTGTCCTTTATGTGATAAATTTCTTGAGCACTGTACCACCTTGGACATGCATTGTGCTTCATGATTTCACCCTGGTAGTGGTAGTGGAACATGCTGCCCCGCTGGCTGAAACTGTTTTGTATGTGTCCTACGGAATTTTGTGGCTGCCTGCTTGAAAGTGCAGTTACAACAGAATGAGTAGTATCACTGACATAGAACGTAAACGGCCATGGCCATTCCAGGTCTGCTCATAGCCAAAATGATGCAGAACCTCGTGCACGAATCCAATAATATCATACCCTGGCAAGGTATCGATTGTTGATATGCCATGCCACAACTAGACAGATGGCAGTTATAGCTAAAATAACGGACTCTTATACTGTTCTACTCTGACCAACCGACACACAAGTACACAACAGACAAGCTACCACAACAAAGACTCCTGCTTTTATTTGCTACTACAAGAGCAATGGAGCAAAGATGGCTCAACAGAATACCAAGCCAGTAGGTTACATCTCAGAGATACAGTTGGGGGATGAGAAGCCGGTGAGGTGCGTCTATTTTTTTGTCTTTTTTTTTTTCACAAGTCAAAATCGATATCGGCCAATTGTGACGGGTCAAAGGGGAATGGGTAGGGCAGACAGACCAGAAGCCCAAAGAGCAAAATAGCGATGCCGATGCCGATGTAGTTGTTTTCAGGGTCTGTTATTTCCTCGGAGAGAGGAGCAATTGGGCCTCTCTGCAGGAAGAAGATCAGCACCACCCAGTAGAAGGCCACGTCATTGAAGAGAGCTGCGATCCCGAGCAGTCCAATGGTGAGGCTGCTGAGTCGAGACGATACCTGGTACAATTTCAAGTTTGGGTTGTTAGAAGCGCCAATGATGAGCTAAAATATAAGCCCTTCTCAGATACAAGCCTACAAGTAAGGAGGAAATGCTTTTAATAGCAACAACCTTTCTTCCCCACATTGCAAGTGTTATTCGGCCACCATCAAGCTCTCCAGCAGGAATGCCATTGATGGCGTTGATCAGTAGACCAGCCCACGCCCATAAAACAAGTGGGTTTATTGATAGCTGTGTTCCTTCTTTCAGAGCATCCCCAAGAAGAAGCTTTGCTGTACCAAGGAAAGATTGATTTTTTAACAAAATATTATGCATACTTCAACTAAAAGCTGCTTATGTGCACAGTCTAATATATTATTGCAAAATAAGTGGAGTGCAGGCAAGTACTAATGAACATCCAGAAAGAATTTCTTGAGTAGCCATGAGCTTAAGAATTGTGATTAAATGCCTACCGAGACCACCAACAAGAAATGACTCATGAAAGACAGTTGGATCTATCACAAGGCCAAGGCCATCACTTGGAGGTAAGATGAAACCCAACAACAAAAGAACAAATCCAAGGGAGAACCCTGCCAGTGGTCCAGCGGCTGCTAGCTTCAATAGGTCCTCACGGCTGCGGACAATGTTGACAATCCTGGTAATGGCACCAAAAGATCCTATCTACAATAATAGAATAACACAAAAGTCGTTATGGCAAGAGACAGTACCAAGCTACATGACAAAGTAACAAAGCAAACATGGATTGTATAGAGGAGGATCTGTCCAACACCACACACCAAATGAGGTGGGGTAACATTTCTATTATATAGCCAATGGGTTTGTTATACATGGAAAGGAATAATCCTATACATGGAAGGCATAATTACAGCACAATTATAGCTATATCTAATACCCGCCCGCAGTCGCAGCGGGAGAGTCTCGGATGCAAAGACTGGACCTAAAGTCAGTGAACAGCTATACAGGTAAGCCTTTAGTCATGATGTCCGCGAACTGATGTGAAGAGGGGACATGTAGGACCCAAACTTGCCCCAGCGAAACCTTTTCGCGGACGAAGTGGATGTCGATCTCTATGTGCTTCGTGTGGCGATGATGGACCGGGTTTGCTGTCATGTAGACAGCACTGACGTTGTCGCAGTAGACCACCATTGCCGAAGCAAGTGGAAGGTGTAGCTTCTGGAGGAGTTGGCGCAACCAACAACACTCCGCGACGGCGTGGGCGACCCTCGCGGTACTCAACTTCTGCGCTGGAGCGGGAGACAGTGGTCTGGCGCTTGGAGGACCAAGAGACCAGATTGTCGCCGAGGAAGACGCAGTAGCCGGAGGTGGATCGTCGAGAGTCCGGGCACCCAGCCCAATCCGCGTCGGAGTATGCGGTCAAGGACTGGATGGGCCCGGTCCCGATGTGGAGCCCGGAGGAGAGTGTGCCCTTCACGTAGCGCAGGATGCGCTTGATCAGCGCGAGATGAGGCTCGCGGGGATCATGCATGAAGAGGCACACCTGCTGAACCGCGTACGCCAAGTCGGGGCGGGTCAGCGTGAGGTACTGTAGGGCACCAGCGAGGCTCCTGTACTCCGAAGGATCGGCGACCGAAGCACCGTCGGTTGCCGATAGCTTGGCCTTAGTGTCAATAAGCGTTGAAGTCGAATGACACTCGGCCATGCCGGCGCGCTGGAGCAGGTCGAGGGCGTACTGTCGCTGGGACAGGAAGAGCCCGTCTGGAGAGCGCGTGACAGAGATCCCCAGGAAGTGGTGGAGGTCACCAAGGTCTGTCATGGCGAACTCGGAGTGGAGTCGCTCGGTGATGCGCTGGAGGAGAGCCGTCGATGAAGCAATGAGGATGATGTCGTCGACGTACAACAGCAAGTAGCTGGTGCTCGTTCCCTCTTTGTAAACAAAGAGAGATGTGTCGGATGTCGAGGCGCCGAAGCTGAGCTGGCGGATGTACGAAGCGAAGCACTGGTACCACGCTCGTGGAGCCTGCTTGAGGCCGTAGAGTGACTTCTGCAGTAAGCAGACATGGTCAGGAGCGGCAGGGTCGACGAAGCCGGGCGGCTGCTGACAGTAGACGGTCTTGTCGAGGTGGCCGTGAAGAAACACGTTCTTCACATCCAGTTGGTGGATGGGCCACGAGCGGGAGGCGGCAATGCTGAGGACGACGCGGATCGTGGCCGGTTTGACAACCGGACTGAAGGTCTCGTCGTAGTCGATGCCGAAGCGCTGGGAGAAGTCGCGGACCACCCAGCGCGCCTTGTGACGGGCAAGAGTACCATCGGAGTGGTACTTATGCTTGAAGATCCACTTCCTCGTCACAACGTTGGCGCCAGGTGTCGTTGTCGATGAGCGCGCGAAACTCCTCTGTCATGGCCGCGCGCCAATTCGCATCGGCGAGGCCACTGCGGTAGTTCGCCGGTATCGGCGATGCCGCGGCGTGCGTCGAAGACAAGTTCATGAACTGTGTCTTCCGCAAGGTCCCTGTCTACGAGCGTGTGACAGGGCGTTGTGGAGGTGGAGGAGGTGCTGCTGCCGGTGCAGGAGCCGACTCTGGAGGGGGCGCCTGCTCGAGTCCAGGCGGTGGACCAGAGTCAGCAGCCTCGCGGGGCCGCCGCTGGTACACCTACCCAAAGTGGCGGGGGCCGGCAACAGGCGCACTAGGGGCACCCCTCTGGGCGCTAGGTGCAGTAGTAGGACTGAGGGGTGGTCCAGGTAGGATAGCCCCCTCGGTAGAGGATCGCCGGATCCTCATCGTCGAGGTGCAGATGCGGTTGCTCGACGTCGGCAAGCGACGGAGCGACCGCTATGGGGGTATCTGCAGCTGCAACAGTGGGTGAAGTGCCAGGGAGTAAAAAGTCCAAGGCGGAGGTGGGCGAGGGCTGCGAGCTGAAGGGGAAGACCGTCTCGTCGAACACGATGTGACGGGAGATTATGATCCGACGAGTTGTCAAATCAAGACAGCGGTACCCCTTATGAGAAGAGGGATAACCAAGGAAAATACAGGCGGTAGAGCGTGGAGCGAGCTTGTGTTTAGATGTGGCTGTAAGGTTTGGGTAGCAAAGGCAACCGAATGCGCGGAGATGAATGTATTCGGGAGGTTTGGTGTAAAGGAGCTCGTAGGGAATGGAGTGTCGAACTGCCGAGCAGGGCCTACGGTTGAGGAGGTAGGTTGCTGTAGAAAGGGCTTCAGCCCAATAGGAAGCAGACATGTGGGCGTGGATCAGAAGTGTACGGGTGATATTGTTCAAAGTGCGTAAAAGACGTTTGGCTTTCCCATTCTGAGGAGAGGTGTAAGGACATGACAACCTCAAGAGTATGCCACGGGAGGACACAAAAGACTTGACGGTGTGATTAACAAATTCCGTACCATTATCAGCCTGGATGTTTCTAACGGTAAGGCCAAATTGTGTGAGTGAAGGCACAAAAGTTGGCGATGTATGTATGAACTTCCGACTTGTGGGTCAGTGGGAAAGTCCAACAGTAATGTGAGAAATCATCCAATATGACTAGGTAATAGCGAAAACCAGATATGCTAGGAACTGGTGAGGTCCAAACGTCACAATGAACAATATCAAAGGGAACCGTACTGTAAAAGCTAGATGTCTCGAAAGGAAGCCGCACATGCTTTCCTAGCTGGCAAGAATGACATAGAGTCCGAGCTCCTTTATTACAAATTATAGAAGAATTATAAGTGTGTCGAGGGTGGCGGGGCTTGGGTGACCGAGACGATGATGCCACAGTGATGAGGAGACGACGATGCCGGCGTGAGGAGTGGTGGTGGTGGCGGCGGCGGCGGCGGGTGGGAAGGTGTATATGTCGCCATCACTATTGCAGCGAAGAATCGCGTGTCTAGTCTAGGTATCCTTAACAGAAAAACCAAGAGCGTCAAATTCGATAGAACAGTAGATGTCTCGTGTAAATTGACGAACGGAGATCAAATTATGGACTAGAGACGGGACAACTAGAAAATTGTTTAAGGTGAAATTTGACGTGCTGGTGGGTAGAAGGGATGTGCCTCGACAGGAGACTAGAATGGAGGTGCCATTACCGATTGTGATGAGAGTGAGAGGGTGGTAGGCGGGAGATGAGTATACCATCCGTGGACGACATTAGGGTGGATGCACCGGAGTCCATCACCCACCCGGTGTTCTGGAGCGCCATCTGGTTCAGGGCCGCAAACAGGCCGGCCTGGTCCCAACCTTGGGCAGGTGGGGAGACCTGGACCGGAGCAAAGGCAGTGTGGGCCTGCGGCGCTGGCCCAATACGCCTGGAGCACGCCAGCCGCCCCTGCCCTGGTACTGGGCCGCAGCCCCGTACTGTGCGGCCCATGGATTGAAGCACAACCATGGGCCCGTGGGACGGGGGGCGGGGGGGGGGACCGAAGTTGGCCTGCTGGGAGCCGCTGGCCTGCGGATTGGATCCGCCAGCCTGCGAGCGACCCCCTCCCTTCCCTTTGCGCTTCTGCCCGCTCCCCCCACCGCCGCCGCCGTTCTGGCGCCTGTGCTCGGAGGGGAAGCGGGTGCCGGAGCCGCCGCTCTGGGCGCCGCCGGACGCCGCGCGGCACCCGCCAGGGCCGGAGCAGGACGAGGAGGAAGATTTGGTGGCCGCGAGCAAGGCAGTGTTGGTGGCGACCTTGTCTTCGTTTGCCAGCCGGAGTTCCTTGAGCACGAAGATGTCCCGGGCCTGCGCGAAGGTGGGGAAGACGGTGGCGTTGGAGATGTCTTCCGCCGTGTTGGTGAAGCGTGGGTTGATGCCGCGGATGAGGTTGAGGACCAGCTGCGAATCGGAGACGCCATGGCCGATGTCGCGGAGCTGGTCGGCGATGGACTTCATGCGCTGACAGAAGTCGGTGATGGAGGCATCACCTTGCATCATGGAGTGGAATTCGTGGTTGAGGAAGATGGCGCGGGGCTCTTTGTTCGAGCGGAAGAGGCCTTCGATGGCGAGCCAGAGAGCCCGCGCGGTCTGGTCGTCGCCTTCCATGGCGAAGTCCAGAACGGAGTCGTCGACAGAGCCAAACAACCAGCTGCGGACGCAGCAGTCGGCCAGGTCCCATTCGGGATCAGTGGGGCGCGCCGCGACGGAGCCGTCGATGTGCGAGCGAAGGCCAAACTTGCCGCACATCGATTTGAAGAAGGACGCCCACTTGGAGTAGTTGCCGACCTTCATCGTCAAGGTCACAGGTACGTGCGACTTGACCGAGATCGTGGCATATGGATGTACCACGATGGGGGGTGCGCCGCCGGTGCCACCATGCCCGCTGGTGTTGGTCTCGGTGGTGGAGACCGTCGAGGGGGAAGAACCAGGGCCCGTGAGGGGCAAGGTGCCGGACATGGCGTGCGGCAGAGGAGTGTCCTCGGCGGCTGGTGTGGTGGGCGCGCCGTGATGGGCTCACGGCGCGGTTGCTGTGGAAGGGGCAGAGAAAGGAAGGCGGGATCAGCGGAAGCAGGAGCCAGGAGAGGGGCTTGGCCTGGTCGTCTGATACCATGTAGAGAGGAGGATATGTGCAACACCACACACCAAATGAGGTGGGGTGACATTTCTATTATATAGCCAATGGGCTTGTTATACATGGAAAGGAATAATCCTATACATGGAAGGCATAATTACAGCACAATTATAGCTATATCTAATATGGATGTCATATTCATGGCCAAAGCTCTGGTCTGTGCAGAAAAGCACACTCAAGATTAAACATTGCTGTAATATTAATAATAACTCTGAAACAAAGCTAAACTTAAAAGGTTCAACAAAGCTCTCGTAAATTTATTTCTAGTAATTTCATGAAGCATTCACTGTTAAAGATGGAACTAATTTGTGATAAATTAGATGATTTATTCCTCAAGTTGTAGTCTTGTAGACAAGTTTCATAAAAGATTTTGTAGACAAGCAATCTCTTTACCTGCCAGCTAGGAACCAAATATGGTACTCCAAGCTTGATTCCACTTTCCCTGGCAGCAAGGATATGCCCAATTTCATGGACCCCTATTATTAGCCCGGTTACCAGGGCACCAGATAATCCATCTTTTAACAGTTCAAGGTTGTCGAACGTTGATCTGGAAGATAAATGTTTCGAGTTAATACATGACAAGGTATTTGGGAAATATATGTATTCCTTCAAACAGGGGAAACTCACAGTAATTTGTGGCTAAAGACATGGCAGTAAAAGCATACAATCATTCAGATGAATCAGAATACAGAACTAAAATGCGAAATATAGTCACATGTATTAACAAGCTAATACAGAGCACAAGCTTTAGCACCCTGCTTAGTGTCAGGAGGGGTGCACTTTTTGGCCCCACATAAGACTAAGAATTTGTAGCAATTCAACGATGATGCAAGGTAGAGATATAAGGAAAGTGATCGCCTTAATTTATTTGGCAAATAAAAACGAACAATCTAATATAGAATGATGGAAAGTGGTTAAATGGAAGAGGAACCTCGTACAGCAAATTGTCCTGCAGAACAGGTACATTCCGAACCAGCAAAGTGAAGATGGTAACTAATCCAAATGATGCCGCAGCAAACCATTCTGGGACAGCTGAACATTTTTGAAGTAAAATATTAGGCCCCTCTAAGAACTACCAATTGCATTGAAGGTTGGAATAAATTTTTGTTACCTGTAGTTTGAGGCTGTAATGTCTGTCTGGGTATAACTACAGCAACTGGCTTCTCATCCTCTGGGTTAACGAGAAGAAAAAGCTTATATTGATCACCAAATTTGTTCTGTTGATAACAAGGAGTCAACATCATTAAGATACTAACATATTTCTGAGGGCCAGCTTTGCAAGCATCTGATTACCTCTAGCCGATTTGTGATTTTCTCGTAACTCTTGGCAGCTTTACCACGCAAATTCCCTTTGAACAATATTCCACCCTTATGCAGACATGTGAAGGTAAATAACACGTAGTCATTCCAAATCGGAGTATAAATAAAATACACAATTACTTTAAAAGCATTGGCATATTCTTTAGGAGCGGTCTTAGTTAGTCCAAGAGCAGGCCTGCTAGTAACAGCATGTATCAATTAGTGCAAACTGCAAATGGAGTTCTATAGACACAATTGGATAAAAAACTATTTATAAACTCTGATTTATACAGAAGGAAAACCATAAGATCCCAGCTATTCACCTCATAAGGCTCCTGACTTGTCACAAAAAATGTGTCAAACCCAAAAACTTGATCCTTCAGAATGTCTATTGTAGCTTTAGGAATCCTTTCAGCGTCATCAAGCTGTTGCTGAAGATCATTCATAATAAAAAAGCAGACTATCAGCACCCCCTCGTACTGCGAAGTTTAGAGATATGAAATGGAAAAATAAAATAATGTATTTTATCTATTCATATTGACTCTACTATTGAGATAATGGTGAAAAAGAAGGAAGCAGGATCCATCTTTCAATTTCAGCTCCCAGTCAACTGATGAACATGTAGAATGACTAAAATAATTACCTTCATTCCAGGCAATGGAGAGCCGCTAGCGACTTCAACAACCTCCACATTCTCCTATGATTATCAGATTATTAGATATGCCATGATTATATTCCAAAATGTCCAATAAGACATTAAGTTGGTGGGCAAAAATTTAAAGCATACCTGCGTATCATTGGTAGTAGTGGCATCTCCATCAATGTTCTGAACTGCATCGCTGAAGCTCAGCAGTTCTGCATTCGTGGTTTCATCTTTCTTCTGGTGAGTCATGGGAAAGCTAAATATTATAGTTCAGTTACACGTTCATAGCAAGGTCTAAAAGGTAAAAGGGAAGTTACTGCACTACTTTAAGTACAGGGCAACTGAGTCCCAGCACACAAGGGAAACCTACTTTTGCTCTTATGCATAATACAGATTTAATTTGACCAACTGCAAGTAAGGAGCTTACATTGTCTATATTGGAGTCACTTTCTGCAGGCCCATTTACTTCTGCAACACTATCAGCCGAAGGCGATGAAGCATCATCTCCAAACTCTACATTATCTATATTGGAGTCACTTTCTGCAGGCCCATTTACTTCTGCAACACTATCAGCCGAAGGTGATGAAGCATCATCTCCAAACACTTTTTTCTCCTGGAACGAAAGGCCAAAAGTATTAATCCCTGAATTGCTGCAAGATTTTGGCTTCATCAGTAACTCCAGATTTTATCAAAGAGGAGCTTCTTTGCTCTTAATAAAACTAAACGGGAGGTTGAAAATCTGAGCCTCGGTATGCTACAATAAAAATGTGATACATTGCTCATATGTGCCTGCTGAATTCAAGAAGCCTAAAAAAAACTCGACCGGGTGGGGTACGACGGTCCCAACCGTTTTTCATTAGGAGGAAGTAACCGGCTTCCCTGTAGAGAAAACCCCCCGAACCCTGGCTGCGCTAGTGAGGGAAATTTTTTTACCCACGGGCTGCTGGAGTGCTTCGACCAACTGGTCTAGCACCCTTTGGCGAATTCAAGAAGGCAAAAGAGGGAAAAGCTAGTATGCACCTCATCGTCGCCATTGCCTTCGGGATCGGTCTCCGTCATCGCTTGGCACGCAACCCTTCGACTCCTTGGCCTTCACAAATGGATTGGAAACAAACTAATTAGGCTAGCTCAGTTGAAGGTTCCCCGCTCCCAGCCTCCCACGCAATGCTACGAAAAGCAGCGGACCTGTGCCCGGCAATCGGGAGGCAGCGGAGCGCCATCGTGAGGCTTCGTGCGCGCTCGGAGCACCCGCTCCTCGCCGGAACAGTGGTCGAAGCTAGCAGGAAGCGGTGGAAGCACCCGTACGCCGCGGCGGATGCCCGCGACGGCGGCGAGGAACTCATGGCGGGCAGGCGGTGGTGGGAGTGGAGGACAGGAGAGCGCGCGCCGCGCGGCCTTATCTCATCCCTCGTCGGAGGGAAATCGAAATTCTTTTATGCGGTGAGGATTTCACGCCGCACGAATCTTGAAGCATGGGCCACTCACGTAGTTTTGCCCGTCCACAGGGGCATTCTTGGTAATCGCCTCGTTGGCCGCTGAACACGACGGGAAGGAATAGGGTTGCTCCGCCGCCGCCCGCCGGACCAGGAAGAGACCACTCGCTACCCCATCGCCGCGAGCGGGATGAAGAGCTTCCCGGTGGCCGGAGGCCGCAGCGTCTCCTTTGCCCTCTACTCCGACGTCTCCAACAGCCGGTACGGACACCGCTTCTGCCGCTCCCCGCTTCTCCTGTCCTCTTTCGTCGTCAGTTGTCTCGCCGTAACCATCAGCCGTGCCGAGTCCTTACTTTTATTATGGTTTAAAATGTACGGTTACGAACTCGCTGAAGATCTCTGATGCTGAACATCTCAGGGTGCTGCTGGACTTGATGCAGTCAGGGAAGCTGGAGCCGGAGGTCGCGTTCCTCAACGCATCACTGGTGCGTTACCATCTACTTACTTCGGTTGTGTTCTACCTCACCAATTTCCTAGTCGTAGTTTATGAATCAAGAAGTTCGAGACGTGCTCTTTATTTCTTTCTGACTAATGACAGGTGCCGGATGTGTTCCCTGTTCTTGCAGCGGCGCACAAGGCGCTGCTGTGGAAGGCGAGGGAATCACTGACCACAAGGACTCTGCACTCTGAGCTCGTCTACAACTACTCCGGGTCGAAGCATGTGATTCATCTAGCAGCTTTTTCTTGCCTTTGCATTGTGAGGTTTGGTCCAATGCAGTATGTTGACGATTTGTTGGTGATTACTGGTTACAGATTACGGAATCCCTGAAACGATGCGGGATCTCTGATGACACGACGTACATCCTTGCAGCTCGTTTTGATGCTTCAGACGAGGAGGTATGATTTTGGATGAAACTCTTAACTTACTGAACTATGTTTTGCAAACCGATCAGTTACATGCTGCTATGATAATTTGGAATTTGGAGCCTGTTGTAAGCTGTACCCAATCCTGAAACAAACCTGTAATGGTTAGCATTGACCATGTGTTTGGTTCATATACTCCCTCCGTCCCAGAATATAAGCATTTCTAGGTTTGGTCAAAATCAAATTTGTTCAATTTTGACTATAAATATTAAATAATTTATAAAGATCTATAAGATAAAAATAATATTACTAGATTCGTTATGAAAGCAATTATCATAATATATAAGTGTTTATATTTAAACTAATTCATTCATAAGAATATTGATGGTCAAAGTTGAACAAATTTGACTTTGACCAAACCCAGAAATGCTTATATTATGGGACAGAGGTAGTACTTGTGATTGTGAGCTGGCAAATTGGACTGTAGTTGAAGTGTTAATTACTCCAGTGTTCAGGCTCTACCCCCAAATTAGCTTAAATGAGAAATTTCAAATGAAATTCTCATGTGCTGCTGGTTGCTGTAATTCTGTAAAAAGTAAAAACAGCTAAGTGTTCGAACCATATGCTTAATATTTCTTCCTCCAGAAACCCTGTGCTTCTTTGCATTCTATTTGTTGTGCCTTCAGTTGAGAGCTTCTGGTGTTGACTTGAAAATTTTCAATGAACTTCATACTTCATTGTCTTTAAAGTTCTCATTACTAAGTACCGACTGTTAGCTGCAAACACTGACATTTTTCAGCAAACGAAATTGTTGTAAGGAGTTTTCCCTATATTCTACAAAATGGAAATAACAAAGACAAATTGGTACAGTATGAACATGTGCGCTTACTGTTTCCTTACAGAGATTTGTTCATAATAATACCGAAATTACCTATCCTTTTAGTAGCAGAACTGCATAATCTAGCTGCAAGCTCTTTCTTGAAGAACTGGAGTAGCACATGTCCCTCACCCTTTCAATTCATATCACTAAATCTTCTGTAAATGGTATGTAAACGAATCGAACAACATAGTGTACAATTTGTACCATGTGGTGCTCTCTAAATAAGGTACTGCTGTATGCAACTTTGAATTTGGCTGTGCATAATCCCTTAGTTCCATGTCAGTTTTTTTCTTCCTTGTGCATTTATCTGTGAGTTAGTTATTATCCTTCCGAATGGAGGAATAATTACTGAAGTGATGTTCGGATCATGGCAGATGAAAGCAGTGGAGAAACTCATCAGTGGCACCGAGATCGATTTAGGAGAACTGGAAAGTAGAGCAAACCAGCCACAGATCCTGAAGGTTTGTTAACGAACTTGATCGTATCTTATGGACTGTATGGTTCTTATAACAACTATACATTCTAACTGACATCATATTGGTCTTTCCTTCTACTGGCAGCATTACAAGATACCTCCCCAAGAACTATTGATATCTACACTGCCCGACGCAATTGTATGCAGGATTGCTGCTCGAGATGCTCTCTGAGGCGCCAACGATTATTGTGACGATCCCAGCACTGAAGTTTGAGCTTGATCTCTGCACCTTGGCGTTCATAAGCTAATGTAGTTTGGAGAAACGAGAGATGTGTCATCTCTCAACCACATGTATGACTGCACAGCTGGAGTTGGAAATCTGTAATGCCATTTTATTCACATTCCTGGAAGCATATCGTGCCCCCCCCCCCCCCCCCCCCCTTTCTTGTACACTGTACGCCACGAGACACATGGCCCTGGCAGGCATGCCTACGAATTGTGTGGCTCCATGTATTCATGGCGGGATTGTACATATGTCCCAATCAGGTCTAGGCTAGATGTATATATATTATACCCACACGTAATATAGACCAGAGCAATGATGTTACACCTTCATCGTCACCTGCGGCAGGCGTGGAGGGAGAATTTGTCCACTGGGGCCATAGGCCACAGAATGCTGTGTGACAAGTTGTTCATAGGGCCTCACATGTACGGCAAAATCATGTTAAGTTTAGGGTCTATTTGGGAGGGATCCGGCTCCAGCTCCTTTTAGCAGTTTGTGCTGGAGCCCTGCCAAACAGGAGAAGAAGGTGAACCGGCTCCAACAAAATATGTGAGACCTATTTTTGCAGCTTTGCCTACGTGGAGCAAGCGGAGCCAGAAAAACTAGCTCCGCCTGCTCCAGCTCCGGCTCCACCCTCCGAGCATGGAGCCGGAGCCCTCCCAAACAGATCCTTACTGTTAACGCGTGCAATCTTATCCACCAAGATTCAAACCTTGATGTCCATAAATTGTAAACAGGCACACAACCACACAGGCGAGTTCTTTGATCCGATCAGTTTTTTTTTTGAAGGATCAGAATCAGATTGCTTGGTGTACCTGCAAAAGTGTGACTGTGCACGCCGTAGTGTGTGTCATGACTCATGATCCTCCAACAAAATCAGATATAACCATTTGTTCGCGAGAAAATTCCCTATTTCACACTAGTGAAGCTTGTCAAGTAGAGAAGAGAAGTTGAAAATTTTCAATGTCAAATAAGTACTTCTCAACTTTACCTCGTTGCCTCGACAAAAGAAAATGGAGGACCTGATAGGAGACACTACCAATTTACTCCCTCCGTCCTAAACAAATGCAACTTTTGCTTCCTAAAAAGTTACAAATTTCAAGTTTGATCAAATTATACAGAAAATTTACTAACATTTATGTCTCCAAATAAATATAGTATGAAAATATATTACATGATTAATCTAATGATACTTATTTTATAATATAAAAATTAATACTATTTTATATAAATTTGGTTAAATTTGAATTTATTTGACTCCTCGGAAAGCGAGAGTTGTATTTTTTTTTGGGATGGAGGGAGTAGCTCGGAAAATGGCATGTACCGTGTCAAAAGGATAAAAATGGCTTGTTTTAGAAAAGAGAAATTCTACCGTGGCGTTTTTCTTTTGTCATAGACCGGACAAAAAACAAACGGGCTTGCTAGCGCTCGGACATCCGATGAGAACTTTCCCATCGGACGTTCCGTTGCAACATCGAAATAAGACATCTACAACATCGAAAATATATAGGTGCAACATTAAAAAAATATAAAAAAAACTAATTAAGTCGTTTGACTCTCGGATACGAAAATTTCCACCGCAACATGAACACTATGTTTCATGCAACATTCACCATGAAATATGCAGAAATGATAGTTGCAACATCCAACAACAACTATTGAAACATATGTTAGAGTGTCCGCTTTTTCTTCCCGTCCGGATGTCCGTGTCATTTCCAAAAAACAAATGGGCCCTTCTGTTAAGTATATTCGGCCTACTCAATTGTACTTGTACCCCTCTCAGTTTTCTTTTTGTGTTTTGAAGTTTGTGTGTTCCACTTCCACAACCCTTGATGCTCTTAGATACATTATGCCGATTTTCCTGTATAATTTATTGGCAGATAAAACATTCAGGGCCATAATATAAAGGTATGGTTGTATCGTACATTTGTAAGCTTGGCCAGATGCCATGCTACATGATGTCAATTGTCAACATCTTGTTACGATACATAAACATATGTCGTACTATTCCTTTGTTATTTTTCCTCCTAAATTAATCACATTCTGTCCAGTATTCCTTTGTTTTGTTTTCACGTTACCATTTCGCTCGATTTGTTTACCACTTCGAATCTGCGATCTACAAAGTGCAATCCAAGCTTGCAAACTACAAGTGCAGAACTGCAAGCAAACTTCATTTCTGCTGCTGACTTGGTTTCCTTTGCAGGACATAGGAGTACTTTACTACCACTCGGCATCCAAGACATCCTTGGGAATATACCCTCCTCCCCAACATAGGCAAGCCGCACAAATGAACATTTTTAGCAAGATTCTCGTCCCCCTGGGGCGATAAAAAAGACTCAATGATGAGCTCTTGACCATGCCGACTAAAACGAAATCGCGTTCTTGTATGAGCATTATGTCTGTAAATAATTCTTACAGCACCTTTTTATCAACCCGTCGAGTCCTCATACTGACTCCATCCTGAAATATAAAAGAGCACGGAAGTAGTAGCTTTCAAACGCTGTACAACTTATCATTCCGCAATCTAACCTCTCATCCAGCCTTGTATTGAGTTGGTACATCTTTTCTTTCGGATTGAACATGTTTTTCTCTACCAATATTCACAGGCAGACTTCACTAGCAGCAGCCAATATGCAGGGTAGAGTTTGTTGCTGACTTGCTGTTGGCTGTTGGCTGTTGCACAGGAGTGGCGTTGACCTTATCTTTCATTTCCTACAACAGCTCAAGTTTCCAAGGATTTCCCCAAAAGTGAGGCACCCCGGTCCCTATATTTAGAAATGTGGGCAGTATTAAACCAGGCACAATTTCAGCTGCACACTTGCACATCACCGAAGATTGTGTGCGCAAGAGCTCAAAGATCACCTGATCCCCCGTCCCCCCACAATTATTGCCAAAAAAATTGCAATTTGGCCGCCGGAAACCACCCGCTCATCAAGGCGAGGAGGAGATGAGATCTTGCAGCAGAGAGCATATGCCTCGCAAAGTTCCCAGCCCCGCCGGTTCCCTCCAATATTCCCCTCCGCCGATGGAATATCCCCGCAATTCCTACCCAAACCTGTCGTCTTCGTTTTCACTGCTTCTCCCGCTTATATACGCAACGGAGAGCTCGCCCTCTCCCAAGCTCCGACGCATCGTTACGCAGCTGGGCCGTGCACGCTTGCGCAAACCGAAGGATTGCCGCTCCGTTCATGGTCTCCTCCTCGGGTGCTGGCGGCGGGAGCAATGGCGATTGACGGGAAGGAGGTCAAGGAGGACCTGGAGGAGGCGCCGCCACTGCTCCTGGACGAGGCCGCTCGCCCGCGCCGCGTAGCGCTCTTCGTCGAGCCGTCGCCGTTCGCGTGAGTCCCCACCTCGCCGGACTCTGCTCTGTTACTACAGTATTTTCTTTTCTTGGTTGGGTTATATCATTGTATGGGGGTTGGTTCTTGACCCTCTGCACATTATTGGCTGGATCCATGAGATTGTCCCAGAAACGCTGAAAGATTTCGCTTTGAGTAAGCTCTGACGATGTGTCCTTCCTGGCTCTATTGGTTTGGGGAAAAAGTTTCGGTCTTTCTTGGGGTTCGTGAAGGCAGCGTTTTATAGTGATTAAGATTTCATTTAATTTAATGTTACGACTAAGAAAGAAATTAATTGAGCTTAGTGGATTCATCAAGAATGGCGAAGGAAACCTCAGTGAATCGCATTACAAAATCAGTTATAATTCTTATCAAAAAAGGAATTTGTGCTTTTGTTAAATACTCCACTTAGACATTTAGGTTGAGTTATCATGAAAATTTCTCACTATTGGAACTAACTCTGCATCTTTCATGTCTGCAGCTATATCTCTGGGTATAAGAACCGGTTCCAGAACTTCATCAAACACTTGCGTGAAATGGGAGATGAAGTATGGTTTTGCCTGCCTTGCCATTTGGTGGGGTAGAAATGAAGTCATGGTTTTCAGGACAAAATCAGAAGGCTTAAGGGCAGCAGATCAGTATGTGTAGCTTAATTTGGTTTGGTTGTGCATTGTGCAGGTCATTGTTGTGACCAACCATGAAGGAGTTCCCGAAGAATTTCATGGTGCCAAGGTTATTGGCTCATGGAGGTAAGCTTTTGAGGATGTTTGTGTGAACTTCTCTCTTAAATATCATTAGCAATTAGGCTATGGAGACTGAGTTATTCCTGCTGTTATTCAAAAAAAAAACAGGAACACCTAACAAAGCTACGATAAGAAACATTGACATCTATATGAATTGGAGAATTAGTCCAAAGCATGGAGCATTTGTAGGCTATGCTTTTCCTGAACAATATATATGCTTGGGAACCATTTTTTATACTACTGCATTCAGGTTGTGTGGTTTTGGACATATTCAGTTAGTTATAACTGAACCAATAACTCACCTATTGGTTACAGAATAAATTATGTTAAAAGAAACAAACCTGAACTTGTTGGGTTATTGAACAATGATACTCAATCATGCTGCCATGTTGGTTAGGTTGGAAGGATTGTATTCTTTTTTTATTGAATACATGATTTGTAGTGCCTTTTAGAGGCAGAACCTTATGCTTACAGATGTGTTCTCATCCTTGGCAGCTTTCCATGTCCCATGTATGGAAAAGTCCCGCTTTCGCTGGCACTCAGCCCTAGGATCATTTCGGAGGTTGCGAAGTTCAAACCTGACATTATTCATGCATCTTCACCTGGAATTATGGTAGGTTTATTTCGAGAATCAAATCATTAATTATTGAACCTTTCCAATTATTTGTTGCTGAATATGACTAAAGTCCATTTCTCTTTCAGGTTTTTGGGGCTCTTGCTATTGCTAAGCTTCTCAGTGTGCCCCTAGTCATGTCCTACCACACCCATGTCCCAGTGTAAGCTAACTACGAATTTTACTGCATACAGAGGCCAGGTTTTGCATATCTGCTGAATCATATTTATGTTTTTCGCATGCAGATACATACCGAGATATACATTTTGCTGGCTTGTTGAGCCCATGTGGCAAGTCATAAGTAAGCATTCTAGTCTCACGTCACCTCTGCTTTTCTGAGCAACCAGCCTGTATGTCAGTATGCGAAAAGAACTGATTTGGTCCTATTATCCTCAAATAGGATTCCTTCACAGAGCTGCTGATTTAACCCTGGTACCATCTGCTGCTATCAGCAAGGATTTTGAAACTGCTCAGGTTATATCAGGTTGGTCGCTGTCTGTACAAGTCATGTTTGGTGTTCACATGCTTGTATTCCCTGATTCCTTCTCATCTTATGTTGTTAACAATGTGCTTTCCCTCCTAATCCAGCTAACAGAATACGCCTTTGGAACAAAGGTGTTGATTCTGCAAGCTTCCATCCCAGATTTCGCAGTCACGAGATGCGAATTAGGCTAAGGTCCCCTTTTTCATTTCTTCCTGAACTTGTTTGAAGCGAGCGTTTCTTCCTGAATGTTCTATATACAGCAGGTCGATATGAATTGTTGATGCTTATGTTCATATGATGTATTCTTTCAGTGATGGGGAGCCTGAAAAATCACTCATAATTCACGTCGGACGTTTTGGGCGTGAGAAAAATTTGGATTTTGTGAAGATGTAAGCTATCGTCTTAATTTGCTTTTTTTGTTTTCTTTTGTATTTGATTGTTAACAAACATGATGCATCTGAGTAAACTGGATACAGATACCACATTTATTCTCTTTTGTCTTGCATCATATTCACTGGCTACTACTTGGAACTAATTTGTGTTATGATTGATCAGGGTAATGGATAGGTTGCCTGGAGTAAGAATTGCATTTATCGGAGATGGACCATACAGGTATAACCAATGCGAAGTCTGTTGCTTGTATTCCTCTCTGACGTTTTCATCCAGTTCATGTGTCTCAACCTCAGTCAGCATGCGTGCTACTCATGCTGTAACTGGCTCTAAACATCAGGCTTTGAGCTAATTTACATAGGTGAGGTTTTAAGACAGATTTGTTGATATGTTTTCTACAATTACTCGACAGGACAGAGCTAGAGAAGATGTTTGAGGGGATGCCAGCAGTGTTCACCGGAATGATGCAAGGCGAGGAGCTCTCTCAGGCATACGCCAGTGGTGACGTTTTCATCATGCCGTCAGAGTCTGAAACGCTCGGCCAAGTGGTCCTTGAGTCCATGTCATCGGGAGTCCCCGTCGTTGCAGCCCGTGCTGGTGGGATCCCCGACATAATCCCGGAAGACCAGGAGGGCATGACCAGCTTCCTCTTCACCCCGGGCGACCTGGACGACTGTGTGGGCAAAGTCCAGCTGCTGCTGACGAACAGGGAGTTCAGAGACAACATGGCGCGGACGGCCAGGTCCGAGATGGAGAAATGCGACTGGCGGGCGGCATCGAAGACGATCCGCAACGAGTTCTACAATGCCGCCATCGGGTACTGGCGGAAGAAGCGTGCGGATATGGTGCAGCCGCTGCAGTGGCTGGCGCAGATGTTCCTGCCGGGGCCGAAGGTCCGCCGCATCACACAGTGCTGATGCCTCCTCTCTCTTGCAGCCATGATCCAGACATGGATGGAAGGACAGATGCATATGCATTCCTTGTAAATTTCTGATATCTATAGTGCGGTGCCGATAGGTGAGATAGTTCATCGATTTGTTTTTTATGGAAATCGGAGTTGCTTGGACTGTGATTGGTGTGGCTAGGCCATCGATTGCATGTGTGTTGTGTAGTAGCAAGACCAAAATCAGAAATGTGCTATCTTGATGAACATTGTAGATTGTACTGCACATGTATAGATCATGATCATGCCATCAATGCATGAAGATGCTGTTGTGCGGTACAGCAGCTGATTGCTTTTTTTGGATGATGATTAACAGTTCACTGTGTTTTGTCGAATGCATTTTATTTACAAGATAAGCAAATAACATGCCATCGATACAGGTATGTATAAATTTTCCTCTGCAGAGTTTTGTACTTCTTTTTTTGAGTGGTGCAGAGTTTTATTCTACTAGTGAACAACTAGTCCGCATGTCCGTGCTAACGCTACGGCTTAATTCGGTAATGCAAATCAAACAACCAAAAGATGATTTATAATTGCAAACAACCAAAAACTCTTAACATGGTAAGAAAATGAAAAAATTATATATTATATGACGAAAACTTTTACAACTCTGCAGTCTTCAAAACTACAAAGATGTTATCCCTAATCTGAAATTCAACTTACTTTTATATACACTTTACACACATACAAACATACTTTTCACAAATATAAATCTCAAGCCTTTACACTACAGAGCAAAGCTCCATACACATACAAAACTACCAACCTAATGCTATCATGTAAACACACTATTTATAAACATGAACCATACTCTGCGTAAGCACTCCATTACTTGTGAACTTAAATTACATGTTTAAACCAGTGCAACAAATGTCAACTTTTAATCCCATTTTTTTTCTAAGAATGCAATCCAAGCAAAGCAGTGAGCCTTGTAATAATCTGCCCATTCACGCTCAGGCAAAAAAACATCATTTTTCTTGTCATGCTTCATGAATAAACCTATTTGACCTTGCCATCTTGGAGCTCGGAATAGATGTCATATTTCTCAAGATTCTTGCAACACCGATTCAATGTTCTAAAGAGATATGCATTGTGTGAAAAAGAAATAGTTATACACAGGTGGTACCCAAACCAGAAGCCAAAGAATGATATATGTTCTGATAATCAGGCATAGATAGAGATAGATCTAAGATCCGCACCAAAATCAAAATAATAATAATGGGTTACAAGAGTTTCCTTGAATATTCCAAGTTACCTTGGATGGTCCATACACTACAAAGCAAAGCTCCATACACATATACAAAACTATCAACCTAATGCTATTATGTAAACACACTGTTTACAAACATGAACCATACTCCGCTATGGAAACTCTAATTTGGTTTTCAACAAACTTAGTGACATAGCTGCTATGCAGCTGTTAATCAGTGAAAACAATATATATATATATATATATATATATATATATATATATCTGAAAGTCCTTGGTCCCATAAAAATAAGAGCCCATTCCAACCATGACCAAACAACTCAGAGATAAAATGTGAACACAACTGTAGATATATATTACCTGAGCATTCTGATCCAGCAACTTTTTTCTCTAAGAGGTAGGGAAATACAAACGGCACTTGCATCCTTCACTCTTTTTTTTTGAAACTTACATCCTTAACAACTTGACCTGCCAAAGAATGGCAAATATAATAAATATATAGATCGAGGCATGTTCACACAAAAGGCTTAAAACGATTGCCCCGCTTTTACCTCGTGGGACACACCGGACAGTATTTTAAAAAATGATGATAGAATACAAAAGTTAATAATAAAAGCATTTCATGTTGACAACTCTCAGCATGCTTTCCATTAGTCTTATGGAAATGGATGGGAAAAAAGATCAAAATTGAGGTTCTGTGACACAAAGCAACAGACAAGGATATCATACTGCATTGGTACAGAGGCGAAGCAAAAGAAATTATGGCAACCAAAAGAATCACCGGACAGCAACCTTACATACACCTAGGAGTGCAGCAGGAAAGTTGTACCAAGCAAGACATAAAGCCACAAAGCAAGATACAAGTTTCAATTAGAAATAGTATTTCTTCGCTTAACACTATAATTGAGATTCCATAAAAGAATAGCATAAATACAGTATGTCAAATATGGAAATGAAAGACAAATGGAATGATAGGATCAGCTCATGTAACATTTGTGAAATTGTGATGTCTATCAAATCCATTATAAGCCTAAATTTGAAGGGTAAACATGTAACAATAGTTAAGACATAATTTTCATAGATACAAACATAATTTCACAAATATAATTCCCAGGTCATTACGCTAAAGCTAAAAGTCCAAACCACTTGTATTGCAACAGTTGCTCTAGTCTGCACCAAGCCATTGTATTGCAAGCAAAGAAGATAGTTGGCTGAACATATTTACCATTTGTCCATTTGTATCAGTAGCATGCTGTAGTACTTGACTTTGTACTGCAAAATCACAACATAATTTGATTAGGCTAGTAGAAATTGCACCGTAGAAGCAACAACATATTTTTTTAAAAGAAATGCTGTAAAAAGCACTCTTTACAGGTTCTGGTTTCCATAAATCTTCTATTTCTAAGCAAAGTACCAATACCATGTGGTCATTTAAGCTGAAAGTACATACCAGAGTGTGTCGAAGGTCCAAGATGGTGGACGGGTACACGAAGAGTGTGTCGAGCAGGCGGAGGTCCCCCGCGGGGAGCTCACAGCGGCGCATCAACAGCTAGTTCTGCCGCAAATCGAAACCAAAATCATATCTTTTAGATCAAATCGAGGGGGGTTAGAAACAGAGGCTGAGGGAAGGAAGAAGGGCACAGCGTCGCGCGCGGCCATGGCGCGGCGGCCGGAAGGAGTGGCATGGCGGCGTTAGGTCGCCGGCGGCGCTCCACCACCGCAACGCGGGAAGGATGAACCGAGCCGCCGCCGGCACCACTGAGTCGCCGGCGCTCGGGCCAAGCTCCTCGTGAGGCCGCTCGACGGCGGCGCACTCACCCTCGGGCGGATGCCACGGCCGCTGCGAGGAAGAATGGGGAACCTCCACTCGGGCCGGGAGAAGAGGAAAGGTCGAATTAGGGTTAGGGTTTTCCAGGGGTTCAAGGGGAACCTCCATTGGAAATGCTGGCGTCGTCTGCTTACCCCACCGCCGGACTCCTCGGACTCCGCCGCTCCAGTGGACAGGCGCCGACGCCGCCGCTTACGCTACCCCGCCCGTCGCTGCCTCCGGCGCGCCCACCGCGGCCTCACGTCCTCCAGCGGAGACGGCGTCACCGGCCCCCGCCGAGGCCTCGCGTCGTCCGGCGGCAGCCCTGCGCGGCCTTGCCCTGGCTGGCCGGCCGTCGTCGCAGCGGATTGGCGGTGACGGGCAGTGCGGCTGGGAGGTCGGAGGAGAAGTCGCCGCGTCGTTTCGCGAGGAGACGGGGGAAAAGGGGAAAGAGAGGAGATTGACGGAGAGGGGATTCGAACCGCGGCGGTTTGAGTGGAGGCGCAGGGAGGCGGGAGAGCGTTGTCTCGCGTTGACGCGGATGATCCAGAGACTCTCAACCATTGATCGCTCGTTGGACCATCATCAGATAAATCTGAGGCGTCGACTTTGAAGTTGGTAGTTATTTGGGTACAATAACCTGAGTATACAATGGTTTGGACGTCTCAGCGGCGTGTATTTTCTAGGGTGGCATTAGTGAAGTTTCGATCGGTGCTTTAGGGGGGTAGAAAGTATTGGTTTAATTTCTTGGTATGATGCGAGCTCGGAGCGGATGCTTCATGACGGTGGTGAAATCCACGGTCTCCGCCATGTCGACGGCCTCCCCATCGGCCGCCGGCAGCCACTGGAGCTCGCTTACCATCCTCGCCACGAAATACTCGGCGTGGTGCGTGCCCAGCGCGTACCCGGGGCACATCCTCCTGCCGGCGCCGAAAGGCATCATCTTGATCTCCCTGCTCCCCGTGATGTCCACGCCGCACCCCTCACCGCCTTCCAGGAACCTCTCCGGATGGAACTCGCGTGCGGCCGTCCACACCGCCTCGTCGCGGCCGATCTCCGCCACCATGAAGTTCACCTCCGCGCCTTTAGGCACCGTGTAGCCGCCGATCTCCGCGTCGCTCCGCATGCCGTGAGGGATGAGGAAGTGGGCCGGCGGGTGCAGCCGCAGGCCCTCGAGCACGACGGCCTTCAGGTACGGGAGCGCCTGGAGGTTGTCGGCGACGTCGAGCTCCGGGTTGCCTCCGGTCACCTCCTCGTACACCTTGGCCTGGACGTCGGGTTTGTTCACCAGCTCGGCCATGATCCACTCTACCAGGGTCACCGTCGTGTCCGTCCCGGCGTTGAGGAACTCGGAGCAGAGGCTGACCATCTCGGCGTCCGTGAATGGCCGGTCGCCCTCGTCGGCCAGCCGCAGCGCGAGGAGGGACTCGGCGTAGCACGGCGGGTGGTCCTCCTCGCCGCGCCGGCGCGCGGCGTGGATCAGCGGGGTGAATATCTCGTCCAACCTCCTTCGCACGGCCACGTGCGCCGCCCACCGCTTGCGGAAGAGCCTCTTGGTGAGCGGCGGGAAGAAGGCGAAGACCGGGAAGGCGGTGAAGGAGGCGAGCACGTGGCGCAACAGCGCCTCGATCTCGTCGAGCGCGCCCTGGCCGAGCCGCGCGCCGAAGCACATGTACACGAGCAGCTCGAACATGGCGCGCCGCAGGAACGGCCTGACCGTGAAGGCGCCCGTCTCCTCCGAGGAGCCATCTCCTTGGCCGCGCGCGGCGCGGAGGAGGCTGGCGACGAGCGAGTCGCACGCCCACCGCCTCGCCGGCGCGAAGAGGCCGACGCGGGCGCGGTGCAGCGCGTCGGCGGCGAGGTTGCGGCGGACGAGGCGCCAGTAGGGCCCGTAGGGCGCGGTGTTGATGTCGCCGGCGCTGAAGAGCGGGTCCGGGTCGACGAGCGGCGGGCGGTCGGCGAAGGTGGCGCCGTCGCGGACGAGGGCGCGGTGCGCGAGGCGGCGGTCGGCGACGAAGACGAGCGTGCCGAAGAGGCGGATGGAGATGACGGGCCCGTGGCGCGCGTGCAGGTCCCGGAGCAGCGGGGCCAGGTCGAAGATGGATCGCCGCAGCGCCAAGAACTTGGCCAGGAAGACCAGCGCCGGCGGGCCTGGCGGGAGCCGGGCCTTACCGTTGACCGCTGCTGAGTCGTCGCTGCGGCCACGGCGGCAGCGAAGCAAGAAAAGGAGCGAGACGGAGAGGGTGATGAGGCAGCAGAGGAGGGGGACCGTCGAGGTGTCCGAGGTCAAGCCTACGAGCTCCATGGCCGGCTGCCGATGCACCTGCGCGGCTGTGAGCCTTCGACTCCGGAGCTCCGGCGTGTCGTCACTGTCAGCGCTGCAGCTGGATCAGCTCAAATGGCATGATCTTTTGTTTTTAAGAACTGAGCTTGCAATGTGCAGTTTCTTTGATCCTGTAAAAAAATATTGGCACCATTCAGCTGTCGTGAACTGCAATGTGATGGATCGATCATCGATGGGTTGCTGAGTCCCTATCATAACTTGGACACCAATTGCAAGTTGGATTGGCTAAATCAGACAAATATTAATAAGGATTAGGAAAGCTCAGCCCTGAAATTGAGATTTAGCTTTAGCTAAGGAATCCAAGCTGATTCTTCACTAGCACGGAAGCTAGAGGCTGATGGGCGGTACCACGCAGGGTAAAGGTGTGAATTATGGTAAGTTGACGTCGTCATCAGCAAAGTCGTTGTAGTATAGTGGTGAGTATTCCCGCCTGTCACGCGGGCGACCCGGGTTCGATCCCCGGCAACGGCGAAATCTTTTTGTCCTTTTTTTCTTCCCTTTTTGAACGTCTTTATTCTATGCCGATGAAGCCCAAGGTTTTTGAGGGCCTGCTTATTATCAGCCCACAGGGACGCTCCACATCATTTATACGGAAGGTACAAGAAGCACATATGTTCAGATTAAGTCAAATATTTTCATATCATGTCAAGATCGAGAGGGCTCGTGGAAGTAAGCAGAGAATCACACTTTGAGAAGCTTGCACAATAATGTGGGCCATAGAATGGAGAATCCACAATATTCGAAAATAACACGTTGCAAGAGCATATGTTTGATTTAAACCCAATATTGTCACATCTAAATTAGATACATCATCTAGGCCCACAGGAACGCTTGGAGAGAGTTCTTTGCAACCCAATCTCCATTTGGCAACTACAATTAAGGTTAAAAAACTCTCTTCATTTGAAATTATAAGTCGTTTTGGATTTTTTAGATACATCATCTAGGAAAGCTAAAATAAATTATAATTAAGAACGGAGAGAAAATTAGACAATTCACATTCTCACTAACCTTAGTTATGACAAAGCTAATGCCAATCTTCACCGCAAGGCATAATTTTGATCAAAACTCCTGGGACCTGGCTGTTGCTTCGTTTTTCCTTGCCGTGACAAAGACTGTTTTACTTGGTATTCCCTTCGTTTTAAATTATAGATCATTTTGAAAAATCTAGATGTATAAATTTTGCTATGTGTCTAAGATATAATTGCATATCTAGATGCATAATAAAATCTATATACTTAGATTTGCCAAAACGAGAACGGAGAGAGTATAACTTTGCAAGCCCTAATCTGTGAGCCTCCCCGTCCGCTGTCGTTGTTTGGAATCCCGACCAGGGTCCTCAACAGCCACCCCTTTCGTCACGCCCTGCATCCGCTGGCCATCTGCTCATCTGACGATGAGAACTCGGCTTCTAAAACCTGCAGGCGCATGCACTTTCCTTCTCCTCCTCCTCGACGATTCCTTCTTTCTGCCACGCGCAAAGTTTGACCAGCACTGCAGCACATGATGTCTTGCGATCAGACATCAGTCACGCGCATCAAATTTCCTTTTCGACAAACAAAGTCCCTGCTCAGTCACAATCAGCTCGAGGTGCTTGTGCTTATGGCCTGACACTTGCAAAAAGCTTCACTACTGCTGCTTGATCGCGTCTTCCAGCACAACCAGGCAACATTCCTGGCTGGTGTGAACTCGCCCTCTGGCGGTTTGCTTGGCCTTTCCCGATAAGGTTAACCTCGAGAGGTCCAAATGCTCCAAACTATGGCCTTCCAAGTTGCCCCCTCTCCTTTCCTGGCCATAGGAATATGTGACGTCAGCCAGCTCCTCCCAGCAAATCCATCTGCTCCCCCTCTCCTTTCCTGGCCATAGGAACATGTGACGTCTGCCAGCTCCTCCCAGCAAATCCATCTGCTAGCTTTGCTCAATCATGCGTCGCCACTACGTGTTATTAAAAATTATCTCGTCTGTTACTTCTCTTTTTCTCTCCTTTCTGTACTTGGTTGATGCTGAAATCAGGCTTAGATGGATGGATGGCAAAGAGGAAGCACTGCATCTGTGTCTGTGTGTGATCTCTACTCAGAGTAGCTGCTGTGCCCGGGCTTTGGCCGTGGAATCACTTTCTCCGTGCTGTAGATCGTGCTGGTGTCTGTTCATCGCCAGCGGAGGGAACCAGGAACAGGGACCGTCGAGGGTCAAGGACCAAAGAAATGTTGCCCTGAAGCATGGAAGCAGGAACAAGGGCTGTTGAGAACACTGTACACAGATGGTGAAGCGCCGCGGAATTTGGCGCCGCATCTCTTTGAGTTGATCGATCAGGAGTTAGAACAAAACGGGCGAGTGGGAATTGAGACATAACTCTTGGATTAAAACCCTACGTGACAAGATAACGACAACCACCCATATTGAGGTGTTTGTTTCCTTGTGGATTCAGATTCAAGGGGTGCACTTAGAACCTGGGACGATGGACCAAATAAAATGAAAATGGACGGCGGATGAAAAATACTCCACACGTTCGGCGGGCTCAATTTTTCGGCTCCTATAATCGGCACTGCACACGGCTTGTTTGGCGGGTTCGCACCAAAAACAAGTGCAAATTGTTTGCGTGGATTCTAATACAAAATAAGATCCTCACCTCCGACAACCTTGTCCTTCGTGGATGGCCGCACTAGACCTTATATGTTCTGTGCAATGGCCCAATGGAGACTAGCCTTCATCTATGTTTGACAGCATTGGGGCTTGATGGAACCCAAATGCTTGCATGGGAGAACTTCAATGTCTTTCCAAATGTGCATCCAGCTCAGTTTGACAGCATTGGGCTTGGTGGGAGTCAGCTATCCGGTCAGTTTCAAGCGACAAGGAGCATCATTTCAATGGCCTCGTTATTTATATTTTGTGGAATATTTGGAAGGAGCAAAACTGAAGAATTTTCGACAACCAGTCTCAAGGTGTGGCCACTCACGTCAAGGAGAACATGGATGAGTACAAACGGACTTCTCAAAGCTATTCTTAACCTCCCTTTCGTGCATTCTTGTGCTTGGACTTTATTCCTTTCTATAGGCTTTTCACTAGCTTTGAGTTGCTACGTATCGTGAAACACTCGTAATTCCTAACACTCTTCTCTTCTACTTAATTGAAAGACAGAGCTCCTGCCATGTTCTTTTAAAAAGAACACTGTACACAACATGGAGTCATGAACTAGAGATGATGTTCTGAATTCTGGACGCACAAGGTTCATTCTGGCATTGCAACTGACGAACCGCACTCTCCTGGCGACTATTCACTCTTGGGGAACTACTGTAACTTGTTGCACAGCCTACTCCAAGCGCTGTGGAATACTATCCAACTTTCTTATAGTTCAGGATTTGTTAGAAGAATAAAAGTTTGTGCCGTTTTCGTTAGGTATATAGATGTTTCACTGACGCTTTCATCACAGCGTAGCCGGGGAAATTTACCGACTCCAGAGCAGTTTCTTACGAGCGGCCAAGACTGCGACGGCTGAAAAGAACCTGAAAACTTACCGGCTAAGTGTCTGCATACAACCAAAAGGATGTGCCTATGTGGACTCTGAAGTCCCTTCCAACTGAATCAACACCAAGGGATGTTCGGCACGGCGTCTCCCAATATGCTCCCTCTTCTTGGTTCCGTAACACTCAAGCTGCTCGTAAACGACAGATTACATCATGGGAGCACTTGCCATACGGTCAAAAAATCACCATCAAAAGTTTATTCCGTCGACGAAAAAAAAAATGACATTTTGGCTGTTCATATCAATAAACTGGATTGTTCACCGAATCGGGTGGAGTGAGCCATCAGAAGCTCTGAAAGTGACATGGAGTGGCAACTTGCCTGTAGTTCAGACTTCAAGCTCGGCAAGCCAGGAAATAGCCACATCACACCAGAAGCTTCTGTGCAACAGTGCCTCCATCATCAGTGAGTGAGTGCCCTCTGCTCTGCAACTTGCAAAGGGTAGAGGCACCAAGGCACAGAAAAGCACAGGCACCCACGGAAGCCGGCTGCATTTGGCTTGGCTTCAGAGAGCAATGCTGTCAAGGATCTGCTTCATATCTGTGTATGCCTTTCTGAACAAGGGAAACAACAGGGCCAAAAAGAAATTGCAAAAGCTAATGCAAAAGATGGGACGGAAAAAGCATGAGATGCCAAGGTAGTGGAACCCTGACTCATTGCCAATCTCATACCGGCGTTTGGTGGAGTTAGCATCATCAATAGAAAATGCCACATAGGACTGAATTGCACACAAACAATGTAGGGTCAATCCGCAGATTAAAAAAAAAGTTAGTTCCTACAAAATAATGAATGTGCCAGGCAAAAGTTGACTAGATGAGCAAGACAAGTAGTAATGCTGAATGACTCATTGCAAACTAAGTTCTGTTTATCCGAGAAAACAAAACTCATCCAAACACAAATTTGGGCGGGCACCAATAGGTAAATTGATTACTGCAGATAAACATGTCTGGAGTACAGCATGATCTGAATCCTCAAACCCTCAATATAAGGCATCAGTTCAGAAATTTAGAATCAGATGGTCACCAAAGGTTACCGATATATCAGCTGACCAGAAGAATCTAGAATTCAGTTCCGCTCATCCATCTTGAGCAAAAGCAGGATCCATGATTGATTGCAAGTCCACTTCATAAGCATGTATGACCTCAACTCAGCAGTCAGCACTACCACTCAAGTAACCTTCTGAAAATACCAAGGCATCAAATTCTTTGTTGAAGTTCTTTTCGTTACATTCTCAGTATCACCAACAATTATGGACCACCATAGCACGAAGATCCCCTTTCTGTTATGCTCCGAACAATTCCCACGACTAATTACTTCAATACAGGTACTGAAGCTACAGAAAGACCGTATTATACACTAGACATCTGATCCATGGTGCAGAGTGGATTGCTCCTAAAACAGCATGCTCTGGTTGACAAGCTGATCATGTAGAGGGCCACACTGCAGACCTTGATCTTGCAAACCCATCCCGAAAGTTGGCATCACAGGAGTCCGGCTTGGTGAATTGAAGGGAAAATTCGCAGTGCCGTGCTGCTTAGCGTCCGCTGTCAATGAGAACTGGCCTACTGCTGTAGTTGGAGCTGATGCGTTTGATTGGTTGGTGATCAGAGAGGACTGTGATGGCGAGGGAGGCCGGTCATCCGTCAGGTTAACTGTGGTGATGTCATGAATGCTTGATCTCCTCTTATCCTTGCCTCCGGAGTTGAGCCTGATAAAGTACTTCTGCGCGTGACTGGCCACTTGAGTAGGTGTCCTGGTCTGGACGAAGTTGCGGGATATGTTCCTCCAATCCCCTTTGCCATACTTCTTGAGGCCCAAGAGAAACAACCTGACCAAAGAACAAACATGATCTTGTTCAGTAACTTTTTGATTAATTATTTGCTTCACCTTGTTGGAAGTATACTAGCTACTGGTAGGGCCTAAGGCCATCATACATCAAGCTACATGGCTGTCGTAGAGAGTCAGATCCTACTCCACAAATAAATTTCCCCGGATTAAATGCAATTAATTGTTGATAGTTGAATAATTGCAAGTTGCAAATCTACCATAACCATCCAATGATGTAAAGCCTATTGAATGATGGTGAATTCAACTACTATTGAAGAAGGACAATCTCGCTTGTCTTCTGCATGACGCAGAACAATCGCTCTCGGAACAGAGAAGTCGTCTGGATACTCACTTGTGCTCCTCCTCGGTCCATGGCACCCCCTTCTTCCTCTCCTGCTCCGGCGTGCGGCCGGGGTGCCGCTTCCCGCAGCCTCCGCCGAACCGGTACCCGTGCCTGAAGTCCCCGGGCCCGCCGGCGCCATTGCCGTCCCACTGCAGGGTGAACGAGCCGGCGGCGCCGCCGCCGCCGTAGAACGGGAAGGGCACCATGCCGCTCTCGATCTGCTGGACGTCGACCTCGAGGCTCTTGAAGTGATGGACGACCTCGCGGACCGTTCTGCCGGGGATGGCCCGCGCCACCTGCTCCCAGTCCGGGCAGCGCAGGTCGAGCCCGGCGAGCGCCCGCTCGAACTGCTTGTTCTCCTCCGCCGTCCAGATGCGCACAGCCGGATGATACCAGCTGTTCCGCGAGGCTATGTGGTCCATCGGCGGGAGCACCTCCATGTACGCTTCGCGCATCATCTCCTGTTCTTCTCCTCCTTCCTGGCCGCAGCTCAGCTCAGATCACTGTAGGAATCACAGGGCTCAAAGGTGAGCTTTCTTTTTTGCTTTTTTGGGCATCTCGGAACAAGATAAAGATTCCAAGAGCACTGTAACAATTAAAGGATTTCCTCTCTCTCTCTCTCTCTCTCTCTCTCTCTCTCTCTCTCTCTCTCTCTCTCTCTCTCTCTCTCTCTGAACAGGAATTCTTGTCGATGCAAATCAAATAGGATGAACATGAGATTCGAGGAGATATCGGGGGAAAAGGTGGAATCTTTATGAGCGAAAACTGGAATCAATTACGAATAGCTCGATTCTCGTCCTTGAAAGGAAGCGAGAGCCTTTAAGAACAAATTAGATTGGACTCAAGAACACCTTTGAACCGACCCCCAAACACAATCAGAATCGTGAATCATGCGACCCCAAATCACATATCCCTGAACAATTCGACCACCCGCAGCCAAAAATTAACGAAACCCCCGCACCTAATCCAACAAAACAGCTAATAATTTCCAACAAAATCCCACACCAAACTGCTTCGCCAAGCAGCACAAGAAAACTCCAGACCCCAATCAAAGCAAAAGAAGCGAAATTTCACCTGGATAGCGCCTCTTCTTGATCTCTCGCAGCAGGCTAGCCCCTGGCAGGAGGACAAAAAGCGATCCGCCTCGGTTCTTGCTCAACCTCTCCGAGGATTTGTTTTTCCTTCTCCCAGCTCTCGAGCTAGCTTTCCCTGAGCACTAGAAAAGGGATAGCGATCCAGAGGGGGAGGCAGGTTCTTGAGAGTGTCAGCCGGCGATTGGGCCGTGGCTTGGAGCTTGTGGCCGACTTTTGCAGTATTTATATACCACCACTAGGATACCCGTGTAGCTAGGCCGCATATATGTGCGTGCGCACATACACGCATGCACACCTGGAGTTGTTCTTGGCTTCCCTCGCCTTTTACCTCCACTACCGCCTACTTGGCCCAAAGTTTTTCCCTCTAATTGGACCTCTTTCGTTTCATAGTATTTCTTACCACGCTTTTGCTTATGATAAAAAACATATATAGAAAAAAGGATTTGCACAACTATAGATGGCTAGTGTCGACGCCAAATGGTAAATAAAAATATAAAAACTTTTTTTAAACGTGATTTAGCACGTATTTCGTTAAAAGAAAGGAACGAAAACACAAAAGCTCAAGAGGCTTGATATGCATATGTCGGGCTGGGTGTGTCAGTGACTTCCACTAGTGTTCTTTCAGAGCCATTTTTTTAATCTAAGAATAGCTGTTTGTTCAGCTAAAAAAATACAGATAATTATAGTTCATTGCCGTGCGCTTTAGTTGCTTGTGCAATTTATATTAGTTGGGGGCGTGGAAGTGGTCGAGTTGTGGCAATTATTTTGTTGTTGTTTGTGCAGAAGGAGATGGGGATGATCGGTCGCCGTTGACAAGTAGCCATGGCTTTCAGCGTTTCATTCACCTGTTGTCATCGGCCGTTTGGTAACGCCCACGCATGATTTGCTGGCCGGGGATTGGGCGGTCATTGTTTTATTGCAGCAGGGGCGAACGAAAGCAAAGCCGCTGGCAGCTGGTGTGCGCTTCTGCTTGGTTTATCTGAACTTTGTCAGGCTCGAAACATTGACCTGAATGATTGGCGCTGCACGCCGCACCGCAACCATCTCACCTGATCGGCTCGCGCATGACATCTGCTCCATGATGAGGCCATATTGCAACTGTTCAAATGTTCATAGAATACATCAAAATATAAGCCTGAGATATGCACAAAGTTAATCGAGTTCATCTAGGCGGGTTTACGAAATTGTGAGAAAATTTGAGGCAATGGTTTTGGGGCTCAATTTGCTTTAGGAATTGTGCTTTTACATTTGGTAGAGCACTCGAGCATCTGCTTTCGCTAAATAACATCACCCTACGTCACTAGGTTGGGTTCAAATTACCCCTTTTGCTTTCATGCATGTTCAACACATGAGGAATGAACTTTTTTTAGCTATGTTACTGGATTCCTTTCTTAGAGCTAGTGTTTATATAACCTTCTTAATTATGTCATTTTTGGATCAATGAATTCACTATTCTCCTACTCTACTCATACAACCATCCTTCTTTTTTTTGAAAAGATACAACCATCCTTCTAAATCCTACATGTTCTGGAATGAAGTACCCTCCTTTCTTTCTTCCATATGGTGTATTAGGACCTGAAAAGTATTTCAAGGTATTCTCGGGCCATTTGTTTCATTTTAGATACCTTATAAATTCATACACAAGCAATATGAATCACATTAGAAGATTTCGAAATACCAGTGTAACGATACTAGTTTTTTTTTGTGCACAAACCATGCATATAATGTGGCTAACTTTTGCTCAATACGTACAAAGTTTGATGTTTTCGGATCCTAACTAGTATAGCCTATAAAAAAGAGGAGGAGAATTGCTTTAATAACTTTGTACTAGCATAGTTTGATGCTGATGTTTGCCTCTTTTGCTTTCACAAAGTGGATTGCAAGTGAAAAGAAAACTGAAAATTATACGGCACCCTCGCGCTGTAGACTTGACTGAAGAATCTCTTCAAGCGGCATCTTTCTTGAAAGCAAGGGAAGAAGACAATGAAGTGAAGAAAAGTTGCGCTCCACTGTTTTTGACAAGCTATTTTCATTGGATTCTACATCAGGAGGGGAAATGAAAAAAGATTGCTTTCCTTGACTAATCACAACAACGCCCCTGTAATTTATTCGTATCTCAAGTTCAATTTGCATCAGAAGAGAGCCCAGCATACTATTTCTATACTTCTTCCGTATGTTATTTTGTGGCACATGGTTGTTGCTTGACTGCAAAACCTGATGAGATCGCCACAAAAGCAGGAACAACAGAGAACCATAAAAAAGACCGCCAAAGTACAGCGGAAGCAGGGGAGCTTTCTGCATCTGATGAGCAAGCCCTCATCAGGCAGGCCCAGGTCTGCACCCCACGTAGCAAAAGGAGGAGGAACCTGCACATCTCAAGTAAACAAAGCCGCTTCGCTTGGAATTCAAGCAAGCCTGTCAGGAAGGAAGCTACTGCTAGCAACCCAAAAGTTTAATACCGGTCACCTGAGAGAGCTCTGACCAATCATGCATACACGCAGCATGATGGATGGCCAGGAGAAACGCAGTGGAAACAGGGAGGAAAGGGACACGAAATTGAAAATGGTTATTTTCCCGTGTTATTTGTCGCTCCGGTTTTATGGGATGTATGAAAGGGACTACTAATATATTAGATTGGAAGTTTTAAATTAGCCTCCCAATATTTATCTGTCTGTTTTCTTTCTTTAACCGGTTAGGTCTTGCTTATCATGAATGAACAAAAATTATCGCACCATCTGTTGTTTGCAACTTGCGGTCAATTATTGTTCGTTTGTGCCCATCTTTCATTAAGCTATTCTGGTGAACATAAAAAAAAGGAAACTTGAATTTATATAATCCATATATGCTCTTAAAAAGGGGAGTTTCCTATGTGACCTAGATGCATGAATAATCAGGCGTGACCACAGAAAATTGTACGGAATAAACTCTTGGTATATATATTTGCATCGGACTTATTTTAAGAAAAAAAACATTTCCGTTTGACTCGCAAACATAATTTAACTTAAGTCAACTTTGGTGGCATATATAAACTATTATCACTCAAATAAACTACCAACCACAAATTATTCAAGAATAGTACGAGTAGTTATGTTGGTACGACTTGGGACCGTCTGAACACACATGGTGTAGGGGGCAGAGAAGCAGCGTAGGGGCATTTTCTACGGGGGAGGAGCTGAGCAAGCGCTGGGGTTGGAGGGATCAGCAAGGAATGTGGTGGTGACTCTTCCCCGCACCATGAGCCACTGTATGCTGTTGCTGGCTGTTGAACGCTTGAATTGGCAGGGTTCTGTTTCCCTGGTCTCATCACCTCGCGCTCTGTCCTGCGCAGCTGCACATGTCCACGGCACCTTTCGGGTCACCGATCGTGTCCTCTATTTAATCTTTTCTTTTATGCGCTTGGGGTTCTCCCTTGGGCTCCAAGAACGCGGCAGGAGCTGTTTCTTTTTAGCATTGCTTCGCTGCGTTGTCAGTGTCCGTGTCTTCGTTGTTACGTCCAGTTAACACCATCAGTTTTTTTTGTATTGTTGTTATGCACTTTGAACCAAGGTTTGTTCTGGAAGCGAGATCGCGTGGTGGTCACCTATGGATTCAACATTCAAGAGAATTTTGCTGGCGGGACGCTCCTGTTTTCTGGATGAATCCAGGTCCGGCGAGTAGACGACTCTGTTTCATATGCGTTCGTCCTTGTACCTACCGTGAGATGAGAACGAGAGAGTTCACTGCGGTGAGGGGGGTATATTCGCCGTGGTAGGTGAACACTGAACAGCGATGCTCGCAGGCCGCAGCAGCAGCAGCAGCACCCGCCACAGCGGTGGCTTCTGATGAGAGAGAATCCGGGCAGGCCGGGCTCATGCATGTATCCAGATGAGATTCCAGCATCCGCCTGAGGAGTGGGCCACGCACTCTGGGCCCTCTTCTGCTGGGCCCGGCCTCATGTGGAGCGGCGAGATGGTGATGCTGATGCAGGGCCTCCTGTCTCTGGGCAAGGCAACTGGACGGGCGAGCCAACCATGAGGCGTCAGCTCACCGCCGCGCTGCTCCTCCGGCCGGCCTCCGGAGGACGGGAGGAGAGGAGTCACGCGCCCCCACCACACCCCACCAGCGGCAGGGAGGGAACCCCGACCCCGGCACGTGACGCACGGAGTGCTCGCAGGCGCAGCCGAGCGAGCGGCTCGGGCGGCCAGCGGCGGGCCAGAGGGAGTGGCTTGGACGTGTCGGCTCCTGCGCTGGCCGGCGTGGCCGCAGCCGCAACCGCGCTGCTGGCCCGTGTCCGGGAGCCCGGACCCTACCGCCGGCTACCGCGGCGTCGGTGGGGCACCGGCGGGTCCCCGCGCCCGTGGTCCTGCGGGTCGCTTTCGCTCCGCTCCCCGCCGGTTCCGATCAGCCCCGGCGCTGGGTCCTCTCGTCTGGGCGCCCAAAAGGGAAAGGAAGACGACGGCCTCTTCCGCTGCTGGTGGTTCCTCGTCCTATTCACTCATCATGGCCGTTCAGAGCGCGCGTGAGTAAAATTCTAACAGAGATCTGACGGACGGGGCGTGCGTCAGCTGCTCGTAAGAAAAGAAAAATGTCACAGAGCGAGAGCCATCGAGGCTCGGAAATAATAGGAGTCGCGCGCGTGGCTGGCTGTCGACCTATCGCAGAAGGCCCAAGTCAAGCTGCCGCGCTTATCCAGCGGCCCAACACCCGATATTTGCATGTACGGGCCCAACGCAGTAGCATGTGTGGCATGTAGCAGGAAGGCAGCCCGACACCCATAGAGTTTTGTGCAAGTTTATATTAAAAAAAGGTATAGTTTATGAACTGATTATATTCAAATTGAATTTCAATTGCATTACTATATTTGAGATCTTCAAAAATAGACCATACATAACTATGTTTGGATGAAATTTGTTTTGGAACAATTTTATTTTGTCCAAGAACAATTCTTCCAGAACATTTTTTCATTCTGAGAATAATTTCTATTTTCTAACGGAACATTTGTATTTCTTACTAAGAACAATTTTTTTTATAATATTGTTCTAGAACATTTTTTCCTGGAACATTGTTCTTGCTTTCAAATGAAATTGTTCCAACTCCAGCATAAAAAATCTCCCAACTATAATAAGCATTCAAATATCTTCAAGAGTGGTCTTACTTTGAAAATATCGTGATAAAAAATATTGTGGTGCAACTACAGTTTTAATTTGAACTCTTGTTTATGAACTATATTTTAAAAAAATGAAATCTAGATTACATTCAGCATGTGAGTTGTTCTGTCTTATGGGCCGGCCCATGCGCATGCAGCAAGCTGCGACATCCTACTACTTGGTACTTCCTCCGTTCTAAAAAAGCAAATTATTTTAGAAATTTTAGGACGGATTAATAAGAAGGTAAAATGATCATATTTGCCTCTATTTACTACCTATATTTGGCAGAAATTGATTCTTACATGCACATGCACTCTCTAAATAGGGTAAAACGATTTGTTATCGGGACAAATTTTGAATACTAGAATGAATGACTTGTTGTTTTTTTTGATGAAGGGAGTAAAAGCTAATTAGCTCCCCTGACGAGGCGCTTCTGCGACGGAAAGCATCCTACTCACGCGCGTTACTCCCATCAGCCCCCTCGAGGCTTTTTATGGAAATCAGGGCTTAGTCGTCCGCAGCCCGAGTTGTTACGCTGGGCCTGAGGAGCGCCACGCGGCCCATAATCGTAGTGCTCTCCCTCTCCTTTTTTTTTGTCGTCGTCGTCTGGGCTTGGGTAGACGATGAGTTGATGACGATGGGCTTCCTCAAGGTCCAGGTTGGGCCACATAATCACTTTTGCTTTAACGTAAAGATATACCGATTCCTTTTTTGGAAAATAAAAAACGGAAATCCTATTCATCCTCAGGTGTTTCTATTTTTTTATTTTTCGAGGATCTCGGGTGTTTTTCTATTCATTCTTCGTTTTGTTTTGTGTGGCTGTGATTTCGTCGAGAAATGTGCCCTTGTGGAGATATATAGGCGTTTTTTTTCCTGTTGGAGGCAACCACCGGAAGACCCATCTCCCGTTAGCATTAACCAGAGAGACCCTAACAGTTTAATCTGTTATTTTTCTCGCGGTACAATTACTTTCACCTGTAGGCTTAAGAATGAAACAAAATGGTTGAATGGTTGTGTTACTTTTTCTTACTGTACAGTTACTTTCTCATGTAAATTATTGTGTTAATTTTTCTCGCATAACTTTAAGAAAGGTAACAAAATTGTTGTGTTCCTTTTTCTCATAGTATAATTGTTTTATCCTTTAGGTTTAAGAAAGTAACAAAATACCTCTCGAGATACTCTTAAATGGAAAGGTCTCTCCCCGTAGCTTTTGTGTTTTCGGTTGATATCTCCGTGTCTTACAGGTGGGCCATTGTATCGATCCAATCTCATGTCCGTGTTTTTCAGTGCCGATCGTCCTGTACAGATGCATGCAGTTAACCTGCGTCGTCTAGATACACGGGAGTACGGGACTCGACTCTGCCGTTGGTTGCCTACTTGCCTAGCACGCAGTTTCGCTGAGGTGCCCGTGGGCTGGACGGCTGACGATATGTGCGCGTGCGTGAGAAGGCGTGCCGCGGGGTTAACGGCGCGCGATAACGTTAGGGCAGTGTATAGCTAGGCTACTAGGCCGGTCCCGACCGACCCGTTGGCTGTGTGATGCGGACTTGCAGTCACAGCGGTACATACATACACATACCAGGCGCAGCACGGAAAGAGTGTCCAAAACCAGGGCGTGCGGCGGCGTGGCTGCTCCGATCCTCCTCCGGTTCAGTAATTGTTGTCCGATTGGGTCGCCTCAAGTCCCGATCGCGTACGCACGCATCCGATCAGCTTCGGGCCCGGCCAGCCAATCCGGGCCTTTAATTTGCGCCCCACATCCCAACGAGAGAGTTAACAATCCTAGATAGGCTAGCGACGGCGCCCATCCACACCGCAACCCGGCGCGCGTACGTCCGTCGCCGACCGGTCACCATCGCCTCGCCCGGAGGAGTCCACCGCTAGCGCTAGCGACGCCTCGTCTCGAAAAATATACGCCCGATCGCGTCCGCTCCCCCGTAACCCAACCGACTGGACACGGGGGCTGCCCGTGCGCGCGCTTCGGCAGTTTGGGTCGATCTGCCGGCCCGCGCCTATAAATTCGGGGGTCAAAGGGAGGCGGTTGTTCTCGTCGCGCTCCTCCCGGCCTCCTCTCGGCTAGAAGCGGAGGAACAGGCAGGCAGCCGGGCAGGCGGGGAGATACCGCGACCGGCAGTTACGATACCGCGCCGCAGATTCCTTCGTCGCTGCTCCCCCGAGCCTCCTGCGCGCGCGTACCAGCAGCGCCGCCGCCGCTCTCGGCTCTCCAGCACAGGCACGCCCCCAGTCCCCTCCTCAGTCCTCCCTCCTCCCCCTGCCCCGGCTCCGATCGGTCATGAACAACCGTCCTCGTTGGCTTGTTCGCTCCTGACGACGGCGGCGCCCTCCACGCACACCCAACCCAGAACAATCTACTAGGTCGTTAATCTGCCACTGCACATCGGCGTAATCGCCTCCTCCGTCCGGATTCTACTATTCTCCCCAACTGTTTTTTTTTGGTTAAAAAAACATGCATGCATAGCATAGGCCGGCTGTGTCCAGGCGTACGTGCTCCTGCCAATGAGCGGCGACAGTACTGCTACTACGTGCGCTGGACATTCAAAGATTCCGGCAGTACATTCATCCAGCTGTCCATCGACCGCGCGACAGGCTGCCGCCTTGAAATCTTCTTGTTATTCTTGGCACGTACTAGTAGTATGGTCAAGGCAGTGAAGTGAGTGAGGGTGCACGCACGCGAGCGGCCAGGTTCTCGTCCAGCCAGGTTCCACGAACCTGGCCGCCCTTCGTGTTCCTATCCCTTGGTCCCCTTCTCCCCTCTCACTTGTTCTAGTCTTTTTTTTTGCGAGCTTGCATTGTTTGGATTGATCAGGGTAGCTGGCGACTGCCTTCCAACTTGTACACGCGCGCGCGCGCGGCTTGTTCCGGTCCTGGCCGGCACGTTTCTTTGACTCGTTGCCTGGATTCCTGATCGTCGCGTCGGTGTCATCTGCCGGATCACTCAACACTGCACTGATCATCCCGTCGTCATGTGAACGCGCTAGGGCGGCCTGGCCTGGCCTGGTCCGGGCGAATGAATATTATTCGTCTATTTCTAGTTTGTCGTCTAGCTCGTGTCTCCCTTTTGCATGCCGCGTGGAAATACGCTAGTATATTCACCTCTTGCTGCTTGCTTGCTCCCTTGTGAACTGTGTCCGATGATGATGCACACGTGGACCGGATTAAGATTACCTTATTTTAGTGGCCAATCAAGCACAATAATGTGGCCAGGCAAGCCAACACCTTTGGTCAAAGCACTCAAGCAAAAGCAACGGAGCAAGGGCAGCAAGAGTGTCCGCCAGAGATTGCATTATTGATACACTGGAAGATTCCCTCCTCCGTCAGCATACTAGTAGCTGTATATACTATATTTTTTATTACATAAAAGGAAAGGAAAAACGATTTTTCTTGGAAGGTCCACCCCATGATCTTTGACTCACTCATAGTAGGTCAGCTACATCCGAATCCGACGACCAATGTAAGAGCATCTTCAAGGATCTTTCTTAATTTTACTCTCTAATTATTATTTGGAGAGCCTTTTGTATAAAAATTGTTTTCTATATATTTTCATTTTCCAACAGTTTCGCTATATCTTGTGTGCACTCTAGAAAGCTATTTTCGTTATCTATCTTTGGCTAGCGAGAAATGCGGAATGGATGATGACTATATTTGGATAACCACTTAGAGAAGCTGTTGGAGGGTATTTTTTCAATAAAATCTCTATTCCTAGCAATAAGAAAAGATATAGAAAGTCTCTTGAAGTTGCTCTAAGAACTTCTTTCAAAGAAAAAAAAGGTACAATATTTGTAATCGCCACATCATGCTTTTTTAGAGTTTTTGGGGCGACACCCCCGTCTTAGGGGGTGTTTAGATGGGGAGGTAAAAAGTTTTTGCGTGTCATATCAAAGAGAATCTTACCATTTAGGAGTATTAAATGTAGACTAATAATAAAACTAATTACATTTCCCGCCTGTAAACCGCGGGATGAATCTAGTGAGGGTAATTAATCCATGATTAGCGGATATTTACTGTAGCATCACTGTTGCAAATCATGAATTAAGTAGGCTCATTAGATTCGTCTCGCGAATTACAATCCATCTGTGCAAAAATTTTTATAAACAGATTTTATTTAATACTCCTAAATACTCCTAAATAGTAAAAGTTCTCTTTAATGTGATGGGTGAAAAGTTTTTAGAGCGGGAACTAAACATGCCCTTACTTAAAGGGCAGCAAAGGAGTTCTTACATTATGTGAGACGCCCCCCGATGTTGATCCGGATCCGGCGTCGCGTCAGGCCGTTTGGATGTTGCCAATTGCCATACAAGAGGAAGGATTTTCCAAGCAAAGATTCCTGGCCAGTCACAGTCCCAAGTCCATCGTTTTCCGAGGGTGCACGCAGCAGGCCAAACCTGTCCTCCTCGCGGTGGGAACGAAAGCTGCTGCGTTGTTCCTCCTCTTCCTCTGCTGGGCGTCGACGCGTCCTTGTCGCGTGATCGTCCAGCGTTCCGCATCCATCTGCAGCAGCAGTTGACCGCTCCCCTTGCATAAGAAACCCAGCCACGCTGCGGGCAGATGCCTACAATTTCAAAATTGCTAGTTCCGTGCATTTGGAAAAAAAAAGGTAAACAGTTGGACTTGGCATTCTGAGCGTTCTCACAGTCTGAACTCTGTTCTCTGAAGATTGAACAACAATACAAATAGAGTACATCAGTCAAACCCAAAGTATGTTTCTGCCAAGGGATTGTGGGCTCCCAGATAGCTAGAAACCATGAAAGAAAGCCTGCACATTTCACGTGCACCTGCTTGTTAGAAACTGGAAAAAGATTCATAAGATGAAGAGATGCTGCTGGTCCACGTGCATCACAGGAGGCCAAACCATCAGTTCACCCTCAAACGGAGCAGCACTGATCGAATCCCTCCTTTCTTCTTTCAAAAATCCGAATCCTTTCCCCCCTCTCGTGAACACGAGCTGAAAGAAAAACCCCCGAGGAAGCAGCACTGAATCTGAAACGGAGCCAGTAACCGTGACGGACAGAAAAAGAGGTGGAGGATTCCAAATCCAAAGACCCCACGCCCCAGGTAACGCCACGCCGCGCCTCCCGGTCCTTCTACCGTTCTACGCCACCACCAAAAGAGTCCGGTGCACGTGCTGGCTCGTCTCCGTCAGTCGACTCCACCAGTCCGCCACCCCTCCGGCCCCCGCCACACCCGTCGCCATTGCCGCTGCGGCCATCATCGACTGCTCCTCCTCCTTTAGTTTAGTGGACTGGGAAAGTAGGAGGCGGCCATCAAAAGAGTCCCTTTGGGGCTGGGGGCTTGGCCCCCCGGAGTTCTTTGGTTGCCTAGCTGTATTGGATATTATGGCTGGATGAGTGTTCGTCTTGGCCGCCTTCCTCGTCCGCCTCGTTGCCTCCGCACGCCTACATCTCTCTAGAGACAAGGACAAGCCCTGCGTAGTCCTTCGAGCAGGTACGAGCGGCCTCCCCCTCGTCTTCGTCTTCTTGATTCCGCCATGGCATCTGCAGCAGTAGAGGGGTGGAGATTCCGGAGGTTCTGAATCTTCTTGTTTCTGTGCTTCATGAGTTTGATTGGTGGTGGCGTCCGGTTGCAGTTGGTGTGCATTAGTCAACTTCGAAGTCCTAGCTGTACTTGGCACTTCCGGTTGCTAGTGGCCACTATGCTGAAAAATTGGGCGAGCCTTTAGTGTTCAGTTGTTCATAACTCGATGACCAGTTCCTCCAGAGTTAGGTCTGGCTCAAATTCAGATTCCTCCCCCCTCCCCCCCATTGTTTGTGTGGATTAATGAAGCGGCCAATACATCGAGCAATTTGTCCATTTTCCCCTCGACTAACTTGTGCCAGCAAAAGATGTTTTTTTTTCTCGAAGAAATTTGATGTCTGTATTTGAGTCGTTAAATTGTTCCACTTATATGTTGTTTCTGTTCTGATGCGAATTCACGCCTAATTACACAGGAATTTACGCCTAATCATAATCTCTGATAATTCAAGACTTCCTGTGCACACGTTTGCTCCGTTTATTGGCATCTTGGACTATCTCACTGAAATCTTCAGTAACAGAATCGTTATATGCTCGCAGGACAGGAGGCCTCTGTTCTGACTCTCTGAGCTGCACATCATCTGAGCGACGCCATGGGAGAGGTCGCGGACATGTACACCCAGGACGGGACCGTCGACATGAAGGGGAATCCGGCAGTGAAGAAGGGCACCGGCAACTGGCGGGCCTGCCCCTACATCCTCGGTCAGCACACTCATCTGTTCCTTGCTCCCCCTGCTCCTTTTTTTTTTTTGAAGGAACCCCCCCGCTCCATTGCTCTGCTTTATCTGCCTATCGTCCATTGATGGTGGCGACTGATGTTGTGATGCGCCCCTGGCGACTGGTTCTTCAGCGAACGAGTGCTGCGAGAGGCTGGCGTACTACGGCATGAGCACCAACCTGGTGAACTACATGAAGACCCGCCTCGGCCAGGGGAACTCGGTCGCCGCCAACAATGTCACCAACTGGAGCGGAACGTGCTACATCACGCCACTCATCGGCGCATTCTTGGCTGACGCCTACATGGGGAGATACTGGACAATCGCCAGCTTCATGATCATCTACATCATTGTAAGCACCTGAATGATGGATGAATTTCATGGTTTCTTTACCATCACCACTCTGATCATTTGTGCATGACTGATTGAAACAGGGCCTGGCGCTGCTGACGATGGCCTCGTCAGTGAAGGGGATGGTGCCGTCGTGCGACGGCAGCGGGACGTGCCACCCGACGGAGTCGCAGACGGCGGCAGTGTTCGTGGCGCTGTACCTCATCGCGCTGGGCACGGGTGGGATCAAGCCCTGCGTGTCGTCCTTCGGCGCCGACCAGTTCGACGAGAACGACGAGAGGGAGCAGAAGAGCAAGAGCTCCTTCTTCAACTGGTTCTACTTCTCCATCAACATCGGCGCGCTGGTGGCGTCGACGGTGCTGGTGTACGTGCAGACGCACGTCGGCTGGGGCTGGGGCTTCGGCATCCCCGCCGTGGTGATGGCCATCGCCGTCGTCAGCTTCTTCATCGGCACGCCGCTGTACCGGCACCAGCGCCCCGGGGGCAGCCCGATCACGCGCATCGCGCAGGTGCTCGTCGCGTCCGCGCTCAAGTGGAGCGTGGCCGTGCCCGCCGACAAGGCGCAGCTGCACGAGACGCTGGACAAGGAGTCGGGCATCGAGGGCAGCCGCAAGCTCGAGCACACCGACCAGTTCGGCTGCCTCGACAAGGCGGCCGTGGTGACGGCCGAGGACCGGACGGCGGCGAGCCCGTGGCGGCTGTGCACGGTGACGCAGGTGGAGGAGCTCAAGAGCGTGGTGCGGCTGCTGCCCATCTGGGCGACCGGGATCGTGTTCGCGACGGTGTACGGGCAGATGAGCACCATGTTCGTGCTGCAGGGCAACACGCTGGACCAGCGCATGGGCCCCAGGTTCAGCATCCCCTCGGCGACGCTCTCCATGGTGGACACCATCAGCGTCATCATCTGGGTGCCCATTTACGACCGCGTGATCGTGCCCGCCGTGCGCTCCGTGACGGGGCGCCCGCGCGGGTTCACGCAGCTGCAGCGCATGGGCATCGGCCTCGTCATCTCCATCTTCTCCATGGTCGCAGCGGGGGTGCTCGACATCGTGCGGCTGCGCGCCGTGGCGCGGCACGGGCTGTACGACGACAAGGACACGGTGCCCATCTCCATCTTCTGGCAGATCCCGCAGTACTTCATCATCGGGTGCGCGGAGGTGTTCACCTTCGTGGGGCAGCTGGAGTTCTTCTACGACCAGGCGCCCGACGCCATGCGGAGCCTGTGCTCGGCGCTGTCGCTCACAACCGTGGCGCTGGGCAACTACCTGAGCACGGTGCTGGTGACCATCGTGACGCGCATCACCACCAGGCACGGTAGGCTCGGGTGGATCCCGGACAACCTCAACCTTGGCCACCTCGACTACTTCTTCTGGCTGCTCGCCGTGCTCAGCCTCCTCAACTTCCTCGTCTACCTGCTCATCGCCAAGTGGTACAAGTACAAGAAGACGGCGGAGTACCCGGACGCCAAAGGGGGGCGCAACCAGGAGCACTGATGAAGCGGGGCAGGGCTGCAGGCTGGCTGGACGGAGAAGAAGAAAACGAAGTGATTTCTCTGTGTGGTTGGCTCTGGGTTTGTCTGTGGGAGTTCGCGTGTTTAAACGTAGTTCACTGTAGGTGACAGGGGCGAATGGATTGTTTAGTGTGTCATGTGTCGGTAATGTGCGCCATGCTTGATCCCAATTATCAGTATCTATAAAATAAGTTCAGCTCCTACTGAAGCCACGGATTACTGAATCTAACAGAGCAATGAAACCAGGCCTCCTTCAAATCTAGTGATCCCTCAGTCCAACGCGCTACAAATCAGAGCACACTATAGCAATGATCCATCCACATTAGGATGGATGACACTAACGGGTAACAAATTCTTCCTCCAGATTTGTCCTAGTCAAAATTTGCGTCGAGTAGGCTGACATGTCATCTCATCTCTGTCACTCAGTCATCACTCACCAAGCCACACTAATCGCCATAGCTGCGCGGCGGTCGACGTCGGGCGCGGCACGCTCCGCTTGGAGGACCTGCAGGGCGCCGGCCTGTGGCCCCCCGCACGACCCCCGGTACAGCGCCACCGGCGGCAGCAGGGGGCAAGGTGGCGGCATGGTGCGAGCCAGGGCGCGTGCTCTCGCACCGCGCCGTCGGGTGCTTCGTGACGCACTGCGGCTGGAACTCGACCGTGGAGGCGCTCGCGTCGGGCGTGCCGGTCGTCTCCTTCCCGGCCTCGGGCGACCAGCCTACCAACGCAAGTTCTTGGAGGACGTGTGGGCTAGCTTCTCTCCGAGAAAACGGCGGCGAATTTCCCCCGCATCCTCTGCCGGCGTGGGCCACCACGCTTGAGAGGTGCACCCGACCTGGGACTCCGTCGTCCGCCATGGCAGCATGGCGCTAGCGGCATTCAGCTCCCGCGTGGCCGCGCCTGGTTTCGATTGGCCATACCCGTGTGCCCGGTTGGACGGTTGCCTAGAGCCCCGGACCAGAGCGCACGAGCTGCTCTTGAAGAGAGCGGAGGCGAAGCTCGAGGCGTCCTCGACCAGCGGGGATCTGCCGGTGCCTGTCGACGATTCCTGGATCCGTAATCTGACCTAGGCATGAGCACTATCCTCCGCCGTGCAGCTCCCGCGCCCGCGCCCGCCTAACGAGGACGGTCTGCCATGAGCACTATCCACGCCCAATCTGGGCCGCACGAGTCCAATCGGATGGTTGCTAGGGACCCAGGGGTGGACGGTTACCGTCCATCCCTTGGTCGTGACAGCAGGGACGCCACCTCTGCTGCGCACCGTGGCTCGCAGGAGAGCCCCGCGCTGCTGGCATTGGTTAACTCCCTCTTCTTCCTCCTGGAGCCATTCGAACGACGGCCACATGGTCATTGGCTCATCGCCGCCGCCTTTTCCCCCCTTGGAGCCGCGCCGGTCGCGGAGACGGTCGCTGGCGCTGGGCACTCCCACATGGACCGCGCAGGCTACTACCGGCTAACCGGCCGGGTCTGTTCCAGCATAAGAACCTGCGTCGCGATGGAACTCGGTGCACGGGAGCAGTAGGAAGCCTGCGCTGGCGGGAGCCTTCGGCCCCACGGACCAGAGCGCGCGAGCCGCCATGGCTGTTCTCAATGGAAGCGGAGACGAAGTTCCCTGCATACTAGGCCGACGAGCCCGCGGGCGTGGTCCAACACGCTCTAGAGGTGCGGCGGACCTGGGCCTCCGGTCTCCGCCGTGGCGCTGGCTGCTCTGATGATTCGAATCCCCTTATTTATTCTTTTGTTTGTTAATGATGTTAGTGAAGCAATCCATCGGTCCATTTAAAGCCCCTGCCTTTCGCCCATAAAATAGATTCACTCTTATGAAGCAACAAGAAAGAGGATCCAGTATTTTATTCCACGAAGGAACTATCCTGCAAATCATTGATTTAGTTTAGAGTAGGCTATAAGGAGAATAGTCCCATTAGACCATTTTGGTGATTGAGTGATAATATAATTAATGGGATTAACGAGTTCGTGAGGAGTTTGTAGGATTTTTAGGTTCTATGGATGGAGTCCAAACCATCTCCAAGATAGTCCAGATCGTCTCTAAGACACAATGTACGCAGTGAAAATGCAGAGCTAGAATATATTTTGAAGGTTCAAATGATCGCAACGACAGTTTGGACAAATGCAGAGATAATGAACGGGTCGGTGCAATTGGACTTAGCATGGTGCTACAGTGAAGAATTGGTTTACACATTACACAGTCAGTTGAACCGACGCTGGATCAATGGAGGCGTCGGTGTATTGTGCGTTGCATCAGAGAGCTTAGGAACTCAAGGCTGAGAAGATGCTTCAGGACCGGTTAAACCGACGTATTGTCGGTGCATAGCGTCTGTGCATTGTCAGGTTCATCAGAGAGCATGTTCGAAGCACTGTAGAGGGTCCTTCAGGACCGGTTAAACCGACACCCCATGGGTCGGTGCATTAACCATAGCATCAGAGAGCTATGCAAGCTCAACCCAGTATCTCTTCACGGTCGGTTAAACCGATGGGTTCTTTGACTGAGTCGGTGCTTTGCGTCGGTGCAGTTGACATCAACAAAATAGACGTTGAGAATTCAACGGTCGGCATGCAGGCTCAATATGACCGGTTGAACCGACACCCTGGTTGGTTAAACCGACGCCTACATACTTTTCTGGGCAAAAGTATGTAACGGCTCTATTAAGTTGGATGGCTATATGTATGCCTCACCTTGGGTCATTTGAGGGTGCTGGAGCGCGGGAGAAACCCTAGAAACATAGAAGAACACCTCCAAGCCACCTAAGAGCATATTGATCACATCTTTAGGTTTAGCACAAGCTTTGTGAGAGTTAGTGCTAGTATTAGCTCTTGAGAGAGTGAGAGAGCAAGGTTTGTGCCTTGTGTGCTGGTTCTAGAAGTTAACCATAAGTTGTATCTCGGTGTGCCGACCCCTTAGAGCATTTGTGGCTCGCCGGCAAGTCTACGACCCTCCGGCTTGGTGTGGAGCGGCATCGACGGCTTTGTGCGGGGGACGTGGAGATCCCCTTTCTTGGTGGAGAAGCTCCTTAGTGGAAAATAGGATCAAGGTGACCGTGGTGATTTAACATAGTCTTGGTGGCAAATCAAGGAGAGTTCCGGAAGAGACTTGGTTGCCGGGAAGCAATACTCTTTGTGAGTGCTTCAACAACGTGGATGTAGAAGTGGCTTTGTGCCTAACCGAACCACGGGATAAATCTTCATGTCGAGAGTTGCTTCTCCTCATTCTTTACTCTTAAGCTTCCGCATTTCATATTGCAACTTGTGTGCCTTTACATTTTTAGTGTAGTATCTTGCTAACTTTGGTTATAGGTTAAAAAACTTTTTTAGATGGGATTTTCACATCTAGATAGCATATTTTAATTTAAATTTTATGCAAATTAGATTAGATTTTAAGCCTAATTTAGCCCCCCTCTCTTAGCACCGATTCCTTTCAGCGGCGTACGGCGCTTCCGCGCGGCCGCACAACGACGACCGAGTCCTCCGCCAGCTCGATCTGGGACGCACGTGCACAATCCAACGGCCAAAAATGAACCGGGGTGGACGGTATTTCCCGGTCGGGATTTCGAGTACCGTCCGCCCCCGATGGACGCTGCCGAGGCTTGCCGGAGAGCCGTCGCGGCTCCGGGAGTTGGTTACCTTCCTCTCTCCTCCCTCTTGGAAGTGGTCGGCATCCGTGGCATCCCCCGCTTTCCCAGTACCGACCGTGACCAAGGATGAGGAAGAGCTGAGCGCCGGCGCGCGAACACCGAACGGAAGAACCTCCATCTCCGCCGCATGATGTGTTGCTCGCCGGAGCGCCGGCTCGTTCAGACCCTTCCGAGTCGCCATGCCGCGGCGAGCGCGCACGTGCCGTTGTGCCGACATGCCACATGAGCTCCGATGTCCTGATCGGTGTTTCGACAATGCAAGCACGACAGGCGTCCCGTGATCCCGTCCCATGAACGCCGCCTCGCTCTGCGCCTCGGCTCGCCGGAGCACAGCCGCGTTCAGACCTTCAGGACGCTGCGTCACTTGCCTTCCACCAACGACACATGCGCATCGATCTGTCTTAGTTTCATTGGGGAACAATCGTCCAAAAGACTAGCAGGCCTGCTGCGGAGCAGCAGCATAAGAAGATGTTTTGCGAATCGAGCAAGCACTGGAGACAATGTGGCATCTCGTCTTCAGATTGTGCAAGCTTTGACGTGCTTGGCATTCGCATTTGATAGGCAAAGCTTGTGACTCCTAGGACAGCGCGGGTTCGGATTAAGCCTTGGTCCTTCGTTCCCGCGCGGTGAAAAAGAGCAGCCTTGCCTGTCCTAACGTACGTAAGAGTTCAGTCTTCCAGTCTGAAGATTAATCTAGAAAATGACTTTACAAAAGAAAAAAAAGTACTTGTTCATACGACGACATCTTTGTCAAAGTTTACAATAAGAGAACCACTCATCCTGCGTTAGTAGTAAAGCATGCTAGTGCATCAAAACATGGCTGCAGCTAATAAGGACGAATCGACTTGTTCTAGCACTGTAAGGAAGGAAGCGATCACACGTCGGTTACATTATTACATCCTTGATGTCGTATTCAGCACGAAGCAACTAGTTCTAGCGCTGTCAACACATCGGAAACGAAAGCTGGAGGGGGTGCGTCCAGCGGCTCGCTTGCTGCAGGCACGCCATTGCCGCCGCACTCGACTGACATCGTCTCCGGGCTGAGCAACCCCGCGACGGTGAGTTCGGCTGCAACGAACGGCCCGAACCGCACGGTGTCTGAAGACCCCTGACGAACTCGGCGTGGGGTCCGGCTCGATCGGTGCGTGGCAGCTGCTGCTGGACTCCGAACACGGACTCCTGATCCACATCAACGAAGTCGTCATTCGGTGGTGGTGTAAGCATGCCGTTGAAGCCTTCACATTAATCCTCGCGAGACGTGTTGGAAAAAAATAATTTCTAAAAAATTCCTATGATATTCAGAAAACATCATAATTTCGATAGACTGATTGATGATAATCGCCATTGGATCTATCAATTTTCTTCTAAAAGATTATCAAACTCTACCATTATCAAATAGTCCAAAGTAACATATAAATATATACCTAAATTACCTACCCCTGCCATTAAAAAAATAAAATAACCCATAATATTCATCTAAATTATCCACCCATGCTATTATAAAATAATCTAAATAACCCTCAAATTTATATTAAACGGCCCACATCCAATATTCATAAATATAATGCAAAGTAGCTTTAAATCTGCATCTAAATTACTACCTACCACCTGCCACTATAAAAGGGATATCCTAAATTACACCAATTTATGATTCTGCGATTACCATTCTTTGTCATTGTTAATTTAGAAAATACTAACTTAAGGTATACATGCATGATGTGTACCAGGATTTAGACCGTGTATACATGTATGCATGAAGTGATGAGAATACTAATTTTCATATTAAACACAGCTCAAATTAAGGGCAATTAAACACATGTCAAATACATATGGAGAGGTTCATTGCAAAATGAAAAACTGAGAGAGTGTGTGTGTGTGTGTGTGTGAGAGAGAGAGAGAGAGAGAGAGAGAGAGAGAATTTGATCATTAGCTATGGGTCCTAATTTTTTCCGGTATGACTCATAATTAATAATCCTTACGGAAGCACAGGTAGATTAGACTAGTTAGCATCACTGTAGATCATGTTCGCTCAAACCATTATTAGAACTAAAGGAATCAAGCTTGGCGCCTACCTACCTTGGCAGGCGTTGCCTATAAAAGGTAAATTGGAAGTATATATTCTGATGAAATCTTACCAATGCCTAAAAACGTCCAACACTAGCCCGAGGTCCAAATATAGCTTTAATTTTAGCGACCGTGTCTGAGCATATTTTTTATTAAAAGGGAACAAATGCAGCTTTAGTTTACTCACGGCCAAGCATATCATCCTCACCATGAAGCAATTTCAATCAAGTTATGAGTTTATTACACATAAATTAGAATTTAGAAGTTTCTGTACACACGACGTTCCAAAGCATGCATGTAGTTCTAGTATTATAATATGAAGTCCTTAACTACAATTACATATGTAAAAAGAACTTAACAGGCCAGGGAAGGCTGTACGAACTGAAACTGCCTGTAGGATTGCATCAACAACGGCGTCCATGTCGGCGACCTTGCAGGCAGCACGCTGGAGACCGGGATCTTCCTCGTCAGCGGCGCCGTTCTTGCATCGCTTGCTCCCGACGATGATGTGCATGCACATGCTGTGTGCGAGAGGAGACTGGATCTCGAGCGAGTCAAAGGGCATCTTTGGCAGCGCTGCGACGACTGCACAGGCAGGCAGCATCGATCCGGTATTTTTGTTAGCTAACTGACTAACTGTACATGCGTGTAGGTCATGTGATGAGCACAAGATCTATCTCGAGGCGTAGCTGCTTACCTAACAATTTAATGTTAAATAGTACGATTAGGGCCTGCATGCATGCATCTGATGATCAGCTTAGGAGCGACAGTCCTTTCAGTCACTAGTTTATTCCAGTGCATCTGATGAAGTTTTTATATATGCTCCACACTATAACAAAATTAATTAAATACTACGGCAGTAATTGAAGGATACAGTGTGTTCCTGAATCTACCACAACACCATGCATGGGAATGGCCAGCCTTTTTCTCAAAGAAGTGATGCTTTGATTGCCCTCAGCCCCTAAAATGCAAAATTGACAAGCAGTTTCTGATTGCAACATATACACTACAAAACATACTTATATATATGGAAATACTTGAAGATGCATGATTCACAATGTTTATTCAACGATTGTCGTACTATCTGCGATAATTATAGATTCGTATATTAATAGCAAGTACTTGGAATGTTTTCCTATAATAATATTCGGAAGCTGTGGTATCCATAAAAGATCACCTCTCTTTTTTTTACCATGCACCGAAGTATCCAACAACATGATTTGGCTTTGCTTAGCAAATCTTTCAATCACTTACAGAGGCCAAGAATACACACTAGGTGGTGCAGCCACCATGTACAGCAGCTTGTCTGCTACATATATAGCTGCTGATCTTCAACATGCATGTAATATATACCCAAAGCTCTGATCATCTTTTTTTGCGGGAACAAGCAAAACGTAATCACTAAAGGAAGAAGAAGAAAAGAAACAAGCACAACAACGACTAAATCGTCAGACTACCCAAAATCTCACCAAGAACAGCCTGCAAGACCAATTAACTGCATACCTTAGCTTCTTCTGATGGCAAGCACGGAAAGATTCAGAGACGGGAAGGATATGTAGCTCTTGATCATCATCCTTCCAGTAAGGATGATGAAGCCAATCAAGCAATCAGTAGCGAATGAGTACCAAGATGGAGTAATGGCTAGAGGAAGCCTCCAAAAGGATCGCATGATCCGTCAAGCCGCGTGCTTGTAGACGACGCGCACCATGGAAGAATGGAAGGAATGATGGATCAATGCGATCCCTTTGGATGCTTCCCCCAGGCATTGTTGTTGTTGCTTCTCTCTCTATCTCTCTCTCTCTCTCTCTCTCTCCACTTAAAAGAAGCATGAGAGTGGTGTTGTGCAAGAAAGCTCCAGTGAGGTCCTTATATATAGCTACGCAACCATCCTTTGCCCATCATTGTTGCTTTTCTTTCCTCCCAAAACGGACGCATAGTTTTATCTTTTTTTTTTCAATCTCACCCATTCTTCAGTTAATTTTTCAACGCATGGTATACGGAATTCCGAACTATATAGGCACCTACAGGTACAGGTAATGACTGTCCTCCTCTGAAAACTTATAACCTTGATCCCAACTTTGGCCATATTATAAATCGCATATATAGTGATATATTATAAAAATATGTAGAGTTCATTACTTATGGTGTTCAGCTTTGTAGACATTCATTCAGAAATCTGCTCGCACCTAGCATTTTAGATCAAATTTGCGCGCTTTCAGGAGGGCGCATAAGCACTTGCTTGATAACATTGTTAATTAGCATATGCTAATGGTTCCTTTACGCTTTAATCAATTATGGTTCCATCATTAGATGAAGCGTAAACTGTGGCTTCTTCTCCCCAGATGCCCTCGCCTTTCCTGAATTTTAATGTACTAGCTTGCAAAATCTGCTTTACAAGCAACACCCACATGATTGATTATGCACGCTAGGGGAGCTGGATGACTGTATCAGCACCTGTAGGATCGCCTGGTGATTGGGGCTCAGTTTTCTTAGGGTAGATTAGAGATGCATGTGGGCCTGGGAACAACTAATTGCAGCCACTCAATCATTAAAACGCATCCATTACTGTGATTCCCCCTAACTGCCTTTCTAGCAGCTACGCTTTCAGCAGCTGGGAGGCTTAAGCATCTTTGCCTCTATCTTAATGACAAGTGCTTAGTAGTCTTTTGCATTGTAGCTAGGCTTGATAAAATAATCAAAAGTCCTTACATTTTGCAAGTAGCAGGACAAATGTCCTGCAGATCTGAGTACCAATCAAGCCATATATATATACATACACACACACACACACACACACACACACACACACACACACACACACACACACACACACACACACACACACACACACACACACACACACACACACACACACACACACACACACACACACACACACGCAGTACATTCTTCTTTTGCAATGTTACCGAGGTTGATACAGTGTTGTAACATGCTTCAACAATATCCCTCTGTCCTGATGCTGCTTATTAGCTGGTTTTGCTGCAGTGCTGTACCGTGCATCCAGGCTGCACACAATCTAGCTGACATTGAAGTTACAGACCAAACAAACCACACATAGGAGCTACGGATCTGGCATTTTTGTTTTTGCGTAAACAAAACCTTAATTTGAGTGGTATATTGGTACACACCATAATTTGAGTGGATTTTCTTCTTCTGCACTCTTCCTGTCTGTGCACAACATCGAGATGTTTGTAGCCTTGTCTCAGTACGGAGAAAGCCTAGCAATCAAGTCCTTCTTAATGCTGCTTCACTAAACTGTCTGTGAGGCAGATGGCAGTCATCATGCATGCATTTTGCATTATCAGGAAGCTGCACACATAACCTATTCCCAAGTGCAGCTTACTTATTAGGTTACTGCAGGTTAATAAGTGGGTGGAAAAGTTCTTCTCAACGCAAGATGAAGAACTATATGCTTATTCGGAAGATATCATGTCATGATTGGACCGGCCGGTATTCGGCTTTTGATCTCCTAGTGACACTGGTGGCATGCACACATGTTGCCGGAAGAAGACGATGAATCTGGCCAGTAACTAAAGGCGTTTATTTGCGCCCACGATGCCGGGTGTGTGGCTTCCATGGCCTCTAGCACTGCTGATTTGGTCGCCTAGGGCTCTTTGCCGGTCGATGCCGAAAGCCGGAGGAGATATGAACACATGATCTGCCATGTGCATCCACCATATGATTCCTCCTGACAATGCCCAAACATTCTTTTTGCGCGCGCGATCAGTCGCTGTTGATCTCGCCCCCAGATGCATTCTTATCGTAGCTGCTAGCTCATCATCAGCACCTTCTAGGACGCTGCTCACATGTCCGCAATCCAAGCAGGGCCCTTCTCGTCTCCAGTCTCCTGGTCCTCGCCGCTCCACCCAACAAGGTGAATTTTCAATGCTGCCGCCTGCTTCGGCTAGCAGCAGCGTGCGTGTATGCAAGCCATGCCACTCACTCACATGTAAAGATCGATCCATACCACTCGCGTCACATGCCCGGCGTACACGCCCATGTTGCATGCGGCTTCTTCTTCCACACCCCATTACGCTGTGTGAACCGTGAACGCCGTTGCGTGGAAGAAAGGTGGAAGGTGTCGCCGTCGCCCCTCCTCGACGAAAGCAACAATGATTGGAGAAATTCAGGTGAAATGTCAGGTGGGGATGCACTGGCCGCCCTCAAAGTCTAAAGAACACTGTTCATTCTGAACTGAAGGTGTCCTTGCCTTTACTTATGAGCATACAGTGAATTGAGATGCTGACACTGATCCTTGATCCTCCAGACCAGTAAGGAATCATGAGCTGCTAAACTGAGGAAGCCACCTCTGCAGATGCCTCCAAGGAATCGGTGGGGGGATCCCGTTGGCCGTTTGGAAAAACAAAGATTTGGCTCACCTAAAAGGCCGGGTGGGCACGGCGCGCGTCTCAGAGATGATTGCCGGAACGCCACCGTCCTCACATGCACCAGCCGTCCCGTCCGACGAGGTGCTCTACGCTCGCCGCTCGCCTGCCGTTTGTTTCCTGGGCACATGCCATGCCATTGGAGGGGCCGGAGCACCGCCGCCGAGCACAGGCGCGTCGTGGCCAGCGCCGCCCCCTTTCTCCTTCTTCTTCTTCCTCAATGATTGACGCGTGCACGCCACAGCAAGATCGATGGATCGCCGCCCAGATTTGGTTGGTTGGGTCAGAGAGAGATTGTGTTTCTTGCTTGCTTTCTTGGATCAGTCAAGCAAGCTGATGAGCTTTAAGCAACATCACTGTAGACACGGTAGTGGAGCAGCGGTGGCCTGATCTGACGGGTTTAGACGGACAGCGCTAGCGCGCGGCGGCCCAATCATTTGCGACGATGATGTGCCAATCATTAGTGGGTGGTCGTGCTTCGTGATCGTGTCATGTGCGTGGTGCCGTGCCTGTGCGTGCCTCAAGTGGGCAACTGGCCATGTATGTAATGCAAGCACGAGGGCTTAAGTATTCTCATCCTTCCTGACAAATTATTTGTACCAGTATCGAAAATGTCGGAACGATAAGGATTTTTAGAGGTTGATTCTTTGTTTAAATATTATTACCGGGCCTTGATCAGGTTGTTTTGGGACACCAATCAATAATACTCATTTTTCTATTGGAGATAGCAAGCCCGTTGCCCGGCCCACATGCCCTGCCCCTTCTCGAAAACAAACTGGGCTGTTATTAGGCCAGACTGACGAAATGAAGCCCATAAAATGTTCAGGCCCACCGACAGATTCCCTGGCAAATGAAATGTGTATGGTTTGAGTTCGATGATTGAGAGTTTTGTGTGTAGGGAAAAAACGTTTCTTTTCCTTCTCTTCGTTTCCGAAAGAAAATAGTTTATTGCTCGCACCGCAGAATTTGATAGTCATGCAGAAATTAGAAATGCAAGGCGCATCGAGCATTCTGTTGTATGATGTTTCATGCTATGAAATTCCAAGTGAAACAAATTTAGAAAAAGGGGTCAAGGAATAACAATCAGCCTGAGCTCCATCTGATAGTGCGCGAACTCTTTAACGAGTTCAAGAGCCGATCGACAATGTCTGATGGAACTTCACAGATCAGGTGACTTGTTGGCTAATGACGTCACGACTCACGGTAACACACGCGTCAGTCCCTGCTGCCGCGCTAGAGCACTCGTCCCGGCAGGAGGTGGCGTGCGGCGAGGTGAATGGGAGCGGTGTGCGCTACCACTCGCGCCAAGGCGAATCCTGCTTTAGAGAGGTAACCTCTTGACCTCGAGTTCCATGATGTCTTCCAAGCCTATGTCTATAGTTGAACTGCCATTCATTTTCCTCGCTTGTTGCGTGGTTTTTTTTGCACTAGCATGTCCCTGTTGGATGCTGGCACGATTCGGCCCATCTTGCTGGTTGCAGCCAGCCAGCCACATGAGTGAAGAGCGATACATTCGAGGGAATTTATAGAGAGCTCTTACCGCGGATGCCTTCACACTAATAAGGCTGTCCCTTCGGCACTCTGCAGATAGTCCTTTCAATTTTAATACTTTCTCTAGTACTCACATGTATGGTCTGTGTACCTGGTTGTTGGGATGAATTGAAGTTCTTTTTTTTTTCTATCGTAAAAAGGAAGTTCTTATCTTTTTCTCAAAAAAATTGTTCTAATTTGTACTAGTGTTTGACCACGAATCGGCGGCTAATATTTTCCGCAACCACTGCGTCCTACCTTCATGTACTGTATCCACATGAAAATTTCCTTTGCCTTCGCGTGAGTGGTAGAGACGCCTTCTAAATTTTGTCAAGAACCGTAAAAAAGTGATTTTTTCCTTTCAGTTTAATGTATTGTCAAATTCTCAAAACTAACCGGTTTAACAGTTTAAAACCGGAACTTTGCATGTAGCCCAATTTCAACTTCCACGGCGTCGTCGTTCACAAGCTATCAAGAGCTAATTAACAGCGATGGAGGGATAGGAGTCCTCTGCTAGTCTGCTTGACACAACACTAACACCATATTAGAAGGAGGCGATTCTCAACTGTTAGCGCCAACTTTGCAAATGTCAAAAATATAGGAATAATGGTAAGGAATTTTGGCATTTGGTGGTAATTTCTACCCCCTTCATCCAAAATTATAATTTTTTGATTTTTTTAAAATACATATATCTAAAAAAGTTAAAATAAATTGTAATTTGAGACGGAGGTTGTACAGTATATCTAAATATTACCGGGTCTTGACCAGATCGTATTGGGCCTCCATCAATAAATGCTTAGCAAGCCCGTTTCGGCTCACATGCCCTGCCCCTCTTCTCCAGAATAGACCGGGCTGCCCGTAATAAAATGTTCAGGTCCATCAAATTTTCCCTGAAAAATGAAAATATGTATGGTTGGTTCCGACGATTGAGTTTTGGTAGGGACAAACTAAAATCGTTTCATTTCCTTCTCTTCGTTTTTGAAAGAACAAACTTCATTTCTTGGACTGCAGAAGTCAATAATCATACAGAAATGCAAGGCGCACGTAGCATCTGTCGTGTGATGTTCCATGCTGTGAACTTGCAAGTGAAACAAATTAGAAAATAAAAGAGTCAAGAAATGGGAGTGTCATGAAATTCCAAGGCGCACGATGGAGTTAATAGTCTTGACCTCTTTGAAGCGTTCAAGAGCCGGTCAACAAAGGTGGAACTTCAGAGTGCAGGTGACTTATTGATTGGCTAATGGCATCACGAGAACAGGCATCACACTGAGGTTCTGGGCTTCACGGTTCCTTTTCGCGGTAGAGGGAGGTGTGGGGCGAGGTGAAAGGGAGCGGTGGGCGCTACCACTCACGCGAAGGCCAATCCGATCCTGCTGCATAGCAGGTTCCTCTTGACCTCAAGTTTCATGATGTCTTCCAAGCCTATGTCTATAGTTGAGCTGCCATCTTCATTCCTCTCTTGCTGCGTAGCTTCTGCACTAGCATGCCCTTGCTGCTGGATGCTGGCACCATTCTACGCATCTTGCTGGTTGCAGCCACACGCGATGACACGAGTGGTACAGTCGAGGGAATTAGTCTATAGAGAGTTCTTACCGCGTATGCCTGAAAGGAATCGGTGCTTGTATCCTAAGAAGGGGAGGAGGTGAATTAAGCAACTTTAAAACCTTAACCTATGGCTCAATCTAGTTTGCACAAAACTTAAACTAAAACATGCTATCCAGATGTGCAACTAGGATTCTTCTAGTGAGAAACTCCCATCACAAAGAGTTTTGCAACCTATAGCCAATCCTATCAAGATGCTACTCTATGAAAGTAAAGGCACACAAAAATTGTAAGTAATAAATGCGAAAGATTAAGAGAGGGGATGAGAGGAAGCAAACTCTTGACGCGAGATTTATCCCGTGGTTCGGTTAGGCACAAAGCCACTCCTACATCCACGTTGTTGAAGCACTCACAAAGAGTATTGCTTCCCGGCAACCAAGTCTCTTCCGGGATTCTTCTTAACTTGCCACTAAGGCTATGTCAAGTCACCGCGGTCACCTTGATCCCGCTTTCCACTATGGAGCTTCTCCACCTGAAAGGATCTTGGTGATGCCTAGGAGGGGGGGGGGGGGGGGGGGGGGAGGGTGTGTGAATAGGTGAACCTATAAAAACCTGAAAATTCTTCGCAGAAATTAAATCTATCAGAACTTCCGACAACACAATAAATTTACTATAAAATTCAAAAACTAAATCGAAACTGAGAAACCTGGCTGAATCAAAAGTTGCGTAGTGATGCTAGGAACCTTCTGCAACCAATTCTAGCAAGCTCAACAACAAGAATACGTAGATCGGGATAAAACAAGGTCTAGGCCAACAAGAACTAGATATGAACAACAAGAACAAGACACAAGCGAATTTATCCCGAAGTTCACTTCCACTAAGAAAGCTACGTCTCCGTTGAGGAGCTCACAAAGAGCCGGGTCTTCTCTAACCCTTTCCTCACTCAATCAACCACAAAGGAGGATTGAGTCACTTACTATCCAAATCCACAAAGGATTGGGCAATACAAACTTCCCGGGACGCTCACACATGAGAGAGCGCTCCACGGGCGACGCCGAACCGTCTAGTAGCAAGCTTCAAGAGTAACAAGCGCGAATCAATGCTTGGAGATGCTTCAAGTGATCAAATTAGGAAGGGGGGCTGCCCTCAAACACAAGGGGACAAGTCACACACACTTCAATCACTCTCTCACCCAAGCCCTAGCTCAAATCAATGCAGGGATTGGCTCAAGGAGGGAGTAGGGGAGTAGATTTAATGCTCTAGTGGGTGCTTGTCTCGGGTTAGGTCAACAACAAATGAATAAGGGGGTGAAGGGGTATATATAGCCGACCCCCAAAAACTCGCCGTTACCGAGCTGTTTATGTGCTTGTCGGAACTTCCGATCAGGGGTCGGAACTTCCGACCTACCAATTAAATCCAGACCGAGAACCCCTGGTCGGAAGTCTCCCCAAACTTCCGACCCTGGTCAGAAATTCCGACCCCAAGGCTGTTTTTTGTTGGTTTAGGCTCTTAACAAAGGATTTTGTCTCTCAGTTGTTTTTGACTTTTCTACTAAGCACTTTAGCGTCTCCAGAATATTTTTTCGCATCCCTCTTAATAGTACGATGTTTTCTATACTCAAATTTAAAATAGAAAATAAATAAATCTCTTTTTTGAGCTCCAACACCATCCATTAAGCAATTATGCGTCTTTTCACGCGTATTTTTCATTTCATTGCATCTCAATCTGTTCAAAACTTGATAAATGCTTTAGCTCCTTAATTCTGTATGTCATCAACACCAAAACCCATTTAGGGGGCCAAATGCACTTTCACCACCAAGGAAGGGGGTCTCCAAGTCCCCCGCACAAAGTCGTCGATGCCACTCCACACCAAACCGGATAGTCGTAGACTTGCCGGCGAGCCACCAAAGCTCGAAGGGGCCGGCACACCGAGACACAAGTTGCGGTTCACTCTAGAACCAACCATAAGGCAACTACACCTTGCACTAACTCTCTCTTGGCTTAATATAGCACTAATCACTCTCTAAGCATGTGCTAAAGCCTATGGATATGATCAATAAGCACTTTGATGGATAGAGCACTTGTATGTATGTGTAAACCAAGCCTATAGCTTCTCCAAGCTCTAACCCTCTTGAAATGGCTGGGTGGAGGGGCATTTATAGCCCCAACCAAAGAAACTAGCTGTTGCTCCAACGGGTAGGAAATCTAACATGACATACTAATTCGGTCTGGCCAAACTTGCCACCATAGTATGAATCGGTCAGTGCTTTCTCAATGGCTTTCAACTGTCACCGACATGGACCAATTGATTTGGTCATACCATCTCTCATACACACCGAATGAGTCTGTCTTCATTGCATGTTCAACTTCCTGAGCACCACAGATTGATTCTTTCATTTCATTTTTGTGCTCACCGAATCAATCTGTCAACACAGAGAGATACTAAGTTAGGGTCATCCACCACTGATTGATTCGGTCCATATGATCAATTACCACCGAATCATACTGTCATTCCAGAGCCATACTGAGTTGGGTCCATACACCACAGCTGGTTCGAGCCCTTAAACTTGTGCACACCGAATGAATCTGTCAGGCTAAATAAGAGCTGCTGAGTCATACACGACAGACTGGTTCGGTCCCTTAAACTTATGCACACAGAATATATCGGTCAAGCTAAATAAGAGCTGCTGAGTTTCTTCATAACCCTTTTCAATTAGATCATTTGAATGGCTTCCATTACATCCTTAGAATCTAACAAACACCTTCAAAGATATATCTCGACAAAACATTAGTTCCAATAATTATGTTGTTATTCAATCACCAAAATCACAAACAATGGCTTGAGAGCCATTTTCCTTACAATGCCTTTAAACTAAGTTTGTCCCTTCGGCATTCTTGAGATAGCGCTTTCAATACTTTCTCTACTACTCACATGGCCTCTGTACTTGTTAGGATGAAGGTTTTGTTTTTGTCGTAAAAAGGAAGTTCTTATCTTTTTTTTTCAAAAAAAGTCTGTTCTGAGTTGTACTAGTGTTTGACCACGAATCGACCGCTAATGTTTCTCGCGACCACTGCATCCTTCATGTACTGTATCCATGAAAATTTCCTTTGCCTTCGCGTGAGTGGTAGACGCGTTCTAAATTTTGTCAAAGAATCGTAAAAAATGGATTTTCCCCTTTCAATTCAATGTATTGTCAAATTCTAAAAAACTAACCAGTCTAACAGTTTAAAACCGGAGCTTTGTGTAACCTAATTTCTACTTCCCGGGTGCCGTCGTTCAAAAGCTATCAACAGCTGACAGCGACGGAGGGATAGTAGTCCTCTGGTAGTCTGCTTGATGCAACAGTAACTCCATCCCTCTTGCCGCCGGAGCAGATGGTTGAAGAAGCATGGCTGCGGTATCCTCCTGGCCGTAATGGCGGAGGACAGATTAAAATTATAGAAGGCAGCTATTCTTTAGCCTTGCGTCCCATGATGAAGATACACCGTATATGCAGAATGCGGATGTGTGCCATGATGTGGCAACCTCAAGTTTCCCGATGTCTGCCAATCCTGTAACTCATGCATATGCTAGTTGTAGGACTATGTCCCCGTCGTTTGGTGTGCAGCTTCTACTTGTGTTTGTGTTGGATGCTAGCACCGTTCGACTCATCTTGGAGCCCCAAGAGACTAAGAGATTGAGATATATAGTCGAGAGGGATAAAAAATAGAGTGCTCTGCTGAGACCCTTATTGTACCTCCTTTACCACTCAGGCAAGTCCATGTTAGGTGCTGACTGCTGAGACCCTCTGAAGCGCATCTAGACCGATAGATGCTAATGATAAGTTTCAGTGATTAATGACAACCGTATGCGACTAACGTGTGTTTTGAAGGATTTATCGATTATCGGATGTCGCATATGAAATATGAAAGGAGACCCCTCAATTTTCTAGTGTCAAGTGTCACAAGGAGATGAAGGACACTTGATTAGATTAGGTTTTACACTCTTTAGTAGTTGACCGTACTATTATTAAGGGGGGCTCTTAAGTTGGTAGCTTGATTTAGACAAAGTTGGCCTTATAAATATGCACACTTATAAATATGCACGCTTGCTCAATCTTAGTTCAAAACAATTCAAAGGAATCATATGAACACTTGAAAGAAGAAGCAACTCAATGCAAAATTAAATCACAAGTCAATTGATCAATGGGCTGAAAGTTATATATGACCGGATGATCCGACACCCTGAATTGCCAGCTGTCGGAGCAATTCTGGGGTTAGCACGATCAAGCCAGAAAAAGTTCAGCACGACCGGATGATCCGACGGCTCATAAAACAAGCATCGGAGTAATTTTGGAGCTTTTACCACCCGAGAGCATGTTTTCTGGTCTGCAAAAACGGCTTCACGACCGGATGATCCGCCAGGAGACGTCGGAGCATCCGACACCTGACTGGAAGAGGCGTCGGAGTATTGACGTCAGCAAAAGCGGCACTATCAGCCCCAATGGCTACTATTTGGCCTCAATGTGACCGGATGATCCGCAGCCTGCGACCGGATCATCCGACGCCATGTACATTTTTGAAAACAAAGTACAAATGGCTACATTTTGATCTCAAGTCTATAAATACCTCCTCCTCAGGTTTCTTGGACTGCCTTTGACACCTTGAATACCTGAGGCTACTCTAGAGCAGAAGAGAAACACTTGAAGTCATGAGAAGAGGAGTTTGAGCTTGAAATTTGATCCAAACACAAAGAAGCTTTCATCGTTTGAGTAGCAAGTGTGCTTGAGCTTAGAACCAACTTAGTGTAGGTCAAATGAAGTCTTGAGAGATTGTTACCCTTGGTGTTTGACGGCGCCTAGACGGTCTTGGTGATCGTTGGCTCTTGGTGAGCTCTTGGAGTTTGTGGGAGCCCCAAAAAGAAGTTGTACACGGTGTGAAGCTCGCCGTTCCGGAGATGGAGAAGGAGCATTATTAGTGAAGCACTTGCGTTCTTGGTGATGCAAGGGAGCCATACCCTTTGTGGGTGCTCCAACGTGGATTAGGGGGGAACGTCAACTCCTCGATACCACGGGAAAAAATTGGGTTGTCTCATATTCCTCTCTTGCATTCTGCACTTTAGTTAGCTTTACCTTTTGCAATTCTTGCTAGTTTGCTTGCTTGATTGATTAGGGTGATCACATGCTAGTGTGCTATCTTGACTAGGTCATTTATTTGATAGTGTGAATCTTTGCTAGAATTCATGGATATGCTTGCTCCATTTAATATGCTCTAGTTGCTAGGTTCAAAACTTGTAGAGTGGGCAACACTAGTATATGTTAAGGATTCGATAGAATTCGAAAGAGTCCCAATTCAACCTCCATTATTGGGCCTCGATCCTTTCACCCTCACTTCAATTTAGAGTGCTGTACTGGGATCCTCTCTGAGTCTGAGATGCACATTATTGCCCGTGACTTGAGATGATTTCTGGCAGTATCACAGAATTGGTTCTGTGAATGCTATGCAGCGAGTATAATGAACTAATGCATAATCACTATATGAGCACATTTCCATGTCATTTGAATCAGAATAGGAGAGTCCTACTGGTTGACAAATCTTGTTGAAAAATTGCAGTGCTCAACAGTTCGGTGTGCAATTAGTTTGTTGACAAATCTTGTTGAAATTGCAGTGTTCAACTGCTTGAAAAACTAGACCTGAAACTAAAAGGCTACCTTTCTGAATTGACATTTAAATTAGTGACATGTGTAATTAGATGTGATGCTCTGCTCCTCAGAATGCATACATCCACATAAGCAAATGCTCCTTGGTTCTTTCATATTTTGGTTAGTTTGTTCACTGAACATAGATCATAAAGATAAGAGGTACGTTCAAAGACTAGAGGCAACACCCTTTGCAGGTTGCTTATCGGCAGCCTGTAGTGGGCGCATGGTCACCCGAGGTTAGCACAAGAATTGAAGGTTCTCCGGCGCCAACGCCTCCTCAGTGTACATGCATCCTCCGCTACCTCTTTTGTCATTGCATCGAGTGTTTTATTTGAGAAACCATGTTGCACTATTATAGTATATGAAAACATACTTTTACATCGAGCCCTTTGCAAAGGAATCTGAAGAAAGGTAAAATTACATCAGGACAATTCCTTTTGTGGAGCCCTGCTCATCCCCGTTACCGCCGGTTGGATCCGCCTCTATTTGGTACTTCGCTGTTGCAGGCAAGGGAGATCGAATAGCGCCAAGCAGGGAAGAGGCTGGAAGCCGACTCCGATCCCTGGCAGACGAAGAAGCTTCATTTCTGAAAATGAAAAAAAGTGGTACGGCAAGCAAGTGATCGCGTACACACTTGAATGACTGAACGCTCCAGTAGACGATTACCGTCAGCCATAACTTCATCACAAAGACCAGGAACATACATACGCTTGTTGGCTCGATGGCAAGACCCAATATACAAGCAATGAAGAACCCAAAAAAGGATCCATGCATATCAACCGGATTTGAACATAACCAGACAGCGGAATACTTATCTCACAGCTACTCCGCCGGAGATTTCACCAGCAAGATGCCATCACTAATGAATAGCAGGAGGGAGAGAACCCATGGAAATACCACACCGGCACTGCCTTAGGCAAACTAACTACACTAACCTTTACCTATCTAAGAACTACTTATCAGGAACGGATGTTGGACCATGGGACCAGGATGCTAGGACACAGGAGGTTCATGCAACTGGCGAGAATGAGCCGAATCGAGGGACCTCCTCTATACCGCTATATATAGTAGAAAGCAAAGGAGGAAGGAGTTGACAGAATTGAGGCTTGGAATGACCACACGACGCTTGTGTTCAAATGGGGCATGCTTCCTAGCAGATTTCCATGGACCTGAAATTGAATGATGTATCACATATGTGCACGAATAAAATTACTTATTCAATTTTTTTTATAGTGGGATTACTATAAATGCAGAGAATTGGTAATTTCAGGGAAGGAGCAATGCTATTAACCGTTTTGTTCTTGATGACTCCCAAGCCTATGATTCATGCTAGGCAACATCCACAGCTTCTTTGCATGTTCTTGCTTTAGCTGTGGGAGATGCTAGCACCACTACTCTATGCCTCTATCCATCTCTTGCAGTCTTGCTGGACCTAGAGATATAGTTGCCGCAAGACAATAATACTAATATTATTCTCAGAGATATTTATATAGTGTGATCGTCTTGTAACATTTAATTTGCATGGATAGAATGTAGCACCAGCTGTGTGCAAATAACAATGAGGACTTGGGATTGCTTGCTATGATGCTATTCACTCTTTCCAGTGCCAACAGGTCACTTGGGTAGCATCAAGCATTCAAGCTTCTTCTTTCCTGATGTGCAAAAAGAAAAGAGGAAAAGAAAAGGCATGTACGATATCTTAACATATATGTAGTTGGGGGTACCTACCATCTTTAATATGTTTTATTGTTTATTCAGTGATCCTCATGAAGCTGGCCAGGAGTTCCATTTGCTCCTTTCACATTTCTTCTGCATTTAATAATCAGTTAATGTTTATTACCTGCATTTTGTAATCTAGGGAGCTAATTTTCCACTTTGATTTCCTATCAGATATGTCACAATCAATTCCATTAGCAAACAAAAGCATAATATATATATATATATATATATATATATATATATATATATATATATATAGTCTGGCGGTGTAGTTTCCGTACGATAGGTGAGCCACAAAGTTTCAGAATTTAGCACAATTTTTAGTCTAAATTTACAATAGGACTGCATGAGAGGATCGGAGGAGCCTGCTCACGAGAACGTTGCACAAACACATAGCAGAGAACCAGAAGACAGTGGAATGACCTTTCGTTTTTTTAGCAAGACCTTTCGGTTGTTGGTTGATGCACCAACATCCCAATATCCTCAAAGAAGTACGCTGCTTGACGAGCCAATGAATTGAGGCAGCACCCACTCATGTGACGCATACATGCGAAGACAGTTCTGTCGACCTGATGTTTGTGGATCATGAGAGTGTAAAACTGAGGGCTTCTTAAGCGGCCAAATCAGTGATCAGAATATCATCTGCAGAAAGCGATTCAGTAACCTTAAGTTTCCCGATGTCTTTCAAGCCTATGACCCTCGCTTGCTGAGGTTCCGTGCATCTTGCATTGTTCTGCCAGCGATGGATGCTAGCACAGTTCTGTTCAAGAGATAATCGAAAATACAAACAGAACGCTCATACTGTACATGCCTAGCACCCTGGTAATGCCTAGTTTTAACATGCGCAGCTCCTTGCAGGTGGCCACTGGTCAGGTACTTGGATGCGCATCAAAGTCGCAGAGCAGCAGCGTTTTCCTCGAGTTGAGTTGGCTCCCTGCGCTGGACTTCACCTGGCCAATGCCTCTTTTGAGACACTAGCTGACCTATAGTTGGACACATGTACCATGTGTTAGCAAGAGTTAAATTAGAGTTTGAAACTAATGATCATGGCATGCAGGATGTGCAAATAGTCAGTGAGGAGAAGATTCAATTAACTGTAGAATTCCTGATGTCTCCCAAGCCTATCATTACTCATGCTAGTTGCAAGCCATATCGATCGCATCTTGCACGCTAGTACTGTATTAGTGGTGGGTGCTATGCTAACGTTGCTCTGTTTATATTGTTCGCTCTAGATAGTTGGCGCAAGAAAATAGTAGTGTGATCAGGAGTATTTATACAATGAGACCATCTCTCTGCCTCTACTTGCCTTTCAGAGAGCAGCCTACTGTGTCCTAATTTGTGACATCCTGAATTCAGAGTTGTTCACATTTTTTTTTTCAGCCAGCACATGGGCTTCCAGAGCTGAGCAAGATCACGTTCCCATTAGAAAAGGGAAAAAGAATGAAAAAAAGAAGTACATACACCTATGCCTATGCCTTAGCATTCTTTGCTGCATAGCCATAATATTTGAATATGTGCTGTCGTCCATTCAGTAAGTATGATAAAATTTGTCTGGAGTTACATTATATTGGTCCTTTCAGATTCCGTCCGCATTTTACGTCATTTAACATTCACGACCTCCTACACCAAGTAACCCAGTTTAATTTCAAATTAGTGATAACAATAACATGGCTACTGCGATCAACCAGATAGCATTTTTCCCCAATTCAAAAGGCAACAGAATAAGCAGCACAGCCGACGATTTTCCCCTCACAGTCTGGCTACATATTTTTCGTCACGTAGGCGACATACTAAAAATAGCCGATTAGTCGTCGAATAGGCCACAGAACGCTGTCGTAAAACATATATTCATATATTCATATGTAAAAAAGCAAGAGTTATATTATGTACTGGAAGTCCGAAACAAATGATCATGGCAAGGTGTGCTGAAGATTAGTGACGATTGCTTGGAAGAACAGCCGAACTGAATGTTTAATTCTCGATGTCTCCTAGGCCTATCAGTCATGCTAGACGCACGCATACATTTCATCGCTTTACTTTCTATGCTACCAGTGTATGTGTGGTTGATGCACACGATGCCACTGCAATTATCTTGCAGGCCATAGATAGATACCTGATGCAAGAAAAGAATGACATGTTTGTATATGGAGATCATCTCGTCCTCTCCATGTGCATCATATATGACAGTTCACCAAATCACTACCCAGGCCAGCATTCGCTTGACATATACCTTCTTCTGCGTGTTCTTCGTTTCTTTCCGATTATTGTTGTCAGCTTCAAATCATAAAAATCTTAGACTTTTATTTCGTTCTTGGCTCTCATTCAATCGTTTTTAGCCTACACTATTTTGAACTCATAATGTGGGCCATAAAAATGGAATAATACTCTGCTAGCAGAGTCTAGTTTCCAGCCACACCATCCGGCAAAGTATTTGTCGAGATGAGATAACAGGGGATGAAGATCAGCGATACGGACTTCAGTGGAAGTTAGGGGTGTCCCAAGATACGATCGGATGAAGGAGGAAATTGCACAACCCAGAACTGAAGCAATTTCATTAGCATACATTTTATATAGTTGCTCTCTGAGGAGGGAGATTCATTTGAATGAATATAGTTTATATGAAGACCCGTGGAAGAGAAGGAAACATGAACTTTTTTTAGGGAAACATGAACATTTTTTTGTAGAGTAAGATGAGCGACATCTCTCTGGAGGATACAGATACAGTAGGGAGTTTGTAGTTTGAAATGGGACAATATCCCTCTACACCACACACAAGGTCTCAGCATGGAGCAGAGAGTATCGGAGTGTCAGTCGTTTGTTGATTGATGCAGTCAGCGTCAACTGCCTTTGCAGTACTTGGAGACAACCGACTTGTAACCGAGGTACATCTCAGTTGTATTTGTTTCCCGATGTCTTCCAAGCCTATGCAACTCGTACTAGCCGCTTGGACATCTCACCCGTATCAAGTAGCTGTGTATGTTGCATATGTGTTGGATGCTAGAACTTTTTTTTTTGAAAGACTTGGATGCTAGAACTGTTATATTCACCTTGCAGATGACATATGATACCATCGAGAATATTTATAGCGAGCTTTTACTTTAATTTAGAGTGCTTGAGGTAGCCTTTCAAAACTATCTCCTGTGCTCAGATGAACCGTGTACTTCTTGAGTAGTAATAAGTCATTTTCTGAAGGAAAGCAAAGACTTTCCATCTGCTTCCACCAGTTGTAACGCAGAACTGCAAATGCAAGTGTAGCTAATTCTTTACGCAACAGCATCCTGCATGTACGGATGTACTGCTCCGTGTTAATCAAGAAATTACTAGTGACTACATATATTTTGATTCTTGAGTGACCATTGTTGCTTACCGGTTGGTCTCTGGAAACTCTATTATGGGCACATTAATTCAAGTAAAACTCTAATTTACACCCTCAAATTATTACAAAGTCTGGTTTTCAGCACTCAATTACAAAACTGGATAATGAGGGTCATCTAACTATTGAAACCTAGTAAATTTGGCCTCTTGAGTGGTTTCAACTTTAATTTTCATTTTATCAAAATAAAAAATATTCAAGTTTAAACTAAAAAATCATTTTAAATCATAAAAATAAAAAAGGGTGATAATATTCTTTTAAAAAATGTAACATCTCTGAATTGTCAGGATCCATTTTCATGTTTCTAGTACTTGTTTGGTTGTTGTTATGCCTATTATTCTTAAATAAATACGATTCAAATAGTAGGTTTTATTTTTAATTTTTGGGTAACAATTTCATATTTTTATAATTTAAAATAAATTATTTTTATTATTTAGATCTAACTAGAATTTTTTATTTTTTTTTAAAAAATACTGTTGGCGCTAAAAATTGGCCAAGAATCGGCCGATGATCTTCAGCGTCGGACACACAACCCGGGAGAATCTGCTTAACTCCTGTTCGGGTGATTGCCCTGGTGCGGTTCGCGCGGCGTGCCAGTCAATCTGACCTGTTGATTGACAAGAAAATAAACGTATTAAATTCCGGGTGCTCCGATCGGCTGATGTTCCGATCTGCCCCGAAAAGCGTATTAGCGAATCGACCGATTTGCTATGAAGATGACCCGCTATGGATCAGCCGGTAATCACGTAATAATTGCAAAGAAAACTGGTGGAGCAACTTAAACAATTATTACAGATGCAACACTTGAAATAGATTTAATCGGCTGTATGATAATGAACGAGGGAAAGCAATAATAAAGCCGATAGTTTCGATCTCAAGCTGGATAACTGGTGATAAAACTAGAACAATAGATAAAACCTATAATTCTGGTAAATATCGATAACTGGTGAATAAATCTAAACGAAACAACGGCGATGCGCCTGAAGTTAAAGCTTAGATGTTATTCGATAAGCGGAACCTACCAATGGGCCGGAGATCGTGTCGATGCAGCCCTGCCAATCCGTACGAACTCGTGAAAGAAAAAGAAGTATTGGCGAAGTCGCTGACTTGAAAGTAAAGTGCGATGAAAAAGTAGATTGTTTTGTTGATTGATTGATGTCTATTCTACAAACCCCTGACGACTCCTATTTATACCCTAGGATTAAGATTCCTGATCGATCACGATTCGTTAGAAACTTGATTTAAATAGAAAACTACTATATCTATAATATTTTTCTAAAGGAAACGGGCTCCCGCAGAATCTTCTGCCGCCATCTCCTAGTCCAATCCAGATTCTTTCCATTGCTTCACGACCAAGTCGGCATCGTTCTTTTGACCAACGTCAGGTCATTTTGACTGGGATCCTTTGTTGGGATTCCAATGGCTTCATCCCCCTATCTGTTGGCGCAAGCTGCATCGCCAATTGGCCGATCCCTAACTGTAGCCTCAATCGGCCGATTCCCAAATGTAGCATTTAAATCTGTCGCATCGGCCAGTCTCTTCCTTTCCTGACGCCGATTCAACACGTGTCAAAATCTGGCGTCAACACATGCCCCCCAGTTTCGGAGTAAAACATGACTTTTACTTCGAAATTCTTTTTTAATCTCTCCTCCAGAACAAACGCAGCAAAAATCTCCCCCCGTTTTGCGGTCTTCTACATGATGATTGCAATCTTCTCGAACCGGGCGCTTGAGACAACTGTTCCCCTGGAATTCGTGTAGACGGCGCGGCAAAAATCCCGCCTTTACCCTTTCTCTCCCGGACTGTTCTTAAGTACCGGCGTTCTCCACCGCTCCTTCCTCACGAGCCTAGTAATCTCCTCCCCAGCGAATCACTGTTCATCTTCTCCCAACGCCCTCTCGGTTTCCAACCGCATCCTCCGGCGATCTTCCTCACGTCTGCAATCTGCCTCATCCCTCCAATGGTGGCGCCATCAGCAACTCCACCAACCGCGGAGATTCCGCCAGCAACTCCCTCGGCGACGGCGGTCCCATCGGAGACTCCATCGGTGACGATGAATTTCATTCCGGAGGTAATCATCCAAAACTTTCCTCTTTTACTTTTTACCGCTCAGGCACTTTTTAGATCCATTCTCAGTTTTTTTTCCTTTCCCCCCTTTTTTAGGTATTTAGGCACCAAATCACTATTCCCCTTTCCGAAATCCCTAGTCTTATTTGCTTAGGTCCTATGGGGAATCCAGACCCAACTGATTTGATCAACTTAGAAACCCATAGAGTCCCTTTCAAGCAATCACCTATGGATTTGGATCAGTGGTCAGGTGCTTTTAGATCTTGGCCGAATGAAACCCCTGGCTGGAAAGAATGGTACCAAAGATTAGCCAACTCCAAGAGAGTTCAGTGGGATGAGTTAAAAATCGGCCAGTGCATCAATCTCTCTTTGTCCCAAATGGAGAAAAATGAACCCTTGGTAACAGCGGCCTCCTATTTCTGGCCCGACGCGCTCAACGCGTTTCTCTTTGGGCACAGACCTATGACTCCAACCCTGGCCGATGTCCTGATGTTGACCGGCCTTGACATTTCCTCCCCTGATACACCCTTTGATTATCTGATCAAACCAAGCCATCGGCTAGAGACAAAAGGAATCGGCGGGTGGAAGGGGTATATCAGCAAAAACATGAGGACCGGGACGATTTCAGAGAGAGAACATACAACGTTCTTAATGATGTGGCTAGAGAAGCATTTCTTCTATGGCAGAGCAGTTGGCCCTTCCTCTAATACACAAGCTCTGGCAGAAGCTCTGTCAATAGGATCCGCCATCCTCCTTGGGAAGCATCTGTTAGGATCGGCTTACCATGTGATGCACCAAATCGACGTCAAATTATCAAAGGGAGAGCCGATTGGTAATCCTGGTGGTCCTTGGTGGTTCATTACCCTCTGGCTTAACTTGTATATCAGCAAGGTCTCCCAGCAGCAGATAGAGACCAAAACATTTCCCAATATCGAGTCAGAGGAGAATCCCACCATACGACGACGGTGCACCTCTTTTGGAGAAGCAGCATCAGTCTTTCCTGGTTGCCAGTTCACTGCCACCCGAACGGCCGAATATTTCAGATGTTTTTACAACGGCTTCAGTGAAGAGACCACCAGCTGGTATCCGTATCAGATGATAGAGCCTATTTTCGAGCTTCCTATCTGTTATGACTCATCATCCAATTCTTTTGATGGTGATCTCATGGATATTCTGATCAAGCCAGGTATTTTAACGGCCAACTTCTTTTCTGGGAAAGACTTTCCAACCTACAAATTTTTTAACCCATCAGTCGCAGCACGGCAATTCGGCTTTGGTCAGCTGCCGATTCAAGTCTATTTTGCCGGCCGTGCACAATTCCGAGATGAACTCACCAAGAGCCTCGACTACAGTCGGCTGTGCAATCTAGTGCCAGACTCCAGTACCAGCGACTTAAACAACTGGATAGTGGCCCCCTTTGCCGTCCAACAATTCAAACTATGGTGGGCAGAATGGAAGCAGTACCTCTTCTGTTCGTATCCTTCAACATATTGTAATAATCTGGACCCAGACAACATCGATTCAAATGCAGCGGTACTTTCCTTCTCCCAGCCGATTTCAACATTATCCCTTTTTATGCTACAATCTGGCCGTTAACTCGTATTTCTCTTTTCAGTCCGAAAGTCAAATTCCCCCGACGCGGAGCTGAAGTGGTAGGCCGATAGAGAGCAATCGCCCATACACACCATTTCCACTTATCGGCCATCACACCCCGACCATCAAAGACATCACCAGTGGCCGATGGAAGCAAACACCGAAAAGGCCCACTTTAAAGAAGACGAGCCGCTGAGTACATGCCCGCATAGAACCGGCTGATCAATTGGCGACGGCATCGGCTGAACCTCCAACTGTGCCGACTTTGCCGATTGCCGAGGAGGTTGATCTCCAGACGGCTACAGAAGTTGGAGCGGCCGCTGCATCATTGCTGGTAGAAGTTGTTCAGGTAACTCCGCATACTTCACATACTTTTAAGTATTCTATCAATATTAACTTCTTCCTTCTGCCAGGCTGCACGAATTGCCCCAGCGCAGTCTCCGCAGCAATCGGCTACGTCCCAAGCGGAAGCCGAAACGCCAGCGATTTCCCTCACCGAGGTAGAGTTTCTTAACTCAATTCCTTGACCTTCAACAAAAAACTAACCGATTTTTGATGCAGGCCAATCTGGGTGCGTCGATTGTACCTCCCCAACAAACATCAGCCGGAAGACTCACAGAGGTATGGCAGACATCTTATATCATCAGACTTAATTATTCGCAGTATACTCATAAAATCTGCTTCCCATACCTTTTCAGGAGGCTGGCCCGAGCAGGGCACTGATAGTCGTCGAGTCTTTTTCTTCTGATGAGCGGATCGCGCCGGTTCCCGAGACGAGGGTGGTACTTCCGCCGGCGTAAGCAAGGGAAATCCGTTTCAAAGAGGTAACGAACTTATCACCCAAATCGGCCGATTCCCCCTTACTGTCTGCTAATCCGTGTTTTTACTTTTTTATATTCTTTCGCAGGAGCAAGATATTCCCAATAACAGTCTTTTCTCCTTCGCGGTTCCCCTTTCTAACGATGAAGAGGTCGCTTCACACCAAGTCACATCGAGCTCAATTCCTGATGACATTCGTTCCAAGCTCGAGAGTATGTGGACCCTCCTCCAAGATGATATCGGCCGATTAGTGGGAGATGCCTCGTCGATTCGGCGACTTCTTAATGAAATCAGAGGCCGAATTCCAGAGGAAGCGATAGAGGCTCTGGATCCTGCTGCATATATAGAGTCAATGCATACTTCAGTGTTCAGAGCCTTGCGCCATATGGCCGATCGCGCCAAGCTAGCGAAAGCCCGCGAGGAAGAAGACTCTTACAAACACCGAGCCCAAGAGGTGCATCAGCGAATCCACTTCCTTGAGAACTCCCGTCCAGATATCGTCGGCGCCATAAATCACCTCAAACAGCGAAGGGCAGAGCTAGCCAAAGAGATGGAGCAGGTGACCAAGGCCATAGCTGCTGAAGAAAAAAGACTCCAAGACCTCTCATCTGTCATCGCCGAGCTGAAGCACCTGGCCCGTGAAGCAATAAAAATCCATCGTCATATGCCAGAAGTCCCCGGATCGGCTGATGACGACCAAAGAATTGTAGACTCGGCCGATCAAATTAGGCAACGAGTGATTGCGACTATTGATGTCCTCCTTGGGTGAATTGTAAAAAATCCTGTAAACATTTAATGCCCTCTTAATGTTGGCGCGCAGATTCAAACTTGGACCGTCTTCTTTGGCAGCTTTTCATTTATTAACACCTTTACTCCGATGGGACGCATCCTACCATCTCTTTACCCCCTTCCTTCTATAAGTATGAGATCCCATATCGTTTCCAAAGGCGTCTGTATTACCCATTTTCTTCCCCTCCAATAATTCGATCTTTATCCTCCCAGGCTAGACATCAAGATGTCTTCTTCATCTTCCTCCTTCTCTGTCAACCAGGTACGAACCCTCTTCTATTTCCTCCCTTGACATCTCAATCGCTCTGACACTGGGTAGTTGTTTGCTCCTTCTTTAGCCGAAACGCCTTAGTCCCAGTCTGGAACGAGCGATTGAAGTTATGCATTCAGACAAACTACTGTCGCAGGCGGACATAGATATGATAAAAGCTCATTTTGAAGAACTCAAAGGTCATGTTCCCGTTGACGTCCAGAAAGTCTGGGACCATATAGACGCTAACTGCTCCAGGCGACCGCCAACTGAAAGGAGTCATCCACTCCCTCGCTCAGTTGCCCTTGAAGATGCTGCGGCGGGAACATCCCAACCACCTCTTGACAGGAGCCATCCACTCCCTCATCAAGTCGAGGCTGAAGCCACCATGGAGGATCTGGAGGAGAAGAGCATCCGCCTTTTGATAAAATTAGGCCAGATTGAGAGAGAGATCAAGAAAAAGCATGATCAATAGATATATTGGTACTTTTTATTCTAAGGGTGACTTTGTACCATGTCGGCCATGTACTCTGCTATTTTCATCGAATAATGAATCGGTCAGACTAAATCAAAATGTCTCCTCCTTAAGGCGATGTTATTTTTACATCGGCTATATAGACAAGAGCCAATGGGAGTTGGCCACGTTGTCTTGATGCACCTTTCCGTAAGTTATGCACCCACCCATATACTTGGATAGTACCTCTTCAGATATCTTCCATTTAAGGCTCTTTTGAATTCTTCCCCTTCGATGGTTTCTAGTATATTTGCATTTCCCGAAGCACATCGGCCGATTCTATATGGCACTTCCCAAGTAGGCGACCATTTACCGAATTTGGGATCCTTAGACCCTATCGGCAGCACCAACTTCCATACCAAATCTCCTTGGGAGAATTGTTTAACCTTGACCTTCTTGTCATACCACCTGGCCACCCTTTTCTTGTTTTCTTCGATGCTAATCTGGGCCCTCAATCGTTGACCCGCCAAATCATCGAGCTCTTCCTTCATGAGGAAGGAATAGTCATCAGCCGTCAACTGATCTTGAAGCGATATGCGCCTTGACCCCTTCTTTAATTCCCAAGGCAAGACTGCCTTGTGACCATATACCAACTGATAAGGAGATATCTTAGTGGCCCCATGGCAAGCCATCCTATAAGCCCATAGAGATTCAGCCAAAGACATGTGCCACTTCTTGGGTTGTTCCTCTATCTTTCTCTTGATCAACTTGATTATCCCCTTATTGGATGACTCGGCTTGGCCTTTGGCTTGAGCATAGTACGGAGACGAATTCAACAATTTAATCCCCATATCGGCGGCGAATTCTCCGAACTCCCCTGAGGTGAACATCGTTCCTTGATCAGTTGTGATAGTTTGAGGAATACCGAACTGATAAACAATGTGGTTCTTAACGAAATCGATCATATCGGCCGATGTCACGGTCTTCAACGGAACTGCCTCCACCCATTTGGTAAAATAATCAGTGGCTACTAATATAAACTTGTGCCCTCTGCTTGATGGAGGGTGAATCTGTCCGATGAGATCTATTCCCCAACCTCTAAACGGCCATGGCTTGATTACCGGATTCATAGCCGAAGCTGGCGCGCGCTGCACATTGCCAAACTTCTGACAGTCTTGACAACCTTTATAATATTTGAAACAATTTTCGAGAATCGTCGGCCAATAATACCCATTGTTTCTGATCATCCACTTCATCTTGTGAGCCGATTGATGGGCTCCGCATACACCTTCATGGATTTCCCCCATCAAGACCTTCGCTTCTTCCGTTCCCAGGCATTTGAGAAGAACTCCATCAATCGTCCGGTAAAACAAATCGTCTTCGAGTAACACATATTTCGTGGCCTGAAAACGCACTCGCCGATCCACCTTTCGGGACGGATCCGTCAAGTAATCAGCAATCTCCTTTCGCCAATCGTCGGCCGCGAGTTCCAGAATCATGGCCCCTTGAATCGGCCGATACCCGGCCGCGTGTTGGGCAAGTCTATTGGCCTCTTCATTGTAATTTCTGGGAATGTGCTCAATCACCGCAGACTTGAATTCCTTTAACAGCTGGAGGCAATTTTCATAGTAAATCCTTAAGATATCATCTTTGCATTCAGATCTCCCCGTCAATTGATCTATAATGAGCATGGAATCCCCAAAAATTTCGACTGCATCAGCTTTGACCTCCCTCAACAATTGGATACCTTTTAGGATGACTCGATATTTCGCCTGATTGTTGGTTGCGGATGCTTCTATCGGCAGATAGAAATCATAGCTTGCCCCCCGAGGCGATACAAGAACGATGCCGATTCCCGATCCGGCTCCACACGAAGAACCATGGAAATATAGAGTCCATGGAACCGTCTCAACGACAGCAATTTCCGATCCACAATGTTGAGCCACGAAATCGGCCATGACTTGACCCTTCACAGCTTTGGCCAATTCATACCTTAAGTCAAACTCCAACAGAGCCAGGATCCACTTTCCAATCCGTCTTTTCAAAATTGGCAGTGATAGCATATATTTTACCACATCATCCTTGCGTACGACTATGCACTCTGCCGATAACAAATAGTGCCTGAGCTTGGTACACGAGAAGTATAGACACAGGCACAACCGTTCCACCGGGGAATATCTTGTTTCGGCATCCAGGAGTCTTCTACTGACATAATATACCACCCATTCTTTTCCTTCGAACTCCTGTACCAGCGCCGATCCGATAGCTTGCTCGTTAGCCGATAAGTATAATTTGAACGGCTTACCGGGCTGTGGCGGGACTAACACCGGTGGTGAAATTAGATATTGCTTGATATCTTCCAACGCTTTGCGTTGTTCTTCTCCCCACACGAATTCCTGATCGGGCTTCAATTTCAACAAAGGAGTGAAAGCCTGAATACGCCCGGACAAGTTGGATATGAATCTTCTAATAAAATTGACCTTGCCGATGAGGGACTGCAGCTCCGTTTTATTCTGCGGAGCCACAACCTTATTGATGGCGGATATGGTCTTCCGGTTAACCTCTATCCCGCGCTCATGGACCATGAATCCTAAGAATTGCCCAGCCGACACGCCGAATGCACACTTGTTTGGGTTCATTTTCAACCAAATACTTCCTTGTGCACTCCAATACCTCTTGTAAATCGGCCAGATGTTCCTGATGACCTTTCGACTTGACCACAACATCGTCGATGTAGATTTCCACCGAGACACCAATGAGCTTTCGAAACATATAATTCATAGCCCGCTGGTATGTAGCGCCGGCGTTCTTTAACCCAAACGTCATTACAACCCACTCGAATAGACCGAGGTGGCGCGGACACCTGAAAGCCGTCTTCGAAATATCTTCTTCGGCCATTAATATTTGATTGTACCCAACATTACCATCCATGAAACTGATGACTTTATGTCTTGCGGCAGCATCTATCAAGACATCGGCTGTCGGCATCGGATACCCGTCCATCGGTGTAGCCTGATTTAGGTTCCTGAAGTCGATGCATACGCGTAACTTTCCGTTCTTCTTATGTACGGGTACAATATTAGAAATCCATTCGGCGTAACGGCACTGCCGAATAAATCCTGCTTCAATCAATCTTGTGATCTCGGCCTTTATATCAGGTAGAATTTTAGGATTTCACCGTCGTGTAGGCTGCTGATATGGCCGATATCCTGATTTTATAGGTAACCGGTGTTCAACAATGGACCGGTCTGGACCAGGCATCTCATGGTATTCCCAAGCAAAGCAATCTTTGAATTCTTTTAATAAACTTGTCAATTTACACTTGTATTCGGGATCCAAGCTAGCACTAATATACGTCGGCCTTGGCTTGCTACCATCTCCTAAATCCACTACCTCCAATGAATCGACCGACGTAAACCCATGCCCAAGCTTCCCGTCTTCTCGAACGAACTGATCCATCTAATCTGAATCTTCAGAGCCGACTGCTTGGATCGGCTGTAAACCAAAGTAGGACACTTTCAGAAAATCAGTGTCCCAAGTTCTACCAGATATACACTTGATGTGTTCACGGCTCCACTGTTGCGTGTCGGCTGCTGCAACACTGTAGGTGGAATCGGCGGTGACTATCTCTGTACTGTCGCCGACCCACTGTACGAGGCATTGGTGCATTGTAGACAGGACGCAACAATTCGCGTGTATCCAATCGCGACCGAGCAACATGTTGTAGGACACCTTATCATTAATAATAAAGAAGGTAGTGGGAAGGATCTTACTGCCAATGGTGAGGTCGACGCAGAGCGCTCCGCGGGTGGGAGACACGTTGCCTTCGAAGTCTTTGAGCATCATGTCCGTCTTGGTCAGGTCTTCATCACTTTTGCCTAACTTCTGGAACATGGCATATGGCATGATATTGACTGTGGCGCCTCCGTCCACTAGTAGCCTGGTAACGGGTCGTCCGTTAACGTGTCCTTTGAGAAATAGTGCCTTGAGATGTTGCCGTTTTTCATCTTCTGGTTTCTCAAAGGTGGCTGTCATCGGCTCCAAAACCAACTGCGCCATCTGCTCCCCCATCCTTGTCGCTTTATCGTGATCGGTGGGCGCCATGAACTCCATCGGCAATATGAACACCATGTTGACATCAGCTGCCGATTCTTGATTGCCGCCCTCCTTGTTGTTGTTTCTCTTTGGCGCAGGCGTTGGATTCTTCATTTTTGAGATTTAGACAGTCCATCAGGGCACCACCTGGGGTTTACTGGTCTGGCCGACGGTTTGGCGTGCTCCCAGTCTGGTTCCCTTCCTAGAGGGTTTTCATCTGACACCCTAGCATCAGCCATTTCTTCCAGCCGATTGTGTACGCTGGTTCTGCCCCCTAGTCGCTTCTGCTGGTTGATCCTGCCCTTCGACTGGTCATACCGGTCAACTCTGCCCCCCAGCCGATCATGTACTGAAAGGCGCCGACCTTCTTATTCGCGCTAGTTTCTGTTGATCGTCTCTAATCCTCTATCTCTGGAGCGCGATCTTTTGAACGGGCGATCGTTGCGACTTGATCCGCTGCACTCAGGGCAATTATCGGCCGATGGCAATCTGAGGTCGTTTTCCCAGCAATGGATGAAGAACGGACATCGCCAATGATCTTCGTGTCGGCGTATCATCTCATCGTGGTGCCTCGACCGTTCCTGCTGCCGCTGATATTTGCTGATTTAGAATTGGGAAGTGACGGGTCCATGTGATCGTTCTGATCCTTCACCCTCGTCCTCAGCCCGTCTTTTTCCTTTGACATCATTTATTGTAACCCACTTTCTAGGGTCCACGACACCGCTTCTTCTAGCCGATTCCGACGTCAGCACCTTGGTCTGAAGTGAGTTTCTTCCCGTGTCAACCATGTTAGCAAGGAAAGGATGCTGATCAATCTTCATCGGCTTTACCGGCTTTGCCGGGACTTCGAACTTGACTCTGCCTTGCTCAATGGCCGACTGTATCTGTTGACGGAAGATCTTGCACTCATTTGTGTCATGAGATGTAGCGTTGTGCTATTTGCAATACCTCATCTTTTTGAGCTGATCGGCCGAGGGAATGGTATAGTAAGGTGAGAGCTTGATCTGCCCCTCCTGGAGAAGTAAGTCAAAGATTTTATCGGCCTTTGACGTGTCAAAACCGAACGCCTCTGGTTCTTTCTTGGCGAAAGGGAACGATATCGGCTTCTTCCCTTTGACCCATTCTTCTAGGCTGATTTCTTCTTCTTCCTCAGATTCAGACCCTTCCAAATATGCCACCTTTTTCTGGAAATTCCTCCGTTGATCAAACGGACGTATTTCCTGACCAGCCAATCGGTGAACGATCTGACTTAAGCTTTCAAATTCTTGTGAGGCGTACCTCTCCTTGATATGTGGCGGAGTCCTTGGAAGGCGATGTCGGCCAACTGAGCATCGGTCAGGGCTAGAGTATAGCATTTGTTTCTGACCTCTCTGAACCTCTGTATGTAGCCAGTTACTGGTTCGTCACTCCTTTGCCAGAGGCTAGTCAAATCTGAAAGCTTCATCTCGTGGACTCCCGCGTAGAAGTACTCATGGAATTGCTTTTCTAGATCGGCCCAAGTAACGATGGAATTGGCTGGTAAGGTAGTGAACCACTAGAAGGCCGATCCAGACAGAGACGACGAGAACAGACGCACCCGCAGAGCATCTTGTGTGGCGGCTTCCCCGCACTGGATGATGAATCTATTTATGTGCTCCATGGTTGAGGTGTCATCCAGCCCTAAAAATTTGGTGAAATCAGGAACTTTATACCGATGGGGAAACGTTAGTAGATCGTAGGCCGACGGGTATGGCGTCTTGTACGTATAAGTTTGTACTTTCGGCTTCAACCCGAATTGGTCCTGAATTACCTCCGCTATTCTCGCTGTCCAATCCACTTGTTGCTGATGAACAGCTGGTCGGGGCGCCGGCATATGTTGGTGGATCGGCGGCGGTACAACCGTGTGATGGATCGAAGCGTGTGGCGGATTCTGTTTCATCGTGGCCGTCTGGGCAGCTGACAGCTGATGGCGAAGCGAATCTGCCGCCCCATCGTACATCGTCATCGGCGCCGTGCTTCTGAGTGCTTCTGCGGCATCTGCCCCCCCTGCCGATTTCTGACGTGGTCGGTTGATACTGAGGGACCGTCGGCCGCACGGCTGAATGGAATGGTGCTTGGATCGAATAGCTCCCATGTCCGGTTGATTGATCGGGAAAAGCCGCCGTTGCTAGTGCCCCCCAAGGTACTGAGTTTGATGGCAGCGATTGCAAAGAAGCAATCTGGACAGGCTGAAGCGAGCGCTTGCGATTGAAAACATGGTGCACCATTATACCCTGGAGGCATTGAAGGCAACGAAGTGTTGTATCCTTCGTGTTGCGTCGACATCGGCTGAGGAGCCGAGTGAGACGTGCCTGGTAAGCTTCTGGCTGGAGGTACAATAGGTGGGGCGTATGCTGGCCCCTGATATCCCTGAGCTACTCCGCTGACCAGAGAACTGATGACGGTGTTATACACCGTATTGGTCATTACTAAGGATTGGTCGATGAAAGCCTGATAGACGGACTGTTGAATCATATCGGACATCTTGCCTGAATCCTCAGCGATGGTGATGTGGCGGGGAACTGGAAGAGGAGCTTTCTTGATTGCCTCCCCGCTTCTGGTATGACTGAAAGATTGCAGCTACATACTTTTGTAGTCTTCTAGATGTTTCGCTTGTTCTTCTTTCTGGTCATCCTTGAGATCTGCTTCCGTGACCTCAAAGATGTTGTTCTCAGAGACTTCGGTGGTCTTTAACATATTGGATGTTGAGGTGGTCCCACCAGGCGTGCCAAAAGTGTGTTGGCGCTAAAAATCGGCCAAGAATCGGCCGATGATCTTCAGCGTCGGACACACGACCCGGAAGAATTTGCTTAACTCCTGTTCGGGTGATTGCCCTGGTGCGGTTCGCGCGGCGTGCCAGTCAATCTGACCTGTTGATTGACAAGGAAATAAACGTATTAAATTCCGGGTGCTCCGATCGGCTAAGGTTCCGATCTGTCCCGAAAAGCGTATCAGCGAATCGGCCGATTTGCTATGAAGATGACTGGCTATGGATCAGCCGGTAATCACGTAATAATTGCAAAGAAAACTGGTGGAGCAACTTAAATAATTATTACAGATGCAACACTTGAAATAGATCTAATCGGTTGTATGATAATGAACGAGGGAAAGCAATAATAAAGCCGATAGTTTCGATCTCAAGCTGGATAACTGGTGATAAAACTAGAACAATAGGTAAAACCTATAATTCTGGTAAATATCGATAACTGGTGAATAAATCTAAACGAAACAACAGCGATGCGCCCGAAGTTAAAGCTTAGATGTTATTCGATAAGCGGAACCTACAAATTAGCCGGAGATCGTGTCGATGCAGCCCTGCCAATCCGTACGAACTCGTGAAAGAAAAAGAAGTATTGGCGAAGTCACCGACTTGAAAGTAAAGTGCGATGAAAAAGTAGATTGTTTTGTTGATTGATTGATGTCTATTCTACAAACCCCTGACGACTGCTATTTATACCCTAGGACTAAGATTCCTGATCAATCACGATTCGTTACAAACTTGATTTAAATAGAAAACTACGATATCTATAATATTTTCCTAAAGGAAACGGGCTCCCGTAGAATCTTCTGCCACCATCTCCTAGTCCAATCCAGATTCTTTCCATTGCTCCACGACCGAGTTGGCATCATTTTTTTGACCAACGTCAGGTCATTTTGACTGGGAGCCCCTGTTGGGATTCCAATGGCTTCATCCTCCTATCTGTTGGCGCAAGCTGCATCGCCAATCGGCCGATCCCTAACTGTACCCTCAATCGGCTGATTCCCAACTGTAGCCTTTAAATCTGCCGCATGGGCCAGTCTCTTCCTTTCTTGACGCCGATTCAACACGTGTCAAAATCTAGTGTCAAGAAATACAAACATTTCTGAAAGCATCCAAAGGACCAAATTTACTTGTTTCATTTGGATGCCCCCTACACTACGGGATTCCTGCATTTTGCCGTGTGCCAGTGGCACATGGCAAAGCCTGTAATACACACGGCAAAGGGCACACGGCAAACTCCGGCCGGCAAAGCTAGGCCCTTTTTCGGACACACGACAAAGATTTTGCCGTGTGCTGCAGTGGCCCACGGCAAAAAAAGTGGCCCTAACGGCCACTCAGTGGTAACGGGCCCTTTGCCGTGTGCCAGGGCCATGACACACGCCAAACGTTGGAGCTTTGTCGTGTGCCATGGAAGATGCACATGGAAAACGTTGCTCCTTTGCCGTGTGCCGTGACCCTGGTACATGGCAAACTTGGATCTTTGCCGTGTGCCATGGCCAAGGCACACCGCAAAGGCTGTTTCCAAGTTGATAGATTTGTTTATTTTGTCACATATATGGTATCCCCAATCAAATGAACATCACAGGCAGTTTGTATATATCACAATAGACATAACAGGCATTTAATATATCACAATAGTTGTCACAGGCAGTCTTGTAATCCACAAATGCAAATAAGTTCAAGTTCATCCATACAATGTCCAAATGCGAGTCCATACAAGTCCAAATGCAAAGCAAGCTGCAACCACGGCTAACATTTGTCCATACAAGTCCATACAATGCAAATCCATAGAACTCACTCGGCCGGCAGCGGCGGCGGCGGCGGCCCCTGCTGCCACGGAGCCGACCACTGCCCGCACTGAGGCGCCCACGGAGGCGGCCACTGAGGAGCATCTCTGGAGTGACTGGCCCATCATTGCACATATGTGTTAGACAAAATTTTAAGTTAGGAACATTTGAACTAAGTCATTTTAGTTGTATCATAAGTCATTAGTTCTAAGTCATTGCAGCTTTATCCATCATACAAATTGCTAAGTGACTATGAGAAATGAAACTAGAAGGTTGTCAAGTCACTCACAGGAGTACTAGCTGCACGAGGTGGAAGTGGAGTTGGACTGAATTGTGGCGGTTGTGCATGACCTATCTGAAAGAGCATCTAGGCCCCTAAGTGGGTTTTGATGGTTTGAATGACAAAACGATTAAAGGACTAACTTGTTGGTTTAAGATTGTGAGCATGTTTTCATTCTAAATGTTCATGAAATAATATTGTTTCACATATTGATGAACATGACATAGCTCACAATGATGATATCAAATAAGTATGTGATCTCATGATGAATATTGGATGGTCAATGACAAGCAAAGCTTGGTCAACAAATGAAGAGATCATCAAGACAGATACAATGATATACAAATGAATATTGCAAGGCTCCATATGTACATGTTCAAAAGACAAGAGCATATGATTACATGTTGGTCATACTATTGGAAGCTTGCAACTTGTGTGACATTCTTTATCAATCAAGAACAAGCATTTGAAGAAAAAAGATTCAAGTGGAAATTCGTTATTGATGTGCAAAGCTTAACTCAATGAGGCAAGGGTAAGTGGTGAAGAAACCAACCGAGATGACTAGAGCGAGGGACTAAGCAAGCTTTGGTTAAGCGACGGCTTGAGACCATGTGCGTATTGCTAAGGTGAAGTGGCTAGTATCCGTGGGGTTCTCGAAGTATCATACCTAAGTCTCAAAGAGAAGAGCAATGCGATGCATCATGTATGTTATGGTTGTTAAAATGGAGTGACTTAAGGATTCAAGTGCACACTTTCATGAATGATGGAAAATCCAAAATCACGGGCTCAAGTATGGATGTGCTCAAGATGATAGGCAATGTTGAATGTCCCAAGAATGAGAAAGAGAAAGTATGGCAAGATTGAAGTGATACAAAGCTCAAGTGGTTGACAGAGCAACAACTAGTTTTTGTTAGTGGGGTATTTATACCCCTCAGCCCTCTCCTTCGAGGGTTGTTGGTTCTTGTGCATTCCTGAGCTCCCCAAAGCCTTTCTACTAACCAGTAAGCTCTCCCCAACCACTCTTTGTGAGTTGTGCTAACTAGATTGTATATCCTAGTGTTGGGTTGAGAGAGAGATCTTGTGTGAGCTAAAGTGAGCAATAGAGAGCTGCAGAGAGCATATCATAGTTTGAGCACTTGTGGTTGAAGTCTACGCAACTCGTGAAGCATTTGTTACTCTTGGAGGTGAAACCTAGACGGCTAGGCGTCACCAGCTAGCTCCCAAGGTGTGGTGAGCAGCGGCAAGTTTGTAAGGGCGTTGATCTTGCCCCCTTGGTGGAAAGGATCAAGATAGTGAAGCGAGGATTGGTTGGAATACACCAAGCTCAAGGGATCAAGTTGAAAAAGACTCAAGCCCAATGAGGTCCTCAACGGAGATGTAGGATTCGCTGTGGTGAATCTGAACTTCGGTGAAACAAATCCTTGTGTCTCCATTTGGTTTGTTTAGGTTACCTCACTCTCTAGCATTTATTTGTTAATTCCGCATCGATCTACTTGGGTGTGTTATTTTTGTGTGCGGTGTCTTGTTAGAAGTACTTGAAAACATCTGCAGAAGTTTACACCAAGTTTGGTATGAGCTAGAGCTCAAGGAGGGAAGAAACTCTGATCTTGTGTGTTGTCTGATGGGGACCGGTCTGACCGATTGAAATCTTTTCAGTGTGTTCCAAGTGTTAGACCGGTTTGACCGGTCTACCAAACCGGTCTGACCGGTTTGTGTGCTGACTTTTGCAATCAAGTTTGTAATTTGCAGAAACGCCTATTCACCCCCCCCCCTCTAGGCGACATTAAGGTCCTTTCAATTGGTATTAGAGGTTGGACTCACATTCAAGATTAACCGCCGTGAGGAAAAGATGTCGACATCTTGTGAGGTATCATTTGATCCTCTAACTTTAGATGGCTCAAACTACTCCTCTTGGTCAGCTCATGTACTTAATGTTTTAAGGACCATGGGTCCTTCCTTTGAGCGTGCTGTCAAAATGAGTATTCTCCCCAAGGACTTTGATGATTTGTCAAAATTGTCAAACGAGGAAAAGGAATGCTTGTTTTGCAACTGTCATGTTATTGATCTCTTGTTTGAGAATGTGGACAGAGATCTTTCAGACTCCATACAAGAGGAAAAAATAAATTGCGAAAGACACGACTTGATGCACATCGTCTTTGGAAGTTTATTGAGGCAATATGCGAAGAAGATAGTGATGATGAAGATCAAGAAGAAGAAGAAGAAGAGGAATCACTGGAGGAGTATGCTACTGCAGAAACCTATACTCATCCTCTCATGACTCCTCTCGAAGATCAAGCAGCAAAAGTAGAAAAGTCTGATGGTTCCCTGTTGGAATCGGTCAGACCGGTCCATGTGGCCGGTCAAACCGGTTTGACCAGGAAAAGGAGTAAAGAAAGCAAGAAGAGCTCTCGAAGGCGATCAAAACAAGCTCAAGTATGAACAAGGCCCTCATCTTCCAGTGATGATGGTCACACATGCTTGATGGCCAAAACCAAGAAAGAAGATGCCCATGGAGGTGATCAAATAAAGGCATTCAAGAAGGAGCTTGAGAGTCTCAAGCTCAACTATGCCTCCTTGGTAAGCAAGTCAGAAGTCTTCTCCACAAATTCGTTGTCTCGGTTAGATTCTTTGGAGAAGGAAAATCAAGTACTCAAAGCTAAATTAGAGAAGCTCTCAAGCAATCATGTAAATCTACAAGGAACTCATATGGAACTTGAAAAGTCCTATAAGAAGCTTGTGGGCTCACATGCTTTGCTACAAATTGATCATGAAGTTATGGTTACAACGGTAAAACTCTATGAACCTCATACACACACTTGCACATGCTCACTTGATAAAACTATGTTATCTTGTGATAAACCTTGTTGCTCCCAAGCAACCAAATCTTGTGTTGAGCATATTGTTGCAGGGTCTTGTGATGACTTTATTATGTAAGAAAATGATGAACTCAAGCGAGAAGTTGAAAAGCTCAAATTGGAGTTGACCAAGTTGAAGAGCAAAGAACAAGAGCAACCTTCTCAAGATAACCGTGATATCATGGTGAAGAAGCTTGAGAGGGGATCAAATGTCACTTTCTCAGCTCTCCAAAAAGATCAAATCAAGAAAAGAAAGATTCAACCAAAGGAAGAATATCTTGTTCAAGTTAACAAATCAAACAAGGGATACAACACATCTATGTGTCCAATAGAATTCAAGAACAAGATGAAGCTCACAAGAGAAGAAAGATATAGAGCATGGACAAGGGCATGCTTTAGATGCAAACAAAAAGGTCACTTAATTGCAGCAGTCTAATTCCTCAAAGTGAGGTGGACACTGGCCGAGCCGGTCAGACCGGTTGGACTAGACCGGTCAGACCGGTTGGTGCCCAGGGAGCCCAACCTCACTCCTGCAAGAGCAAGCAAGAGTCAAAATCTTTCATGAAGCCTGTTGTAAAGCAAGTAGAAGATGCAAAGGTCAATAAAGGGACTAAAAGAATCAAACATCGCACTTGCTACACATGTAGAAAGAAGGGATATGTCGGTAAGGATTGCCCTAAAGGTAACTTGGCTAAATCAACGCTTGTCCATTATGATTTTACTAAGCTTGGGAAGGACAAAGTTGGTACTTGTGCTATTAGAGTGATTGATATTCCTCAAACTAGCATAAGGGCCATTTGGGTTCCCAAGCACCTTGTGACTAACATTAAAGGACCCAACAAGATTTGGCTACCAAAAGGTTCGTGCTGAGCTTGCAGGATAATGGAGATGCATTGGAAACTTGGTTGGTGAAATAAAGCAACATCACTTAAGTAACAACCAAGCAAAGCTACATTGATGAAATCACTCTTCCAATGACATCTCGGTAACCTGTGCTACCTGTCACACCAGAGTCATTTTCAGTTCTTGGAGAACAAGAGTGGGTCACAATTCTTGGAGTTGTGAGATACTTGGAAGTGACTTTGGTTAAAATTCTAGTTATCCATCTCTTTGTGCCATGTGATGCTTTTAATGTCTCTCTAGTAGAGAAATCTCTTGTCTTGAAGTGCAGAAAGAAAATCATTGGTAAAGACCTCTCACAAGACAAGATACATGACAATCACCTAAGTCAGCCTATTTCTGACCAAACCGGTCTGACCGGTTAGGCAGACCGGTCTAACCTGTCTGGCCCAGAGTTGACTGACTTTGTGTTGAAAAGTGAGAAAAGCTCATCTATGCAAAATCTTGAAGGTTGATCTCACTTATGGCACAGTTTTGGGTACATATAAAATGACAGTAAGCACTCTAAGCACAAATTTCAATATTCCATATTATTCTTGTGCTTTGGCCTAGTTTGTGAATAAGCGCTCCCATGTCTTTAATTAGATAAAGTGCTTTGCTTAAAAGATATTCAAAATCTTGAGCACTGATTTAGGGGGAGCTTATTCTCAAACTTGTGTCACCTTGGGACTAACAATTTTTTCTAGTGAATTTGTAGTCTCATAAGAGAAAGTTGAACTCTCTCAAAGTTGGCGTATGCTATGATGAAATTAAATGAAAATGATAACTTGCTCATATACATTCCTTGTTTGAGTTACTAACTCTTGCATAGCTAGTCTCCATGATATAGTTTAAATTCCTTGAGTTAGACTTAATTGACCAAGTTAGTGCATGTGAACTTGCCTTCCACACATCCTTACATGTGCACTAATAATTAAGGAGTTTAGCCTATATTATGAGGTTTCATCTTTAATGATCCTAATTCTTTCTACAAAAAAAGGGGTCACTAGGGAGAAACTAGAAGCTTGTGCAATTAACCTTGTTTGCTCTCTTGTGTTGTGATTTAAATGGAAATATCAAATGAGAGCAAGTGAACTTTATTTCCCATAATTTTGCACAATGCTTACAACTAAACGACAAAGGTATGTGCTCGTGAACTTATACCTTTGTGCATCCAGGCACCTTTATCGCGCTAGTGTGAGCATCTTCATGCTTTTTGTGGCATAGGATAGTTTATTTAAAATGCCACTAGCATGATAAGAAGTGTGAGTTTCTAGGTAGAATTTGGCTGTTAGTCTTTGTGACCCAATTGATCCACATGTGACTATAGTTATTTGTGATTGATTGTTGGCTAGTCACAAGTGGTGAAATTAACTCGAGTCCATAAATCCAAATCTATATCTCTTCTTCTTGGAAGTATCAAGAAAATCTTGAATATTGGACTTTGCTTATCTATCATCATTACTTTCCAATAATATACAAAGAACTTCCAAGTGAAATACCTGTTGGAAATTCCTTCCCTATCCTAAATTCAACTCAGCCTAACTGTCTGGGGGCAACCGGTCTGACCGGTTGACCCGACCGGTCTGACCGGTCACCCCTGGCAGTTACCCTTTTTACCCCTCGAGTAAAACATTGAAAACCTTATCCTTTCACCCTCCACTGACAGCCTTTCATCCTCTTCACCGTGCCTCTCTCAAACCCGAGCTCCAAGCCCCTCCATTAGCAATTTGAGGATTCAACCAAGGAAAAGGTGATTTATTTGGGGGATTTGAAGCTCTTCACCGATTTGACCGGGTTCCCAAGCCGGTCACACATCCTCCCCATCGAAATCGCGCTCTAAAGGTACGATATGGCTTATTTTTCATCAATCTACTCATCTAGGCTATAGATTCAAATTTCCCTTGGTAGAACATCTTCTGCAACATCATAGAATCTATTCCTAGGAGATCATTCAATTTCGTTGGCTACATTGGATGGATTCAAAATCTAGGGTTGGACTGGGTCGACCGGTGTGACCGGTCAACCAGACCGGTTTGCCCAGTGGAGCCCTAGAATATGTACTCGTGCAATGTGATCAACACATCTTGTCCTAGAAACACCCTTAGCTTGTATCTGGTCTTCATGTCAAACCTTAGTTGCTAGCTTGGCAAAATTTAGAGAGCTTAGGTCCAATCTGTGTGAGACCGGTCTGACCAGTCTGGCACAGAAAGGCTCTAAGCTTTCTGAATTTTTGATCTTATCAATTCCCAATCATATCTGAAATGAACTGAGTTTTCAAAATGAAATCCCGACTCCCTGTATCGTCGTGATAGTCGCTGGATCAGTAGCTATCACATACAGAACTCATTCCAGGCAGTAAACATAGTCATTCTTCGATTAACATCATTCAAGGGTTTAATTATTACATAAATCCATAGAATTTGTAGTACGGGTCCCTTACAAGCCACTTGGGCTAAATCGAGCAATCAGAAAGTGGAAAGCGATAACTAATTCTTCGGGCCATCCTTCATCTCGAGCATCTCCTCCACAGGCATCCTGAGCGTAGCACCAACTCTAGTCATCGTACCACCCGTCGTCGGTGGGGTTGTACTCCGGGTCCATCCCTACATCGTACCATTCTATCCCCAAGGAGTGGGATAGGTCCACGTCACCATCCGTATGCAAGCTTTAAGTGGACTATTCTAAAGGTATTACAAACAGATCAAGGAAAGGCAAAGGTTTCCTACGCAATGCATATAACAATAAGTCATCCATATTGCCTCGACACGGGCCATACTGGCACTCCAGGTCCCGGGTCACTCACACCTCCAAAACCCACCAAGTCGGTGCGAGAACTCCCACTCCTCACACCTCAACTGCCTCCAGCAGGAAAACAAGTCTAGAGGGAGGTAGAAACCAAGTAACACTAACTATGAAGGCGAAGCCGGATCAAGAGTTGTACATGACCGAGTACACGGCTATATGTATAGTTTTCACCCTGCAGGGGTTGTACACCTGTACCCACTCGACTCGAAGCCAACCAGGAGCAAGCCATCTAACTCTGAGACACCGGTCAACGAAACTAGCTGCAACGGCCCCCATCCTGCCTTCCCGGGTCTGGGATGCTTCCTCCCGCAAGAGGTCACCCCGGGATTGTGATGCCTTCTACAACGGGTCCCGCAAGAACATGCAATTCAGGGGACGTGAGGTCAGCACCTCCTCCCCTTACACTGATGCCCTATCCTCCTACAGGCATGGTGTCGCGCGTCACTAGCTCGGATCGGATCTGCCCTCATAACAGAGAAGTGGTGTGCACGTTTGACATAGTTACGTCTCTAGGTCCACCAACTCGGGCCTTAATCGCTAAGGCGAGTATCTTCCACAAAGACGTCTTCGCCGCAACGGTCCGTCGTTGGCACCCATCACAGGTATAGCCCTCCAAACTGCTCCAATCGTGCCGAAGGACCAACATCCCGAAGGATATGTACCTGCCACAGATACTCCGTAGGAAGTGCCCAACGCACATCCCAAGCCCTCGATCAGAGATCGAGTTAAGTTTAACTCGCCCAAGCTAGATTCCTATCCCCCAACTCCTCACAAGAATCTCCACACACGCCAAGACTATAATCACACAACTCATGCACAACAAGGGGTACAAGGAATCAGGTCAAACAAGGGCTATGCAGGTTTATCTCATAAAAGCATCTCAGTAGCAATAGCAATCTAACAAGCATGTCTACTAGGTAGTCAGATCATAGATGGGCATGAACCTAGCGTCTCCTCAAGGTACTCCTGCTCCTCCTGGAAGTCCTGAGCGTCGTTCAGCTCCCCGACGTCGTGTCCTATTCGTAAATACGTATAAATATAGGGGCCAAAGAGCAAAAGTGCACAAAAGTATCCAAAAGAAGGTCCAAATAACTCAATTCTTATTCTAAAGGGTATATCATGATTTTAGATGAATTATGAAACTTGTTTCATTATTTTTGGAGGTCTGGTTGATTTATTATGAATTTTTAAAGGTTAAAAGCATTTCTAAAAATAATAAATGAATTTTAGAAAAGAAAAACACACAGCAGTGACACGTGGTGTCACAAGAGCGTGCCACGTGGCATGCTGACATCAACATGACATCACCGTGGGGTCGGCCAGGGCTGACGTCAGCACGGGTCCTGCTGACATCAGCGTTGACTGGTCAAATATTGACCAGTCAATGGTCAACGGGTCCATGGTCAAAGGGTCCACCTGTCAGCCTCAGCCAGAGGATGACACGTGGGGCCCGCGGGTCAGATTATCGGAAAAAGGAAAACAAGACCGGGTCCTTGGGCTAGTTTTCAAACAGGCCGGCTCGTTGGCCCGTTTAGCTCGGCTAGGTTCGATCGGGTCGGCTCGGTCCATGGCGCAACAGGCCGGCTCGGGTCCGGCTTAAGCTAACGGGCTGGTTAGCTGGCTCGGCTTAGTTAGGAGGCCGGCTAGCTCTTGCGCTTGACATGCTGGCTCGGGCGGCGTTCCCTCCTCCTCCTTCTTCCTAGGCTGGCGCGGCCCGTTTGGCCCAGTCCGATCCGGTTTGCCTCCTCCTCCTCCTCCCGCTGCCGCTGACGAGTGGGGCCTTCCTATCGGACGCTCCTTCTCACTGACATGTGGGTCCCGGCGGTCAGCGTTTCCCCAGATCCGATGTGGATCGCCCGGATCCGGTGCAGCTCAGCACCGTGTGTGCGCGTGTGTGCGAGCGCGGGCGAATGCACGCAGAGTGCTCGGCAGAACGTCGTAGTGGCCCCTGCGTACGCCGCACCGCAACGTCGCTGCGTGGCTGCGGTGACCATGGCTGTGGCGTGGCCATGGCGGGTCCGCGCGGGTCCGGCGAGGTCGTGGGGGCGACGTAGGCGTGCGCGACGTGTTCGGGTCATGCCCGTGCGTGCAAGTGTGCACGTTCGTGCGACTGCGAAGCCCTGGCAACCCAATGCCGCGGCGGCGTGACGCCGGCGAGCAAAGCGGCGGCGAGTCTCTGGTCGCCGTGGTGTTCGCACGCGTGCGTGCATCCCTGGCGCCCCAGGGCCGCAGCACGGCCGCCCGTGTGCGCGGGGCACCAGTAGCCTGGGCCTGCAGCACTGGAACGGCGGCGAGGGTCGGGTGTTCGGTCGACGGCGGTTTGCGGTAGAGCTGCAGCGGCGCATCGGGCTCCTACAATCGTAGCACACAAGGGGGGGCAAGGGTGGTTCCTTTTGCTCGCTAAAGGATGGCTCATCGGTCGGTGCCGGCACCAGGGGAGAGCGTTGGGGAAGGGGAACGACGGTGGCTCACCGGTGGGCTCGAGGGCGGAAAGGCGACGCAGGGCGGCGGCGAGGCAGTGGCGAGCCGACGCAGGCAGGCTTGGGGACGCAGTGCTCGGGTGGCTCCTCTTCCTCCTCGCGGTCACCGGCGACCTCCTCCACCTCGCTGGTCTGCTCCTGCTCCCGATCTTGGCCCTCCTCCTTGAGCTCAAGCGGCGGCGGAAAGGGGGAAACCCTAACGGGGCTCCTAGGGTTTAATCGCGGCGGCTAGGGGCCTTTATACGGGCGGCTAGGGCTTGCAGCGGGCCCGGACGCCGAGGGGCGGCGATGGAGCTCGGGTCTGAGGTACGGGGCCCGTGGTGTCGATCCGGCGGCTGTAGGCTAGGGTCTTTGGCGCGGCGCGGGCGCGGGAGTTCGTGGTGACGTCGGCGGGCGAGCGGGGTTCGCGGCGGGCTCCCTGCGAGGCGGTTGCGACCCTTGTCGCGGAGCGAGGCGGCGGGCGACGCGCGGTGGGGCGAACTGCAGGAGTGTGAGGGGAGAGTGGTTGGGGGAGGAAGGTAAAGCTAACATGTGGGACCCACATGTCAGCGTCTGGGTGAAGGAGAGAGTAGGGGTGCGCCGGGTGTACAGTGCTGGGCACTGGTGTGCTGGGTTGGGCCAGCTTCGCGAGCCGTGCGGGCGCTCGGGGCAGGCCGGCGGGGCAGGGTTAGCAGGCCGTCGGCTGGGTAGGTTAGGTGGGCTGGATTAGGCTAGTCAGTGGGTTTAGGCCCGGTTAGCTAGGGTTAGGTTAGTTAGTTAGGTTTTGAATTCAATTTAATTGGCCCAAATCAAATTGAATTCCACTCAATTCACACAATCAAAAATCCAAAAATAAATTCCAACAAACACAAACAATGAGCTTCAATAAATTCCAAATAAAATCCAAAAGAACTCACACAAACAATATGTAACTTATTTTTTTGTTTCTTTTATTTTCTAAGAATAAAGAGAGAAATAGAATCACTCTTAGGGTTTTCTAGTCTGTTTTTACAAGCACACAAAAAGTTTTAAAAATTTCACAATTTTGCACTAGTAACATGCTAGCAAAATGTTGGGATGTTACAATATCCAATCTGTTCCTGTGGTCTGGCTCTCAGTTTTCTCATCTTGTGAACCCAGGATCAGCAGCAGAATGCCTAGAAAGTATGAGAGAAGGACAAAGCGTCGCCTTGATTCACCACAAGATCCAAATGAGGGTGGATCAAGCCATACAGATGTGGGCAGTGGCAGAACTTTGAGAACAAGAGGACGGAAAAGGGCACCTTCAGGTGACATTGAAGAGGAAAGCAATGGGAGCTCTAGTGATGATGAGGTTGAGGATGAAACCTTTAGAGTTGAGCACAGGATAGGCAAGGGTCCAGCAGAGGGTGATGACAGGGAGGATGAAGAAGAAGGTGTTGTTGGTGCTGATGGTAGTGATGATGATGAGGGTGATGGCAGCGAGGATGAGGCTGCAAATGATGATAAACCTCCTATTATCAACAGGCCACGATATCCGTTTGGGAGGGCCCCAACAAATTATTTTGGGGATGGCATGACTGAAACAGTGAAGAGATTGAGAAGACAAAATCCATATAATGAGCCTAAGACAGCAAGAGGTGCTAGGTTTTGGACTCCCTTTCAGCAAGATTTTTATACCACCGTCATTCTGAAGAAGTCCAAGATCACACATGAGGCACAATATGTGGATTGGGAGTATATGGCTAGAAAGAATGATCCTATCTTTGATCAAGTAATAGCCGCTTGTGCTGAAAAGAGAATCAAGCATCTCATGGGATTCAAGCACAGTTGGAACAGGGAGATCATTGTACAATTCTATGCTACAGTGTACTTTGGGTAGTATCAGAATGAGAGAGCCATGTTTTGGATGACGAAGGAGGAAAGATATCATATCACTTTTCCAACATTTGTCTCTCAAGTCCGTCTTGGAGATGATGACATTAACTATCCCAAGCTTCATGATGAGGGTGTGCTTGAGTCAAAGGAAATGCATTTTATGTACCCTCGGAACTGTAGAGGAGATTGGGGGAAGGTTAAGAGTCTCTACACATAATATAGCATTCTAAACCGGCTGTTTAGAAAGACTCTCACACCTAGAGATGGAAACACGTCCGATGTGACGTTGTTTCAAAGAAATTTGATGGCAGCCATGAGACCGGGAGCACCTCAGTTCAGTGTTGGGGACTTCATTTGGCAAGAGATCAAGAACGAATCAGAAAATCCTCAAAAGATTTGCAGCTATAGTCCTTACATCATGTATGTGATCAAGAAGACAACCGGAATAACCTTTCCTAGTGATGTGAGCCACAAGCCTTTGAGGCCCCCTGTGACCAAGACTCCTAGAATCCCATCTCCACCAGCTTCAGTAGATGAAGAAGAGGAAATTCGGCAAGAGGAGCAGCAGCTGCCTGACACTCAGACTGGAGCTGGTCTGACTGGTTCCCCTGACCGGTCTGACCAGTTCAGATCTGGGCAGCACAGCCATTCACACTGACAACATGAGAAGCCCTCCTCTCAAATCAAAAAGATTATCAGCTTTCTTGTTGGTATGTGCAAGAGTCAAAGAGACATTGAGGTTGAGCAGCAAAGGTAATGGAGAGCAAGCAAGAAGGAAAGAGATTCAATCAAGATGATGCACAATTATATGAATCTTCAGCCTCCACGTTCTCCCATATCTCCTACACCTCCAGAGGTAGAGGTAACTTCAGTTGAAGACAGGCTTGGTGGATATTTGTCATCCGGATACTTTGATCAATATGGTAGCATGTTTTATCCATCACATGGACCTCAAGATAGAGGATACTTTGGCAGTGGCTCAGCTGATCACTTCTCTTCAGTCATCTATGGTCAGCCACCGCCTACATATGCAGCACCACCTCCACCACCTTATGGAGATATTCCTAGTTCATCTCTTGGAGCTGCTAGCTATCAAGGAATGCCACCTCCTTCACAGCCTCATCGTCCTTCAGCGGCCGATCAAATGGCAGCAAATTTGGAGGCATCTGTCTTTGGTCCTCCTCCCGGTACGTCTAGCAAAGCCATTCCCTCTCTCAATTCCTCGCTAGGCGTAGCCCCTACTTCTCTTGAAGCCACCACTCTGCCTGAAAATGCTTATCTCACTTCAAATGTTTGGCTAGATCCAAATCAAGAGCATCAATGGGATATTGCCACTCCGTCAGACAATGGAGATGATCAGTAGCTTCTCCTCAGGGCCTTTATGGCGATAGATGACAAAGGGGGAGAAGTATGGATTAAAGCTTAGAAGAGGAAGAAGAGAAAGGAAGAAGAACAAGTTCAGCTGCTGTCTGTCAGGACTAGACCGGTCTGACCGGTCTGTAAACCGGTCTGACCGGTCTGTAGTTTCTTTTCTCTGAACTTGGATCTGTAATAATTCAAAATTCTATCTTTGTGGACTTGAGGACTTGTAATGTGTGCTGCTGTGTGTATTAAACTTATTTATGCTATCTAAGTGAACTTGTGTTAGTATGTTGTGCATGATGGAATGATGTAATGTTTTCATGAGGGTCTGTCAGGAGCAGACCGGTCTGACAGGTCTACCCAACCGGTTTGACCGGTTGGCACCTGACAGCCATCTTTTTCTTCATTCTTATTGAAGTGAATATCATATCATGCGCATCACGTATTTTATCTGTTGACACATACACATTGTTTGGATTCTGAGATATAGGGAGAGCTCCCATTTGATTTCTTCCTTATGTGCACTTGGCATATGAGGCCATGTTTGAAATTCAATTCAAAGCACATATTAAGGGGAGCTCATGATATATCTAAGAATTTGAAGTTTCTTATTTGATTCATTTGTAAGCTTTAATCGGGTTGTCATCAATCACCAAAAAGGAGGAGATTGAAAGAGCATCTAGGACCCTAAGTGGGTTTTGGTGGTTTGAATGACAAAATGATTAACGGACTAACTTGTTGATTTAAGATTGTGAGCGGGTTTTCATTCTAAATGTTCATGACATAATATTGTTTAACATATTGATGAACATGACATGGCTCACAATGATGATATCAAATAAGTATGTGATCTCATGATGAATATTGGATGGTCAATGACAAGCAAAGCTTGGTCAACAAATGAAGAGATCATCAAGAAAGATACAATGATATACAAATGAATATTGCAAGGCTCCATATGTACATGTTCAAAAGACAAGAGCATATGATTACATGTTGGTCGTACTATTGGAAGCTTGCAACTTGTGTGACATTCTTTATCAATCAAGAACAAGCATTTGAAGAAAACGATTCAAGTGGGAATTCGTTATTGATGTGCAAAGCTTAACTCAATGAGGCAAGGGTAAGTGGTGAAGAAACCAACCGAGATGACTAGAGCGAGGGACTAAGCAAGCTTTGGTTAAGCGACGGCTTGAGACCATGTGCGCATTGCTAAGGTGAAGTGGCTAGTATCCGTGGGGTTCTCGAAGTATCATAACTAAGTCTCAAAGAGAAGAGCAATGCAATGCATCATGTATGTTATGGTTGTTAAAATGGAGTGACTTAAGGATTCAAGTGCACGCTTTCATGAATGATGGAAAATCCAAAGTCACTGGCTCAAGTATGGATGTGCTAGAGATGATAGGCAATGTTGAATGTCCCAAGAATGAGAATAGGAAAGTATGGCAAGATTGAAATGATACAAAACTCAAGTGGCTGACAGAGCAACAGCTAGTTTTTGTGAGTGGGGTATTTATACCCCTCAGCCCTCTCCTTCGAGGGCTGTTGGTTCTTGTGCATTCCTGAGCTCCCCAAAGCCTTTCTACTAACCAGTAAGCTCTCCCCAACCACTCTTTGTGAGTTTTGCTAACTAGATTGTATATCCTAGTGTTGGGTTGAGAGAGAGATCTTGTGTGAGCTAAAGTGAGCAATAGAGAGTTGCAGAGAGCATATCATAGTTTGAGCACTTGTGGTTGAAGTCTACGCAACTCGTGAAGCATTTGTTACTCTTGGAGGTGAAACCTAGACAGCTAGGCGTCGCCAGCTAGCTCCCAAGGTGTGGTGAGCAGCGGCAAGTTTGTAAGGGTGTTGATCTTGCCCCCTTGGTGGAAAGGATCAAGATAGTGAAGCGAGGAGTTGTTGGAATAGACCAAGCTCAAGGGATCAAGTTGAAAAAGACTCAAGCCCAATGAGGTTCTCAACGGAGATGTAGGATTCGCTATGGTGAATCTGAACTTCAGTGAAACAAATCCTTGTGTCTCCATTTGGTTTGTTTAGGTTACCTCACTCTCTAGCATTTATTTGTTAATTCCGCATCGATCTACTTGGGTGTGTTATTTTTGTGTGCGGTGTCTTGTTAGAAGTACTTGAAAACATCTGCAGAAGCTTTACATCAACTTTGGTATGTGCTAGAGCTCGAGGAGGGAAGAAACTCTGACCGGTCACCCCAACCGGTCTGACTGGTCTACCAAACCGGTCAAAACCGGTTTGTGTGCTGACTTTTGCAATCAAGTTTGTAATTTGCAGAAACATCTATTCACCCCCCTCTAGGCAACGTCAAGGTCCTTTCACTATCGCCGCGCCTAGACTTTGCATGTATTGAAACGCCTGCTCCAGTTTCAGGCGTTCGGCCTCCTGCTGTCACCGAAAGTCTTGCTCCATCCTCTCGCGGTGCGACGCCGGGGGCGGGCCGGTGGCGCGGCACACGGAGAGGCACGACCCGCCGGGCGCCGGTGGCGCGGCCGCAGCGGGGCAGCGCGGCGGCAACCACAGGGCGCCGCTGGACTGCTGCCGCGGTGGCCTGGCCACGGGGCAGCGGTGACCCGGCCGCCGGGCGGCACGCCCGCTAGCGCTGGCTTGCTGCCGCGGGGCGGCGGGGCCCCAGACGCCGAGGGAAGGCGGCCCGGACTCGGGCCAGTGGCGCGGCGCGGGGCAGCGGACCCGGACGCGGGGCGGCGGCGGCGTGGCGTGGTGGCGACGCGGGGGGGCAGCGGCGGTGCGTGTGCGTGTGTGGAGTTGTGTGTGTGGGGGGGGGGGGGGGCGGGTGGCAGGTCGGCGCGGCATAAGTCCTAGGGAGCCGTTTGCCGTGTGCCCCGATCTAGGATGCATGGCAAAGCCCCTTTGCCGTGTGTCCTAGACCTAGGCCCACGGCAAACACAGTTTTTTTTAATAAGATTATGAATTCCATCTTTCTTCTTCGCAATCCTATATTTAATAAAAAAACTATATAAGTATGTTGCAACAATCCTTGAATAATTAATGTTTCGGTCCTCTATGGAAAAAATCGTTATTTCATGTTATTGCATGTCCTATATCAACTCATCATACATATAGTCAGTTTCATAAGTTGTTTTTACGAAATTTAATCCAATGTACAAATTACCTCAACAAAGTCAATAACATTGATCACTATACATGAAAAAATCTATTATTCCATGTGTTTGAAACTCAATTTCAATTTGTATCTACATTAACTCGATCAAGCGTTTATTCCTTTACGTGTATAACTAATTTTGATTGAAAGATCTTTAAATACACCTTGACAAAGTCATTTAACAATTCAAGTTTGATGATTCTACGAAAAAATTCATTATTTCATGCAATTATAGGTCAATTTCAATGTCCATGACATCATATAGTTTAATTGAAAAAAAAATAAAATTTATCAAACAGAAGCGAAAAATAACCAAAATTTGGCATTAATCAAATAAAGCTGTTTGTTGCATATAGAAAAAGTTTTGAAGTCAAACCCCAATTCGCCCGTTACTTTGACTCGAAATCTGAACGGCTCTTTCTCGACTCTACGGATCTTCTCCACAAATGCTTCGATTTGTGAGGAGCGTAATCTTCCAAATTTTTTACCACAGCATCCATGTATGAAATCATGATATCATGACAAATTTTATGATTTTTAAACTTTGTTTGGTTTTTATAGAATTTTAAACCGATTTGGGCACACGTTCGTGGTCATGGTTCGTGAGCAAGGTGTTCAAAATTCCCTTCCATTTGATGAATACGGACTCACATTGAACTCAACTACGTAAATATTATTTTTTGATTCATTTTATTCCATTATTCGAAATAATTGCAGTTCAAATTTGACTCATGCGCAAAAAATCCGATTAATGAAATAAACTGATTAAATATAGCAAAAGGTCCAAAAAATATATCAAAACTTAACATGGAATATCAAGAACAGTTTGTGGATAAAAGAAAAGGTTAGAGGGGCTGTCACACCGTGAAATTGTTGAATTTCAGGATGTGATTAGAAAAAAAAAATAATAAAGCAATGATTTTCTCATAATTATATAAAAATTTCAACTTTATTTTCTTTACAGAAAATCTAGTATAAAAAAAATAAATAATTGTCTTTCTGAATTAAATAAAATGGTTTTATGTATGTTGCATTCATGTTGCTGCATTGGTTTTTATTTGTTTGCGTGTTTGAGTCTGAAAAATAAAAATACCCAAAAACTACCCTAAAATCTTTTTTTCTCTCTTCCATATCTCTTTTGGCTCACACCATCTTTCTCTCTCTCTTTCCCTTCTTCCAGCCCGGCCCAAAACCTCTCCCTCTCCTCTTTTTCTTTTCTCTCCCCACGGCCCAAACAGCCCAACCGGCCCAACCCATCCCTCTCTCCCTTCCCCTCCCTCTCTCTCACTGCCACCATGGACCCATGTGTCGGCGCCATCCCCTACCTCCCGCTCCCACCTTCCTTCTTGCGTCACCGGCGCCTTCCTTTCTCCCCCCCCCAAGACCTCGCCGCGAATCTCGCCGCCCGCGCCCGCCCCACTTTCCTTTCTTCTTCCTCCCGCTCCTCTCTCTTTCCTTTCCACCGCGACACCAGATGTGTCCGTCGCCGTCGCCCGTCGTCCGCGCCTCCCTCCCCTTTCCTTTTCCTCCTCACCCCGAATCCAGTTCGCCCCCGCGCCGTCGCCCGCGTCTCCTCCTTCCTTCCCCGCGACGCTGGCCTACCAAAATGTCGTGGCACGCGCTTCCCCGGGCGACCCGCCCCTTTCCTTCGCGGGCGACCGCAACAATTCCACCGCGTCAATCTCGGCCGCCGCGTGAGCCGCCGCCTTCCTTTCCCCGGCTGCTCTGCCTCCTCTCCTCCCCTATAAAACCAGCGCCAGAACCCCTGCCCCTCTTCTTCCACCCCGCACCGTCACTGGCCTCGTCTTCCCCTCCGCACCGTCGCACGCCGCTGGAGGAACGCCGCCGCCCCGTGTCGCGCCCCTCCGTCGACTCAACGTCCCTCTGTTTCTCTGTCGTCTTCAACCCCCGCAAGACTCTCGCAAGGAAGTAAGCACCACGTCGCTCCCGTTTTCCCCCTCCCTCTCGCTCTCTTGCCCCGGCAATTTCTCGCCGGAGCTCTTGCTCCCCCCGCCGCCGTGGCCGCCGGTCTACGGTCGCCGCACGGTCGTCCCGTGACCCCCACCACTTTCGCGGTGCCGCCCTCTCTCTTCCTGGCCTAACCCCAGCCTGAATCGAGCCCCGGAACACTGGATTCGGTGAGCTCCGGCCGTCCGCCGCCGCCCTTGCTCGCCGCCGGCGCCCAGCGCCGCCCACCGATTCGCCCGACCCTTTACCCCACCGATTCGCCCGACTCTTTACTCCGCCGAGTCGACCCGACCCTTACTCTGCCGCCCGATCTAGATCTAACAGCCAGAACAGATCCCAGCCGCGTCCGATTCGCCCGACCCTAGCCGTCCCCAGAACTTTTGCAGAAAAGCCCCTAGGTTTTCCAGAAATCAAGCCGCAGTCCAGATCAGTAGAAAAATAATTAGAGTTGAGCCCTTTCTTTTCTGTCCCGACCCCTGACCTTTCTAGAATTAGTATCTGCCGTCCAGGATCTCCAGTTTTGAACCCCAACCCTTTGTTTAAGGTTTAATTATGTTTTAGCCCTTGATTTCTTCAGATTTAGCCTCTGGAAGTTCAGTTTCTTCGCAGATAAGTCCCTGAAGCCTTGTTTTAGCCCAACCTTCGTCGTTTTAGCTCCGTTTCGACTCGTTCTTGTTGTGTTAGTCTTCTAAAACCCTAAGTTACCGTTTAGTCGTGTTGTTGTACCTTAGTTCCTGTTTTTAAATTAAATATAGATTTAATTTGATTAAAGTTCTCTCACCTAGTTTTTCTAATTAAAATCTACCTAGGTCTTTACCTCCGGTTTTCATAACTAATGTCAATTCAATTAATACCAACTCAAATGTGTTCTAAATATAATTTGTTTAGTTGAACACCAAATATAAAGTTATGCGTTTAGGTGCTCTCACAAGTTTTCTTTCTAATTAATTGTTAATTAGTGTAATTTGTACATAGACAATCATAAATGAAATATGACTAAGTTCTACTCCGCTTTTATAAATAAAAATATAATATAAGTTAATTATAATCAAGGATATTTTATTTTGAATATTTTTTTACATTTATTTTCTAATTAAAATAAATAAAACTTATTGTTCTTCTGTTTCTTTTATAATGCCAATCTTTTGATAGTTGTGTCTTTTCAACCCTAGCTCCATTTTCCGTATTTCTTGTGCTCTTGTAACCATAGCAGTGAGCCTTATCCTTTAGCACGCTCTTTTAAAAGCTTTTATTTTGTGATTGGTGTATTGTTCTTAGCTGTACTTGTTTGTTGTTTTGTATGTTTGTGCTCGATGTTTGCTTCGAGTAGAATGATCGCTGTTGAAGCTTGAAGATCAAGATGTCCAAGTAAGCAAGAGCTGAAGAGCAGTAAGAGTAGCTTTTCGTTGGAAAAAGGGAAGTGACCCTAACCATCCTTCTATCTATGCTTATTTACAAGAATACCATGTATTAATTGGAACGTGAAGAACCACCTAGGAAAACAGTACAACCACGAGGACTATATGGCTCTGGTCTTGGCTAAATAATTAGAGACTCTAGTTTGAAGCAGTCTTACCGAAAGGGCAAGGAGGGGGTCGGTGATTGGGGTATAGCCCAGTCCTCTTGGGGTAGCAGCCTTCGCTAAGGTGCTGACCATTAGGGAGGGTTATGGTACACGCTGCTACCAAAACTCTAGCGGACTACTTCTTATTAGAGAATCTTTGTAAAGGCCTCGTAGCGTCCCTATGCAATCACACCTCGGAAGTGTGGTATTGTGCCTAGCTAGCATAGCATGGTTGGGTCCAAAGATCTTTTGAACTTTTACGCGACTTGTGGTGAAAGTGTACAACCTCTGCAGAGTGTCTAAAACTGATATATCAGCCGTGCTCACGGTCAAGAGCGGCCTGGACCCTCACATGATTAATAAACTTAAAGATGGATTTAAATCGTTGCTCTGGTTATATCTTGTGGCCTTGCTGAGTACCAACCATAAGTTTACTCACCCTTGCTAACTACTGCTCACAAGGAGAAGGTGTGAAGTCTACTGAAGATGATGAAGAGTTCTAGGCGTACGCAACCCCCAGTCGTTTGTCTGTGAAGTTTGGAGCCTTCGTTTCCATAATAAGTGCATATCTCTGATAGTCTTTTAAGTCCTTATTTATGTTTCTTTACGTGATATTGTTGCTGTTATTCACTGATGATGTCACTATATGTATGGAACTTGATCCTGGTATACATATAGTTATGCATTCGTTTTTTCCTTAAACTGGGTGTGACAGGGGCAGATCTAATTTTTTTTGTAAAGTATGCCGTGTGCCAGGAAAAAGACGCACAACTGATAAAGTTTGCCGTGTGCCTACCCTAGCACACGGCAAAGGCTGACGGTCGGCCAACGGTCGTTACTGTCAGAAAGTTTGCCGTGTGCTAGGCGTTAGGCACACGGTAAATTGCCCCAGTTTGCCGTGTGCCCCCTTTTGCCGTTTGTTTTCACCTGCGGCACATGGCAACTTGGGCCTGTTTGCCGTGTGCCCCTTTTTACCATGTGCTTTTAACGGCGGCACACGATAAACAGTCTGTTTGCCGTGTGCCCGATAAATGACACACGACAAAGACTCTGGCACACGGCAAATAAGCCGTTTCCGGTAGTGCTAGTTCGATTTTGTAGTTAAAGGTTTGGATATATAAATGAACAAATGTTAGAGATTGTTCTACGATAATCCAGATGGAGTTCTCTAGAACCTGTCGAGACATCCAAGAGGTGGCACGCACGAGATATAGTTGTGCTGATGAGTCATTTCTGTCACAAGGGAGATATAATCGCGTGGAAAAAGTTATGGTTCCTACACATTCATTCACTAGATTCATCACAGAAGCACTAGGCATGGATTTGACAATCTTTTTTTTTCGCAACCATGCCTGAGCACGTTTTTCATTAAGAGGAGAAGAAAAAATTTTTACAACCGAATTGGTTTAGGAGAATAAACCAATCCGGGAAGGAAAATCAGAAGGAAAAACTATTACACGAACATTTGCGCGACCTGGGAGCCCACCCAACGCTACCATGGCTAGTTGTAAGTGTTTGTAGCCGGCCTGGTACCAGGAGACAACCTCATCCATGATTTTGGCTAACACCTCATTAATCAGATGCACACGGCAATCAAAAGTTCTATCGTTCCTCTCCTTCCACAATCAGATCTTCCTTAAATTCCAGTCTCAATCTGCAACCATTTGGGAACAGAAAAAGCTTCTCGTAATCACCCTCCCACATAATATGCCCCAATTAAAGGCTCAACACAATCAGAGATGGTTTTGGAACACATTCATCTGTATATGAGGCCTTGCCTATGATTCCTGATGCCTACGAGGCCTACGCTGATGACTTGTATCTGCATCTGTTGTACCATGTGTGTTCATCGGTTCCGTGGAATTGTGGGATGTATCATGCATGTATGTGCATATGATGGTAATGAATGGGCATCACCTACGTGCACATATATATAGCAGTCTAGCTCTCTGCACATGTGCCCGTGTGGTGGTGTACTGTGCAATTTTTTGAGACTACTTGAATGTGTGGTACTCGTGCAGATTGAAAATGATTTCTGTACAAAAGTAAAATCAGATAGATCCATTCCAACCCCATTCTAGTAAAAAAAAGGAAAGTCAAAAATAGAAGTTCAATGAAAGTAATAGCATCGATGTCCTCACAACTAATGCAATACACAAAGAGGAACCTGCTGCCATATATGTCCCCACGTACTCTTCTGTTATTCATTCACCAAGATAGTGTCTATTATTTATCAAAAAAAAGATAGTGTCTATTCGTGTTTTGTGGTGACCCTAGCCGATTTCCCTCGTCCTAGTTTCTTGATTGATATATAGCTTATTGTAATTTTGGTTGCTTTTGATAGTTAACTAACATTCGGCAAACAATTTAACTATACAGAGTCAAATTAGTGCAGTACCTTTGAATTTAATTTAAGGAAATTTAAGAATACAATTTGATTAGTTGAAGCCATTAGTTCCAGCACACTAATCTGATGTATCTCCACATGCACCTAACAATATCTCACTTTGTACTGATTCATTCATCAAGATAGCGACTATACGTTTCCTATAATTTCTCTCTTGCTAGTCTTACAGTGCAACTTGTGTGATTGTTCCCCATTCACCTTCCTGGGATACAAATTAAACTAAGTTGGATAATGCTTATACAATATTGCTTATAATCTCTTTCTGAAAGAAAAAAAAAGATTCTGACTTTCCGAGTGAAACATCCATTGGGGTTATGTATAGTCTGGTATATATGTACAAAATTTGCAGTCCATTAGAGCTCAAATGCAATATTATTCCTTCGGGCAAGAATTGATCAGAGGTATACACGTGGCTAGTTTAAGCTGGACAACGCTTTCCCAAACAGCAGATCTTCAGCACGCTGGCGAAGCACCGCGTCTGTGGGATTGGTGATGTGCTGGCACCTGGGGCATGCATCTCAATCAACTTTTCCCGACCTGAAGTTAGATGGATTTATCATATATATTATTGAAGCAAGATTTGCATGAAAGTCTGCAACTGAAGAACTTGCCATGCTATATGCATGGGAATAACTAAAATTAGTAATTCTAGGGAAGAATTGTACTAAGAAAATCATTTACCTTAAGATTCCTGATATTTCCCATGCCCATCGGTCGTTGTAACAATGATCAATTGAAATTATGGTTGAGTACACAAATTGCTCCATGCTAGTTTCAAATTAGGATGCCACGAACCGGTGTTGGGTCTTTGTTCTCTGATTATCTTGCCGGCGATGAGAGGTAATGCGAGCTCACTGTCTCGAATTCCAGGTGACTAACAGTGAAGAGTGAAAGCAAGTGGCATGTGTGACTCACCATCGATTTTTGAGAAAAATCTGAGCATAATTCACTGATGAGTTTTATTTGTAGTATGCATTCTGCATGCGACCTGTAAGGGTTAAGCCACCACGCACACTCCTCTTCATAGAAATCAAGTCTCATCACTTGTCGGTGTACCACTCCACCCACCCAGCACCCACCCACTCCATTTTTCAGCTCATATAAGCATACACGACACTTCTTTTGCTTCATCGTTTCAGTGTTAATTCGTCCTCTCTTGTTCATATGTTAGTTTGCTACTATTCTTTAGAGATGGCTATGCGCATGCTTCAGGTCCAGGGGCCTTTGAGTATGTCTCTACTATCCCGTATATCTACCAAACCCTTAACGATAGTTGTAGGCTTGGCCTGGGAGGTATCAAGATCTTACAACTTACAACTCTGTAGTTGTATGCTTTAGTTTATTGGATGTTGTGCAGTCCGACTGTCCGCCAAGACTGAAGATCTGCGGAATTGAGCATGCAACAACATTGTTGTTCTACCTCGCCACTCCAAGACATAGGAGTCCGTAGATTTTCGCTTTTCTGTTGGACTGACCACATGTGGGTGTTGCACATACGGAGTGAACGGATGAGATCTACAGAAGATTACCAGCCGGCTTCCAAACCTTCCGCGCCCTTTGCCTGAATGAAAAAAATCTGGAGGTGTACTCCTCTTGCTCTGGGAATTACATACGAGGATGCGAGAGAAGGGTAGAGTACGATATGTTCTTTTTGTTATGCCAGTAGTCATCGAAGATCTGGATTGGAAACTACTAAAATTTGTCTGTCCATCAACGTCTTTGCGACACCATCTCAGCAATGCTTACCTTCGCCAAAATACTCAGTCTCCTGGGCTTGAAGCCTTAAACAACTGATGAATAAAGGTTACTCGGTGGCCAGCTTAGTTTATCTAGAAATAATAATCTTTGAAAGGTATATTTGAGACTCATGAATTTCAATGAATTTATGCACGTCTATTGCAAGTTCGCTAGACGTAGACGACTTCATTGCCTCGCCGGAGCACCTCTGTTCAGTCGGGCGCGGCCATCTCCTCTGCTCATGCGGTCATGCCTCGACGCGAGCGGCCACAAAACAGCCGCAAAGGAGGCTAGCCATGGCGGCCGGTGCGGCGAGCGCCGACGATGGGGCATGTCAAGTTGGGTGGCATGGACACGGACACAGTCCGTCCTGACCTGGCACTGCGATTCCTGCAGGTGTGCCGGGCTGGCACAGGCAACGAAGGCGAGCACCGCGCTACATGGCACCATGCATATGTGGATACTGCCTCTCATCTATTGTTGGCTCCAGTAGGCAAACTAATAGCCTAATAGGACGTGTATATGTGATACATTCTTTGAATTAGAATTCTCTTATCCAAATTTTATCCTTCTAAATACTACTCTCTCCGATTCATAATACATATAGTTTAGTAAATAAATCTCTATGGATATTTTGAAGCTATGGTAAATAAGTCTCTATTCCGTGCATTAAAACAATCTGCAAGAATCAAGTATTACCTTAGCTACATGTCTCTCTCTGCAGTACCTATGGGATTTGTGCCAAGCCCATCATGATGCTATCACGATGCTTCAATGTTCACCTCAAATATATAGCTGTAAATTTAGTGGTTTTTTTGCGGCAGCAACAGGCATTGGTGTCGCGTAATGGTTCAGACGACATTACTGTCTCCATGCATTCTAATCCCCCATCTATGAGCAGGTGGGGTATATGTAAATTTTAATTCACTGACGGCATAGTAGGCACAAGTTTATGGGTACGTGAGACTTAATTTTGATGACAACATGGGCATTCTACTCCCATCCGGGGTAATTCAGGTTATCTGCCCTCACTCTGTTTCAGCCTATATAATTTTGATGACATCTAGTTTTGCACACACTAGTGGCTTATGCAGAATCCCTTGAGCATGCATGTATGTAGGAAGTAGTCCATACACGATGGCACTATTAGGATTGGAAGGCACTGGGAAATAACAATTTAGAATGTCCATCACCATATCCACAACTCCAGGTTATAGCATTTATACGAGGGTAATGTGTGGCAGTTATCAACCATGATGTGTGTCATGTTACCTCTTCCAAATTCTTGACAAAACCAAGAGTGCGGCTACCCACCTCTCTTGTCCTCCTCTACAAAATCAATCGTCAGGCGGAACAAGGAGCGCTTCATGGGAAGGGAACCAGAGATCAGCCTCAACGCTGGTCGCCGGTCATGGGAGCAATTGTCGTCACACTGACGGCGTCCGCGAAAGATTGTAAGCAACGCATCCATTGGTAATTTGGTATTTATGCTTCTATAAAATGGATGGGACAATCTTGCACGGTGGACAAAATATATATGTGCGCCACTTTGGCTCAACACAAATTTCATTTGCAACGCTCTAGGAATCTATTTGTTTTATTTAATTTATTTTTCCATCACATGCAAATTAAAAGCATATCGCAGAAGTATATATTGTTTGTTTATCGAGCACAACATTATATAATTAAAAGCATGGTTTTAGAAAAAACGTTACATGATAATGCTGAGGGATGTCAAAACAATTTTGAATTTAAGTGCAATCATGTGCATCAATCAATTCATAAAAACCCTCAAGTCATTGCTCGTTATATGTGCGCCCCATAGTGCCATATATATACTAGGCCTAGTGTACTCTGCAACCGAATTCAGGTTCTGTTCGGCCTTGTCTAATTGCATTATTTCCCGATTCCATTCAACTTGGCAGATGTGAGCATTGACATTATTATTATTCATCTTTTGATCTCTTTTCTTGTACGTGATTACTGCGACACAGTAGGCTTAGGAGGTATGAGGAATGCAGGGTTGAGGCCGCAGATCATTTATCGTGCACAATAGACAATACCACCATTTCCTCCCAGGCCGATGAGAACCAGCAATCACCTCATGCGTGTACTGGAAGAAATGTTTCTCTTAGCTCAGTTTAGAAGCGAGATCAGATGGCTCCGCACTTGTTTAGGATACCCGTCACAGGCTGCCTAGCAACGAGGAGGATCGCGAAGTACCGCTAGGGCTCTAGGCCCTTTTTCCATTTATATGTACTCATATGTCAGGTTACTTCGTAGCTTCTCTCGGCCTTGTACCAAAAAAAGAAAAAATGTGTCTCAGCTCAGATTAGTGATTCCTTACAGCTGCATTGGTCAAGTTGTTTCTTTTAGTGACCTTAATTACTTGTTGGTTACTCTCCCTAAAAACCCTGAGAACGCTAATTTAATGTCACACTGAATTGAGTGTGCTTAGTAGTACCTGATTATGCCAGTTCTTACATCATCAACAGCGCAACATGCAGAGTATGAAATTCATAGTCTATGAGCTAGAAAATAAGGTTGCACCGCCACTACAAGAGAGATCCGTGTAGACATGCATGATGCATGCTTAGCACTGAGCCAAAAGTAATGATGTGGGTGTCGACTTTTAATATAGAAGTCCTTTCTTACCGGCTGCTAATATAATTATGATACCCTTACAGAGACCGATTGGCTCTTGAACCAGTAAATAGAACATGAACATGGCTACCTAGCTCTGCCCAGCTCAATTTTTTTTCGAACCGAGGGAAGCCCCTATTTCCATTGCAATTAACAGAAATTCGCAATGTTTACAAGCAGAACAAGATAGGTGAAACAGATAAAGAGGGGGGGGGGGGGGGGGGGGGGGCAGAAGGGGAGTGATCACCAGACATAGAAGGGTCGCTCTTCAACCTGACTTTCAGGCCAAGGAACGCCCGGCATTGGTGACACTCGACAGCCCAGGATTCCTAGGCGCCCTACTTGGCGAAGCTAAGCAAAGAAACATGTTCGAACAGCAGGAAAAGCAAAAGAGACCGACAAGCAAAGCCTAAACAGGAAACCAAACGACCCCAGGTCACCATCCGTTCGCGTAGAGAAAGAGCTCCGGTAACTTCAGTTCTCCTCCGCATCTTCTTCCTGGTCCTCCACTGGTGCATCTGTGAGCAGCAGGGGAGCTCGAGAAGGCTGGGCCAACACCCTGTGCGCGCAAGAGAGGATGATCTCCACACCTTCCATGATTTTGCCCTACATCTCCGAGCACTATGTAAGAACCGCCCTATAGTGACACGCATAAAGGTAACGAGTGGTTGTTGCGCGTCACCTGTATTCGAAAAGTGACACGCACAGATTATGTGCGTCACCTTTCTATTCTCCTAGGGCCCTCGGCAAAAAGTGGCCCGTCAAGCAAAAATGACGCGGCTCATAAAGCCCGTCACCTATATTACAGGTGACGGGCTTTATTTAGCGCCCGTCACCCTTAATCATGTTATAGGTGACGGACCATGCCCTCGTGGGTACCCCTCAAGTAAATGTGACAACGTTTACTTACGTGTATAGTTCATCACCTATGTGTATGCCCTATCTAACAAAAGGGATTATTTCGAGATATATAGTTCGTCACATTCGCATTACGTGCATTACGTGAAAATTGCGAGGTAACAATGCGAGATATATAACGAGGCAGAAGTTTATATTGCGATATATATATATATACACACAAAGGACCTACATACAAACTACGTTATACATAGTCAAGGCAGGTCCTTGATAACTTCCGCCACCCTGAAGATGGCATAAACGTAGCCGGCGACGTTCTCCACCAGTGGCGATTTCACCGTCGGCTTCCCAAGGCGGACGAGGTATTCATTCAACTCGTTAAACGAATCCCTCATGACGCTGATCGCTCAGGCATCGCCGAAGCCGAAGGGGTGGTCCGGATCGACCTCCGGATCGCCAGGCGCCGGCGCCGGAGCAGAGGCCGGCGCAGGCACCGGGGCCGAAGCAGGGGCCAGCGCAGGAGCCGAGGCCGGAGCCGCAGGAGGAGGAGGCGACCGGCGAAGGCGACGGCGGCGAGGGGAGGGAGAAGGCGACGGCGACGGCGACGACGACGAGTAGTCCACCACAACGTAGTGGCGGCGCCTGGAGGTTGAGCCGGAACCCGCCATTGTACCTAATGCGAGCGAGAGCAGGGGTGTGAGGAGAGAGCGAGAGCAGGGGTGTGAGGAGAGCGCGGCCGCCCTCGCAGTATATAATGGCGAGGGCCAGAGATCGTGGGAATGCCGAGAGGGCGCGCACGCGGTTGCCGAGACGGCGCGCGCGTGCAGTCGTGCACAGAGAGGGTAGCGCCGGTTGCGATTCTCAGCAATTGAATGTGAAATAGCGCGCGGTTGCCAAGGGGGCGCGCGCGGTTGCCGAGATGGCGCGAGCGCGTGCATAGAGAGAGGGTACCGGCGGTTGCGATTCCCAGTAACCACGTCTTTGAATGTTCCCAGCATGCAGTTTCATGTGACATAGATGACGGGCAACATATATCGCCCGTCACCAACGACACATAGGTGACGGGCGTCATATGATGCATGTAACCTGTATTCATGACGTAGGTGACGGGTCTAATTGATGTCATAGGTGACGGGCCACACATGTGTTGTCCGTCGCCTATTTCCCTTTTCCCCCATTTAAAGCCACCCCTTTGACTTAGTTCCTTATCTTATCTATTTGAAATCCTAGGTTAGTGTGCACCTCCTCGCCTCCTCGTCGCGCCACCAGGTGCCCGCCCGTAGGCAAGGAGGAGAGCGGAGCACACCTCCTCGCCTCCTCATCGCGCCACCAGGTGCCCGCCCGCCAACGCCGAGCCGCCACTCACAGGCAAGGAGGAGAGCGTGGCACGCCGGGTGCCCGCCCACCGGCGCCGAGCCGCCGCCCGCAGGCAAGGAGGAGAGCGGGGCACGCCGTCGTGCCTCCTCGTCGCGCCACCAGGTGCCCGCCCGCCGACGCCGAGCCGCTGCCCACAGGCAAGGAGGAGAGCGGGGCACGCCGTCGCGCCTCCTCGTCGCGCCACCAGGTGCCCGCTCGCCGTTCCTCTCCGCCGCTGTCAGTATTTGATATTGCTTCTAGACAGATCTAGATACTTTTATTAGTGAAATGTGAATGTTTGAAACCATCGCGAGGTTAAAAAAATCCTACTGATATTTGTTGGCAAATGATGATACGGGAGAGTGTTCACCAGGATAGATTGAGAGATCGATACACATGCACATCCAAATTAAAGCAGATTGTTCTTATAAGTTACTGTATACTTGCACATGAACATCTCTGCCTCAAAGGGCATGAAGCACATGCTACACAGCGAGGCTGAGGTGTTCATGGCAAGTATACAGTAGCTTATGCCTTTCGATGGTGAGGTCTTCATGGATTGTTATAATGCAAACATATCTCTCCCAGTTCTGATGTCTTTTGAAATGTTAAATAATGTGATTTACTTGTATTAGTTTATGAAAATAAGTATATTGAGTTGAATATTTTTATATTTTGATACTCTAATGATGTATTTATTTAGGCTCCATTGAAACCATCGCGAAGTTAAAAAAATTATTTCGGATATGTATATGTTGGTAACCTCAATCCTGCGGTGTTGATACGGCCATTCAGGGCCAACATCGATATCCGCGATGCAGTACGGTCTTGGTCCCAATGAAGAAATCTTCAACTTTTTAGCTGGGGACTTCTTTATTAGGACCAAGTCCGTACTCTTTGGTCACGTCCGTATACCGCACTGTGTCGCGGATATCTATGTTGGCCCCGAATGATAGTGTCATCACCGCAGGGTTAAGGTTGACGACATATGCATATCCTAAATAAGGATTTTTTTTTCTTTTCGATGGTTTTTGCATAAAGGGCCTGAATAAATGTTCTGAACCATTATTGCATCCCATATGATATGGGACGACGAGTGTTCGCCTCAAACTGAACAGTATCAAAATAATTAGATTTTAGAAATAATTTTTTTATTTGCATGTGTAGATGTGATTTACTTGTATTAGTTGATGAAAATGGGTATATTAAGTTGAATGCTTATTTTTGAATGGATATGAATGTGTGTATTTGGTATTAGACATCGAATGGAATGTTAATGTTTAATCCGTAGAAATAACTTTGCAACATGATGGGTTTGAGCGTCGTGCGTCTGCTCATGCATCGTCGTGCGTCTGCTCATGCATCGGTACGCAATAATTTGAAGCGCCGGTCATTCCCTTGAGTTCCGCCCTGAAGAGCGCCTTGGACTTGTTAGTGGCCGTATTCATCGTTGGATTAAGAAAGCGTTCCATTGCCTCGCGCTTGGCAAATTTGAGCGTGAATTTGATGTCGAGTTGCATGGTACGGATGATGACCGCGAGTTGATGGCTCGACATAATGCAAGGCGCGAAGCGTCGGGGATGCTAGAAATTGACCGTTCCGTGGCGAGAGTTCGCGTGGCGATTCACGAGGCATCAGTTAATAGGTCTCATGAGTAATTTGTATTTGCATGCAGTCCTTTTGTGCAATCATGTTGTGTAATGGATCGTGTAGTTATTTTATGTGTCGTGTAATGGATCATTTAATCCTTTTATGTAATCATATCGTGTAGTGAATCATGTAGTTCTTATAATTTATCATGTTGTGTAATGGATCATGTGGACTTGTATAATTTATCAAGTTCTTATAATTTATCATGTTGTGTAATGGATCATGTGGACCTTTAGTATACACAAGGTGACGACACCTGAAAGCACAGCCCGTCACCTTTATAAATTCCAAGTGATGAGTGATGTTCTACGCCCGTCACTTATGCTCCACCATAGGTGATGGGCTATGTGTTAGGCCCGTCACCTGTATTGGATATAGGTGACGGGCATAGACTTCATACGGGGGGCCTGGTCACGAAGAAAGGTGACGGTTCTCTAGTGAAGTCTGTCACCTATTGCGTCACATAGGTGACGGGCAGACACCTATCACCTTTCTGTTCAAAACAATAACGCAGTAGAAGTGACGAGCTCTTTGCCCGTCACTTTAGGGAGATGATGCCCATCACTGTAGGAATTTTCTTACATAGTGGAGCCGTAGAGACCTGCCTAGTAAGACATCAAAGCACACGCATGTATAATGATTTCAGCTGGATTTTTCAATAGTTTTCCTTCAAAGCAAGTTTTATTCCGTCTTTTCCAAATCTCCCAGCATATAGCTGCCAAGCCGCAAGTGCACACGGGTGACCCGTTTGGTAGCCACTGGCTCACCCAGGAATGGTAACACCCTAGGCCAGTGGGGATATTGTTTCCGCCAAGGTTATCCCCACAATACTCCACACCACTCTGGCTAATGGATAGCAAAAGAAGAGATGATCCACTGTTACATATTCAGAATAGAAGTATCAAGAGGGATCACCCAGCCATTTTCTCTTAACCAGATTATCCTTTGTCAAAACTGCATTGTTTTCCAGAAGCCAAAGAAAAATTTTAATTTTGTACGGAATTTTAGCTTTCCAGATATGCTTAAAGGATGGGCCAGACTCATCTGAAGCAAGGTGGTTATAGACAGAATTAGTAGAGATTTCCCGCTCTTGTTCCACGTCCAACTAACCATATCATCTGAGTTATCAAAATCAAAGGAGAAAGCCTCTTCCACAATACTCATCCGATGTTCAAATAGGAAGGGTGGCTGCCCAGCTCAATTTAATCTAGAAAGGGCTGAAAGCCGAGTGCAAAATGTTTATGATGTTCACTGCTGCCACATTAATGTGAAAAAAACTTGGTATTCTCGAGAAGGAGTGCAATGATTTTCTTTTCATGCAAAAACCACCACCTTGGCTGTAGATCTCTGAAGGTAACCTTTTTTTCCTAGGAATGAGCTTTGGAGGTACTTGCATTAATATGCATATAAATTTCAATGTCGATGTATCCTTGTTGAGAAATTACACATGTTGGTGTACACTTATTGGGCACAGGGGATGGTTTTTGTGCACAGCCTTATTAATCTCGGCCTATATAAAGTTGGAACAATCTTCTCTCCTTCATGTTCACCCATGTTGTTGTATCCTGTTTAGCTTTGTGTACACATGGGAAAGTCGCTTGAGAATGTATACGGAAATCAGCCGATCCAGGATTTCTCCAAGTATTGGTATATGATGACAGTGTTAGGCTTGGGAGGTTCTAGAAAGTTAGAGTTTAGCGTGTCCCACTACCATCTGCGCAGCTACAGATTCAAGTCGTTGCGGGTAGGCATGGGGGTTCAGGATTGTATGTTCCAGATGTGGCATTGAGGGGATGATCGCATCGAGGGGATGATCGAACCCCCGCGCCATGGCAATTTGAGTTTTGACAAACCACAGACCACCCTCCACACTCATTTGTAGCCGTGGGCTCCCAGAAAGCTCAGGTACAAGTCCGTCAGCAGTACATTAGGTTGCTCCATATGCGACTGTCAAATATGGTGGAGAACCGATGGAGAAAATTAATAAAATGTGCATCAATTTTGTGCAATACAAGTTTCACTTACAGATTATTGTGCAAACAAATTAATATACACATAAAATTCTAATGGAGATGAGGACCCCCTTATAAAAGCTTTAGAGGAAACTTTTTTAGGGAACAGGAGGGTGCGAGCCCCTACTAGTTATATATTAATACAAAAAGAAAAAAATCTTTACAAAGAGCTTTAGAGGCACTAACCGGCGCAGAATTAATATACATATATAAATCACTGTACCAATTTTTTTTGCGAGAAAATAGGTCTATGGTAATCCATGTTAGTTCTGTGCATTCACTCAAGTTTGGCCTATATATATAAATTTCTCGTGGATCTTCCGTTCCTCCATATATATTCACATTTTTCACTATCCCCGCTCGAGCTAACTTTCCAGCTAGTTTTTACATTTACAAGGGGTCGTATGCAGACTCTTGATTCTTGAGCATGTACGTATGAATTGGATCGTTTTGATTTCTGCTCGTTGGTATATGATGATGAAACTAATATATTTGGTTTGGTAGGTGTTGGGAAGTTACAAATTAGCATGGTCAGAAATAACGTGTCCGTAGCTCGGGGTGTAGCAGGATGATGGCTAGGATGTTGTGGTAGAAATGGTTGACGCATCACTCCATGTTGTCCTCAGCTCGGCCATCCTCACACGAAGAAGTCCACACGGTACACCTGTCCTGCGATTCATCACATGTAAGACGTTAACCTACCAGGACAGAGAGCATTGCCTGGAATGTAAGAACTTTTTTCGCGGTCAGTTATGTCTGAAAGAACTCATTACATTCGCCCACTTTGCTGAATGAAAGATAATCTCTCGTCATCTGTTTGAGGGTGTTTAGATCCTCTAAATTTTTAGACGAAATTTACTGTAGCAATTTTCAACTAAAGACTAGAATAACTAAACATGATCTAATTATAAAACTAATTACACGGATGGACGGAAAATCACGAGATGAATCTATTAAATCTAATTAATTCATCATTAGAGGTTGTTTACTGTAGCACAGCATTGTCTAATCATAGTTCAAATAGGCTTAAAAAATTCATCTCACAATTACACCCGAGGGTTATGAAATGGGTTTTGTCAGTTATTCATATTTAATACTACTACTTAGTGGTCAAACGTTCGAAATTACTGTAGCGATGAAAATTTTTTGGGATCTAGACACACCCTGAATTCAAGAACAGGGTTCGAAGCCTAGTACCTTTAGTCTTTGCTTAGCTGAACATTTTTATCTTGCCCCAGAGGTGTTTTATCCTGTAGTCTCTTCATCTTTAGTTGTCAACAAAGCGTCGCCGGCTGCCCGGCGACAAAGACTTCGTTCCAAGTACCTTTAGGGCTCCTCTTTGTAGGCTCCTTTTTCATTAACAGAGGTTAGTTGTATGTCAGGTTGCTTCGTTGCACAGCTTCAGCTCAGGCCTTGTATTCAAGAGTTGTCTCTCAACTCAGATTACAAGTATCTTTTTTTTGACATTATTTCTTGTCAGTTACTCTCTGAAAACCCTGAGAGCACTACTTTAATGTCACACTAAATTGAGTGTATTAGTAATATTGGATCTTTTTTACGGTGCAACAGGGGGGAGTGTTCCCCACCTGACTGAATTGCATTGAGGCAGGCAATAAAACATGCATGCCTGCCAGACTGAAGATACAAGATCCAGAGTGTATGAATTATGAAATTTATCATCCTTGAGCTAGGAAGAAAGCCTGCACTACCAGTACAAGAGAGATTAGGTGTAGACGTGCTTAGGATTGAGCCATAATAGAGTGGAGTGGCCGCCGACTTGCTTCAAGCATGCTGCTGCATTCTTCCACCGGGAGGGACGAGAGACTTGGCAAGACTCTGCCCAGAAGCCCTTCCATCCACCCAAGGCATGCTTGGCGTACAACTCCTCTCGACCTGATGTTTGATGGATCATCAAAGCGTAGAAGCGAGAGTTTGTTAGGCTTCAAAATCATGATCAGAACATCCCGTGGCATAAGAAAATATCTGACTAACCTTGAGCTTCCGGGTGCCTTCCAAGCCTACTTGAAGAGTTGCTCCGTAGCTTGAATCATTGTGTCTGTACTGGATCGATGCACGGTGCTAGGAGAGATGAAATCAAGAAGAACGTTTCTAACCCCTTCAGGTTGAGAGACTACTACGACATGATTCCTGCAATGCATTGTATACAGTTACAATAGTGTCAGGGCTCAGAACAGCTTCAAGAATTTAAGTGGAATCAAGTGCATCAACTCACTAGCACTTCACTCTGTGATTCCTTTGTTGCGGCCTCTATATAAGGTCTCCCGTATCACTTCCGATGTTTCTATTTTACTCAGCTTGTCTCCTAATACTTGGTGCAAGTTATATATATGGCGGCAGTTCGGTGGTTTGTCGTCGGACAACACTGATCCGTAGCTGTGGGCTCCTGGAGGCTCAAGTACAAATTCGTCAGCAGTGCATTAGGTTGCTCCATATGCAACTGTCAAATATGGTGGACACACAGTCCTGCCCTATGAAGAAATTTAATATAATTAATGTGCATCAATTTTGTGCGATACGAGTTTCATTTACAGCTTATTGCGCAAAGAAATTAATGTACACACAAAATTCTAATGGAAATGAGGACCTTTGTAGAAGAGCTGAGGCACTAGCCAGCGCAGAATTAATATACATATATAAATTCACTGTATCTATTTTTTTGTGAGAGAAAATAGGTCCATGGCAATTGCACGAGGCACATGGTAATCCATGTTCTGTCCATCCACTCCACTTTGGCCTCTATATAAGTTTCTCATGGATCTTCCTCTCCTCCATGTTCACATTTTTCACTATCTCTACTCCAGCTCATTTCCTAGCTAGTTTCTACATTTACGAAGGAATGTACGTAGGAATTGGTTCGTTTTGGTTTCTGTTCGTTGGTATATGATGATGAAACTAACATGTTAGGCTTGGAAGGTGCTGGGAAGTTACAGATTAGCATGTTCAGAAATAACGTGTCGAAAACTCGGGGTGTAGCAGGATGAGGGTCAAGATGTGGTGCAAGCAATGTTTGAGGCGCATCGCTTCGTGTTGTCCTCTGCCGTGGTGAAGCCCGCACGGTCCACCTGTCCGGCCAGTCCACCGTAAGCCATCCGGTACGTGTCTTTCTGTGACTGCGGATGAGCAAGGGGGCCGGGAACAGTTTTCGTGTACGTCAAATTTGTGCAAAACTGGTTCCATCTGCAACAAATTCTGTAGAGGAAGTGAGCTATGGTAATCACTCAGAAATAGTCTTCAGATAAATGAAGAAAGCTCATCTCAAAAGAAAAAGATGATGAGAACATGGGCATTCACTCTTTGCAATTCATCAACTGTAAGACGTTAACCTACCAGCACAGAGAGCATTGCCCGGAATGTAAGCACTTTTTTGGGGTCAATTACGTCTGAAAGAACTCATTACATTCACCCACTTTGTTGAATGAAAGATAATCTCTCATCATCTGTTTAAAAGCATATAGCAGAGAAACTATTTACGCAGTATACCTGCATACTTGGGTTCTCTTCTAGACTTGCATGGTTTAAAAGAGTGACCCATGTGAATGTTGATTTGATCTTATCAGAACTCAGAACAACTTCAAGAGTTTTAAGTGCAGTCATGTGCAATCAGTTCATGGCCATCTTCAATTCTCCCTTACCTCTATTCCAAATCTCTGTCTGCAGTTACATCTAATTCTGTTCTTGCGTGGATTTGAAATGTTGGTAGTTGCTTTAACCATATATAGCTATTAGTATATGATTATGATAAGGCTTAGGAGGTATCGGGAACGTAGAGTTGAAGACAAGTAGTGCTACTGGCAAACACAACCTGATCTCAGAGTAGCCAACTCTTCTTCGAAGTACTCCTGAAAGCATTCTTGCATCAGTTAAGCAATTACCGGCCCTTCTCTCCGACAATCAACAGCCTGGAATAGGTAAATGAACCTTGCATGAGAATAGTTTATCAACATTTTGTTACATTGGATCAGCTTTAAATTAGATCTTGAGTTCTAAATAAATTGATATACTACTGTAGAAATATCATCGATCACCATATGTTCTGCAAAATGTTTCAACTTTCAACTCAGAAGGAAATCTCATTTATTCATATGAAATATTCCTGTAGAATTACATTTCCTAGAATATTACAGTAACATGTTGAAACATTTTGCTACTGTGTGCAAATATAAAACATACTCAGAGTGAAGTCGATGCATACATCACACACATTTGCTGCAAAAGAAAAAAATAGAATCTGTAAAATCATTGACCATCGCCTTTTTTCTTCTCATTGCGAGGGCATTACATTTCATGACACAAAACTGGAGCACAATGCTCAGATGAAGGCAAAAGATGAAGTGCTCATTTGCTCTTCTTAGCCTATGGTACAACATAAGACTGACGGTTTATTTGTACATGTGTCAGGTAAGCTTTATCCTACCAACAACTACAAAACTGCCACACTGCCGGCCATGTAACCACTCTGATGCACTTAGTTTCTGACAGTAACCTATGGCTAAAATCTCACTGAAGTTTAACCCCTCTGTAAAATGGAAAACCTCAGCTCTTGTCATCCGTGTCCATGCTGGAGAGCAAGCTCTTCAGTGTCTCATATGTCATAAAGGCAATGCCAACACTAGGAACAACCTTGAGGTACTCAGGGGCAATCCCTCTATAAAAGCCACGAGGGCCTTCCTTCTGCAAAATGTCACGAACAGTTCCAGTAATTGTTGATTTATGGCCAGAAGCTGTCCCAGCTGCTCCTTGTAGTTGCATCCGCCGTTTTACAAGATCAAGAGGAAATGTGGCTGAAATAATGAATGTGGCATTGTGGCATTTAACATTCAAATTGTTGAAGATCATTACTTTTATGACATTGAAAAACAAATTTTAGTGATGCAAATGGATAAAATTGTGTCTGTTTATGTGCTGCCTAAAGCACAACATAAATACAGCTAGCTCCTCAAGAAGAGTTCATTCTTATTATGCGAGTAATAAATACTGCAATGCATGTCATAGTTCTGTTTACTTAGTCAAGAAAAAATCAACAATTAAGGGGGAATTTCGGACAGATGGACTTACCTGTCGATGATGCAATGCCAGATAGGCTTCCAGAAAACAAGCTAACAACAACAGTAGAGTCGTGGGGCCTGATGCACAGATGTTCATAACCATCAGTGAGAATTTTGAGCAACAAATTCAAGAGGTGGTTATTTTTTTGAACAAATCAAGAGATTGTTATAATATTAAATAAAGAGTAATAATGATGAGCACCTTTCCACTTGCCAATGAGACCTCAGTGATTCATATACAGAAAAGCTGATTGCTATACTAGGTCCAACTCCCTGTAATAATTCCTAAAAATTACTGGCAACCCAACTTAAAAATAACATATATCAGTAAAAGGTTCATGGCCTACCAGTAACGTGGCCCCAAGGCCTTTGTACAATCCTTTGACACCCTCATCTCTACAAATTGTAGACACCGCATGGAAGATGCTCTTGTAATACCTAGTTGTTTTCTGCAGAAATTTAGACGAAAAGAAGCTTTGGTCCATAAAGCAACACCATGCACAAGCTGATTTGGAGGATACAAAATTGGCCGTTTCTTTATGTTTTATTCAGGAACAGAATAACAATGTCACCTGTGTTGCCAAACGAGTACGGACAACATCCAACGGGTAAGTTGCAGATGCGGCTGTTATTCCCGCCAACCCACCACCAAGCAAACGTACAACACCAACATTGTTTGCGTCTCTATCCAAGCCTGGGACCATTTGGAGAAGCTGAAATGATTATTTCAAATCAGCTCACTAAAATAATATTGAATGACAAAGCTTGCTATGCAATGTTTTATTTAAGTGTTAAAGCTCAAGAATCTTGGTGCTTACATTTTTGTAGCGGTCATATGAATAGAAGCTGATGGCAGAATAAGGTAAGCGATGTATAATTGTCACTAGATTTCCTTTCCAAAAGGCTCGAAACCCTTCTTCTCGAACAATTCGTGAAGCCTCATGCCATATGCTATACTTCCTTAGAGCTGCAACATCTGCGTGCATACCTGCCACCTGTCGAATCAGTGTGTCACAAGCTCGTATAAGAAATCTTAAGGTCAAAAACGGTGGTGACTCATTCTTACATATCAATCCACGATTAGACCATGTACAGAGAATTAACTAGTAACAGTGATGGGAGTTAAATATTTTCAACCACGAATCAAGAGTTCAGGACACTAGTTAAGCATCAGGATGCACCACAGTTATGCAAAGAGCAGTAAATGCAAAACTGCAAATGATATGACGTGATGTTATTGATGTGCAGTTGGCCACATTTATACTCTGTCTAGTGCCTACTAACACATGAGAAACCTAATGTTTCTTTTAGCTTCCATTCATGACAGTTCTTAACTCTCAGTCCCTACAAACCAGAAATCCTATAACGGCGTAAAATGCAACGTTCCAAAATGTCAATAGCCTTAACATGCACAAAGGCATTTCAATTCTAAGTGCCGTGTGAGCATCCAGATTCCGATAAGCCTTCTAATTCTAGTATGAGATGAAAATCCATTTCAACAAATGTTTTAATCCACAATCATATGTATCTTCTCTTGAGAAGCTATATCCAGTAGCAAATACAAATTAATGATGAAACAACTGCACATGCAAAAACTAACTACTAGAAACAGTAAAATGAGCCATCTCTTATTATTAGCATCCGATTCCTTTTAAGAACCATGAAGTGAAAGGGAACAACAGGCTTCCCGTTAGTCTCACATCAGACACGTTGCTACTCCATTCCTTTTTAGAGTAACGAAGCCAAGGCCTGAAGGCCACACAAAAAGAGAGATTGCTTTATTATGGACAGAATCCCCTCCTCAACAACCATCAAAGCACTACCGAATCAACTAAAACAAACCAAATATTCTACATATCTTTCTTAATTAGCTCCATGTGGCTGCTAGTGTCTGCCAATCAGTTAGACCTCGAAACAGGGATAAAGCATAAGATAACATAACATCCGTGCCTAATCCCCCTCAGAGTAAACAGAACAAAAAAAAACGCATGAAAACGAGACGGACGCCTCTTTCTTCCTGCTTCCGCTCTAAGCCCCCAATCCCCACCCCGGCGCTCGTCGATTCCAATCCGTACCACCACCGCTCAGCATAAAAACATCAAAATCTGTTTCTAGATTACCAGAGGAAGGGAGAGAGAGAAAAAAAAAGCAAGTTTACCTGGAAGAGGATGGTGAGCCGCGCGAGCGGGGCGGTGCACGTCTTGCTGACGGCGCCTGCAAAGCCTCCGGAGGCGAGGTGCGCCACCGTGCCGATGTGGCGCTGCTCCTGGCGCCGGCCGACGGCGGCGCGGCCGCCGCCGCCGTCGACGACGACGCCCACGCGCGCCTCCGTCTGCATCCCCTCCGGAAGGGGGGCTAGGGTTCGCCGGTGTGAACGCGCCGCGCCCCCGAGAGGAGGAGAAGAGAGGAGAGGGGAAGGGAGCGGAATTCGAAGCTGCGAGGGTGGGCGCGTTGAGCCCTCCACCTCCTCACGTTTCTCTCTGCCGCCCCTTCTCTTCCCCCTTCTTTTTCTAGGTTTTTTTTGTTTAAAATAAATCTAGGACCCGGCACAAATCCGAGTCGAATTTCGAATCCGTGTATGATTTGAGAGCGAGCATTTGAGATTATATTATTTTAAACTGAGAAAGTGCACCGGAGTCTTAAACTTGAAAGTGCATTTGAATAATGTTGTATAGAATCGAGGAATAATGTTGTATCAAACGAAATTACTTGAGAAAATATGGTTGTGCGAAGAACAAGACAAGCTGGCCGTAGTCTCAAGCACGGAGCCTTGCCGACACAGTATCGGTCACGTGGATCACAAGGGGACCCGACAGGCTCAAAATATTCGAATTTTTTTGATCACCAAATGTTTTGAGCATATCCTGCTCCTGCACCCTAGAGCAGCATGAGCTGTACCGCTGGAAGGAGCCCCAGCGTTGATTTTTTTTTCTTTTGCCCTTTTTTTCGTTTGTAGTTGTAAATATATAAATATGCATATATCGTCCAGCTTGCTCGTTTTTCTCCAATTTGCTGCGTCGTCGATATGATATCATATTGCGAGTTGTGCAATGCAGAATGTGGATAGCGCGGCAGCGCTGGAAACCATGGACCAACAGGAGGCCGCCCCTAGTTTCTCCTGAAAACCAGAGTTCCTGAACTCGTCACATCACTTCACTACTTGGTAGTATCACTGCCGCTGTGATGAGAGAGAGAGAGAGAGAGTGAGTGTGCCACAAGCGACGAGAGATGAGAGAGATGGCGCAGTGCTAATGGTTCAGGATTAGCGGCGTAACTGCAAACGACAACGCGATTAGCACTGACCAAAGTAGCCTGAGAAAACTATGCAGGACGTCGATGATTCTGCTGCGCGTAGACCTCTCCGTATGCGGCACGGAACAGAGTTTGCTTTAGCCCACCAGCACAGCTCTGCTGGGCCGGGGAACCATTCGACGACTTGGGCCGGCCGGCCACCTCTTAGGAGAGAGGAACAGCAGATGCCCAAAAGCCCACAACGCTGAGAAAACATACGCTCCATGCTCAAGTGCTCATAGATATCCTCTCCCAGAAAGATGCTTCAGCTCAGACTACTAGCACAAGATGATTAACGAGAATTTGGTAAAGTAACACGCGATTAGCCACAAGATTTTCATGTAACAGACACGGTCAATGAGATTTGCACCGAGTCATGTGACAGGAGGACTGATCTCCAGCTCTGCAGTTTCTGACATGCTAGTCGTGCTGTTTGCTTGAGATAGTGCTACATTAGGGTCCAGATAGGTATTGGATGGAGTATTTACATGGTAAAGCAGGTGTAATTCACATAAGGTAGGTAGTCCTATGACTTCTGCAGAGAGCTATCTGACGGTCTGTTAAACCATGTACACATCTTAGTCTTCTGACTTCTGAGATGAAAAGTTTGCTGGACAAAGGGGTCATTCTGAATCTGTCTGCTCAGCTTCATTGCCTCTGGCGTTCTTCTGTCTCTTGGGCTCCCTCTCTTCTTTAATCTCCATATTCTCCTAACATCAAAGGGCATATTAGAAGACAACTTGATCAGTAAACTCAGAATTTCCTTTTCTTTCTTTTTGAGTGCAATCCACTTTCATAAATTGGATGCAACTTTCTTCTAAATATCACATGGCATGTCCTTTCATTTAAAAAGGAAAAGAAGAAGAAGAAACAAATGATGTTCTATCTTCTCATCTTTTTCTACGGGACTAGAGCTGTATACTGGTGCTGAAGATACCTCATCCTGTGACGATTCACCAACACCTTTTGATTCCATCTTAACTGAACTGCTAGCCTGCAGCGCGTCATCGTTCAGGACGTCCGCCACCATGAATCCCCCTCTGTGGGGGGCAACCACGAGGGCGCGGCTCTGGTGCGAACTGATGATAGCAGAAAATTGTTCGCCTGTAGTCTCCTCAACGAGCTCCTCTGCTGAGACACCGACGAGCTTTCGCGCCGGCTTATCAAAGATCACGATGTTCATAGCACCTGTAGCGTCTTCCATTACTGCATCCAGCTTGTACCTTGGTTACCGAAAGCGTCAACATGGTTAAGAACTTTCTGAAGGGAAAAAAAACACAACGGGGTGCTGTGTATAAAACTATTGAAGCCATGAGGGAATGGCAGCAAGGGTCTTTCAGGTTCTTACAGTGGAACAGGTAACCTGTTATTGGGACAACCTTTGATGCACAAGGGTTTGCTCCCATGCCGACTGATTGGCGATCGCAGTGGAAGCATCCCTCGTACCACCAATCCTTGGTGCAGTTGATGCCTTTCAAGGTGACTATGCACAAAAATTTGGTCCTTGACTATAATAATAAAAAATGACATATCAGTGAGGGACTGAGAGAGCCATAAACTCTGAATCTGATCACAGGACACCAACTTACATGTAATTCATGTGGGTTCAGGCTTTTCAGCTGTTCGACTGTTCGCAGGCTATTATCAACTAGCTCAGTCGGATTTATAGGGTTTTGCAGCTGACATGGGAGGCGATCGATTGGTTTGTGTTGATCAGCCAAACTACATGCACATAAAACAGTTAGTGCTGCTGAACTAGTGTTATGTAACCTTAATCAGTATTTCTCCCCAAGTATAAATCATTTCAGTTAACTCAGTCCACACCTTGCGCGGAGCTCTTGCACCTCCAGTATGTCCAAATCCAGGTAGTACTTTGAAGCTGATGTTGAGCGAACTGTAAATCCTATCCCTAAATGCATGATAGTGAGATGAGATCTGGAAAACAAGGAAAGGAGGACATAATAATCAGTATCCCTAAATGCATGATAGATCAGACCTTTGTATAGTTGAACAAGCATCCCTGCAAAAACAGCAACAATTGAGAAATCTCGGCCTTTCTTGGCAACCTTCTCTGCATCAAAATTGCGACCGAGATCCCCGTACAGCGCAACATTCATTGGCCTTCCCCTGAAAATGGTAACCATAAACTAACTAATTAAGGTCTGCCACAAAAAGAGAATGATGATTGGAAGGAAGACTAGTGACCCATCACCTCACATCACGCAAATGTAGGTTGCGAAAGGACATGTTACGATAAGCCTCCCACTTCCAGGCCTGCCCCTCTTCTTCAATGGATACTATCTGACCAATGACATCTGCCAAAAATAAGCAACCATGCAAAAGGTTCAGTTCAGACATGTGCATGAAGCAAAAAGTAACTGCAAATGTAACATCAGTTCCCCAAAAACATCTACCTGTAAACAAGCTATTGTCTTTGTTCCTAGAAGGAACATCGCCAAAATCAACAAACTCGAAGCTATGGAGAGGTATCGAAGAGCCGGCATCGTCGCTTATCTCATCCACCACTGTCTGACCTCCCATGTAAATCATTAAGCCATTCCTACAGGCCATGTAGCACTTCATTTTTGTGCATACCATAAAATTCGACAGGGCGTAGACCTTCCCTTCAACTAGCTGGTGCTTGAGTCGCTTCATGTCGCTGGGGGGTGCACGCGCTTGCATGGTTACGCCCTAAAAATCATCAGGGAAAAAAGAAAGGACAGAAAAAAAATGTGCCGAGGACTCATAGGAGAAATGCTACTTCATCAACAATAGTTTGGATCGATGGTCTACGGAAGTTCAGTCGGGGAATGGATTGGATCACACCTCGTCGTCGATCAGGAGGCTGTCGAGGCCGTACTCCTGGCCAGTATTTGGGTTGGAGGCCACCCAGATCCTGGAGACGCGCACCCGGACTCTGATCCATCCGTGGTTTCTGAGGGTGAGTCGAGACAAAGGGGTGAACCCACCCTGTGATGAACCCATTTTTGGCCTGGCGGCTCAAGCTTGGTTTCGTCCCTAACCCTAATAAGCTGCAGCAGAACACAGAACGGGAACGAACAGAGATCACTAGAGCTATAGCCTGGGCCCTGGGCAACCGCATAGACACCAAAGCCAGCGATAAATCTTTCTATATTATTACTCGATCCATCCAAAAAAAAAATAATCTTGAGAATTCCACTTAATTGAGGCGGTTTCCTAAAATACCGCATATGGTTTCAGTCAGCAGCGGAGCTAGGATTTTTGCATGAGGTATGCCAAATCAAAATGTTCATATGTAACGGTAAAATTTATATAGCAATTCGATAAAGTTTCATAATAATTAGCCAATAATTCGGTACACAACTACTAAACGGTATAATAAATCTTAAATTACAATTCAGATAGTTCAAAATTATAATTTGGAATATAAACGACACAAACTTAAATGACAAATAGTATTACAACACTATTTTTTAGTCTACGTTTTCTAATAGCCATAAAAGTCTTGACTACATCATCTTCATCCACATCTTCCAAAATATCTCTCTCAATGAACGTGACAAGGCAATCATCCAAGAGACTATCACTTATCATATTTCTCCGCTTGTTTTTAACAAAATCCATACTAGAAAATGCCCTCTCAACACTAGATGTCGCCACTGGTAGAATCAGTACCATTTTGAGAAGCAAATAAACCAAATCATAAACTTTGTGCCTATTTATTTCCACAAGCTTAACTGAGAGGTCAACAAGGTTTTCTAGAACACTAAATCTATCATCTTGTCTCATGACATCAATATCGATATCAAGTTGCAATTCTAACTTAAGCAAATCAGATCCAAAAATATCCTTGGGATAGAATTCAGCAAGTCGACGTACCTTCTGTGCATCAAATGATGCAAATGAATTAGAAGGGTTGAGAGCAGACATACAAGAAAGCAACTCCATATTAACCTCATCAAACCGAGTATCAAGCTCTTGACTGATTTTATCAATGATCCCAATATATACCTCTCTTCTGAAGTGGTCATCATTTGTTTGATTTTGAACAAACCGTCATGATCTTCCAAAAGGCGCATAATCATCCTCCATAGCAGGAACTTTGACACCATATTTGTTGCAAAACAAAGTAACCTTTTGAAGGAATTGATTCCATCCTTCAGACCTCAAGTGTTGCATTCTATTTTTTGTCACACCAACAAGTTGGATTGCATGAATAATATCTTGCTCTCTCCTTTGCAAACACTCAGATAATTCATTTGTGTATCCAAGAATAACAAGCATTAAGTGCAAACTGAACACAAAATCAAAGGACTCAAATGCTCCAACTATAAAATGAATTTTTATCCAATCAACCTTATGTGCTGTATCCTCTCCAAGAGTAATGAGTACATCACGGATTATTGAATACATAGAAATGATGTTGCACACGATTCTATAATGAGAGCCCCACCGAGTCTCACCAGGCCTAGCCAATCCCATCTCTTGGTTTAGTCCACTTCCAATTTTGAGTTCACCACATTCAATTGCTTTCATTATACTCTCAAGTCTAGCACTTCGAAGCATCCCATGGCGCTTACAAGAAACTCCAACAATATTCAGCAAGAGGGATACTTGTTCCAAGAACCAAACACAATCAGTATTGTCCTTAGCAACAGCAACAAGAACTAGTTGTAGTTGATGTGCAAAGCAATGGACATAATAAGCAGAAGGTGACTCTTGCATAATCAATATTTTCAGCCCTTTAATATCCCCTTTCATATTGCTAGCCCCATCATATCCCTAACCTCGAATGCTAGTTAGAGTCAAGCCATGATTAACAAGTACAAACTCAATTGCTTCCTTAAGTAATAAAGAGGTAGTATCATCTACATGAACTACTCCAACAAAGTGCTCACGTGGCCTTCCCAATTTATCAACAAAACGCAAGCAAAGGGCTAGTTGTTCTTTATGTGATACATCACTTGACTCATCAACTAAGATAGCAAAACAATCTTCACCAATCTCTTCAATTATTTTCTTTCTAGTCTCTATAGCAAAATATGAAATAATTTGCTTCTGGATCATTGGGCTAGTCAATGAGCAATTACCTGGAGCATTGTTCAGCACAAACTTGTTCACTTCTTCACTATTTGCTGCAAGAAATTTCAACAATTCTATAAAGTTCCCTCGGTTGCTAGACTCTTCACTTTCATCATGTCCACGGAATGTCAACCCTTGATGTAAAAGAAACTTGATACATCTTATTGAATAAGTCAATCTGATTTTATAAAGCTTTATTTCCTCATCACTCCACTTCTCAATTTTATCAGCAATAGTTGCACGAGGAGTTAGATAGCTAATGTACTTTTCATGAGCTTTCTTGTGTGCTTGAGAGTGGTAATGTTTCAAAAGTAACTTGTCTCCTATATTCCAATTTCTCCAACCATCCACAATAAATTTATCCGACCCCTTGTCCTTGTATTTCTTTGTTTTGAACAAGTAGTAGAAAAAGCAAAACACAGAATCTTTCTTGATGCTATATTCAACCCAATCATATTTTGCAAACCATAAACATGTGAAATTACGATCTCTATTTCCACATTTTCGTTTTGGAAACTCATGTGCATAAGGTTGGAATGCCCCTCTAAGAATATATGCTTTTTTACTGCATCTTGATCATTAACATGATAACTTGCAATAGGCAACCTTTCACCTGGATCATGCGGAAGGTGATCAACGTCAAAACCCGATGGTAGTGGTGGCGGCTGCGATGGCGATGGTGGTGGTGGTGATGGTGGAGGTGGAGTTGGCAATATATTTTCAACTGATTCTATAGATGGAGTAGGTGGTGTAGGAGTAGGACCAGGAACTTCTTCAATTACTCTCTCTTCCTGTTGCTCTTGCTCTTGATTTTGCTTTTCAACCACAAGAGACGAAGCTGAAGCACGTTTCTTTGCAACATGCTTTTTGAACATAGAAGCAATATCTCCATCCCTCTTCATAGTTCACAAATCCTATAACCAAATCGCATAATACATAAGGAATTGACCAATACATCATCATGTCTCATGACATCAATATAGGTATTGACCAATGCAATACATCCCTAATTCCTACTGCATACATCTACAAGCTACATCAATTGAACTAAATCATGGTAAATCTAACAACAACTAGCTAATAAATTAGATGGCAGTAAAGAAAGGTTAGGGTTAGAAATTTTGGAAAAATTTGCTAAGACTAAAATTATGAGGAGAGAATGGAGGGGGGGAGGGGGGAAGCTCTCACGGTCTCACCACAAAGCGCTGCCGCGCTGGGGCCGGACTGGGCGCCGTGGCGGCGTGGCCCGTGGCCGGTCGGAAGGTGGGAGGGAGCCGGGGACGGGGCACGCCAGGGGAGCAGCGTCGCCGGCCACCGGGGACGGGGCGCGCCGGGGGAGGGGGCCGGGGACGGCGCGCCGGGGCCGCCGGCCGCCGGGGCGGACAGAGCGGGCGGTCTAGTCTGGGAGGAGGGAGCGGACGGCTCACGGCCTCACGGGAGCGGACGGGTGGTTGGATTTTTCTTATTGGGCTGGGCCGGCCTAGGGTATGCCGGGCCATACCCGTGCAGCCCACTGGCTCCACCTATGGTTTCAGTAGTTGAGGAAGGATCAATTTCTGATTGGAAAAAAATAGGTTTGTACCATTAGGCTAATTGTGATTTCGATATTTTTCATTACTTCTGTAGTATTTACTCTTCGTACCACTGTGTAAAACTTGTTCCATTTATGTCTCTTTTGTAGCAACGTTAGTGTTAAAACTTGTTCAAATTATGCCACATGAAACTGAAACTAGTTCGATTCATGCCACTCGAAACTGTATAGCAGTGGCATAAACGGAACAAATTTTACACAATATTGACATGCGTCTAAATATTACAAAAGCAATTGGTAAATATTGAGATCGTAATTTTACACAATGCATTTGTCTAAATGTAACAAAAGCAACGGCAAATATTATCTCATATTACGGTTCAAGCGACAAGTCAGACCCACGCGATAGTTGGAGGAAGTAAAATCTTCATGATCGCCGACGTCACACGATTAGCAACGAGATTTACACTGAACCATGCGGCAAAAGGATTGATCCAGCTCCAGCTCTGCAGTTTCTGAGAGACTAGCAGTGCTGTTTGCAGGAGATGCTGCTACATTAGGGTCTCGATGGCTATTCCAAGGAATATGTACAGGGTAGAACAGTTCTAATTTCACAAAGGATACTTCCATAACTACGGCGGATACGTTGTGCTTCGACGATCTGACTAACCATGTACATGTCTTATTCTTCTAAGATGATATGTTGTTGATGGCTGCAGAAAGGGGGGGTCATTCTGCATCTGTCAGCTCGGCCTCGTTGTATTTGGCGATCTTCTGCCTTTTTGGCTCCCTCTCTTCTTTTTCTTTAATCGCCATTTTCTCCTGATGTCAATCGGGGAAAAAAGAATTGGTCAGCAGATTAGTTGTTTTTCATGAGTTCGATCCAGCTTTCCAAAATCAAATGCAAACTTTTTACATATCACTTTACATCCTTAAATCAGGCAATATTTCGTTTCAAAAAGGAGATAGAAGAATAAATGAGTATGATATCATCCTCTACCTTTTTCACTGGTGAACTGGTGCTGCAGGATGCAGGAGAGCCCCCGCCCTGTGGCAATTCACAACAAACTCCTGCTTCACTCTCTTCTTCATCCATCATCTTCTCCTAATACCAATGGGCAAATTAAAAACCAACTTGATCAGCAGGCTAAGAGTTTTTCTAGAGGTCAACCCATTTTCAGAAATCGGATGCAAGTTTCTTCTTCATATCAGTTTACATCTGCATGCCATTTCATTTCATAAAGGAAAAAAGAAAAATAAACGGATACTATCTCTTACCTTCTTAACAATTTTTGCAGGACTGGACTCGTAGGATATAGAAGAGCCCTCTTCGTCTGACAGGAGAGGGCCACCTCCTGCTGCCACCTGAGCCGCACCAATGAGCTGCAGCTCATCGTCGTTCAGGATGTGCTTCACCACGAAGCACCCATTGGCAGCAGCAATTACGAAGGCGTGGCTGTGGTGGGAACAAAGAACAGCTGAAATATTTTCGGCTGTAACCTCTCTAACAAAGCTCCTCTGCTGCAGCACCGACAAGCTCTTGTGCTTGGTCATCAAAAATCATGACGTCCATAGCGCCTGTCATGTCTTCCATCACTGCATTCAGCTTGTACCTTGCTTACCGATAACATCAACAAGGTTAACAACTTTCAGAAGGAAAATATACCAGGATTATGTAGGAACTCTGAATTGGGCAGCCATGAGGGAATGGCAGCCAGGTCCTTTAAGGTTCTTACCGTGGAACAGGCGGTGGATTTTTCGGGCAACCTTGGATGCACAAGGAATTGATTTCATCCCTACTGATCGACCGTTTGCAGTGAAAGCATGACCAATAAAACCAACCTTTGGTGCAGTCTATGCCTTTCAAGGAGGCCCTGCACAAAAATGTGGTGCCCGGTTACAGGGGAGAAAGGACAGATAAGTGACCGAACATAGGGTTTGAATCTGATCACAGTGCACCAAGTTACCTCTAATTCATGTGGGTTCAGGCTTTTCAGCTGTTTGATTGTTCGCCAGTTTTTAACTAAGTCAGCTGGATTTACAGGATTTTGTACCTGACACGGGAGGAGTTGGATTGGTTTATGTGGATCCATCAAACTGCATACACATAAAACAGTTGGCACTGGACTGATGTATTTATCCAAAAGTATAAATCATTGAATTCACTCAGAATGCACCTTGCACGGAACTCATGCACCTGTGGTATATCCAAATCCAAGTAGTACTTTGAAGCTGATGTTGAGCAAACTGTAAATCCTATGCCTAAATAGCATAACAGTGATATGAGATCTGCAGCACAAGGAAATAGGAAAGTACATATAATGTTGCTTAACATAAGTGAGAGTGGAGATCAGACCCTTGTACCATCGAACGAGCATCCCTGCAAAAACAGCAACAATTGGGGCTTTTCGGCCTTGCATGGAAACCTGCTCTGCATTAAAATTTCGACCAAGATCTCCGAACAGCGCAACATTCAATTCCCTTCCCCTGAAAATGGTAATGAATAAACTAAGTACTGCCATGAAAAATAGAAAAGATGATTTGGAAATAACACCGGTAACCCATCACCTTAAATCGCATAAAAATATGTTACGGAAAGGTATGTTACGCCAAATTTTCCACTTCCAAGCCTCCCCCACGCCTTCAATGCATACTATCTGGCCAATCACATCTACAAACAAGCAAGTGAAAGGGTCAGGTCAGAGTCTTCAGACTTCAGACGAGTTGCCAACAGAAACACTTCCATTGCAAATTATACTGTGAGCTCCCCCAACCATGTACCCGTAAAGAAGCGTTTGTCGCCATTCCTCAAAGGAACATCGTCGAAATCAACAAACTCAAAGCTATGGAGAGGTATGGAAGAACCAGTGTTGTCATCTATCTCGTCTACCACTGTCTGTCCATCTATGTAAATCATCAAGCCATTTCTACAGGCCATGTACTCATTCTTTCTTGGACCTACTGTGAAATTCGACAAGGCGTAGACCTTCCCTTCAACTAGCTGGTCTTCAAGCCGCTTCATGTAGTGGCGGAGTACACGTGCTTGTATAGTTACACCCTGCAAACCAGTAAAAGAAAAATAACTTAAAAATCAGTGTGCTGAGACTCAAGAAAAAAAGGCACGAGAAGTGGGCTGGTAAGGTTATCATCAGTCAATTGGTATGGACAATGGAACTTCAGTTGCCAGCTGGGGAATGGATCGAATCACCTCTTCGTCGATCAGGAGGCAGTCGAGACCGAACTCCGTGCCAGTATTTGGATTGAAGGCCACCCAGATCCTGGAGACGCGCACCCGGACTCTGATCCCTCCGTGATTTCCGAGGGTTAGCCGAGACAAGGGGGTGAACCCACCCTGCGATGAACCCGTTTTGGCCTGGGGGCTCAAGCTTGTCCTCATCCCTAACCCTAAGCTGCAGCAGAACACAGAAGAACAGAACAGAGATCAGTAGAGCTAGAGAACCGCGGAGAGACACCAAAACCAGCGGCGGATCTTCCTATGCTATCTAGGTCGATCCCAATTGCCGTCTCCTTCGCTGGAAATCATGTGGCCCTGCTCAGGATTATGCGACTATTTCTGAGCCAGGTTCACCCGTTACTATTTACTGACGAAAGGGGGGAAATGCAGCAACGATCCTAGATTAGCAGCTGCATGACGTTTCAAGAACAAGAAGCACCGAACTCATCACCCGCCTAGTACTTGCAGATATCACGAACAACCGAGCAAGAACCAGAGATACACGATTCTGCCTGCCGTTGCCAAGAAGTGTTCCTGCTTGAAGGGCGAACGTAACGGCGGCGCAACGCGCCGGCGCCTTCGTTCTCCGTTTAATTCGTCAGAGAGATCTACGCAGTCGTGCACTAAAGCCAGACACGCTGGTAATAAGCGACCCTCGGTGGTCTAGCAAGATGTCGACACAGGATCGTGCACGAACATCAATCCGAATCGGAGAAGAGTTCCTGCTATTTCCTTCAAAAAAAAAAGTCGGAGAAGAGTTTTGCCTTGATCACATACACGTAAACGTGCTCGATCCGTATTCAGGCCTGACTTGCATTACTGGAGTATGGGAGCGCGTCCACATGGTAATGATTTCACGGTGTCTGAATTCAGACGAAAACTTTGCAGACGTGTCAAATTCATCACGACACCAGATCCGGTAACAGCACCAAGGTGATACGATCGTACGATGATGGCATGACACAAACCGATCCGAATCCGCCGATAATAATGTCCATTGTCCAAGAATAATCCCAGGTCCAGAGGGTAGCAGGGTTCGCAGAGGACTCGTCTCTGAACTCTGATCTTCTTCCACACGAAGACACACGCGTCGGCGTCCTTGTCCGATCCTTCTTCAAATCGAAGCTACCTAGCAGTAGGGTATACGCGCGCGTATAAACGAACTGCCAACGCCGGGCTGCCGGCCGCACGCGCACGTGATCATCAGGTACCAGGTTACCAATCCACGATCGGGTTCGCCAGCAGCTAGCGTCGATCGACGACCGGGCGGCGCCATGGTGGTGGTCACCCGGAGCATGGCGGCGCGGCGGGCGTCGCTGGTGCACGCGCTCCCGCACGACATGGCCGTGGAGATCGCGGGGCGCGTCGCGGCGACCTCGCCCCGGCCCGTGGGCGACCTCCGCAGCCTGCGCGCCAGCTGCCGGGCCATGCGCGCGGCGTGCGGCGACCGCTCCGTCGGGAGGCGCGTCGCGCTCGAGCGGGAGGCCGCGATGCTGTGGTCCGACAGCGAGCGCTACCTCGCCGTCGTCGGCAGCCTGTCGGGCGCGGGGAACCCGGAGGCGTGCTTCCTGTCGGGGGTCGCGCTCGCCTTCGCGCACCGGTGCGCGCGCCCGGGCGCCGAGCTGCTCGGACGGGCCGCCGCCGCGGGGCACAAGGTGGCGGCCTACGTGCTCGCCCTCGTCCTCTACAAGGCCGGCGGCGCCAGCGACGTCGCGAGGCGGCACATTAGGCAGGTCGAGGGAGAGGCGGCAGAGGCTGGCGGCGGCGGCGGGTACAAGTACAACAAGAAGACCGCCACGAGGAGGAGCAACCAGGAGTGCGTGCGGTGCCGCGCGCAGGCCGTGGCGGCAGTCCAGCAGGCCACGTGGAAGATGGCCGAGCTGTCGGACCCGGTGCCGGAGGTGGTGGCGCCGCCGGAGGACGAGGGCAGCCATCTATGCACGGCCAGCGGCTGCGGCGTGCGGGAAGCGTGGTGCGAGTGGAGCATATTTTGCAGCGAGGACTGCAGGATCAGGTACGAGTGCGCTATGTTCTTCTCGCAGCTGCCACTGACTGTCGCAAACTTTGTGACATAAAACTGTGCAAATTGAATGGGAACGAAGGACCTTCATGCATGTGTTCATGTAAAGATTTTGTTTCATCGTACAGTAAATAAATAAAAACATTGCATCAGAAAATATATTGTCGACGTTTCATACAGAAGAAACTTCTGCATATGCATGCGTGTAAGGATGTCACAGTAGAGAAGAAGCAGAGCACCAGCACACCACGTTCCACAAATCCACTGTTTTCAGCTCCCACGTCGACAGGCTACGTTGTTAATTGTTATGGTGCCACCAAATATTAATATTCTCTAAATAGCTGAGGATGTGGATGCATATCTAGACCATCAATTTTAAGTTCTCTCCGACACGGATTTAGGTGCTGTCATTATTTTATGGACCATATTTCTTTTTTTTAAAAATACAGTACGCCCTGTTTCGAAATTCATCCTCAAATATTATTGAGAATAAATCTAGAATCATTTCATTAATTAATATGACGCATCTTTGGCCCTATTTGTTTCAAGCTTATGGGCAATTTTGGAGGTTCGATTTTGGAAAATTCAAAAGTCAGATGACTCTGAGAATCGAGAAGAAGATGGGAATGCCGTTGATTATGGATTCTCTATTTTGAATTCTAGGAGTCATCCGATTTTTGGATTTCTCAAAATTGAGCATTCAAAATCGGCCCTAAATTAAAACAAACAGGGATTTTTTCTTTCCTCACCACTAACTAAGTAAAGCGGATGGGTACACGGTGCTTTAACAAAAGGGTACATGCGACTTTTCCCGCCCCTCTTAAATTACCCACAAATTTTAAGATCCCTTATATTTGAAGGCAGAGCAAGTATACAATTATAAAGCAGGGCCAAAAAGGTCTTTGGTCTATAAAAATGAATTGAAGACCTGTTGCAAGAATTTCCGGTCATAGTCGTGATGCCGCACAGACACAGTTCTGTTGAATGCCCTTGGCACGTTCTCAAAGTTAAGTGTATAGCAAACAAAAGCAAAACGTCGAGAACATACGATTAGATGATATTATTAGTTCAGGACTATGAAGCAGCAAACCCTGGATAAAGAAAAAAAAACATCCCACAAAAGCAAAAGCTGGCGGCGCACACGAATTGTAGAACGCATCCGATGGAATTAAAACTAAAACCAACAAATTTATTTTTAAGAAAACTAGGAAACTCATTGTTGTGGCGCGATTGCAAAGAAGAAACGAAGCATAGAAGAAAATAATGGAATTTTGATCGTTAGAAACAGCGCTAAACTGCAACTCATGTCATGGCAAATGCGTCTTCATTTTGTGCGTGACGTCAACTTTGGGCTACCAATGACCTTTCTTGGGCTGGGCTGAAGTCCAGAAACAGAACAGCTGCTCTTCCCCCTACCCACCTCTTCTCCGCAACTACCCCCACCGGCCACCGGCCACCGGCCGCCGCTCACTTCTCCAACCTTGAGCCGCCGCCGGCGCCCAGCATCCCGCTCCCGGTGCCTCCGGCTAGCGCTAGTCCATCCCGTCTGTAGCTTCGCCACCGAGGTTAGCTTGTTGGCCCTCCTTTTCTTTCCTCACTAATCTTTGATTTAAGAATCCATCCAATCCAAGAAATGGCGCAGCGAGATGATGCCTCCAATCCTCCACCACTCACGGATCAGATGGCGAGGAGCTCGAGGAAGAAGCAGCGCGTGCCCAGCCTCTCCGAGGACCTCATCGTCGAGATCCTCTCGCGGGTGCCCTACAGGTCGCTGTGCCGCTTCAAGTGCGTCTCCAGATCCTGGCTCGCCCTCTGCTCCGACCCGGACCTCCGCAAGAAATCGCCCCAGACCCTGTCCGGATTCTTCTGCTTCTCCCGTCACGAAGACGACGAGACCAGCCTCAACAGCCTCCGGTTCCTCAATCTTTCTGGGAGAGGCCGGCCGCTGGTCGACCCCTCTCCCCCTCTCTTGGAGGGCTATGCGCGTCCCCCCTGTTCATGGAGTGCTGCAGCAGCCTTCTCCTCTGGAAAGTCTGGAGGAGATCGTCTCCGTTCGAGCCAGAGTACGTCGTGTCCAATCCCGCGACTCAGAAATGGATCCTGTTGCCGCGTACAGAGGCTAGGCACACTCTGTCCTGTGTCCGTTTGGGTTTCGGCCCGGCCGTGCCCTCCTGCTTCTATGTGTTTATGTTCGTGACGGATGAGTGCCCTCCGGATGAGTGCTTCAGAGTAACAGGAGTGGAAATCTACTCGTCGGGAACTGGAGGTTGGGTTTTCAGGCAGGACGACGAAACTAGACTGGAGTTTGATGCAGGTGCCATCTTCTTTAATGGCACCCTCTATTCAATTACCACTGATCTATTGCTAGCGTCGGTAGACACAGAGGGCAAGACTTGGGGGAAAATCCGCATGCCACACAGCTACATACGATCCAGGCTCAGGATGGATGACTGCTTCATCGCGCATTCTCAGGGTCGATTGTATGCTATGCACATGGATTTTCGTAATGACAACCAGCTATCAGTTTGGGCACTGGGGGCTAATGGCAATGAGCAGTGGGCCCTGGAACATACTGCGAACATCACGCAACTCCTTGGAAGGCATCATCGCAGCAGATATAAGTTCTACGTGTTGGTTGCAGCACATCCGGAGCGCAACTTGATTTTCCTTACTGGTGGGTTGCGTGATGAACTCATGTCGTATGATATGGACAAGCAGGAAGTTCATACTATCTGCACTCTTCAAGAATACTTTCTGGCCCCATGTTTTCCCTATTCCCTGCTTTGTGGAATGGTCTTTGCCTCTTCAGATGGTCACTGAAAGTTAGAGAAGCTTCCCTTGTGCTAATAAGTTGGCACGGCATCAGTGCCTTCATAGTAATGGTGTTGGATAGGGCCTGAACTCCAGTTTTGCGCAGTGGTGACTTGGATAGTCTGACCTCTGAAGTCTACATCAGTTTGGTATTCTTACTGCTGGTGTTCCTTTGTGGCTTCAAGTGACATTGGTTGGTAATGTATCTTATATGTAACCAAGCTCTTCAGTAGGTGCTAATAGCCTAATAGTAGAGTTATCTGAGTGGATGCAGTTGTTCTGTTTGCTCTGATATTCTAACAGCTGTTGTCAGTTTTTAAGTTGCTAGGTCCTCGTTTTAAGTAAATGTGACTAAACACATTATGTGTGCTGGAGTTATTCGAGTGCATGCAGTTGTTCTGTTTGCTTTGATATTCTAACAGCTGTTGTCACTTTTTAAGCTGTTAGGTCCTCGTTTGAAGTAAATGTGACTAAAAACATTATGTATGCTAGAGTTATCTGCATTCTCACTTTTGATCTTTATTTCCTGCAAGTAATTATACAACTTATTATCTGTTAACATTGAATAATGAGTGTCATGCTGTTTGTTTGCCTTTCAGAAGTTATTTAATGCGCACTTCTTGTTTGACGTGGCAAATACTGCTGGTAATATATAATCTTCTTGATTTCAGTCTGCAACTGTGCATGATGCTCTGTTGATGGTGCCAACCTTATAATGCTTCATCACAGGGTACAGAAGTAGTAAACTTTCACGGAGCTGGGGCTAATTCGCTCCATTCCATAGTTAGCTTATAATTGGTTATCGAAATTCGTTCTGGACTTTTGCACGTAAAAAGTATGTGACAGCGAGCAAGTTAGCCATCGATCACTGTGGTTCATGTGCTCTGGTGAATTGAGCATTGACATTTCATAATCTTGTCCTTTTGACCAACAATCGTCTTGGGTTCTGACTAGAGCACCACCATCAGCAAGCACTAGCTGACACGGGAGATTGCAGGATCATAATATCATATATGAATCTCTCAATCAATATAGGTTGTTGCCAGCCAAGTTCAGTTCTGAACCATAGGATTTTTCTTTAAATCTAGAACACAAACAAAATTGTCCACGTGGCATTCGAAACTGTGAGTTCTCAGATATACTCATATATAGATTGAATTCCTTTGCTAACTGCGATCAGCGGTACCAAGTGGCTTCTGAAAACTGGTATAGTCAATGGACAAAACTGAAAGGTCTGAAGTCAAATGTTGGAAATGACATGTAGATCATACAGGCAACTAACAAAAGCACATCAGTTTCATGATGGTTACCGTCGTTCATGATGATCTATGCTTAGATTTTGGTATCAGCAAATTGTTAAAGCGCGGTGAATCTTCATATGTATTGTTGTGCCAGCATGTGAATGTTGATGCAAATGAAGTTTGTTCAGGTTATATGAATAATTTATCGTAAGCAAGCTGCTCCGCATATGCGATCGCCACACCTTAGCTAACTATCAACTGAGTGTTTCGGATTATCTCAGTATCAGAGGCGCTCAATCCTAGTAGTATAGTACAGACTCGAGGGCAAAGCAGCGGTGGGAGAGCGGCAACCGGGAGGTTAGAGGTGCCGGGCACCAGGCCATCGTGGAGAGGCGGTGGGGAGGGGGAGGTGATGACACGGCCGGGCTGGCAGACCCGGTGCTGGCAAAGCACTAATCAACCCAAGCATCTACTCCATATATGATAAATAATAGACAACGCAATAATCAAGATATAATCAGGGTGCGGAGGCCCTGCCAGCACGAGGTGTCAAAATCAGGATCAGGTTAACGCTTGGGGCACCGCCGCCTCACCCCAACACAAATGTTTCGAGTGTAATAAAGAGCAGAGCAACATAACTTACGAATCCTACTCAAACATTTACGAAATATCATAGGTTCCAACATCCAGATCGGTGGGCCGTTATCATACCACCAAAAACATAGTCATGAACATGAACTTATGACAGCACATGTAAGTGCATATGCATCCTAAATATAAGCGGCTTGTCGCTCCAAAATCTGAATGTGCAAAGAAACTTGACCATCTCATGCCTGGGAAGAGGGAAGTGATGGCCAGGATCTCTACTGCTTGAAGAAATCCTTCAGCTTCCTCAGCCAGAGGAGGTACTCGCGGCTGTCCTTGTTGATCATGTACTCATGCAAGAAGTTTGTCGTCAGGGGTGAGATGCCACGCAGTTCCAGGTACTTGTGGAACGCCCTCTGCAGGTTCTCATCAAGGTCACTGGAGCAGACAAGCAAATGTTGATCGTCAGCATAAAATAAGGATACATTAAAGCACTGATAAATTCAAGAAATAAAAACGAGTTAGTTTAGTTGCCTCCTTACTTGAAATCAGGACCCTCATATGCAATTAAGTCATTTTCATCGTTCCCTGACGGCTGCACCACGGACAAGGAGTCGATGAGGACCTCATCAGGATAGGCAGTGCAGGTGAATTCAAGGACGGGGCCATCACCCTTGGTGATGGTGACCGTGAGAGGGACGCTCGACTTGGGGGGCTTCTCGCCTTGATCTTCATCAGGGCTATCTCCCTCCCCGCCCTTGTCCTCATCATCCTGGCCATGATCAGGCTCATCTCCAGTGACTAGGCTGGGCATGTGAGCCACAACCTCAATCTGCTCACCATTATATGTCCTTTTAAGAGTAATTGCATTCATCCCCTTCTCATCAGTGATTTTGAAAGGGAAGTTATCTGGAATCTCCTCAACCTGATTTCAAGACAAACAAATGAGAACCCAATTGAAAAACAAAAACTACTAAAAATGAACAGCTAGCTCTCTGTATAGTAACTACATAAACGACAATGCAAGGTTCTCTGCACAAGATTAGAACTGGCTGGTTGACATCAGAACCGTCATGGGATGGATCACATACATAAATCTCCATTTTTCAACTCTGCATACCAAAAATCGTACAAGTTGAGATAAACTGCCAACGCATTGAATTCACAGGCAGACATTTCTATCCTGCCGTATAGCTATCAACAATTGCAATAAATTCATTTGTTTCTCTGCTACCTACCGACCATCTATAATACTCAAAGCAAGGATGCTTTAAATTGGCACAGATGAACCATAATGGCGATATCACACTGTTCATACTAATACACACGACAAGGCCAAGCAGCAGGAAATATTCATCGGCTTCCACAAATAAACTACAATACAATAACAAAATTATAGTGACAACAGGCTCATGTATTCAAAGACAGAGCTGTCAGGTCAGTAAAACCAAAAGAAAATCTGTGTACTAGAAACCGTATAATTTCTGGATTGGTATAGTTATATAGTAAGAGAAGAAGCTAAGACACTAAAATTGATTAAAATCAAGAGAAGAGTAGCAGTTATTATCAGATGTGTAACAAAAGCACAACAATTTGCTGAGGAAAACTGTAATACAGCTAAATTCTTCCTCAGAGCAAAAGAATCAGTTGTTCAAACGTGCAGAAGAATTACGAGCTTAGGTTAAACGGCAAGGAGTGGAAGACTGAGCTCCCATTAGCGGAATGAGCATACGGATTGGACAAAATACCAACACAACAATACTATTTAAACACCCTTTTGTCCCTAATATCAGATTCCGATTCGCAGAGCTTACAGCAGAATACATGATACAATTAGTCAATCCAGCAATCCACCAAACAGGCCATAAATTTGCTCGCTAGCGTGACTGAACTTTCACCGACAAGGGACCAGGGCGCCAAACAAGGATTGATTCTTGGGCTCTTACGCTAAGATCCGAACTACGATACATTATTCATAGGGGAATCTGCTCACTTACCCTGTCGTGGTCGTCGCACTCCTCGGCGTACTTGATCTCGGAGTCGATGACTCTGAGGAGCTCGGCGTCGGAGCTGGGCTTCGTCGCGGGCGCCGACGAGAACGGCATCGCGCGGGGCTGCGGCCGCGCCGCGGCGGCGGCGAGGGGCCGGAGCAGGGCGGCGCCGCGCTGGGCCCCCGAGGATGCGGAGGCGGAGGCGGAGGCGCGGAGGATGAGGGGTGCGGCGGATGCCGCGGCACGGCGGGCGGCGGCGAAGAGGGCCATGGCGAGAGGAGCGGCGGCGTGTGAAGGCCTGCTAGGGTTTACGGGGTTTAGGGGTTGGGGGCACTTCTGGAAGGCGTGGGGATTGCGAGACTTAAGAAGAAGGGAAGCGGTGGGACCCATCCGTCAGCTTCATCTCTAGCCTGTTTTGTTCCATATTTTCTGCCAAGGCCCGATGGGGTGCTTCTTGCGGAAGAAGAAAGGAATTGCCTTTTTTTTTGAACTACTATACTACTCCTAGATTCTACTCAGAACGAAGTTATTTCGAGAGCCCAAAGGTCGGACAAATCCTAGATTACAATTGGCAGTGTGTTTCTTGTGCTCACAATTCACTAAACAGCTGATCAATTTATCGTTTTGAAAAATATGATTTCTGTCAAATATCTATCGACTTTGAAAACAGCTTCAGCTTGGATCTGAGACTACCACAAGACGTTTACAGAGCAACATGAGCACAGCCCAAAGCTGATCGTTTCATTCCAAACCATTCCAAAACGAAACAAATATCTTAGCAAGCAGAATGCGATCCTTTCAGCACACTACAATGTCAATATCAAGTTATCAACAGTCAGAACTGTGCGACATATACCCAGAGAAGCAGCACACAAATGGTAACAGCTAAAGCTAGAAGTAACCAGTAATTCTTAATTTTCTTGAAATGCAGCTGCAGATCTACATGCTCCTGATTCGCCAGCTGATACAGATTCATCGAGACAGATACATCTTTCCCTCTCCTTTAGAGAGACTCATAAGCTTTGTGTAATTGTAATATTCCTGTGACACATACTAAGGCTAGGCTACCAAAAACAGAGTTGCCAAATCACGTTGCTGTTCCTCATTGCTGGACCTGGACGAAATCCTTCAGCTTCCTCATCCACCGGATGTACTCCTGGGCCTGCTTGGTCACCATGTAGTCGTGCATGTAGTTGGTAGCTGACAGCGTGATCCCCCGTTGCTCCAGGTACTTGAACAGGCCTTTCTGCACATTCACAGGGAGCTCCCTGCAGTAGAGATGAACCAGCATTGAGTGAATTAGCAGGTAGCATTTCATTATTATAGAACCCAAAACTGAATGTAAAACTGTTACTGCTTACGTGAATTCAGGGCCCTCATATGGGAACTTCTCTTCTCCATCATCATCTGCTTTCTCTACTATCAGCATATCATCGATGGTGATTTCCTCACGGAAGGCTGTGCAGGTGAACTCAAGCTTCGGGCCAGAGGCTTTGGAGACTACAACCTTCAAAGAAATGCTACTATCTCCAGCACTCTCATCTTCTTCTTCTTCATCATCATCATCCTTGCCAGCACTCTCACTATCGCCCTCACCATCATCATCATCAAACTCAGGGCCCCCTTCTAAATTAGGCATGCTGACAACGACCTCAATCTTCTCATTCTTGTAGTCCCTTTTCAAAATAACCACGCTCATACCATCTTCGTCAAGGATTTCAAAAGGGAAGTTGTCTGGAACAGGTTCCTGTCAAAATAAGGATTAATGAATACAGGCATACAGCTAAAAGGCTTGAATATTTGCAAAAGCAAGGACTGCTGAACCAGAAATCCAGAATGTAAACTTTTTTATGCTAAATGTTAAATCTTGCAGAAAGTAATATATGCCCCCAAGTCATTTCAGGAGTGTGCATGGCCAGATAATCAGTCAACCTCAATGTCAGTTTGAACATTGCACTCGCATGGAGCCTCAAGGTAGTTCAAAACTTGAAACAAAATAAACCCTCGACAAACTCAATCATTGGTCCCAGTCATTTAAAGTCATTCTCCCCTAAAATCATTAGAATGATTGGGTGAATTGACACCAGCTGAATTATTGCAGATGGTCAGAAGAAAATCGATCCAAGTATTCTTACTTCTTTGGGGATATTATTATAAAAAGTGGCAACATGAAACCGAGTTATACTGTAAATCACATGAAAGGTTATTGCACATACATGCAAAGAAGTACCATCTGCATGCTTTATTGGTCATATGTTTATATGCATGAAGCAGGCAGCAAGCACAAGAAAAGAAGATATCTAAGACATGTGAGAAAAAAAAATTGAAGGACGCCATAAATCTGGATCCAGCGGGACAGTGAATAGCAGATGCAAAGAACAAAGCAGCTCTCTGAATAACAACCCATACGGAAAATCTGTAGTATGACCGCTTTCAGAATATAGAAAACATGACTGGAGAATTTTGATGCCAAGTCGTGCAGAACAAAATGATATCCATGTAGAACATCAACTGGTTCAATCCACTACCATTCTACCAATAAGTGCAAGGAAGTACCAAAATGTCCTTTTGAGGGGATAAGCCTGCTCCATTTCTAACATAATTAAGCGATGAGAAAACTCTGTGTAAAGCAAATCCTTTATGCAAACTAGCATTAAGTGGTCCAAAACAATGGTAATTATTTTTCACTGTGAGTGTGAATTAAGCTCTTCCTCCTAACATGCCAAATTATTGACATCAACCTAGTGGTAAATCAGCGACTAGAGTTCAGTACTCCTATTAGTTGCTACCTATATCAGTCAGCAGTAAAACTCGTACCTATCATTCACACAGACAGCACTAGAACAGTAGAACTTGACAAAATTTCAGGAAGACATCACAAGCTCCTCTCTAATCCGGATAGAGGTACTTCTTCAGTCGCGCAATCCCAGTATTCCCACGAGGTTATTACATCCTATCGCTAAATATAGCACGCAATTGGACCGGAACCGGATGATTCAGCTGCAAATGTGGGGAACGCGAGGGAGTCACCTGCTCGTCGCTGTCGAGGTACTCCTGCGCCTCCCTGATCTCGACGTCGAGGGCTCCGGGGAGGTTCCCGGCGCCGGACCCCTTCTTCTTCTTGCCCTTGACCTTGCTATCCAGCACCACCTCCACCGGCACCGACTTGGCGCCCTTCGCCGCGTGCAGCGGGGCCAGGAGGGTCCGCCGGGGCTGCGGGCACGCGCATGCGCCCGCGCCGGCGCGTACGGCGGACGGGACGGAGATGACGAGGGTGGCGGAGGCGGAGGCGGAGGCGGCGCCAGTCGCGGAGACGAAGGCCATGGCGCGGTGGAGGTGAGCGACGGAGGGGAGGAGGGGATAAGGCGAGGAAGAGGGGAGGGGTTTGCTTGGGTTTTGGATTGGGCGGCTTTATTACTGCACATAGGCTGCCGAGGCGGATGGCCCACGCGTCAGTGACTGTAGAGGCGTTTCTTCGGTTGCGTTTCGCGTTTGTCCAATATGCCATTTATTGCTTTCGTGTGCGCCGATGAATTTTGGTGGAAACACTGGAACGCTGCAGTTGGGAAGGCGAATTTGCGACGAATTGTTCGAGAAACCGAATAATTTCGGCAGAATCATAATGAAAAAACGCCTTTTCACGTTGAGCTTTCAGTCCTAAAAGAAAATTATCTGGTTCCTCAAAAGTTTTTTGGCGAGCATACAATGGTAGTAGTTGGACAAGATGGCATGTTTTGTTTTCTTCCGTTTCCTTTTTCCTTGAATTGGTTGCTACCAGCTTCGACCAAGCACAATCATGCTCCTTTTGCCTTTTCAAACGACATGTTCTGAACTTCTGATCGAGCCGAAAATAGGATGGATCGATTTGCGAAGCAAGGAAAGAGAAATCAAGCAGGCCTCCGAGGCCAAGCAGCAGCAAGAGATCATGTACAAACTGGACAAGAACATCACCACATCGCGTCAGCTCCTTGACGGCAAAATCACAAACATGTATGCATCAGATTATCAGGAGCAGGTTCCATATTTCGCCGTGCCTGAGCGCCTGCAGTTTGACGAGCCCCAGACTGATCACGTATATACAACGGCAGAGGCAGAGGCAGACCTTCACAAGGCCCCCTTTGGTATCATCATCCATCCACCCCTGCCTTTATTCCAAGAAGCCAAGGGAAGGAAGAACAAAGGCTGTTCCAAGAAGCAGCAGCCAAGAGAAACGAGAATCAACGAAGACTCACAAACTCACACACGGAAGAATTCTTCTTCTTCCTTGCACGCCTCGTATCGTGTCTTGCAGCATGTCGCGTCCAAGCGACGACGACCCCTCCGGCCGGCTCACCCGCGATCGTAGTAGCCGCGCGCCGCGGAGGAGAAGAAGGCCGGCATGTCGGCGCCGGCGCCGGCGAGGCGGACGTAGTACGGCGCGAGGGGCGACTCCGACGGCGACTCGTTGCGGAAGGGGTTGCCGAGGGGCGTCTCCCCGCCGCTGGCGAGGTGGAGGATGGCCCGGTACAGGAACGGCAGCAGGCCCTCCATGGATGGACGTCTCCTCTCTCTCCCTCTGCTTGCCAAGCGAAAATCTCCAAAAGGGCAAGCCACCAAGTCACCAACTCCTCCTGTTCTCTCTGTTTGTGAGAGGTGCAAGAGTGGGGGGTTTATAAAGGCGATTAGCGAGACAAAGACGTGCTCCCAGCTTTGACTAATCAATTCGACCGGAGGTTAGTGGGGAACACCTGGATTAGCCAGGCCGCCAATGCAAGCTGGGCTGGGGAGAATGGTCAATGAGAGGATGGCCCTGGCCGGCTAGCCGCCACATCAACTGGACGAGGAGAGGAGAGGATGGTGTGCCCGGACTAGACGAAGGTGATGGGTCGCATGCCCGTGGCGCTGAGGTCACAGGCCAGGAAACTGATATTTATCGGGAAGGAAGATGCCAGGCACAGGATGGAGTAGTTTATAGTCTGTGCAGGTGCTGCAGCTTGGAAGTTGGGAAGTTGTGGGAACAAGTCAGTGGGTGGGGGCAAAATGATTTTGTGGTGTCTAGTGTCTGCTGGTGGAAATAAGCTGGTGTGCTCTGGATTTCTGATTCTGGTCTGGGGGAGGGGAAGGAAGAACAATCCGGTCCTCCGTATAAAGATGACCCCAATGGGCTTGTGCTTGAAGAAACTGGATGGCCACAAAAAAGATGCATATATAATATATAATGAATATCATGGCATACATGCACGTTGGGGACGAGGGACAAGTTACCTGACGTTAGGACAAATTCTAGTGATGTTTGTTCTGCCTTCCGGTGCTTGTTTGGTGAAGCTTGCTATCGAGATTTCAACTAAAACCTTATCATTGGGCCGATGGATACAGATTAATAATCGAAGTTCGGTAGACCATCTTTCTCAGGTATCAGAACATGAGGAATGGGTCGGCTTGAAGCATCAGCATCCAACTTTCTGAAAACGACATGCTACTATTTCTTAGATGCGGACAAAGGGAGGGCAAGGGATCAAACTGCTTCTCTTGGATCATAAGTTACATTTGAATCCGTCCAGACAACCAACGCACCAAGAAAAACAGGGTACAGCAGTGTGAAGTTCTTAGGTATATATCATCCGCGCTTGATCTGCGATCCTCAATAACACATAATTTAATTCCCAGAGTGAATCTCTAGTATCAAGTGGAAAGGCCTCTCTCTACATAAGCTACCTATAGCTTAAGGCTGGATCTTTTGTGCGACTGGTTCCTCCGCGTGAAAGATGAGCGAGTCAAAAGGGGGTAAGCAGAGATGTTGCTTACAAAACTGGTGCGGCCATGATCCAAGGTGATGTGGACGGGCATCACCTCAACGAGCACAATCCTACGTACTAAGGTGGAAGATCTGGCAATCTGGTTTGTATTCGTTCTTGGATGTAGCCTCTTCAAACTTCTTCAATGGTCCTTCGTTCTCTGTCAAGCCAGTCTGGACAAAGTATCTAGTCCACCATGAAGAACTCCGCAATTTTGCCTGCAAACAAACCGGATAGATTGTCAGTAAAGGAATCTGCTCTGATAAATTTTCTTGCCTTCAGTGAAGTACAGTACAATATTCCAATATTGATGTGGAAACTTGGATTAGACAGCAAAACAGCCAAACAGTCTCCAAACGAGACCAACCATCAATAGCACCAACAGGATATCCTACTAGAATGCAGAACAAAAGAAATGTATTTACATAACACAACAAAATGGCCAAATCAACATGTTCTGAACAAGACCGACCATCAATATTCAGCAACAGTAATGGACTGACTGACTTGGCAATATGTAACAAGTGTCTCAAAATACAGCATAACAAAACAGTAGTCAATATATAAAATCCAAATTAATTCTGGGACATCAAACATCCGGACGAAAATATGCCCACACAAGCTATATCATTAGATCACCAAGCAGAGCAGTAATTTTTTAGACAATCAGCAATGCGTAAAATTAATCCTAAAGTGTTTGCATCATGAACAGGAAACACGTAGAACAATAGGTTTGGCTCAGTAGAAGCGGTCATCTTGTAGTTAAATCATATGCAACACAAATCTGTACGCAATCAACAGTACATACCGGTCTCCCAAATTTTGGTAGTTCTGAAACCTTAGGTTTCTGCTGACCTGGATTGCCTGAAATGAAGAAATGAAACAAACACTACTCAGATAATTTATGCCATCCGCTGTCACAAAACATGCATGCACTGGGTATACTGAAAAAGCTATGTTATTTAATAAAATTATACAAGAAATATTATAGGAGTAGCACAGCTTTCAGGGGCATACACAGACATCACTAGCAAGTTGCCAACCTTGATTGACTCAACACTCAAAAAGGAATGAAACTAGAGCTGTTTGAACAGCAGAGTTTCAGCTCCAGTACCCAACCCAAGAGTTCAATCATGTACCTGCTACAGAGACCTAACATTAAATCTTAAAAGTTCATACCACTTTGATCTCCAAGATGTATTATCATCTGGTGTTGCTCTAGCTCCAGATTCACATTGGTTACATTAGGATACAAACATCCTATCTTAAAAGTTCATCCTTCAATTTTTTTATCAGGTAAAGAAAATATAACTACCCAAAGTCACAACTAAGATACATGCAGTTCTTAATCAAAAGATGTGGAAAAAGAATGGTAAATCAAATATTATTCTACAAAAAAAAATTCAAATAAAATATTCTTCTCTTCAAATGTAACAGCCACCTAATGAAAGATAAATAATCAGTAGTATTTGTTACATGCAGAGAGCAAAGGACAAGGACTTTGCTTGATCACTTCTAAAAAAAAGAAATGATTCTTATACCGTGAAAAAAGTACATCTATAGGCACGAAAAAGTACATCTACAGGCATGTCTATGTCAAATATAGGTTCTCCCAACAATAAAAGACAGTAAGTGTTTCAAGTACATACCAGCAAAGATAACAAGGCCGTCGGTGGAAACCCTTGCCAAATCTGGAAGTGTTTTGTTCAGATACCTTGGGGTCAGATAATCTAAAGCATCTGATACGACAACAAGATTGAAAGAATTTGGGAGGTATGGAAGGGGGAACTTTATATCAGACATGCGGACAAAGCCCTTGCGCACAAGGCTTTTGCAACTACTGTCAGTATCCTCCAAATCATAAGGCTCCACTCCCCAAGCTTCAACCTTTCCTTCTTTCAACAAGTTAGAAACTACTGTACAACTATCTGGGCCTACATGGAGCACTTTTTGCATCGCACTGCCATATGCCTTTTTAAGATAAGGAAGCGCCCGCATAACTTCTGATGTGCAAGAACCTGGGTGCAGACATAAACAAAAAGTCCGAGATAAATAGGAGGATAAAACTTCCACATTAGTACTTTCGGAAGCTAAAACATAAAGAAGATGGCTAAGACACCAAACAATAAAAATTCAACTGTTCACTGTGTTATTGACTAATTTATTTTATCTAGCTGGCTTGTATCAACCTCATAATGATTAATGTCATAAATCATGTACCCTAATTTACAGGATTTGCTACTGGTATATCCGGGTCCAAGAAAAAGGTAGTTAGATTAATCAACAACAAAAAAATGTTTTGCTGCCCTACGACCAAATTATAGTGGCATGGTATAGTTCGCGTGTTCAATGGGAAAAATCATCTATTTGTCATGTCCCCATAATTGGTCATCAGTTCCTAGCATTTGAATGCTCTATTTCATTGCCTAGTGAAGAATAACACCAAACATGGAGGTAGTAAGATCTAGATGCAGCCATGCAGGTTTTCCCCAGGAAAATGATTCTAAGGAATCAGCATAGGAACGTGTTTGAGATACTTGGAGGTTGCCACCATCACTAAACAATGATAAGCTTACAAGAACATAGACAAATAGAGGGCGTTGTGAGATTGATTGCTGAAGAAATTATTTTTTCGGAGTGAAGAAAAATTAGTTGAGCATATGAAGTGTGCATCATAATAGCAAAGCACAGCTTGAAGTCAGATAGAACAAAATTAATTCCAAGCTGCAACGAGTAACTTTTAGGAAGAAATTTTGCATTAGGATACTCTGAAACGACAGCAGTAATTGATGTAACTTGAGAAAGAGATGCAAAAGATAGATGTACCTTCGGACCTGCTCACAGCTTCTCTGCTTGTAACAGTTACACCTGGACATTGGGGAAAGAGTCAAACAAGAAGTGCAAGGAATGAAGGAGAAACTGATTGGACCTATTTGGTCTTCTGGAACAAAACCACAATACAAACTGATAAGATTTTAATCATAATTCGCAGCTGCTAACTGAATGATATATTGACTTAGCCACTCTGCTTTCTACACTGGGTGATAATAAATATGCATTATCACTTCTCACAAACAATTAGCAAATGCACATTGTAGGTGTGTGTCCACAACTCCACATTCAAATGAAGTGTTGACTCAGAAAACAGGTACTGAATTTAATTTGGAATGCCACAAGCCATGCTCACTGGCCCAAAAATTAAGCAAGTACAGAATTTAATTCGTACATGTCACAAGCCACGCCAATTAGCAATTATAAACTTCCCATAACCCAACATTAATTCGGAAAAATAAGTTGGCGAATCTAACCGAGAGCCTTTAACCGACCTGAGCCACTGTTGAAGTAGGCGATGAGAAGAATGACGCCCTGCAGACATGAACAACTAAACCGTCAGCGTCAGAGCAAATTCCAAACGGCACCATTAGCATCCTGGTAACCCAGGACGAGGAGGAAATACCAGGACGACGAGGGCAATGGTGAGCACGGGCGGCGAGCGCGACTTATGGTGGAACAGGCCGCCGACGGACGGCAGGCCCCCGTCCGACACCCGCCGGCTCGGGTTCACCGACCTCCTAGACATCCTCCTCGCCTCCCTCCCGAATCCGGCCAGCCAGGCTCCCTCTTACCCTCGATGGCCTACGAACACACACCACCGCTCGGATTAGCGGGAAACTCGGAACAGAACGAACGACGAGAGCCCCCACAATGCCGCGGACGAGAGCGTCCACGCACGCGGATGCATCCGCAGCCGGCGAGCCGGACCCACCCCCCGCGCCGGCCGCAGATCGGAACCCCTTGTGGCGCGAGGAGGAGGCGGCGGCGGTACCTCGGTCAATGGCGGCGGCGGCGGGCGGGGGAGGAATCCGGCGCGCTAGGGTTGCCGGACTGGGGACGGATCTGAGGCGGGGAGGCCGGGACGAAGTGGGGCGGGGCGGAGTGGGGTGTGGGGGAGGGGCAGCGAGTGGGTGGCGATCCGGCGCGATAGGGAGGGAGGGGCGGCACGAGCAGGGCACGGGAATGGGGTTACGCTTCGCTGATGGAGCTCGCGGGGGGGAATAGAGAGCGGCCGGCTATATACGACGGTGGCAGATTAGGCACGCCATTAGCGACCGGGATCGGGGATTAGTGGGGCGCGGCCCGAAATTCCGAGGACGGGGACGGAGGAGATTCGGTTCGCGCGTCGTGGCGCGCGTGACGCTGACCGGTGGGGCCTCCTTGTATTTTCTATTTCTGTTCTGGTCTGGTGGCCTGGCCCCGGGTGGGTTCCGGCCCAACCCATCGTGCTCGTGTCCCAACACTAGTCAACAATCGAAAAATTGACATGGCATCGTCGATCCAGAATTCAGTGTACCTAACACTAACACTAATGACCTCGCAAAAAAAACTAGCACTAATACGGTTGAGTGCTTAATAAAAAAAGAAAAAAAAAAAGAGCACGGCTGCGTCAGCATGGCAATGTATAAAGCTTCAGAATCCTGCGCTTCAGTCCATAAAACCAGCTGCATGGTCACTTGCACAGAATTACATCAAGTAACGCGGACTTTATTTTCGTTGATTTACATGTAAATACCAGCAAGTACTTGGCAGCATCATCTCTTCTCTATAACCCAATTTACAATCCTCGTGTGCTTGCGAAAATGGATACGCGTAGGGTTCATCAATCGCTAAAAATCAGTGCCACAAGCCCTGTAGCCTCGTCGATCAGCTGCAGAACAGAGTCTCCTTTGTGGCGTTCCCAGTGCTTGAGTTCACTCTGATGGACAAGTGATTGCACATTAGTAGTAGGCCACATTAGTTGGCGGAATGACCATTAGTCCACGCATGTCTAATTTCAGAGAGAGAGAGAGAGAGAGAAGTCCACGCGTGTCAACTGGCGGCGCACTGCATTCTTACCCGTCAGCGATTTTGCAGAGGTATTCCCGTTGGTCGTCTCGCAGTGGGACATCGGTAAAATCTGCAGGTTCAAGAAACGGCTGGTTATTCGAGAGTCGAAGACGCGATCCGTCAATCTAGTTACAACTTTGGTGTAACTTTTGCTCATTTACATCTGGAACTCCCTATGAGAATTTGTTTTTACTCCAACTGACGAGAATTCTTAGATAGGGGAAAATGCTCATATGTCAATGTTCTGCGTATGGGCTGGGACAGGAGTCAGGAGGTCAGTGTAAGGAAGATAATCAAAAGAGCACTTGCCTGCCCCAGTTATGTTAGCGCCTTTGAAAGAAGTGTTTCCTGTGACCAGTGCTCCTTCCAAGTTGGCATTTGTTAAATTTGCCTGCAAAATGGATAGACACAAAAAACAAATCATGAGATTGCTGCGAAACCAATTCCTGTAAGCTAGGCACTAAATGAACATTATACCTTTGATAAATTTGCCAGCGAGAAATCGGCGCCTCTAAGATCAGAATCAGAGAGATCAGCACCTGAACCCATCGGCAGACATATTCACTAACTTGCAAACTTATCATAAGCTGTCCAATGAAGAAAATGGAATTTGCAGTGATAGCAGGCAAATGCAGTACTACTTGTGAGGTCTGCATCGAAGAAGCTCGCGCCGAGCAGGTTCGCGCCTTTGAAGTTGGCCTGCCTCAGTATAGACTGCGGCAACAGAAGGTTCACCAAGCATGCACAAGACTTCGAAAAAAAAACTGCATGCTTGTCTGTGCATAGAAAGTTCGAAGCTTTCATGCGTTTCATCAAGCATGTGATCTAACCAACAAAAAAGTAAGGCCAAAATAACAAAAAAAAAAGGCCAGATGCGCAATCGCAGTACCGTCTTGAAGTCCTGCTTGACAAGGGTCTGACCGCTGAAGTCCTTGCCGGTGAGGTCCTGCCCCCGCGTCACCTGCTTCCCGTACGGGCCACCTCCCTGCGGCCACACGCACGCGCGCGCGCCCCGTCAACACCTCTACCCCCCAAATTCTTGCGAGAATTCGAACCAAACAGAGCAGTAGACGGCTGACTATGAAAGCGAGGGACGGGTCGGCGACGAGGAGCGAGGCGGCGACGAGGGCGGCGGCGCCGGCATTGGCGAGGTGGAAGTGCACGGAGGAGCGCGCAGGCGTCGCCGGCGGCGGCGCGGCGCCGGCGAGGGCGGGCGGAGACGGGGCGAGCTTGAGGGCGCCCAGGATGTCCATGGCCGTCGGCTCGTTTTCTCTCTCCTTGCGTGGCTGGGTGTTTATCCGTCTTATCTGTTTGGTGGCGCTGCTTGGCCGGTCAGCCAATCGCCAGTTCGCCACGGTGTCTGTTTCTCAAAGCCAGTGGCATACACGCCTCTCTTCTTGTTTCTTTCTGTTTTTTGCTGGACAAAATCCTCTCATCTTAGTTTGAATCCAAGCACAAAACAAAGGTAAAATAAGCTACCTTTCGCTTTTGAGGTGGTATAAAAGTTACCTTGTTAATGGTAAGGCTATTTCCAGTGTAAAATTTCATTGCACGATTTCATAGAGTGCCATGTCATCTAAATCCATTTGAGTTCGCAAATGAAACAAGGTCTCCAAATGTAAAGTTTCATTTCATAATTTCATAGACTAGCTATAGCATTTAATTGTAAGAGATATGATTAGGCGTAATTGCATGAAATAAAACTCTACAGCCCCCAATGCAAGCCCCCAATGCAAGTTTCAATAAATTTCAGTCTTGGAAACAATGTATACACAGTTTCATCCTGATGAAACTCGTTCTCTCTCTTTCTTCATAATTATCTTGCCATGTCATCACAAATGCTGATGTGTCACAATATTTAATGCGCATGAAATCTTTATGAAATTTGCACTGTGATTAGTCTAAGATCAGTCTCGGTGGGGAGTGTCATAGGAGTGTTACGAGCATTAAATATCATATCACATCAGCAAATTTGCTGACATGGCAGAGTTATTTATAAGGAGAGAGAGGGGTAGTATTATGGGATGAGCGAGAAATGTTATGATGATGATATTGCTCTGGTACAATTCTCAAGTTTCTAGTTTTGGTAACACTCCTTGCTGAAACTGGGCTAACGAAAAAACAACGAGAGAAACTTCCCTCTGTAACCTTGAATGATAAGTTCTCCCTTGTACCTTCTCCAACACGAATCGACACATATAGTTGTTTGAGATCAGAGCTGACATGGAGCAAAGAGAACGAGTTTTTATATGTTAAGCTCCCACGTCTCGGCGGGCTCTGGGGCTATCCACGTCGTTCAAAATTTTACCACACCTTGGATCAGCTGGTTACGGTCGAGATTGCTCCGATTCAAGTTCTGGCCTTGCTTCGCTTCAAGTCAGAGTTGCTGTGCAGCGCTCCTTCCACGAAACTTCCTTCCTCCTGCAGAGAAGCTGCAAGCAGCCTCATTTTCCTTTACTGGCCAGCATTTTTACTGCTGCGTTCCCACCTTCCGCTCCTTCCTACCGCGTTTTCGTCCCACCAGCGACTCCTCTCCCTTTGCTCCTGTTCGATCCCCGCCGGATCCTCGCCGTCTTCCCGCCCATCTCCGCCGCCCGCCATCCTCGCCGACCCACCACCTGTCTTCGCGCCGTAGTGCCGCTGCTCCTCGCCCACGAGGCTGCGATATGGCCAGCGGCGCACGAGGGCGCCCGGCTTCGACGCTCCACGCCCGCGGCCGGTCCGGCCACACGAACGCTCGCGGCCGGCTCGGCTTTGCCGCTTGTCGCCCACGGCCACTCCGCCGCCGCAGCTGCCTGCCCCCTCTTATCCTTCCCATTGCACGCCGATAGCGGCGGACGAAGCGCAGGGGCGAGGCGGCGGCCGGCGCGGGTGCCGCGGCACTGCAGGCCGCGTGGCTCGCCGGCGGGCGCCGTCCCGCTCGCTGCTGGTAGAAACCACAAGTGCCTGCTTAATTAGCTACCTACCTAGGTTACCTTCGTATTGTTACAAGTTTACAACTGATGTAATCAACCTCGGATGCTATTTTTGCACACCCCGAAGTATATAAAATTTCTTATTTTCTACTCAATACGAAGACGTGTAGCTCTCCTATGTATTTGAGGGGGAAAAAAAGCTCGCAGCGCATAAATTAACGACCGAAGAAGGTACCGCGGCTTCGATGAATAAGGTTGAGGAAGAGGATATAGAAAAATATGACAGATGCAACATTGGGTGGGTGGATTTTTATGCTATATCTATTAGCTGACATGGACAGTACAAACCCTTTTTACATTCTTATTAGGGCAAGCGCAATATAGGCACACAAGGGAATCGTAATAATCCACTCGTTATTATTATGAATACAGTACAAAACCACTTGAATCTTATTCTGTAAGGATAGCAACAACTTTACAACAAATTTTATTGAAAAAAGGAAAATAAAGAATAAGGTGCCAGACCAGTTTTCTTGAATCTAATCGGAGACCCTATTAGCTTCAAGTATTTCTTGCATGACCCGCTTCAGCGCCCATTCATCTGTAACGATCGTGCTGTGCCTAGCCCCCTCGAGCCTGATCGACTTGAACAACTTGTTCTGCTCGCTCTGCTGCCGCATCTGCTCGTCGAACGCCAGCATGCTGACCAGGTTGATGAACCCGTCCCCCTCGCCGTACACCAGCCCCGGCCGCGCGTTGAAGTCGCCGTCCCAGTAAACCAGCTGCTCCAGCGTCTCGTTGCTCACGCCGTTGATGCACGTCGTGGGCACCATGGGCGGCTGGAACCGGTCCATGCTCGTGACCTCCCGCCTCCTGAAGGCCCGCACGCCGTCGCGGCCGAAGCCGGCGGCGGCGAGGAGCTCCGCCATGTCGTGCGCCGATTAGTCTCAGAGCCCGAACCAGCCCTTCCCCTTCATCGCGCCGCAGCGCGGCAGGGACGGGCGGTACGCGTCGGTGAGCCGCGCCTCCAGCTTGCTGCAGCTCACCCCGGGCACCAGCACGATCGGGTGGAGGACGGCCTCGCCGACGACGCCTGGCCCTGGAGCAGTAGTACCATCCTCCTCCGGCCGGTGGTTGATCGCCGGCGAGAGGTGCTCCCGGAGGCCAGAGGGAAGCAGCAGCAGCAGCAGTGGCAGGAGCCGGAGGAGTTGAGTGGCCGCGCCAGCCATGTGAGCTGTGTACGTGCTTGTCGGTCTGCAGGTGGCTATTCCAATCAGCTACCTGTAACGAGGTGTTATAAGGACAATGATCAGGATGCACGAGAAACACGAACTGAAGCGCGTTTCGAGCCACTGTGAGCTGTGCTTGTCTGTACGGTCTGCACGTACAGGCACTGTCGGGCTGACTAGGAACAGAGTTTAAGGTTTACATCACATTCACATGAATCACACATCCATGTGCTTGCTGTACTCTAATAAGTTAGATCTTGCGTATAGACTACATATCCATCACATTCACATGTCCCACATATCGTCATATCGTGTACTAGAGGTCAAAGAAAATATCTATTCATATGTACATCATCCTCGTGCCGCTTTCTAATTAAACACAATTATATGGCCAATATTAGGAAGCGCCATATTTTCAATTATTTATGCGTCCTCGTGCATCAGGTTAGCTGTGGATAGCTGTTTATATTGGATGATGACCTAAGTGAGAGCTACCCTTTCTCAGTGGAACTACCTCCAGTAGATGGTCCTTTAATTTACCTAAGTGATATGTATTTTTAGATAGAGGGAGTAGCTACACTTCGCTATGATTTATGAACGCCACGTAGCGTGGCCAAAGAGCAAAGAAGACCGGAGGTTTGGTACATGTAGATTGTTTATGGCTTGTGCAAAAGATCAGAAGAACATAAACAAATGGTTTTTCTTGTTTTATATTTTTGGAGTGAGTAAATATTGTTTTTGTATCACTCAATTTACGGAGCCAATGAAATCGTGCCACGTGGAAAATTTCCATATGGGAAAATTTCAAGTGAGGACAAACCCAAAATCAATCTCTATCTCTACACCTAAAAAGCCTACAAGGGTGATGCAGAGATCGTCTTTGGTCGCCCACCCTTGGTCGTACGTCCTCTGGCCAGGCTGAACCGTATGATTTTCGACGTTCGGCCTCCGCCACGCACGCGCCGTGCGATCGGCGATCCGGCTCCCCCCGCGTCGCTCCCCACCACGCCTCCGCCATCTACGCCGATCGGTCCCGCACGCGTCGCTCCCCACCACGCCCGCCATCTACGCCTCCGCACACGCCTCGCCCCCCGCGTCGCTCCCCACCACGCCGCAACAATCACGGAGGAGGCAGCCCGCACTCCAGACCCGCGCTCCAAACGCAAGAATCGAGACCCGCGCTCCGTCACCGGCCTGAGGTCACCGCGCCGCCGCCGCGCAGTTCCGTCCCCGGCCTCACGTCGCCGCACCGCCGCGACGCCCCGGCATCCTATCCTGCTCCGTTCCAGACGCGACGTCGCCCCGGCTTCTCCGATCCAGACTCGAGGTCGCCGCGTCGCGCCATCACAGCTAGCCCCCGCTCCGTCCCCGGCCTGAGGTCGCCGCGCCGCCGCCGCGCCGTCGGGCTGTTGCACCCCCAGGCGTTCTATCCTGCTCCGTTGCAAGTGTCAAATACCACGCCGAGCCGCGCCACCGCGCCGTCGCGTCACCCCCGCGCTCTGAACCCTAGGAGATCTGCCCCGGCTGATCCCTGCGTGCAGAGGCATCTGCGATCAAGGTATGGAGGCATCTGCACCATTCTATATTTTCCACGGAGGCTAATCCATGACGTCCGATATCGTTTCCGCGCCGCGACGCAGACGACGACCGACCTGATTGCCCCTCCGTGGCCGTGCGCTGCTGCTCCTGTTGGCCGTGTGCCGCCGGCGTTTGTCACGTACGCCGTCCTGCTTCTGCCGTGCGCGGTGTGGAGAACGCCAGCGGCACCTCCCAGACCGGCCCCTCCTTCCGGGACAGGGAGCTTGCCTGCGCGCGGTGGCCCCTATGCCGCCGGAGTTCATCGGCCGCTGCTGGTAAGTAACAAAATTCAGGTTTGCCCATGTGCCGCCGGAGTTCATCAACCCCCTCGACTCCAGCGAGCTATTACTCAACTCACTGTACTCTCACGTTCTCTATATTGCTGGTATTCTGGGCTTCATGGTGCCTCCGGCCTTCATTGTTGTTACCCTAGCTTCCTGTAAATTAACCACTCGATGGACATGGAATGTTCCTGGTTGTTTTGTGTGTGTTGTTAGACCTGCATAAAACCCTAAGGCCATATTGGAATTATCCTATTTTTTTGGTCTGTGTTATTGTTTGCAACCAGTCAGTCCACTCACCTTAATAATTTTGTCGATGTTCAATTAGAAGGTTGCTAAAAAAATTGTATGGAATGAGATGGTATATGTTGCTTACGCAATTGCTGCTGCTCTGTGCTGTGTTCCGGATCATGTCCCAGCAGTAATGCTTCAGTATCTTTAGTTCTCTGAATGATTAATCCATGATGAAGTGTGTTCTCCTTCTCCCTTTTTTTTAGCAGCCAGAAATGTCCATACTTACACTGCTGAGTTGAGTGGGACATGATTATATAATTTGGTTGTTTTTCTTTGTAAGAATTAAGAGAACGGCTTACCCCTTAGGGCCAATAGGTGTCCATACAGATCACTCAAAGAAACATTATCTTTCATGGTCACAGAGGATACGAAGGGATTATAATCTGCTCCTAGCCCATTGAGAATATATCCAATAACATCATCATCATCCAACTTTTTACCAGCTGCCGCCATCTCATCGGCAAGGCTTTTCATCTTGGAGTAGTAAGCCGAGATAGAGCTGTCTCCTTTCTTCTCTCTAGACAACTGAGAGCGGATTTGAAGAATTCTTGATTTTGATTGAGATGAGAACATCTCCGTTACTGCCTTCCAAACCTCAGAAGCATGCTCCAGCGATGACACTTGAACCAAGATTTCCTTGGTCATAGAGGAGAGGAGGTACGACAAAACTTGCTGATCCTGCGCGATCCACTTGTCGTAGGCAGAATTTTCAGCTTCTTCAGTAGATTTATCTGCTTTCTCTACTCGCAGCGTCAGTGCTAGCATAGCGTAGGATCCATCTAGGAGACAAACAAGGCGGACACCGCGTACGGCAGGAAGAACCTGGGCTTGCCACACTAGGAAGTTTTCTTGAGTCAATTTTTCGGACACCAGAATTGAGAACAAGATTGAAGCCGAAGAACTCGACGAGGCCATTGCGTCGGCGAGAGAAAAAAAAGGTTGCTAATTCGCAACTAGATGATCTCTTGGAGGAGTTGGTTCTAATACCATGTAAGAATTAAGAGAACGGCTTACCCCTTAGGGCAGCGCCGGTGTTCATTATATAGCTAGGAATAAAACCTAGGCACAAACGTTTACAAGACCTTCTCCTACTAGGAGAGGAGAATTACATGAGCCGGACTCTAAGTCCATATCGGACACGACATACTTCTACATTCTTAATGTTTCCATTGAACCTGTCTATGCATGTAGGGCTCCGTAGATAGTGATAAAGTAGATGGATCGGAGAAGGAACACTAAAGATGGTAACCCTAGACCGTGCATTGTTGAAGATACACACCGTAGTAGACGAGAGCGGGAAAGGTTCCTTTCTGCCTCGATGACAGATGAGCAGAGGGAGGAAAAGAACAGGAAGCGGCGTGATGTCTCGATGACAGATGAGCAAAGGGAGGAAAAGAACAGGAAGCCGCGTGAGACATATAAGAGGAATAAATGTCAGTCACAGAACAAGGAAAATGATCCAGGTTTGCACATGATTGAGTTAACGATTAAAGTGTTAGCTCCCATCTAACCACCATTTAATTTGCAGTGGAATTCAATACTAGTAATCCTAATACTAACGCGGTGGACGTATGCATCATTGCTGACAACCCGGAACATACAACTGGTATATGCGTGTTCTAATATTATGTATGGTATTTTCTTGAGTTCATATGCAATTTTTCCAAAGCACAAAGATGTTTGTCCATGTCTACAGGCCCGTCTTTGCTTGATCGAGAAAGCAATAGAGTTCTGGCGCCATTGTCGTCAATTGATGGAAGTATCGACATAGATAAAACGCGTCATGGAGCTAATCAGAAAAATAAAGATGGAAAATAGATCGAATCAATTTCTGCAGGTGAGTGGTTAAGTAGACCGGTATTTATACTTCTATTTATTTATTTGGCTGTGTTATTGCACCGTTTGAAACTACATTTTATCTTTTCTGGTTGTCGTATCTGAAGAGCAAGTTGCACCTATCAACGTCGCTCCTGCAATCAACCATGACCTAGCCGGCCAAAATGCTGCACACATCAATTTCACTCCTACAGTCATCGAGCATCCCACAACTCTGCCTTTCAACAAGCATTCGCCAGGTATTATTTGTCATCCTCAGTAAAACTGTGTGATGTGTTTCAAATATACATAGCACCATTCTTAATCACCCCGAAGACATGGTGAAGGCTAAACTCTCTGATGCATGGTCGGATATCCCACCAGGTACATTATTCCTTAGTCTTCAACGACATGTTTTGGGTGTATGATATGCAGGTACCATTTGAGTATCCTTTTTAAATCTTATTGCCACCTGAAGCCCTTTCTAAGCTAATGCAGATAGTAATCTACATGGTCTCAGTATGAGTGGGCTAACTCCCAATGGTTCGGACACCTGCATTAACCAAACATAGCTGAGCATCACACGGGTATGAGTTGCCGTCGCGCTCTAATGGAGCCATGCATTTTATTTCCAAAATATATGCATGTTTAAAATGCGTACAAACCATTCTCTGTGACTTTAGGTTCCGCTGGGGTCAATCGAGGAAGTGATGGGATCCTGAATGACTTGAAGTTAAATGATAAACGTCTTGAAACAAACAAGAAGCGGCATGAAGCCTATCGGAAGAAGAAGGACAAAATAGGTGAGTCTCCACCTGTTAGGAATTCAGTTTTATTATATTTAGAATTATACTAAGGACCATGATTAATCAGATTCGAACCCGCTCAACATGGTTAAGCCTAATATCTCTTATGCATGCACAAATGTATCACCAGGTATGTGGTTCAATTGATCTATACCAAATGTTATGGTTGTATGATCTTCAGACATTTAGTGCCTTCCGAGTATGTTTTGTACCAATCCTTTGGGAGGTACCTTTGTAAGTAGCTATTTCGTTTGTATATGAATAACTACTATAGCATCATGACTAAGAACTAGAACCAATGTCGGTCTACATATAACTTTACATATGCATATATAAGTACGATATATGTATATGGATATATACATAATTATATGGAAGCATCCGGTGATGCGATGGAATCTTTTTATTTACAGTACCTAGCTATCAACAATTGACCCCATGTGGGGATACGTCAAGTGTTAGTGTTAAATCCTGCAATAAGATAAAAGCTTTAACTGAAGAACAACGGGCTAGTATAAATAAACGCCATAGCGAATTATATTATGAGAAAAAACAGTCATCGAGGACCTCCTCCTAGATCGCAAATTTTGAGGCAGGCCAGGTGTCAGTAGAAAATAATGAGCCTAAAAAGAAGACTGGCGCAGAACGTAATAGGGCCTACAAGAAAAGACTGAGAGCTTATCGCGAGAACAATCTACATCTGGATTCCATTACCATGGAAAACCCGCAGTTCACACCTGAACTCATATTCCCCTGTGACGGTCAATCCAAATCCAAGGCTGAGGATTTGTTTATCCCTGATCTTAATAGAAGGTTGTTCTACCCTCAAACTCCATCAGATGAAGATTTAGAAAACCCAATGGAAGACAGTAACCACCGAGTTGCCTTCTGCACATCAAATCCGGCAACAATGTGCTTCTCCAGGGGAGAGGCAAAACCTATTAGCCCGACGCAATCTCCTATTTGAATCAAAAATAGGAAGAAAGTGTTTGGGTTCTTCCGATCAGAACCCTGATGTGGTGGATGCTTCGACACAATCTACTGCCATTAGTAGCGGTGAATGCCTTATATTTCTTATTCAGTTCATTAACACAATTAAATAAAATTAGATTAATAGATAAATATTGTGTCTGTAGGAGTATCGTACCCAGAATGGACGCAACACACAATTCCACGGACACAAGAATCCGGTGTTGATTCAGGTAAACTGCCATCGTCCCTTGATATTTTTTACACAAATGTTCTTGGTGTTTACCTCTATAATGCTCAGAGAAACTAAACTTAAGTTTCAATACAAATCTTTGGAACACAAGGTATCCACTGTGCGGATAACGGGTCCACACGTGAGCTCAACCAATTGACCCATGCATCAATCGTTGAGGATGGTAATTTAATGGTTGCTTTGTTTTTTTTCAAAATTGACATACTATTCCCTTTGACATACTCTTAAAAATCACCAATGTGTCATGTAAACCACTCCAATACGCAGATGTAAACCAAGGAAGTAAATGCTGCTCGTGAAATCCGGAAGGCACGTGAAGGGGGCGAGGATCTAGGTACATTGTTAACCGCATATTTTTTATATGTTTATTTTTGGTAGATTTTAACCGTGGCTTAGTAATTACACTGACATTCTCTAATCGTGTAGGGAGCGCTGGGAATTTATGTGTATCAGTGCATGACTACTACTGCTATAAATTTCAAATGCATCCTGGCATTTTCAACCCAATATTGTTCAGCAAGCGGCTCTTCCAATAGTTTGCCGTTGATACTTATATCAAGATTGAAAGCTCCCGGTTAGACTACATTCGAAACAATCAGGATAGTCTAAGGGCCGACCTGTACCAGGGTCTTGTCGATAGCCTGCACGCTGGTGAGGGCGAGCTGATGCTATTGGAAGATGTACCGTTCTTTCTACGTCATTCATCTGAGGTCCTCGTGACATGAGGCGTCGGTACATGAATGCAATGGCCCTGGTCCGTAAGTATGGTAAACCAAATATCTTCCTAATAATGACCTGCAATCCTAACTGGGATGAGATAAAGAATGAACTATACCCAGGCCAGTCAGCACAGGATCGGCCAAATCTTGTAACACGTGTGTTCAAGGCGAAGCTTGAGACAATAAAAAAGAAGTTGTTGAAGAATGACATACTTGGAAACGTTCGGGCATACGTGTATGTTGTGGAATTCCAAAGAGGGGTTTATCACACGCTCACTTCCTGCTAATAATGAAAAGAAAGTGGAAGATCACATGTCCTGAGCGGTATGATCGACTTATATGTGTAGAGCTACCAAACAAGAAGAAATATCCTGAGCTGTACAAGATGGTGACCAAGCATATGATGCACGGACCGTGCAGTGTGCTAAACCCAAACTGCCCGTGTACGAAGGGACGTCTTTCATGCAAGAATCATTATCCACATCCCTTCACTGAGTCCACCTCACAGAGCAAAGATTCTTGCCCTATATATCGCCATCGTGACAACGGGTTTAAAGAGAAGATTCGAGGATATGAGCTTGACAATCGGTGGGTTGTCCCTTATAACCCGGCGCTATTACGTGCGTTCAACTGTCATATAAATGTTGAGGCATGTAGCAGTATTAAGTCGGTAAAGTATTTATTTAAGTATGTTTACAAAGGTCATGATCGGGCATCAATAGCAGTTACGGAGTCTAACCAGACGGATGATAATGGGAATGTGGATGAGATCAAGGCCTATAGAGACGCTCGATGGGTGACCCCTCCGGAGGCATTGTGGAGGATATATGGTTTTGACCTTAGTAAGAATTATCCCTCCGTACAACAACTTCAGCTCCATCTTCCTGATATGCACATGGTGTCATTTCACAATCGTCAAAAAATTGAACACATTGTTAAAAAACCAGGCGTCGATGAATCAATGTTGACAACATATTTTAAAGAAAATAGATTGCACGAGTTTGCTCACAACATATTATACCGTGATTTTCCAGATTTTTTCACATGGCAGTCTGATGGTAAATTTTGGCGTCCAAGGGAACGAGCAAATTCTGGGCAGGTTGGGAGAATCGTGTCAGCTCATCCAGCTGAAGGTGAACGCTACTATCTCCGGATTCTCCTAAATCACGTGTCTGGTGCTACGTCATATGAAGATTTGAGAACCGTTGATGGAGTGATACAACCTTCTTCTTTCCGTGAGGCTGCAGAGAAAAGGGGGCTAATTGAGGAGGACAACTCACTGGATGACTGTCTTTTTGAAGCTGCCACATATCAGATGCCATCATCGCTACAAAGGCTTTTTGCAATAATATTGGTATTTTGTGAACCGAGTGATGTATTTGCACTCTGGTAAAAACACTTGGACGCGATGTCTGAGGATTATCATCGCAATAATCCATCAGAGGCTGTTGCTCAGCAAATGGTCTTGGTTGATATTAGAAATATTTTGCAATCGATGGGGAAGGATATAAAATCATTCCCTCTCCCTGAGATTAATAGCAACTACGATGCTGCTTGTGGTATTCCACGGGAGTAATTTGAGGAATCAACCATTGAGAGCACCGAGGATGATGTGGTTTTGTCAGAGTCCCTTAATGATGAGCAGAGGGCTGCTTACGATGAGATCTTGTCAGCTATTGATACAACCGATGGCGGGTTATGTTTTGTTGATGGTCCTGGTGGCACCGGGAAAACATTCTTGTACAGAGCTTTGCTTGCCAAAGTTCGCAGTCAGAACAAGATTGCTGTTAAGACGACTACATCTGGGGTTGTTGCATCCATAATGCTCGGTGGGAGAACAACACATTCACGTTTCAAGATTCCCATTACCATTGATAACGGTGGATGTTGTAGTTTCACTAAACAAAGTAGTACAGCGACTCTAATACGTACAACTTCTTTGATTATTTAGGATGAGGCTTCTATGATCAAGAAACAAGCAGTGGAGGCGTTGGACAATAGCATGCGTGATATAATGGATAGGCCGGATGTGCCTTTTGGTGCGAAGACTGTTGTGTTTGGCGGAGAATTTAGGCAGGTCCTACCGGTTGTCAGAAAGGGGTCGAGGGCTCAAATAGTGGATGCTTCGCTATGCAGATCATACCTTTGGGATTACATACGTCACCTAAAGCTTGTGTGCAACATGAGAGCGCATGGTGACCCATGGTTTGCTGAATATGTTTTACGCATTTGCAACAGAATAGAGGAGGCCAATGTAAGGGATAGATCCCCTGGATACCGCAAGGAAGCTACCGACAGCTGGCGCCCACCGTGGGGCCGATCGTCGCGATCATTGGGCGAGCTTGAAGAACCTCTTCATCAAGTTTATCCACTCCACGCGGCGGATCAATTCGTCGAGTTCGAGATCGGATCTTTGAGCGAACGACTACATCAACGTCGATTACTCAGCTCGACTCCAGCTCGTGCCATACCGCTGGCACGCCGACAAAATCTGCTCCACCATCCTGCCGCGACATCGACGACCTCGCCAATAATCTCGGCAAAATTTGATTTTTCAATCTAATCAGGAACCACAAGAGCGAGTGCAGGTCAAACTCGGTTAAATTCCAGCTTGCGCCGCGACAACGACCTGCATCATCTCGGCGCTGGACGAAGCCCGATCCAGTTTTGATTGGAGGCTCTCGCCGAACCCCAACCTGATCCGACTGAGGGCCCTCACGTGAGTCCCGAGCCAGCACGCCACTACAAGACGGAGTTGACTGGCTAGCAACGCACATGCCTGTGCACACGAGGGCAGATGCTTGGTGTACAAGTCGACGACATGGATGCATATCTGCATCTTGGCTTCATCAACGACCACGAGATGTACCATCAAGAGTCAAGCTACGGTTACTTCAACAAATCAGCTCGCGCCGCAACATCAACGCGCAACAGCGACGACTTCGACCACTTCACTCGACTTCAGCTTGCGTCGCCGACTACCTCGACAACTCGAGGAGTCTCCTGCTGGCATCGACGACTACTTCGACTACTCGGCACGACTTCTACTTGCGATGCTGACGCGCCGACGACTACTTCGACTACTTCAACTTCATGAGGACGCTCGGTGACCCGCCGACGACTACCCCGGCTACTTCGACTACTCGTCTCGACTAGAAACTAGTCGAAGATGGGCCTCATAGCGACGACTACTTCGCCTACTTCGACTACTCGTCTTGACTACAAAACTAGTCGAAGCGGGTCTTACACCATCAAGAACTAGTCGGGATCGACTCCGACTAGTCGGCTTCGTCAACAAATCGTCACGACTCCATCGACGAGCGCTACAGCTTCATCGGCAATCGCCACGAATCAAGCTAAGTCACTTATACATTTCTTCGACTTGTTCTCCACAAGATTGATTACTTTTTCGGGTACGCCTTTCGATGGGACTCACCCTTGGGGGCTACGCCTTGATCGACTACTCCTGGAATGTTAGACCGACGGTCACAGCTTTGGCGCATCGAGTACTGGAGGCTCTGCCACAGACTTAATGCACCGAGTGCTGGCGGCTTTGCCATAGTCTTAGCACATCGATTGCGGAGGCTACGCCACAAAGTTGAGTTCTAAGTGCTGGAGGCTTCAAGTGGCTACACCCTATGGAAGTTTAGATCTTCGCGCTACGACACGCGCTCTCGCCGACTACTTATTTGTGTACGTCTCTCGATTGGCACGAAACCCTCTAGAGCTACACAACGCCGACTACTTTTTGCGCAACGCGCTTTCTCTTTGTCGCATGACGAGTACTTTTTTCTGCTCGCTGTCTTCTCTTAATGGTCGCTAATCTACTCGAGTAGCAAATGCCATAACTCGTGAAACCTCGAGTCTTCAATCATGACCTAAGCGAGTCTATGCACGAGACAAAGATCTGATGGATGCTATGAGCGAAGGCTAAATTGAGACCGGGTGAACGTAAAGGGTGGACTACTCGAGAGATTTAAATGGCCTAAAACAGAGATCGACACGAAAGCTTCATTTTATATCAAATAAATTTTGGTATTTTCATATTAGTACTGAGTAAAACTCGGTATCTTCACATTATACTACATAATGTATGCATTGTCTTTTTTCAGATCAAGCTTCGGCAACAACTCGCCAGACCGCTTAGCTCGTTTCCCGGCTCGGGGGCTAGGCGGATTACTACTCGACGTGGCTCCTTCGGCTCCCAAGCTCGGGGGCTGGGTGCCAAAAACTACTCGACGTTGCTCCTACAGTTCACCTGGCTCATAAGCACGGGGGCTGGACGCCGCAAAACTACTCGGATGATGAATTGCTTGAAGATTAAGATCGCTAAAGATCCTTGAATTGATTATTCAAATCATCTCAAGTCTCGGGGGCTGACAAGCTACACCTAATGGTTGATTTTTTTCAAGATGAAGATTCAAGATTTTATTGACCCTCAGCCTGATTCTTTGATTCAACCTAAGGCTCAGGGAGTTCGATTTGCATCGCACCCCATAGAAAGGAAGACTTAAAAGTACTCGGGGCAAGAGCACCTCACAGCCTCGAGGCAGCCAAGGAAGTACTCAAAGAATGCCTTCAAGACGGAGCTTCAGAAGAAGCCGAAGACAACTTCAGAAGTACTCGAAGCCTGCAGAACTCTGCTATGAAAACCTCGGGGGCTTGTCAGGGATAGATCCCCTGGGTACCGCAAGGAAGCTATCTGCGGAGGAAAAGAACTCGAACTCCTACTAGGACTCTACCCTGTAATCCTACTAGGACTCATACCTTGTAATCCTACTAGGAACCCCACCCCTGGGATATATAATGGAGGGCAGGGGTACCTAGCTAGGCAGAACCAGAACAGAGCGGCTAACAGGCAACTCAACACCCAAGCGCATGGCGCAATATACGACACCCCAACAGGACGTAGGGTATTACGCTATTCTGGCGGTCCGAACCTGTCTAAACCAATATCTTGTGTCCTCGCGTTTACCTTCAACTTTCAGATCCGACGATCCCTCACCAAATAAACACCTACCTTAGGGTATCCATAGGTAGGCTAACGGTAAAAGTACCGACAGCCAATGTCGATGGTGACGTCCGTCTCCCACATGAAATTTGTGTGCCATATATTGGAGATGGCCATGATCTTGATAGATTAATCCAATGCATCTTCCCTAACCTTAATAAGAACATGACATAAGGACTACATCACTTCTAGAGCCATTTTGTCTACACGCAATGATTGGGTTGACATGATTAATATGAAGATGATTGGTACTTTAGAAGGAGTGGGAGGTGGAGTATCATATTTTTGATTCTACTATAGATGATCCACATAACTATTATCCATCGGAGTTTCTGAACACCCTTACACCCAATGGGTTGCCTCCACATGTCTTAAAGCTAAAGGTAGGTTGTCCAATAATTTTGCTTCGGAACATTGACCATGTGAATGGTTTGTGTAATGGTACGAGGCTGGTTGTCCGTGGTTTCCAAAGAAATACTATCGATGCTGAAATCATGTTGGGCCAGCATGCCGGAAAACGAGTTTTCCTCCCTCGGATACTCTTATGCCCATTCGATGATGAGTTGTTTCCGTTTCAGTTCAAAAGAAAACAGTTTTCTATTCGGCTCAGTTTTGCCATGACGGTCAACAAGTCTCAAGGTCAGACTATTCCTAACGTCGGTGTTTATCTTCCTGACCCTGTGTTCTCGCATGGGCAATTGTATGTTGCAATATCGAGGGCAACCGCTAGAATAAACATCAAGATTCTGGCACTTCCACCTAATGTCGCTGAGCTGGAGGAAGTAGCTAAAAAGGAGAAGAAAAATGCCAAGAAAGCAGCTAAAAAGGAGAAGAAAAATACCAAGGAAGCAGCTAAGGAGACAGTTAATAATAAGAAAGAAAAGAAAAAGACACCAAGATATATTGGTACATTTACGAAGAATATTGTATACAAGGAGGTCCTAACGGCATAGTAAATAGGTAATATATAGTACTAATTATTGCATATATCATGGTGTGAGTTGAGCTGTTGGAAAACTAATGCATTGACATTCTTTTTTTTTATCTTGGCAGGAAGTTCATTTAATTGTTTTTTTAACTTGGGCATTTGTATAACGGGACTCGGGATGTTTATGGCCAAGATCTGACAACGCACCAGAAAATGACCTTGGACCATGTGTGAGTTATCACGTACTTTGTATTAGCTGGTCTTGTATCTGTATTATGAAGCTCGAATAATATTTGATTGCCTATTTTTTTATATATTTTTAACATATTCATTGTACTGTTGCAGAATTTAAATTTAGGAACACCACCATAACATCTTGGATTGTGCTGCACATGCAAAAAATGTCCAATTAGCTAAGCTGCTATCAGCCCAGAAGTAAAGTGAATCGTCAATTGTGAAGTTGGATTATGCTCGTTGGTTATGTTGGCATCGCGCAAACGCGCCGGCTCATTCCATATGTGGATTCTGTTGTCTCTTGCTGATTTAGCTTTATGCTTACCATGCTTTGACCGGTTTCTAAGTTTCTAATTCTTGTGACATACTATACAATACAATTATTGGAGTGTTGTATCATTATTTTTTAAATTTGTGTTCTCAAGTCTCCACATTATTTCTAACAACTTATATTATCATGTTATAACTGATATAATATTTTGACTAAAGGCCCAAAAGCCTTCCCTTTGCCTCTGCATATGTATTTATTGCATAATGTATTTTTTGGAGTGTCTAAAGTATCTGACTATATATATGACTTGTGGTCGTGCTCCCCATGGTGCGGCGTGGTGGTGGTGCTCGGCGCAGTGTTTATGTTACCATCCCCCAGCCATCCTATGTTACCTTCTCCATCTTTACATAACTAATTGCCGTGTCTGCATTACATTATATATATTGACAATATTGACATTAAATCTTGCACGTATTTGATAGGCTTCATCATTCTAGAATACATGTCTGCATAGAACCATGCTAGGTTTTACACCAATCAGTATGGTGAGTACGCGACCTATATTTTCATCACATCTAATGTCATTATCTTTTTTGTACTTACCAACCATAACCACACGATCTAATATCTATTTATCTTGGATATTGATATGTTCATAAAAAATAAAAAATAGTTGATTACCCGTCGCAACGCACGGGTATACACCTAGTCGATTATTTAGTCGATTATTTAAGGAAACACCGGAGGGGGCAAATCGACCGGTAAAGTGTGCATGCGTCATCCAAAAAAGGTTTGTACAAATTGCTAGGACACAACTTGTTACCTCCCTGATTCAGAAAAAAAGGAACTAGAAAAGAATTCACATCTGAGCATCACTGGATTCAACAGATACAAAATGACGGAATCTGAAAATCTAAATAAGCATTATAGTTGAAGATGGCATCAAGTATGTACTAAGAGCACAGCTCTGTTTGCATTCTGTTGCTGTCAAGTTCTGAAAATAACATGACGGGATGACAAACTCATGGGGATAGATATGAAAAAAAACGTACTTTAGTCTTACAAAACAGTACAAATTATTCCATTAGTTTGATCTGATTAAAAAATTACAAATAAAAAACAAAGGCAAAACTTATCAATTCAGAAAATAACAATACACATTCAGAGCCAAAAACAACATAACACACGGGATCAATTCTTATTGCTCAGTATGTAGATCTAATCCAAATCAAAACAAAAAACATGTTCCCTCAGTCTTAGCTAGGACTGGCCAACACGGAATTACCCTGACAGGACTAAATTATTCTCCCAGCAGACAGTCCTTCGTGGTGATCTCTTTCTCGTTCTTTCTCGTTCTTCAGTTCAAATAGACATAAGTCACTGCACAGCCAGGAGCCCCTGCATCATCGAAAACAAAACTGCAAATACAAGCTCACAAAGGATGCCCACATCAAAGGACAATACTAGGACACTGCAGACACGAGTAGGCTACACGAACCGGAATAAGAGTATCTTCAGCAATAATCTCTACTTCAGGCTTCTACTTTTATAAGCAGTGGCTCCTCCTACTTTCTGGAGCTACTTTTCGTTCTCAACTCCAATAATAGCTCCTCGTTCTCACCTCTACTTTCATTATGACGTGTTGGACCAATATGTCAGTGTCACCTTTCCTTTTCCCTTTTACCATCTTGGTCAATAGCTCGCATGCTGTTGCTCAATCCAAGCAACGACGAACAATCTCTCTTCCATCGCTTCCAATTAACACCGAGATGCAGATGAAACAAGGCAAGCAAGACACATGCAACCCAAGTACCAATCGGATCTCTCCTTTCAATCTCCGTGCGCATCAATTTCTCTTCTTTCTGCATATCTACCACTGACGAAGCCCGTGTCTGCGGAGAAGTTGCTCGTGGCGCGCACGCCGGAGAAGGCGAAGTCGGCCGCCGTCAGATTGGCGGGGCTCCAGCACGGGTAGGACGGCAGCAGCGCCAGCTCCAGGGGCCGACCGCGCCCGCCGACGTCCGGCACACAGTAGTCCTGCACGGCGTCGGGGTCCGCCGTGGCCGGCGCCGGGAGCAGCACGGCGAGCAACAGCAGGAGGTGATGCGCCATACTCGCGCGTCGGCGCCGGGCACTCCAGCGCGCGGGCCTCCTCCCCCGCGCACCCCCATCGGGGTCTGGCCGTCCACGAACGAATCAAGAGGAGCGCCGCGGGCCGCGGCTCCTCCATGTCTGCCGCAGCAGGAGCTCGAGACGCCGGGGTGAAGGAGCTTGGGGGCGGCGGCGCGGGTGCCGCGGATCGGGGAGCGGCGGTGTGCTCGAGCTTGGGGGCGGCGGCGGCGCCGGTGCCGCAGCTCGGGACGGCGGCGACGCGTGGGAGAGAAAAATTAGGAAAAAAAAAAATAGGGGCCTCCCTATCCACCCGTGGGAGATTGGGCTGGGAGCAGGGATCAGGGGTTCTCTCTGTTCCAGAGACTCAACTGGACTCAACTAGAGGTTCTGCTGGAGTTGATTTTTTCTCTTAGACCCTACTTTAAAAGCATGAGGCCGTGCACATCACAATGCTACCCTCTCCCAGATGAACCCTAAAAATTTAGAGGAGCCGCGAGCGAAAAAAGCCTACTCTGGAAACAAATCAATCACCAGTGCGTAAAAAATCAGAACAACACATAAGATCGGACGCTAACCTGATAAGTGAGAACGAGAGAGCTCCCCCCATGGACGGAGCAAGGCCACTGCCGAGAAACTTCGCCGTCGGCGCGCCGGCGCCGCCTCGGTTCATCAAAACGCAGCGGGAGGGGAAAGGAAGCGGCGGAAGAAAATGCGACAGCAAAAATTAAACGGTAGGTGTGGATAAACGGCGCGTGAAACGAGAAGAACGCAACACAGTTTGAATTTGACAGCAAAAATCTGCAGGTTTGCTTCGGCGGCCATTTGGTCGAAACAATTCGCTGCGCTGCAGGGAAATCAAGGGGTAGAGTCTGGGCCGTACCTGCTCATATGGACCTTGGGTGCTAGCTCCTTGGGCTGGACAAAAGAAAATTCCCCACTAAAAATCGAGTGATGACAGGAATAAGTTTTTAGCCTGGTGTTATTTAGGAATTACTTTATATTTTAGTAGCAAGTATGTTCATATGTTGCTACAGGTTTTTTTTTGGAGAGGAAGATAGGGATTTATACATCATTGATAGCAACGTTTACATTTAGAAAAATAGGAGGTGAGGTCAGCCAAACATGCCGGCCATCGCCAAAAGTACAAGCTATCTTAGCTAGATTATGAGCCTCCCTGTTAGCATCCCTACCTTCATACACAAACAGCACACAGTCAAAAGCTTTTGTTCTTCCTTGAATATCTCTAAGAATCATCATGTAAGAGCATCTAGAATTCTCCTTGATATTCTTGACAACATTGAGGCAATCTGAAGCCACTTTAACCTTACGTATGCCACAATCTTCTGCAAGGGCAAGAGCTTCTGCACATGCAATTGCTTCTAGGGTTTCAGCATCACTTACAGTAGGACATACCATGGCACTAGCTGCTACAAAGGTCCCTTGATCATTTCGGCACACCACACCAACCGCTCCTTTAGCCCCCATCCGACCAATAGATGCATCAACGTTTAGCTTGTGCAAGCCTTGTTCTGGCGGAATCCATCTGCACACTTTTGTTGCTGGGTTCTGTTTCATGCCTCTCCTATAGTGAATTTCATTGGCCACTTGAAATTCATTGATAAGTCGATTGACGACCATAATAGTTGCCAAAGGGTTCTGAAAATTCCTTCATGAAGATATACACACATGAAGGTATGTTGCTACAGGTGAAAACCAAATATATCCTCTTTATACAGGCTCGGGCCCATGGGCGTTTGGCCCGTGCGGCCGGACAGGGCCCCATTTTACTGGGCCCTTAAAATTTGTCCGCAGCCCATGAGGATACTAACCAGCTTCTGCTCTGTTCCTAACCAGCCGGCCCAAATGCAACTGACGCACGTACGCCCGTCCCCTAGCCAAAGGACCGACCGCCTCCTACCCCGTCCTTGAGTCTCGCCAGTTGCCGATTCATCTTCACGTCGTCATGACTCACGCGCTCAAAGCGGCAGCGGCGGCCCCGGGGCCGGCAAGCATTTGCCAATTAGGCTAAAGAGACATAGAGACAGCGGCTCAAGGAGTCAAGGTAGATAAGTATTTTTTTATTCTCCAACTGTAACCTACTTGTATCCTTTGAATCTTTAATAGTTCAATTTTAACTTTTATTCTTTTCATCCTACGAAGATCAATAATTGAAGTCATATCTTCTGCAAATCGATCTGGGAATGTGATTCTGGAAGACTTTATTTCAAGAAATACGGCAAGAATGAAGCTGTTTAAGTTAGATTGTGCAACCAAGATTAAATAGGTACAATTCTTGATGTGTTATATAATATATTATACTTTTTCTTAAAATAAAATAATATATTATACTTAGTAGCTCTATTTATAGCCCTAGGTACGGAATAACTACTTCATCCCCGACCCAGCCAACCAAGCACACCAGATCCCACCGGCGCGGTGCAGCGACTCCCCCTCACCGATCCTGATTTTTTCTTCTTCTACCAGTTCGGTTCTTTCCCAGCTCGACCGATCCCGATTTTTTTCGCCGCACCCGTACGTGTCCCGGAAATTCCGCCACTACCACACAGGTGTGGGATGAGGTGGTTCGACTTTCGAGCTCGTCTCCAGTTTCTTCCCAACCCGCTCAGCTGCTGTGCGACGGCGGCCCGCGACGGCTCTTCTTGGACGCCGCTGCAGCGTTGCACCGTTGCCGCCTTCGGGCAGCGGGGTCACAGCGACAGGCGGAGCCAACCCGTGTGTGCTTGCCGAGCTGGACGGTGCGGGTGCCGCGCCACGCCGGCCGGGGGCCGGGAAGAACTGGCGCATGACCCGGTCAGCTACAATGGAATCGCATTTGCCGCGTTCTTCCTAGGTGGAGGCAGCTTCCTATTCCTCCCCTTCGCCGTGGAATTCTTCAGATTGATTGGCTCTGAGCCTCTGATTCTACCCTGATGCAAACAAGGTGCCATCTATCATTTCGTAGGTGTGATATCCTTTTCCATGTCCTCCATTTGATTGCTTAATGTCTGATTTTTCCATATTCGATTTCGATCTCCATGATGCTTTCTGGTCAGAGGTTGCTGCATACCGCGGCCGCCTCTGCCGTATAGTAGGTGGCACAGCGGCACATTGGAGCTCGAGGCGAGGACACTGTTGCGATGTCGCCAAATAATCTGGGGTTGCCGCCTGCACCACTGTCGCCATAGCCAAAGATGACGGCCACGAACTAGACTGCTTCATACCCTGTGAGACTGTTTCTTCTCCTCTGTTCTCGTCTGTATAAGGTGGAGCTGCATTTGGCCGCACGTCTGGTGCTCGAGCAAATGCCTGTGTTGTGAACTAATTATTATGTTACATTTTTAAGTTATTATTTCCCTATCAAGTACCTCGATTATTACTGGTATGCAATGATTCAATATATATATATATATATATTTGTGACTTTGTAGTTTGTACCATTCTATTTTAAAAAAACTTTGTACAATCCTTGTTCTTTTGTATTTATTATCAATTTCAAGCACGCTTCTGGTCTATCCTGTACTAAATAATGTTTTTACTCTTTGATATTGCATACTTATGAATTTACATTGAAAAGTGGCGCAACATGCTGTTTAATAACACGCAACCACAGGTGCTCCGTGACCTGTAGCTGAAGAGCAGGTTTCAGCAACAGGTAGTTGTGGTTGTTGGCCATCGCCGACCACGGCAGCAGCTTCATGACCATGCAGCTCCAAGCAGAACCTGGACGAATTCAAGTAGTTAATCTATCCATTCTGGTGCCCTGTGCCGTGGAGAAGGTGAGCTATGGCGAGAGTGTATGCTAGCTGTAGTCTAGCAGACATGACAGGCAGGTGAGTGTGTCGACCATCACCGTTTCTTGCATATGTGTATGTGTGTTTCTGGTGGATGAACTATCGATGACGCTGATGGCCTGCCTGCTTGCTCCATGTTTGCGTGAATGTCCCGGGAGTTCTCTCACATGGCAATAAGTTTCTTTGACAATGGAAGGTTGTTTATAATGTTAAATTGCCTAAGTAGATGGATCCGCAAGTTGTGGGTAATCCAGTAGCTAGTGATTAGGATTTCTCCAAATGATAGCATATCCTTGTTTTCAGTATGTATAGGCAGGTACCTCTCAGATTATACTGAATTTTCATTTGACATGCCATTGCCTGATGGTGGGGACAGATACCCATGTAATATACTTGCAAAATAAAATAGATCATGTTTCGTACACTCTGTAATTCACTTTTATTATTTGAAATGCACCGTACTCTATTATGTATAAATCTAATTTCCGAGACACCTCCAGCAATGGCAAATGCAAGCATGGAATTGTTAGATTGATGTACGCAAAGCCTTCTGCATGCTCCTCTCCTGCTCATGTAGTTTATACCGACCGTACTGTGTGGACCTTTTTCCTTCTTAACTACCATTTTAAGTTAACAGTTTACAGTAAGAGATCAAGCATGCTACCCCCTTGATTGAGTTCAGATCTTCCTAATAGGAACAAAAATGGTTCTCATATTTTTGTTAGTCCTTGCCCATTCCAACTTTTCTGCTAAATAATTTTATAGCTTCTGTTTGTGAGTACAACTAATTAAAGGGAAAATACACCTATGAGGCTATATGACTGTGGAAAGAACATGAGGATTATATCGAGAACAAGACAAATCTGCTCTGCCAATTCCTACTGTTGTTTTATTGATGCAACTATCAGATGCATACTGAGACAAGTTTCTGAATTTCGAAGTTTCTTTGTTCCATTTTGTAATACTTGCTTCCAATCTGATCCTCATGATCCCATTAATAATGGTGAATAAATGGATGGGATGCTTTAATAGGGGTATTTTTCGAATGTTCAGGTTTCAGGCTTGGATGTTCCATCTCTATATGCATCTTTAAATTTCAGAACCGAATCATTAGAATTATCTTGTTCGTGGTGTAGGTCAATTTTGGATGTCCTCATGACAAGCTCCTACAACGTTGGTTCAGCCATGTTCAATCCTTGGACTCTGCACTAATGAGGTATCTGCCATTGCAAATTTTCTCGATCACTTATGTTGATAATGTCCTCTTCTAAAATCTGTTTTACATCATGTGCTGCATCTTAAATTAATCCCTTTACATCATCTACTACATTATCTTGAGGGTCTTTTTCATTCATATCTATCTGTCAGCCCGTTCATGTGTTTAATGAGTTTTGTGTAAGGAGCATGACTGTACATTAGTTGGTTATCTGATTTCAATGGAGCAAACCCTTATCCACGGTTCTTTTGTGAGCAGGTTCATGCAAGTGTCAAAGGCTTCTCACCTTGGCTAGTTTTCATCTTCTTTATTTGTCAGGCATATGAGCTTGGGTTCTACACTGTTGCCATAGGGTTTTTAATTTTTTTTTTATTATTTTTCTTCTCTATTTTTATATGCACATCTGATGCTGCATTTTAGTTGGATTATTGCTTGGTGGGTCGAGGATCATAGAAAGGACGCCTGCTAACTGAGAAAGGTGCTGAATGGCAGCAGAACTAAGGTCTTGCTTGAAGTCTGGAGGCTGGTTTGCACACTGTTTATTATAAACATGACTAATTTCCAATTGGGGGGTTTTATATTGTCTCTTTTGCTTTCCCTTCCATTCTTATTCATATACAGAGGTATGGTGTTGCTGCGTCTTATTATTACATGGCAGAATGCTTGTATCAGATTGAGGATCAGAGCAACCATGCTGGCAAGCCTATTACGGAGCTACTGGCTTATCCCAGACATCCAGCTGCTTGCCTCATCTGTGTTTGGCTCACAAAGAGCTGCACGTGCTTCTCTAAGAAGTCCAATGCCATCTTGGTCCCTGTCAGGCGCGTGGAGCACGGATACCTTCCCTTTGATCCAGTCATGCTTATTGGCACTTAATTTTGTAATTTCCCAAGTCTGTTGAGTGCAGAAACTATTAATCATGTATGTTGCAGCTTCATGTGGTATTTATGATTCACTTATTATGCATGTTACAAAATTATATAGTATTTATGATTCAAAGCCTATTTTAAGTGTGTTGACTCCAGATTTTGACACGTGTTGAATCGGCGTCAGGAAAGGAAGAGACTGACCGATGCGGCAGATTTAAATGCTACAGTTGGGAATCGGCCGATTGAGGTTACAGTCAAGGATCGGCCGATTGGCGATGCAGCCTGCGCCAACAGAGGATCCCAGTCAAAAATGACCTGACGTTGGTCAAGAAAACGATGCCGACTCGGTCGTGAAGCAATGGAAAGAGTCCGGATTGGACTAGGAGATGGCGGCAGAAGATTCTGCGGGATCCCGTTTTCTTTAGGAAAATATTATAGATATAGTAGTTTTCTATTTAAATCAAGTTTGTAACGGATCGTAATCGATCAGGAATCTTAGTCCTAGGGTATAAATAGGAGTCGTCAGGGTTTTGTAGAATATACACCAATCAATCAACAAAACAATCTACTTTTTCATCGCACTTTACTTTCAAGTCGGTGACTTCGCCAATACTTCTTTTTATTTCACGAGTTCGTACGGATTGGCAGGGCTGCATCGACACGATCTCCGGCCAATTGGTAGGTTCCGCTTATTGAATAACATCTAAGCTTTAACTTCGGGCGCATCGCCGTTGTTTTGTTTAGATTTATTCATCATTTATCGATATTTACCAGAATTATAGGTTTTACCTATTGTTCTAGTTTTATCACCAGTTATCCAGCTTGAGATCGAAACTATCGGCTTTATCATTGCTTTCTCTCGTTCATTATCATACAGTCGATTAGATCTATTTTCAAGTGTTGCATCTGTAATAATTGTTTAAAGTTGCTCCAGCAGTTTTCTTTGCAATTATTACGTGATTATCGGCTGATCCATAGCCGGTCATCTTCATAGCAGATCGGCCGATTCGCTGATACGCTTTTCGGGACAGATCGGAACCTCAGCCGACCGGAGCACCCGAAATTTAATACGTTTATTTCCTTATCAATCAACAGGTCAGATTGACTAGCACGCCGCGCGAACCGTACCAGGGCAATCACCCGAACAGTTGTTAAGCAGATTCTCCCGGGTCGTGTGTCCGACGCTGAAGATCATCGGCCGATTCCTGGCCGATTTTTAGCGCCAACACAATTTTGGCACGCCTAGTGGGACAACCTCAAGATCCAATATGTCAAAGACCACCGAAGTCTCTGAAAACAACATCATTGAGGTCACGGAAGCAGATCTCAAGGACGACCGGAAAGAGGAACTGGCAAAACATCTAGAAGACTACAAAAGGATGTTTCTGCAATCTTTCAGTCGTACCAAAAGCGGGGAGGCAATCAAGACAGCTCCTCTTCCAGTTCCCCACCACATCACCATCGCTGAGGATTCGGGCAAGATGTACGATATGATTCAATAGTCCGTTTATCAGGCTTTCATCGACCAATCCTCAGTAATGACCAACACGGTGTATAACGTCGTCATCAGTTCTTTGGTCAGCGGAGTAGCTCAGGGATATCAGGGGCCAGCACACGCTCCACCTATTGTACCTCCAGCCAGAAGCTTACCAGGCACGTCCCACTCGGCACCTCAGCCAATGTCGACGCAACACGAAGGGTACAACATTTCGTTGCCTTCGATGCCTCCAGGGTATAACGGTGCACCATGTTTTCGATCGCAGGCGCCACTTCAGCCTGTCCAGATTGTTTCCGTGCAATCGCTGCCCTCAAACTCAGTACCTTGGGGGGCACCAGCAACGACGGCTTTTCCTAATCAATCAACCGGACATGGGAGCTATCCGATCCAGGCGCCGTTCCATTTGGCCGTTCGGCCAACGGTCCCTCAGTATCAACCGGCCACGTCAGGAATCGGCAGGGGGGCAGATGCCGCAGAAGCACTCAGAAGCACTGCACCGATGACGATGTACGATTGGATGGCAGATTCGCTTCGCCATCAGCTGTCAGCTGCTCAGACGACCACGATGCAACAGAATCCGCCACACGCTTCGATCCATCACCCGGTTGTACCGCCGCCGATCCACCAACATATGCCGGCGCCCCGACCAGCTGTTCATCAGCAGCAAGTGGATTGGACAGCAAGAATAGCGGAGGTAATTCAAGACCAATTCGGGTTAAAGCCGAAAGTACAGACTTATACGTACAAAACGCCGTACCCATCGGCCTACGATCTACTGCCGTTTCCCCATCGGTACAAGGTTCTTGACTTCACCAAATTTTCAAGGTTGGATGACACCTCAACCGTGGAGCATAAAAATAGGTTCATCATCCAGTGCGGGAAATCCGCCACACAAGATGCTCTGCGGGTGCGTCTGTTCTCATCGTCTCTATCTAGGTCGGCCTTCCAGTGGTTCACTACCTTACCACCCAATTCCATCGTTACTTGGGCCGATCTGGAAAAGCAATTTTATAACTACATCTACGCGGGAGTCCACAAGATGAAGCTTTCAGATTTGACCAGCCTCAGGCAAAGGAGTGACGAACCAGTAACTGGCTACATACAGAGGTTCAGAGAGGTCAGAAACAAATGCTATACCCTAGCCCTGACCGATGCCCAGTTGGCCGATATCGCCTTCCAAGGCCTCCTGCCACATATCAAGGAGAGGTACGCCTCACAAGAATTTGAAAGTTTAAGTCAGATCGTTCACCGATTGGTCGGTCAGGAGGTACGTCCGTTTGATCAACAGAGGAATTTCCAGAAAAAGGTGGCATATTTGAAAGGGTCTGAATCTGAGGAAGAAGAAGAAATCGGCCTAATAGAATGGGTCAAAGGGAAGAAGCCGATATCGTACCCTTTCGGCAAGAAAGAACCAGAGGCGTTCGGTTTTGACACGTCAAAGGCCGATAAAATCTTCGACTTACTTCTCCAGGAGGGGCAGATCAAGCTCTCACCTTACCATACCATTCCTTCGGCCGATCAGCTCAAAAAGATGAAGTATTGCAAATAGCACAACGCTACATCTCATGACACAAATGAGTGCAAGATCTTTTGTCAGCAGATACAGTCGGCCATTAAGCAAGGCAGACTCAAGTTCGAAGTCCCGGCAAAGCCGGTAAAGCTGATGAAGATTGATCAGCATCCTTTCCCTGCTAACATGGTTGACACGGGAAGAAACTCACTTCAAACCAAGGTGCTGACGTCAGAATTGGGTAGAAGAAGCGGCGCCGTGGACCCTAGAAAGGAGGTTACGATAAATGATCTCAAAGGGAAAAGACGGGCTGAAGATGAGGGCCAAGGATCAGAACGATCGCGTAGACCCGTCACTTCCCAATTCTTACTCAGCAAATATCAGCGGCAGCAGGAAAGGTCAAAACACCACGACGAGATGATACGCCGACACGAAGATCATTGGCGTTGTCCGTTCTTCATCCATTGCTGGGAAAATGACCTTAGATTGCCATCAGCCGATAATTGCCCTGAGTGCAACGGATCAAGTCGCGATGATCGCCCGTTCAAAAGATCGCGCTCCAGAGATAGGCGATCAGAGCCGATCAGCGGAAACTGGCGCGAACAAGAAGGTCGGCGCCTTTCAGTGCATGATCGGCTGGGGGGCAGAGTTGACCGGTATGACCGGTCGAAAGGCAGGATCAGCCAGCAGAAACGACTGGGGGGCAGAACCAGCGTGCACGATCGGCTAGAAGAAATGGCTGACGCCAGGGTGTCGGATGAAACCCCCTAGGAAGGGAACCGGACTGGGAGCACGCCAAACCGTCGGCCAGACCAGTAAACCCCAGGTGGTGCCCTGATGGACTGTCTAAATCTCAAAAACGAAGAATCCAACGCCTGCACCAATGGAAACAACAAGAGGAAGAGCAGAGAGGTGCTGGATAAGAAAAACGACAGGTCTCGGGTCTGGCACCCTAAGAGAAACAACAACAAGGAGGGCGACAATCAAGAATCGGCAGCTGATGTCAACATGGTGTTCATATTGCCGATGGAGTTCATGGCGCCCGCCGATAGAGATAAAGCAACAAGGATGGGGGAACAGATGGCGCAGTTGGTTTTGGAGCCAATGACAGCCACCTTTGAGAAACCGGAAGATGAAAAACGGCAACATCTCAAGGCACTATTTTTCAAAGGACACGTTAACGGACGACCCGTTACTAGGTTATTAGTGGACGGGGGCGCTGCAGTCAATATCATACCATATGCCATGTTCCGGAAGTTAGGCAAAAGCGATGAAGACCTGACCAAGACGGACATGATGCTCAAAGACTTCGAAGGCAACGTGTCTCCTGCCCGCGGAGCGCTCTGTGTCGACCTCACCATCGGCGGTAAGACCCTTCCCACTACCTTCTTTATTATTAATGGTAAGGGGTCCTACAACATGTTACTCGGTCGTGATTGGATACACGCGAATTGCTGTGTCCCGTTTACAATGCACCAATGCCTTGTACAGTGGGTCGGCGACAGTACAGAGATAGTCACCGCCGATTCCACCTACAGTGTTGCGGCGGCCGACACGCAACAATGGAGCTGTGAACACGTCAAGTGTATATCTGGTAGAACTTGGGACACTGATTTCCTGAAAGTGTCCGATTTTGGTCTACAACCGATCCAAGTAGTCGGCTCTGAAGATTCAGATTAGATGGATCAGTTCGTCCGAGAAGACGGGAAGCTTGGGCATGGATTTACGTCAGCCGATTCATTTGAGATGGTGGATTTAGGAGATGGTAGCAAGCCAAGGCTGACGTATATTAGTGCTAGCTTGGATCCTGGATACAAGTGTAAATTGAAAAGTTTATTAAAAGAATTCAAAGATTTCTTTGTTTGGGAATACCATGAGATGCCTGGTCTAGACCGGTCCATTGTTGAACACCGGTTGCCTATAAAATCAGGATATCGGCCATATTAGCAGCCTGCACGACGGTGCAACCCCAAAATTCTACCTGATATAAAGGCCGAGATCACAAGATTGATTGAAGCAGGATTTATTCGGCAGTGCCGTTATATAAGAATGGATTTCTAATATTTTACCCGTATATAAGAAGAACAGAAAGTTGCGCGTATGCATCGACTTCAGGAACCTAAACCAGGCTACACCAGTGGACGGGTATCCGATGCCGACAGCCGATGTTTTGATAGATGCTGCCGCAGGACATAAAGTCATCAGTTTCATGGATGGTAATGCTGGGTACAATCAAATATTAATGGCCAAAGAAGATATTTCGAAGACGACTTTCAGGTGTCCGGGCCACCTCGGTCTATTCGAGTGGGTTGTAATGACCTTTGGGTTAAAGAACGCCGGCGCTACATACCAGCGGGCTATGAATTATATCTTTCACAAGCTCATTGGTGTATCGGTGAAAATCTACATCGACGATGTGGTGGTCAAGTCGAAAGGTCATCAGGAATATCTGGCCGATTTACAAGAGGTATTGGAGTGCACAAGGAAGCATGTGTTAAAAATGAACCTGTACAAGTGTGCATTCGGCGTGTCGGCTGGGCAATTCTTAGGATTCATGGTCCATGAGCGCGGGATAGAGGTTAACCAGAAGACCATATCCGCCATCAATAAGGTCGTGGCTCCGCAGAATAAAACTGAGGTGCAGTACCTCATCGGCAAGGTCAATTTTATTAGAAGATTCATGTCCAACTTGTCCGGGCGTATTCAAGTTTTAACTCCTTTGTTGAAATTGAAGCCCGATCAGGAATTCGTGTGGGGAGAAGAACAACGCAAAGCGTTGGAAGATATCAAGCAATATCTAATTTCACCACCGGTGTTAGTCCCGCCACAGTCCGATAAGCCGTTCAAATTATACTTATCGGCTGATGAACAGGCTATCGGATCGGCGCTGGTACAGTAGTTCGAAGGAAAAGAACGGGTGGTATGTTATGTCAGCAGAAGACTCCTGGACGCCGAAACAAGATATCCCCCGGTGGAACGGTTGTGCCTGTGTCTATATTTCTCGTGTACCAAGCTCAGGCACTATTTGTTATCGGCAGAGTGCATAGTCGTATGCAAGGATGATGTGTTAAAATATATGCTATCACTACCAATTTTGAAAGGACGGATTGGAAAGTGGATCCTGGCTCTGTCAGAGTTTGACTTAAGGTACGAATCGGCCAAGGCTGTCAAGGGTCAAGTCATGGCCGATTTCGTGGCTCAACATGGTGGACCGGAAATTGCTGTCGTTGAACCGGTTCCATGGACTTTATACTTCGATGGTTCTTCGTGTGGAGCCGGATCGGGAATCGGCATCGTTCTTGTATTGCCTCGGGGGACAAGATATGATTTCCCTCTGCCGATAGAAGCATCCACAACCAACAACCAGGCGGAATACCGAGCTGTCCTAAAAGGTATCCAATTGTTAAGGGAAGTCAAAGCTTACGCAGTCGAGATTTTTGGAGATTCCATGCTCATCGTAGATCAATTAACGGGGAAATCTGAATGCAAAGATGATATCTTAAGGATTTACTATGAAGATTGCCTCCAGCTGTTAAAGGAATTCAAGTCTGCGGTGACTGAGCACATTCCCAGAAATTACAATGAAGAGGCCAATAGGCTTGCCCAACACGTGTCCGGATATCGGCCGATTCAAGGGGCTATGATTCTGGAACTCGCGGCTGACGATTGGCGAAAGAAGATTACCGATTACTTGAAGGACCCGTCCCAGAAGGTGGATCGGCGAGTGCGTTTTCAGGCCACGAAATATATGTTACTCGAAGACGATTTGTTTTACCGGACGATTGATGGGGTTCTTCTCAAATGCCTGGGAACGGAAGGAGCGAAGGTCCTGATGGGAGAAATCCATGAAGGTGTATGCGGAGCCCATCAATCGGCTCACAAGATGAAGTGGATGATCAGAAACAATGGGTATTATTGGCCGACGATTCTCGAAGATTGTTTCAAATATTATAAAGGTTGCCAAGACTGTCAGAAGTTTGGCAATGTGCAGCGCGCACCAGCTTCGGCTATGAACCCGGTAATCAAGCCATGGTTGTTTAGAGGTTGGGGAATAGATCTCATCGGACAGATTCACCCTCCATCAAGCAGAGGGCACAAGTTTATATTAGTAGCCACTGATTATTTTACCAAATGGGTGGAGGCAGTTCCGTTGAAGACCGTGACATCGGCCGATATGATCGATTTCATTAAGATCCACATTGTTTATCTGTTCGGTATTCCTCAAACTATCACAACTGATCAAGGAACGATGTTCACCTCAGGGGAGTTCGGAGAATTCGCCGCCGATATGGGGATTAAATTGTTGAATTCTTCTCCGTACTATGCTCAAGCCAACGGCCAAGCCGAATCATCCAATAAGGGGATAATCAAGTTGATCAAGAGGAAGATATAGGAACAAACCAAGAAGTGGCACATGTCTTTGGCTGAATCTCTATGGGCTTATAGGATGGCCTGCCATGGGGCCACTAAGATATCTCCGTATCAGTTGGTATATGGTCACGAGGCAGTCTTGCCTTGGGAATTAAGGACGGGGTCAAGGCGCATATCGCTTCAAGATCAGTTGACGGCTGATGACTATTCCTTCCTCATGAAGGAGGAGCTCGATGATTCGGCGGGTCAACGATTGAGGGCCCTGATTAGCATCAAAGAAAACAAGAAAAGGGTGGCCAGGTGGTATGACAAGAAGGTCAAGGTTAAACAATTCTCCCAAGGAGATTTGGTATGGAAGTTGGTGCTGCCGATAGGGTCTAAGGATCCCAAATTCGGTAAATGGTCGCCCACTTGGGAAGGGTCGTATAGAATCGGCCGATGTGCTCCGGGAAATGCATATATACTAGAAACTATCGAAGGGGAAGAATTCACAAGGGCCTTAAACAGGAGATATATGAAGAGATACTATCCAAGTATATGGGTGGGTGCATAACTTGCGGTAAGATGCATCAAGACAACGTCGCCGACTCCTATTGGCTTTTGTCTATATAGCCGATGTAAAAATAACATCGCCTTAAGGAGGAGACATTTTGATTTGGTCTTACCGATTCATTATTTGGTGAAAACAGCAGAGTACATGGCTGACATGGTACAAGTCACCCTTAGAATAAAAAAGTACCAATATATCTAGTGATCACGCTTTTTCTTGATCTCTCTCTCGATCCGGCCTAATTTTATCAAAAGGCGGATGCTCTTCTCCTCCAGATCCTCCATGGTGGCTTCAACCTCGACTTGATGAGGGAGTGGATGGCTCCTGTCAAGAGGTGGTTGGGATGTTCCCGCCACAGCATCTTCAAGGGCAACTGAGCGAGGGAGTGGATGACTCCTTTCAGTTGACGGTCGCCTGGAGCAGTTAGCGTCTATATGGTCCCAGACTTTCTGGACGTCAGCAGGAATATGACCTTTGAGTTCTTCAAAATGAGCTTTTATCAGATCTATGTCCGCCTGCGACAATGGTTCGTCTGAATGCATAACTTCAATCGCTCGTTCAAGATTGGGACTAAGGCATTTCGGATAAAGAAGGAGCAAACAACTACCCAGTGTCAGAGCGATTGAGATGTCAAGGGAGGAAATAGAAGAGGGTTCGTACCTGGTTGACAGAGAAGGAGGAAGATGAAGAAGACATGTTGATGTCTAGCCTGGGAGGACAGAGATCAAATTATTGGAGGGGAAGAAGATGGGTAATACAGACGCCTTTGGAAACGATATGAGATCTCATACTTATAAAAGGAAGGGAGTAAAGAGATGGAAGGATGCGTCCCATCCAAGTAAAAGCGTTAGTAAATGAAAAGCTGCCAAAGAAGACAGTCCAAGTTTGAATCTGCGCGTCAACATTAAGAGGACATTAAATGTTTACAGGATTTTTTTACAATTCACCCAAGGAGGGCATCAATAGTCGCAATCGCTCGTTGCCTAATTTGATCGGCCGAGTCTACAATTCTTTGGTCGTCATCAGCCGATCCAGGGACTTCTGGCATATGATGATGGATTTTTATTGCTTCACGGGCCAGGTTATATCTTTCTTGCTTCAGCTCGGCGATGACAGATGGAAGGTCTTGGAGTCTTTTTTCTTCAGCAGCTATGGCCTTGGTCACCTGCTCCATCTCTTTGCCTAGCTCTGCCCTTCGCTGTTTGAGGCGATCTATGGCACCGACGATATCTGGACAGGAGTTCTCAAGGAAGTTGATTCGCTGATGCACCTCTTGGGCTCGGTGTTTGTAAGAGTCTTCTTCCTCGCGGGCTTTCGCTAGCTTGGCGCGATCGGCCATATGGCGCAAGGCCCTGAACACTGAAGTCTGCATTGACTCTATATATGCAGCAGGATCCAGAGCCTCTGTCGCTTCTTCTGGAATTCGGCCTCTGATTTCATTAAGAAGTTGCCGAATCGACGAGGCATCTCCCACTAATCGGCCGATATCATCTTGAAGGAGGGTTCGCATACTCTCGAGCTTGGCACGGACGTCATCAGGAATTGAGCTCGATGTGACTTGGTGTGAAGCGACCTCTTCATCATCAGAAAGGGGAACTGTGAAAGAGAAAATACTGTTATTGGGAGTGTCCTGCTCTTGCGAAAGAATATAAAAAAGTAAAAATACGGATTAGCAGACAACAAGGGGGAATCAGCCGATTTGGGTGATAAGTTTCTTACCTCTTTGAAGCAGATTTCTCTTGCTTGCGCCGGCGGGAGTGCCACCCTCGTCTCGGGAACCGGCGCGATCGGCTCATCAGAAGAAGAAGACTCGACGACTATCAGTGCCCTTCTCAGGCCAGCCTCCTGAAAAGGTATGGGAAGCAGATTTTATGAGTATACTGCGAATAATTAAGTCTGATAATATAAGATGCCTGCCATACCTCTGTGAGTCTTCCGGCCGATGTTTGTTGGGGAGGTACAATCAACGCACCCAGATTGGCCTACATTAAAAATCGGTTAGTTTTTTGTTGAGGATGAGGAAATTGAGTTAAGAAACTCTACCTCGGTGAGGGAAATCGTTGGCGTTTCGGCTTCCGCTTGGGATGTAGCCGATTGCTGCGGAGACTGCGCTGGCGCAATTCGTGCAGCCTGGCAGAAGGAAGAGGTTAGTATTGATAGAATACTTAAAAGTATGTGAAGTATGCGGAATTCCCTGAACAGCTTTTACCAGCAATGATGCAGCGGCCGCTCCAACTTCTGTAGCAGTCTGGAGATCGACCTCCTCGGCAATCGGCAAAGTTGGCGCAGTTGGAGGTTCAGCCGATGCCGCTGCCGATTGATCAGCCAGTTCTATGCGGGCACGTACTCGGCGGCTCATCTTCTTTAAAGTAGGCCTTTTCGGCGTTTGTTTCCATCGGCCGCTGGTGATGTCTTTGATGGTCGGGGCGTGATGGCCGATAAGTGGGAATGGTGTGTATGGGCGATTGCTCTCTATCGGCCAACCACTTCGGCTCCGCGTCGGGGGAAGTTGACTTTCGGACTGAAAAGGGAAATACAAGTTAGCGGCGAGATTGTAGCATAAAAAGGGACAATGTTGAAATTGGCTGGGAGAAAGGCAATACCGCTGCATTTGAGTCGATGTTGTCTGGGTCCAGACTATTACAATATGTTGAGGAGACGAACAGAAGAGATGCTACTTCCATTCTGCCCACCATAATTTGAATTGTTGGACGGCAAAGGGAGCCACTATCCAGTTGTTTAAATCGATGGTACTGGAGTCTGGCATCAGATTGCACAGCCGACTGTAGTCGAGGCTCTTGGTGAGTTCATCTCGGAATTTTGCACGGCCGGCAAAATAGACTTGAATCGGCAGCTGACCAAAGCCGAATTGCCGTGCTGCGACTGATGGGTTGTAAAATTCATAGGTTGGGAAGTCTTTTCCAGAAAAGAAGTTTGCAGGTAAAATCCCTGGCTTGATCAGAATATCCATAAGATCACCATCAAAAGAGTTGGATGATGAATCATAACAGACGGGAAGCTCGAAAATTGGCTCTGTCATCTAATACGGATACCAGCTGGTGGTCTCTTCACTGAAGCCGTTGTAAAAACATCTGAAGTATTCGGCCGTTCGGGTGGCAGTGAACTGACAACCAGGGAAGACTAATGCTGCTTCTCCAAAAGAGGTGCAACGTCGTCGTATGGTGGGATTCTCCTCTAACTCGATATTGGGAAATGTTTTGGTATCTATATGCTGTTGGGAGATCTTGCTCATGTACAGGTTAAGCCAGAGGGTGATGAACCACCAAGGACCACCAGGACTACCAATCGGCTCCCCTTTTGATAATTTGACGCCGATTTGGTGCATCATATGGTAGGCCGATCCTAACAGATGCTTCCTAAAGGGGACGGCGGATCCTATGGACAGGGCTTCTGCCAAAGCTTGTGTATTGGAGGACGGGCGGATCCGATTAGATCTATTTCAAGTGTTGCATCTGTAATAATTGTTTAAAGTTGCTCCAGCAGTTTTCTTTGCAATTATTACGTGATTATCGGCTGATCCATAGCCGGTCATCTTCATAGCAGATCGGCCGATTCGCTGATACGCTTTTTGGGACAGATCGGAACCTCAGCCGACCGGAGCACCCGAAATTTAATACGTTTATTTCCTTATCAATCAACAGGTCAGATTGACTAGCACGCCGCGCGAACCGTACCAGGGCAATCACCCGAACAGTTGTTAAGCAGATTCTCCCGGGTCGTGTGTCCGACGCTGAAGATCATCGGCCGATTCCTGGCCGATTTTTAGCGCCAACAAAGTGCTTGTGATAGGCCAGTGAATTTTAGTTGCAAGGAACTATGTGTTGGCTAACGTGTCAAGACGGAATTGATCAAATTGTTGATGTAATGGATAATTAATTTAACCCATGGGTACACATCCAATTTAATCTAATACATGATAGAAAAGTGTATGCATTCTCCCATGCATCCACGAACGTGTGAAGAGTGCATTGATCAAGCGTACCTCCTAGCATCAACATGAGCGCCACACGTATCGGGAAAAAATCCATAAAGCATTCCGTGAAAAAAAAAATCAGGATTGGACCATGAGGGCAGGGCTGGGATTAGGTGCGCTGCGGGGCGTGGGGAAAAAAAACGGTCGCAGCAGGGAGGCTCGGTCGTGCGCTGGGGCGCTCCGGAGGAAGCCGGCTTGGTACGGAGTAAGCTATTCCATACCCAGGGTATTGATTAGAGGTATCCATAATATATTTAATATTTGATTATTTAATTGTTCTATTTCGCTAGTCTAGTAAACCTCACTTTAGAGTTTTGTACAAGCCTCAGTTTATGCCAATACAGCCCTATCTTCGTACACGCGGGCATAACTACTCCCACATATGTATCCCATCATACATGACATATATGATCTAATGAAGAGTATTTATGTAGTGCATGTGATCATACATAGAGTATGTGGATATACTCATTTTATATACTAGTATTATAATATAGTAATAATATATTTTAAAATAGGGTTGCTTTTGAATTTTTTTATCTTAGAATTAGTATATGAGCATACTAAGTGATAAATAATTAATTCAGTATGTGGATATACGCACGGTGGTATACTGCCGATGAGAGTAGCTAAACATGTATGTACACTATTAAATCCATTTTTTGTGTGTATATATATATATTATCACACTATAAACTAAGTTTTAGAAGCTGATAGGAAACATTGCTATAAAAGCAGAGGATCGCGGATCGTGCGGTGACCTGGCATGATCTCAAATGACATGTCAATGTCCCCACATGTGAAGTGGCTATTGATTATAGCAATGTACATGACAACGAGAGGCTTGATGTCCTTCATACTAGCCTCGTTAAACAACCATCTCCAAACTTACCCTTCAATTGATTACCTGGGCAATGCATACATCGGTGTTTTCATCTCATTACCTTTTTGGCTCCTTGCAATAGTGCAATACCCATTGATCAAAATATTACAAGTGAACATATCGGCGGTGAAAAATCATTCCTCTCCATCGCTTCAAAGTTGGTCTGATTCGCTGCACATTTGCCATGGTTGGCACCACCAACAATGGAATTCGTGATGGCAGCGAGAGCTGCTTTTTCAGCTAAACAGAGCGGGCGCCACAAAGTGAAAAACTATCAAGCAAAGGATTCAAGTTGACGGTAAAATTAATACACAGCTATTCATTCTACTGCTGATTTCCTTGTATACAAAGGAGCGCAGAATTGGACTTATTAACAGTAAATCGTCATTATTGTTTGAGAAAAATATAACAAATGGTCACACCTAATTCTTCATATTTCAATAGAAACCATGAAACTTGTGAGTTCATATATATCTTGTTTTAATCCATCTCGCTTTGCTACCTATCCAATTGAGTACTGAAGGTGCAGATAGCAAACTACTGCAGACCCCAAACAGGGATTTCGTCATGGAGAAGCTGCGATGGCAAAGTCGAGCAGAACTTTGTTGAGGGATCCATGGTGCCGTACAAACGGGGGCATCTATTTATGGCGCGCACGGCTGCACGACGTGCTGTCGCAAAAAGAGCGCTCCGCCTGGTGCTGATTCGTCCATTTCGGCCCAGTAGCTGCAGGCCGGCCTAGTAAACTTTTCAAACTGTGTAAAAGGTTTTGTCATTCTAAACTTAGAAAAAAATTCCACAAAATATTTCTTGCTACATAGCTGGAATTTTTTAAAAAGTATGAAAAAATTAAAATGTTCCAAACATGTATAAAAAGTTCTGTCATTTCAAATTTACAAAAATGTTCCCAACTTAATGAAAAGTTCTTTCATTTCAAACTTAGAAAAATGTTCCAAATTTTTTTCTCTTGTTACACAAATATAGCCGGAACTTTGCATTACATTTCATAAGAAATTTTAGTATAGTCCCAAAAAAGCGGGATGAACATACGAGCGGAATATACGAACAGAAAAGCGGACCTCCATCTCGTTTGGGCCCACAAAGGATCCGGGCCACGCGCCGGGTGGGTGGAACCGGTGGCGTGGATTATCTGACGTCCTGAAGGAAAGTTACCCCTTTTCCCTTGCCGGATGCCATCCATTATCCATCCGACGGTGCTCCTATATATCTTATGAAAGATGGTTAAGGAACTTACTTGTAAAGTCACCCAGCTGATGGCCCATTCAACATTTCTAAATTGAAAAAAATATTGAAGCTCAATATTTCGAAATTGAAAAAATGTTGAACCTCAAGTTTCCGAAAATGTTGAACCAATATTTTCATATATTTTCAACTTTTTTTAAAAAAAATCACTGCTGACCGCGCTTTCTTCTCCGGCTCCGGCGGCCATCGGCGTTGGGGGCGGTGGCGCGGCAGGGCGCGTCCGGCGGCGGGAGCGACAGGGGCTGCAGCTGGGCGCGCTGGCGTCGGGGATGGGGGCGCATGCCGAAGGTTGGGGTGGCGGCGTGGAGGAACAGGCTGGCAGTGGCGCGCGTGGTTGGAGGAGGCCGGTGGCGGCGGCGCGCTGGAGGCAAAGGCCGCGGAGTGGAGGAGTAGGCCGGCGATGGCGCGCGGTGGTGCACGAGGCCGGCGGCGGCGGGGGGGGGGGGGGGTGAAGGAGGCAGGAGAGGGTGGTGTGTTAGGGTACGGGAATCCAACAGTGTGAGTTGTTTGCACGAATCTCAAATATCGGAAGATTCAATCTCTTCCTACCTTCTGGAAGATGGATAGAATTTACCCCATCGGACGGTTGCTGGATTCCTCGACTTTTTTAGTGCACAACCTAAGCCCAGGTGAAGTTTTAGCCCAAACAAGGGCCCAGTTTGTGACACCAACGAGTTGAGCTCGAGATTGAGAGGATAAACATGCAGTATGCAGTTCAGAAACATAAACCAACACTGCATATTTGCATAACTAAATAAGCATATTTCATCTTAGTCTTTTGCACAGTTTCATGCACAAAAAGAACCAAAAGCTATCAGTTTCGCTTTAGATTTTTATAGATAATATGGAGTTTACATGTTACTGAATCTCCACAAAAACCATCAGTTAGCATAGCTTAGCACTGAATTTTCACCAAGTGTTCAGCACATACATCCCAAAAGAAGAAAATAACCACCCATTTGCCATCTACTACTATATCAGGGGACCTAAAGAAGATTTTGGACAGACATATCATCAATTTCACTAGGACCCTGCAAATGCAAAGAAAAATTTAAACAGGGCAATATTAAGATGTGTTCAAAGAAGTTGTAGTAGAGCAATATAGACATTACCGTTGGTAAATATGTGAAGCCAGTGAAGGCATTGCAATGCTTATGAACCTGCATTGGCACTTGAGTTTGTACACCACCACCACCATCTTCTTGCTGCATAAAAGCATTCAACCTTGCTATTAAGCAAGCAGTACTGAATATGGACAAAAAATTGCAAGAATTTTAATCAATATACACTAGGTGTATTTGGCACTTTCCGCGCCAAAATTATCTGGCGGCTGCAGAGCATCGTGTACTCCCTTCTATCCCGAGTTGGGTCTTGTTTGGGCCGAGAACATGAGCTGGGCTGACTTTTATGTACTGAGGAAAGTAAAATCTGCAGCAGCCGTTCGATGGATAATGGATAGCATCCGGCAAGAGGAAAGGTAGTGGTAACTTTCCTTCAGAACATCAGAGGTAGCGGAACTGCTCCTGCGGCACGTCCGCGCAACTTCGCGCGCGGTAGATGGCCCGTGCAAACAGCTGCGGGGTGCAACGGCCGGGAGCAATGATTCGAAGACCTTGGCGGCGGAGAAATTTAATAGACGGCGACCTTACTGCTGGTGACGTTTTGATTTCTTTTTTCATTTCTAATCTGTTGCTCCTCTCTCCCCGTTTCATCTTCTCGAGCCATAGCTCATATGGTATGGGTTTAGAGAAGACAGAAGAGTAATATCCCCACGATGCACACATGCATGCACTCCCATAGACTCATTCCTCTCCAATAGTAGTCAACAAAAGGTTAAAAAAAAGAACGGGAACGGTTAAAAAAGAGCATATAAATTACATTTAGAGAATAGTTTATTTTTAAAAAAGTTAAGATCGCTCAACAGTGATGCGCTGCATGTCTCTGCAAATTCAAAGGCCATTCCTTTGAGAGAAAAAATCAAAACGGCCGAAGAAGAGAGCTCCATCCTTTACATGAGCCGCAGGATTACGGGCTGACCCAGTCAGGCCCGCTAACTCTCGCACGGGCTGCCGAACTCCCTCGCCGGCACAGACGTGCAGCGGCCTTGTTGATCCACATACAAATCGGCCATTTTTCACAAGGTGTGTTCTAGAGAGAGACATGGAGCAGGTTTTGTTTGGTTCTTCCATCCCTTTTATAGTGTCATGTTTCGTTTTCTTGTTTCTTTTCTGATCTTGATCCTCTATCGTCATGTCTGACATCAACCGTGCCACTGCCATAATATCATGGTGTGCTTGAGTTGCGTAGCCGAAAACACAGTAGCACCCATCTCCTTCGGCTCTTGTTTTTCCTCCTCCTGTTCCCTAGCTAGTTATCTCCTCTCATACTACGCTCCATATTGTGTGACGACTACTGTACTGGCCTCCCAAAGACCTCATGCATCCAAGCATCATGCAGAAAACAATAGGGAGGAGAAAGGCTGAAGGCATCCCTCAACAATATTTCGGCAGCGACACCTCCAGTTTATTCACACAAGTCCACACTCTCACTGTTGAATACTCCATGTCCACACTTTCTGAATACTATATCCGTTTAAAAAAACGACCTAGAATTTGAAACGAATGGAGTAGTACACATTATAATCTAACAAACAAACTTAATTAAGGCCATATTTGGATCCTGTGCTGTGTGGTGATTATAGAAATAAATCTGCTAACAATATAATTCACTATAAGTCCAAATACTCCACATAGTCGAGTGATTATAAAGATCCAACCATCTAGTTGCAAGCCCACCAACAATATAATATTCTTATGATCACCTAGAGCCCTAGGCACGGTTGGCTTCAAGGATTTCTTGCATGACCCGCTTCAGCGACCAGTCCTCCGTCACAATCGTACCGTGCTTAGCCCCCGGAAGCTTGATCGTCTTGAACAGCTTGTTCTGCTCCGGCTGCTGCCGCATCTGCTCATCGAACGCCAGCATGCTGACCAGATTGATGTCCTCGTCCCCGTCGCCGTTCACCTTCTCCGGGTCCGCGTCGAAGTCGCCGTCCCAGTACACGAGCTGCTCCGGCGTCTCTATCCCCACCCCGTTGAGGACCGTCGTCGGCAGCATGGGCGCCTGGAAGTAGCCCATTCTCGGGACCACCCGCCTCCTGAACGGCTCCACGGCGGCGCCGTACCCGACGGCGGCGAGGAAGTCCTCCATGTCGTGGGCGGAGTAGTTCCGCTCCCTGGTGATCACCAGCGGCCTTTGCCCGAACACCGCCGGGGACGGGAAGTTGACGATGGCGGACTCGAAGGTCCGCCACATGGGCCGCAGGGTGAGGGCCAGCGGTTCGGTTCCCGGGACGAAGAGGAGGTCCGACCCGGACGCGAAGTACTGCACCGGCTGCATGAACCCTCCCGCCGGGAGCGGCGCGGCGAGGACGAGGTGCTTGATGTGCCGGTTCCGCCACGCCATCGTGGTGCTCCGCACGAACTCCAGCACCACCATGCCGCCGAAGCTGTGGCCGAAGAGGATGGCCTTCCTGCCCTGGTTCCTCCTGCTCGCGTCCTCGATGAGCCGCGTCAGCTGCCGGAAGTAGCGGGAGAAGACCGCCGACGACTGGCCGGGCACCGGCGGGGCGTAGCGGAGGTCGTAGGGCGCCCCGAAAAGGGTGTCGCCGTCGCGGTACCCGATCCGCTCCAGCTCCTGCCTGAGGATCTCCAGGCACCAGTCCCTGCACAAGAGCAGTCGTCACGATAGATGGTTGAGCTCGAGCTCCAGGCAGAGCTAGCTACCGTACGTACGTGTGCTCTGGGTTCCTCTGGAAACCCCGCGAGGAGCCGAAGTTGCGGACGCGCGTCTCGACGCCGGGCAGGTTCCGGTAGTCGCCGGCGGCGGGGTCGTAGACGAGGCTCATCTGCTCCATGAAGCAGGGCACGTAGTGGTGCGCGGGGAGGTCGGAGCAGTTGGCCCAGAGCCCGAACCAGCCCTTCCCCTTCATAGCGCCGCAGCGCGGCAGGGACGGGCGGTAGGCGTCCGTGAGCCGCACCTCCAGCTCGCTGCAGCTCACCCCGGGTACCAGCACGATCGGGTGGAGGACGGCCCCGTCGTCGACGCCGCCGCCACCGCCGGGAGCAGCAGCACGACCATCGTCCTCCGGCACGCGGCCGTTGATTGCCGGCGATAGATACTCCCGGAGGCCAGGCGGTAGCAGGAGCAGGAGGACGAGTGGCAGGAGCCGGAGGATCCCCATGTGTGGCGAGCCGTACGCCTCACCCCAAATCCCCAATCGATCGTCGTCTACCTTTCGTTCATATATAGGTACCTTTCGTAGAGACGAATACAAACGTGAAGAACGTAGGCCCTTGTTAGGTTGTGGCTGTCCGCCCCGTCCCTTTCGAGTGTGTGTCCTTGATGAGATGCTGCTGCCCCGTCATTTTCGGCTCCTTGAAATTTTTTATACTTGTACAGTACTCGACAAAATACTCGGCTCTATCTATCTAGTACTTGGTTAACCACTACTACAGAATGACCTATTCCAAATATCTGATCACATCACCTGTTTACTTTAGAACCGACGATGATAGTAAGTATCACCGCATAACCACTGCTACAGAATAACCTATTCCAAATATCTGATCACATCGCTTGTTTACTTTAGAAACGTATATCACCACCGGTTCGTTTTATGATCGGTAATAGGTTAGGTTGGCCTGCCAACGATAAGCTTATGAAACTAGACGTGGTCAAATGCTTTGATCGGGTAGACCACAACCTACTACTGGCCAATCTTACTAACTTACTAGCTAAGGAGAATCAAACCATAAGTATAGTCTCAACGTTCAAAACCTATTACGACCCGCCGGTAACGTCCCTCGTCCATTCTTTTCCCCTCTATTTCATCTCGTATCCTTACCTCTTCCTCTCATTCCTCTCCTTCTCTCTCCCCCTGCAGCCATTGCCTTCTCCACCACCCCTCTCCTCCGGCCGGCACCTGCCCTCCCGTCCCTTCTTTCTGATCTGCTCCCTCCTGCTCTCGATCTGTTCCTCTCCCTCGCTGCCACCTCCGAATTCGAGGGAGCCGCCACCGCGACCCCGCCCCCACCCCCACAGCCTCGAGCCTCGGGAGTTCCGGGACCCCACCCCTGCCCTCACCATGTCGAGCCCCCACCGCTTCGAGTCACGGGCAGGGGCGCGCGTGGTGCGGCCGCAGCATATATAAGCCGGCGGCGGCCGACGTGTGGCGGGGCGAGCGGCGTGGCAGCGCGAACAGGCGGGATGCAGCGAGCGGCCGGCTCGGCGGGGCACGAGCGGAGCGCGCCGTGGTTGGGGGCGAGCGGCGCGGGCAGCGCGAGCAGGCGGGACGGGGCGAGCAGCCGGCGCGGCGGGACGTGCGCGGCGCAGTGCGGCCTGAGCGGAGCGGAGCAAGCTGAGTGGGCGGCGCGGTGCAAGCAGACGGCGCGGGGCAGCCGACGTTATTTTTCTTTTTGAAAGGGCACTACCCCCGGTTCTACGCCCGGCGGTAATGGCTCAGGCTATCACCATCGACTTAAATCTAAGGTACGTCTAAACCGGTGGTGATGACTATTTTGAACCGGCGGTGATGAGGGTGCTCCGGCGGTGATGAGGGTGCTGTAATAGTGAACGTTTGGTAGCTGGCTCGCCACGTAGAGGCCACCGTGCCTCCAAAGACGCACGGGGTCATTCGATCGACCAATAGGGAAGGAAGCGAAGAGAGATTCATCCGAGCAGGCAGCGACGAGAGGTTTGGAGCCCAACGAATACAGTAGCTTGTGGTAGCTTAGCACGCACACGGACAGCACATATCTCCCTACAATTTTCTGTATTCGTTTGTGCTGTCCGTGTTCTGCAGAAAGAAGAAAAAAACGAGGCATCGCGTACGCATCGTCGCGTGCCCATGACTCCATGAGCCATGATATCTCCCTACAATTTGGCGAGTAAGCGTACAGGATTTTCTTTGTCTCAACTGAATGAAAATTGTTGTGGTTCTGTGCGCTGGATATCTCCAACTATAGTTCCCGGCCCTACAACATGTGGTGAAATAAATATAGGTTTTTGAAATCTACTCTTCTAGTTTAATCTTTTGCGTGTAGCTTTACTAGTCTGAATAGTTTATTATTCAACAGCGCTAGAGTATAGTTTTACTATGACAAAATATAGATAGACTTCAAAAGGTTGTTTCGCACTGGGGCGGATCCAGCGTGGGGGCAGGGGCCTCTACCCCATGAATCCTATGGAGCGCACCCCCCCCCCCCCCTCCCCCTCCCCCTCCCCCCAGCATTTTTGAGCCATAGACGAAGAAGACGAAGAAGAGGAAGAAGAAGAAAAAGAGAGGAGAGAGGAAAGAGGAGGAATAGCCCCCCAAACTTTAATTTTTGGATCCGCCACTGGTTTCACATCATGGAAATATTTTCATATTTAGAAAAATTCTTTAAAGGGCGAAGCCCATATTTCAACCTTAAATATCATGAAAATGCATGGTTGTGAAATCGGCAGTTAACATGCCATATAACCATTCACACAACTACGTGGGATCAAAACCAAGGTGGAATTGTTGTGTGGGTGTTTTAATCCGTATTGAGTACATGATTGCGTACTGTTTGGTTTTAGAGTTGAATGTTGAAAAACAATTTTTTTATGAAAGTTAGACGTTGGCGCTCGGACTTTACCCTCTACGAGTACTTGGAGTGTAACATCGGTATCTTTCTTTGTCGATTATGGGAAGATCCACAGGTGTGCCAAATCTTTCAGATTCTTTTTTGTGGGAGGAGAGATTTTTCCAACATACGGTTCTTTGAGGCATCCCTTTCATGCATGTGAATTTCAACTTCTCTTCGTTGCTTTAATTTCTCGTCACCTCCATGTCCAGTCGTCCTGTCATTTCGATCTCCTCACCTCTTTTGTTGTTACCTTTCTTTTTCTACCACCTCCTTGAGGATGTGTACAAACTCCATGGGTGAAAAAAGTTTCTCTAAAAAAAAGTACCTTTTTGAAACCCTCGCGCTGCAACTTCCGCCGCGCCAGATCCTCTCCTCGTCGTCCACTCGGTCCCTCTCCTCTGTCCTTCCGGTGACCTCGCCGGTAGGTGGAGGAGCGGGGACCCGTCCTCTTCATCGATCTAATCTTCTAGTTTTCTTACAGATTTGGTTCTCTAGCGGCATCGGCGAGGTGGTGGCGATGATGATGCTGTGGATTAAGGTCTCCCCGGCCTCTCCCTACCTCGACGACGACCGTTCCGGCGCCGACGAAGGGCTAGTGAGAGTTGGTTCTGCCAGATCTGAAGGTTCTCTCCAGATCTTTGCAGTTGGTGTGTCAATTAGGAGATGCATTTGTTGTCTTTCGTTGTTGCGACTTCGACCTCTTCTTTCGATTTGTTTTGCGACAAGATTCGGTTTCTTCAACCCTCTGTTTTGGTGGTGAAGGATTGCAAGCCTGCGTTGCTTGGGGTGTTTCCCCAGCCGATGTTCTTTCAGCGGTTGCTAGATCTCATTGTAAGCAGCGAGTGGTTTTTGCGGTCTTCAAAGCCTTGTGTGGTTATGCAGGTGTCCCTCTCCTTTGCTGCCTTTCCAGCGTATTTTTCAAGCTCCGGCGGACGAGGAACAATCAAATGAAGAAGACGACCGGAGAACTCTTCGATGTGGTTTTATTTTCTTTATGTCGTTTTGTGTCAAGTTGTTCTGCTTTTGTACTACCAATTATTTTTCTTGATATGAATCAGATATGAGACACATTTTCGGTGTCTTTCTAAAAAAGAAAGTAAAGATGGGGTGGTGGTAGCTATCGCTTGTGGTGATAGCTTGCAAACCATCACCTGAAGAGTCCATCCTTCTTAACATATTATTTCCCTGTGGGCCGAGGTCCATTAGCAATAAAAGAGGATACATCACATGCATCCATACAGGAGAGGACAACAACCATGACGTCACCCACATGCATGCAAATTTCAACACAAAAAAAACTATAACTATTAAACTGAGCATCTAAATTAAATTCCGATTGCACCATTATCTTTCTTATAACGAGATCATCAAAACAAGACCACACTTGCCTATGTTTGGACGATATTTTTTAATACTCAATAATGAATTTTGGTTCTGGGAACAAATATTTTAATAACACGACCAAATGATTATTTTTCAGAAAAAAGTTAAACGTAACGAACAAATAATAATGTACGACGAACAAAATATTACACATCACAGACATTTGAGAAACAAATATCACGAATAAATAAGTCAACATCATGGAACAATTTAATCTACCAGCGAACAAATAATTTAGCATTGCAAAAAAATTAGTCACACACATATAAATAATTTTATATGAACATAAATACACCTACACCTTAAAAAATATTTTTATAAACATATATACACGCCCTAAAAACAAGAAAGGCAAAAGAAAATAGAAAAACAAAAAATACCTACACGTAACTGAAAATAAATAAAAAATATAATAAATAAAAAAAGCAAGGTAAAATACAACATATGATTTTAATTGGAGAAAGAAATCACAGCTGCTGCAGCACGTGGGCCTCTACGAACCAAAACATTAAAATAGGCCACAACGAACTAAGCACTGTTGGGACAAATAAACGAACCAGCAGTCCAACAACTTCTTGGGCTGAGGGGATAAAACAACTACTGGGCCCAATAACGGATTCCCCAGCTACTCAGAATCTTAGAAATGTTTCGTTCATTTCAACGAAAAAAAATTTATGTCTTTTTCCCATTTTTCAATTGTCTTAGAGAGATTGAACGAACCCAAACTATCCGTTCGTGGATTTCACAAATATTTTGAGCTTGCATATACCCCTTTGCACACTTTCTCAAGAACAAATCTCATTCAGATGTAAATTTGAAACGGAAAAAAGTATTTCTAGATTTAGTCAAAATTAAATTTAATCAATTTTAACTATAAATAATAAATAATTTATAAAGATCTATAAGATAAACAAATATTACTAGATTCGTTATAAAAGTAATTATTATAATATATAAGTGTTTATTTTAAAATAACTTATTTATAAAAATATTAATGATCAAAATTAAATAAATTTAATTTTAATTAAAATTAAAAATATTTATATTTTAAGATAGAGATAGTAGAACATTTTCAGTTTTCCCTCTTAACAAAATTGTCCCCATCCAACAGACAGAGGCAGCGAACCGCAACCGTCTTTATCGCAAGGCATCCTCCTTCCTCGTCGCCGGCGACCTTGCCCGCCGCCGCTACCGAGATGCCGGTGAGGGTGGTCGACACCGCAACTCCATCGTCGCAGCCCTCTCCAGGTTACCCATGGCCCTACGCCCCCTTCCCATCTCTTCCGACATATATTCTAGGCGCGCATCCGGTCTGCTCTGTGAACCAGGTTTAGATCTTATCGGAGCCTAATCTCATAGTAGCCTGGGATTGATCAATCACGTGATGCGATTTCGCCGTATTCTAATTCGAGGCTGTTTGTTTGATCTAGATTGACCTAAGTTAGTGGAGCTTGTGTTGCTTCAGTTTGGTACTGATTTAGGCGGCCTGATCCTTTCTACCGCGTAAGCTATTGCTTTGGAGAATTTAGACTGCGTCGAAATTAAAGTGTCAGGTGGGGATACTGGTTATGATGGTTTTGAGGCTTGGAAATGTTTGGAATTTGGTCCCAATGTCATCGGGAAGCTCCCCCACCCCCCGAGATAACCGGAATCATGGATTGATATTCGTATGAGATCGTGTGCCCAGAACATGACAACATTTATGCTAATCCTGTATTGATCACTGGTTGTCAGAAAACAAATTGATGCCGTGTTTCTGGAAGAACTAGTCAATCTAAACGTATGTTGGCAGTATCTCCTTTTGGATATCTAATAATTCTAGTAGAATTAAAAGTTTTCTTTTGCAATTTAAAACCTTAACTACCTCTGTGATGCTTTTCTGAGTTCCATAGTTCAGCGTGCTATACTGATTAAAATACTCGTTGCAGGCCAGGAGACAAATTCTGTACACCCGTCTCCTCCTAGCTGTTCACTCTTAAGTGCCGGAAGAGTAAGTGATTTTGTTCTTATTTGAATATTTAGCCTAAGAACAGAATCCTTGTAAAGGTTGTGATCCAATAGGATGCAAGTCGCTGATTTTCATTACTGCTTTGGTAGCAATTGCAATCTTCCACCATGTCCTCTTGGAAAAGCAAATAGGAATTCTCTTTTTTGGCTTCATCACTAATACAAATGGTTCTGGGCAACTGCTGCTTATGTTTTCTTGGGAATGAAAGGCAGGACTGTTGTTGGATGTGCGCTGTCAGATAGCTGCAGTGCTGCTTATCCTCCAGTTTCTGTTTGATGTCCAGGATGTAGGACTGTAGGTTATGGTTTTTCCTTCTTCTTTTTTCAGTCAATTGTGTACACAGTGTTTGTATTGTTGCGTATCACCCAAGTACTTCTTATTAGCATTTTTTTTGAACTTTATCATTGAGCTTGAAGAGTTATCCTGTGACCAAACACACTTGTATCTTTATTTCAGTGTTTTGCTGGAACTCAAAATGTTTCAAGTATGCAGAAGGATGAAGCATGGAAAGTTAATGTGCGCATCCATGGTTGTGATCTTGAACAGGGTTATTTATGTGGAACAATGGAAGCACTTAATGTTCCATTAGCAGATACACCTGTGAGTAACTTGTTTGCTCTTCCACTTCGACTCTGAAATCTAATGTTATGCATTCAATACAAATAGTAATTAGGTTTAAGATTAATTAGAGTTTACAAACTAACTAGGGAATTACAATACATGTGTTGCCGGAGTGTAAGACTGAATTTTAAGAAATGTTATACAGAAATATGATGTTGTTTAAGATTTCTACAAGAAATTTCTAGCATGTCCTTGTTTTTCTTTCAGTATGTCATTCATGAATTTAACTTCATGTATTGGCTGTCTGTCCACAGGTAGTGACATTCTGGGAGGGGGAGATAGTAGATGCTAAAAATTACACATTTTTCACTGGCAAATGGGAAGCATCGTGAGTGTTTGTGTTTTATGTTAATACCACCCCTATATATGTCCTGGTGTCTCACAGCATTTTGGATTCTAACTTGCTAAAACATCTTCTACTGTTTTGTAGACCAGAGGATGATATAAGACACTGGTCCAAGTTCCCATCATTTACACCTCTTCTGGTAATTAGTTACCTAACTTGGTATTGTCCATTATCATGAATCTTATGATGATTTGTTTCTCATTAGTCATTATATGCCTTTCCTGCAGAGTCAGATTGAGACAGATGGTGGCAAGTCGTTAGACCTTAGCAACTATCCTCATATATTTATGGTATGGCATTGCCTGACCTTTTTTATTTATTTATGTATAATCATTTTATTTACCACTTCTTGCTGCATGTAGAGATGGAAGGAGCAGTATTTTGTCAATGTTGGAGTTGACTGTGGATTAACCATTGCTGGTTTCTACTACGTCTGCTTCTCTTGTAGCGACGGATCCATTAGTGGTTTTTATTATGATCCAAGTAGCAGGTAATAAATATTTTTCTACAATTTATTCTGTTGCAAATCCTATTGACATGGGATCAGATTCACTAAGGGATATGATGGGCTGGTGTAAACTCTTGTCTTATCATGTGCAGTCCATTTCAGAAGCTTGAACTGAAGTGTACCGATGAGAAGAATTCTGGATTCACCTTTTCCTCCTATGAGCTACAGTGACAGGCTTGATGCATCTGATGGCCGACTTTCTGTTAGGGATCAGATTCATTAAGGGATAAGATGGGCTGGTGTAAACTCTTCTGTCCTATCATGTGCAGTCCATTTCAGAAGCTTGAACTGAAGTGTACCAATGAGAAAATTCTGGATTCACCTTTTCGTCCTATGAGCTACAGTGACAGGGACAAGCTTGATGCATCCGATGGCCGACTTTCTGTTAGCATATACTGTGTGTGTGCTGAACTCTTAGTTCCTAATGTTGTTGTATTAAAAGAAATGAGAGACGGCGTGTATGTAACGATTATTTCCAGCAAGACTAAGCAACCTTTCGCTTTGTGATCTTAATGGAAGCAGACATCTTTTTCTTGTCTAAATCTACCTTTTTGTATTATGTTTGTGTTAACTATGATACGATGTGTCTGAATTCATTTGGGTAGGGAATGTGAGGGATAAGTGCATATTCAGTGAAATGTTAATGTACCTCTTCCCATAACTGCTGCTCTGCAGTTGAGGATTTCTATTTCAACATGTCTATGCTATGCATTGCCATTCCTAATTACATACATTGTGAATACAATTTCTTATACAATCCTGATGCCAAGCTTTACTGAAGAGGAACTTCATCAAGATTGCTGATTGTATTCTCTCACTCAAGCTTCTGGGTACAAAGCTGCGGAGACCTCCTTTTGGCTTCACTTGCAGCTGTGTTGTATGTTTTGACTGACATAGTTCTATGAACAAAGTAAGCTCGGGGCATGCTCTTTGACTTTGCGTTCAGCTTCCTGACATCGTTAGGTACACAAACTCTACTGATGTTTCATAACGTCTTTGATCTCATGCTCCAAGCTGTTGTTCATTCTCTAAGGAATAAAATTCTTCTGCATCTGCATTGCATTAATACAGTCATTGGTCACTCAATACTAATGTTTTGCTGATAGAGTTTCTCTGGCACATAATCTTACCTTCGAACGCACAAGGACGTGTTGGTAGCGAAACGGGAGGTGTTTCTTCTCTTCCTTGATGCAGAAACCAAGAGGAGAGGTCCTTCGCCCTTTGTACCAAAGGCCGCTCAACACACTCGCTCCACGCGTCAAACAGATTGAGGATAGCATCAGTTACTACTTCAGAGAGTACTCGATCATCCTGTCCAGGTTCCAGCTTCAGCATCAGGTATCTGTTGGCTGCTACTAGCTTCTCCAGCATGTGCCTTCTATCAATGTTGTACGCTACCATTGTGTCCTGGATTCTGGCAATCACCTTGAGCACCACCTGGTAGACTGTAGCGAGTGCGTTTCGGACCACTTCGGTCGCCGCTTCGGACAGCGCCCTGTCGTTCCAGCCACCCTTTTCACTCCCCAGCTCGCGCTCTATGGTCGGCGCGAATTTTACGGTCTTGGGCTTGGCTGTGTTGATGCGGAGCTGCTTTGATTCCATCAGCATCTCGTTGGCTTCCTTCATCTCTGACTCAAACCTGCTGCTGATCTTGAAGTACGGTTGCTCCTTGTGTGCGGTAGGGCTCGGGACTGGTGAGTTCTGTCTTGGTGATGCTTCCACGAACACCTCAGACCCCCTCTCCGAATCACCCGCTGCAATACACAACACAAGGTCAATGTCATAGTGAAGTCATACTATGGTTGATGATGGTTCGACTGAATTCAACCAACATACTGTAAAATACTGTAAAATTGAGCTTGTGACTGACATACTGTAGAAATGTGGATGCTGCGCCTTCCTGGGGGTTCCACGGTACCCAGCGTCTCGCCGCTCCTCCTTGGCCCTGATGCTGACGTCCTCCGCGCTGCTGGGTCCAGCCCTGGGCGTCCACATCATCTCCTCCTGTGCGGGTTTCTTCTTGTGATGCAGCATATGCATCCATTTCTTAGCTTTGCTCTTCACCTTGCCCAGCACCGCCTTCTTGTGGCTCCCGCCGGGGGTCCGGGGCGACTCCGTCGGGCTCACCGGCGGCGCCCGTGGCGAAGGCCAGTATCGTTGTTGCTCCTCCCATTCATCGTATGGGTGTTGGCCTGCAAACGAACGGTCGCCTCGAGTCAAGATTTCATATGAGACTATGCGAGAACGACGACGAATTGAAGGAAGAACCGCCATGGAAAGATCTCTCCTACCATTTTGGACGACGAGGTGCTCTCCTCGTTTGGTGCTGATCTTGGTGGTGATCCCGCGCTTCATCGCTGTGATCTTCCTCGCGGCTGCGCAGGAACAACACCCAATCCAAGTCCAAATCCAAAATAAAAAAAAAAAAACTGGGAGGAGCTAAGCTGTGCAAGGTAAGAAATGGATTTGCCCGGCCTATCCTAAAGTTGGCAAACTTGACGGAAACGTTGGGAGTTATAGCTGTTGCGAGGGTGAATTTTGGGGGGAGGTGTTGCGCTGTGCCCCGCTATTCTTGGGGAGGGTTTGGTGGTCGGAGGGAGGCGAGGTTTTTGTGCCGCGTCCTCAGGGCCCTCCAATGTAGGGATGAGATAGATAAAACGAGATCCATATCTTCGACGTGATAGATCGGCGCAATGCTTTTCTTGTTTATTTTCTCTTGGCTTGATACTAGGCATGTATTAGTATCAATTTCCCCCAAAAAATAGTCATGGCTGATTTTGGATTCTCTTGAATTAAACGATAGAAGCGTGTTGCAAAAGGAAAACAAAATACACTTAACCCCAAAATAAAAATATGTTCAAAGACAAAAAAAATTACGATGTCAAGAATGGGATTCGAACCCATGCCCTTTCGGACCAGTACCTGAAACTGGCGCCTTAGACCAACTCGGCCATCTTGACGTTCTTGTCTCATCAATTATTGGATATGTTATTATAGGTTAATAAGAGACAGTAAGATCTATTATTATAGTACCAATAAGAAACAGTAAGATCTAACCTAGCTTGATCGCAGAAGACGAAGAATGTGTGCATCGGCGATGCCACAAGTGCACGCGTCAGTATTCTCAAAGTCGGATTGTCAATACATAAGAGGCTCGGTCGATGAACACCCTCCTACTTGATTAGAATTGACGACCCCAACGTCTTCCTATTACACTAACTTCCCAGGATTAATCAGATCACTTTTGTTGAATATAATCGAAGGTTTCTTTGCATCACATATTCTTAAGTTTCTAGAATTCCTTTGCCATGTCAAAAACAAAAACACAAGCACCCTCCAATCCTATCGTATACAAGGCTAAATGCAGCAAAACTGAAGAACATTAATTGCATTTTCACGAAAAATTGTTGCTACATCAATCCGTCTCGGCAGTCAAATAAATAGCCTGACTGAGGTGGTTTGCCCGCTAAAGACATGTCATTTGCTGTGAGAGGGAGTTACAGTGAGTAGACAATGTTGTACCGATGGAACAGGTTCTCGCCATGCTCTCTGTAATCTGCTAGGCTGAAAGTCTGTTTCCCAAACTTGCTGGACGCCCCAAAGGCGGCAGCACCCCTCCACGCGTCGAGAATTGGGTCAGCTGCTCTGACAAGCTTCAGCGGTGAGAGGTACGGCCGATACTGCCGGATCCCGGACTCCAGCCGCGGGATCATGCCGGGGAACAGGGAGCTCCCGCCAGTGACAAGAATGGACTGGCAGAGGCGCTGCTTGACAGACTCATCCTCCATTAGTCTCCTGAGCGAGATGCTGACCATCTCATCGATGCCGGCTTGATCGATGCCTATCATACCAGGCTGGAAAAGCACTTCAGGGCAGCGGAACCGCTCGATCCCAATGGCAATTCTATAATCCTCTGCAGTGAGAGGCCGGATTTTGGGAGGCTCTGGAGTAAGTTGAACAGCTTCAGATTTAGACACAAATGTAGGGTCGATCTCCTGCGCAAGGAAATATCAAATGACTTCTGAGTTCTGACCTGTTAGTTTTTGGAACAAAACTAAGATAGTACAACACGGTCACCACCAGAAAGAAAGCTTGAAACTGAGATTTTACCTGGAGCTTTGACGCAATCCGAACAAGTTCAGATTCATCATCATCATTTCCGTCATCATCATTGTCTTTGCTCATCTTATTGTACACTAACCAATCTTCATCTCTCATTCCAAAAGTGTCCTCGCCTTTGCCCCGATCAAATGCAGCAGAGGCAAGCAGCCGCATCCTTTCTTTCTGAGCTGCATTTAGCCGTTCTCCACGGCCTACACCACCAGATGAACCATGGTTCCCATTTGTCTGGCCGCCATTAACTTTCTGTCGCTTTCTTTGCTCAAATTTCTCAGAAAGTTCTGAATACCGGGCACGAAGCTCTTCAAGATATAACTCTGGGTTCTCCCTATATAGTTGAATGAAACAAATTATAAGAGCAGCAAAGAATGTCTGGCGAATATTTAGAACATTCGGGATAATTTATCCACATTAACCATAATGTCGATCCTATCTTGTATTCTTGAAATCTATGACAGGAGGTAGACAATTCGTACTGAATTCTAGGCACGTAATATTTAAGATGACACACAGCGCACTGCCACTGTCTTCCTGTTCAATGCAGCAAACAAGAACAGGACTTGGTCCTTTGCTCTTAAAAACACAGGACCATACCTTACGCAAGATTGAAAACATGCTTGGTAATGCAGTTTTTAAAGGGTCAGTATGGCAAAACACAGAATGAAGTTTTGTCCTATATTTGGACACTGAAGCGCAAGAGGTAATATCTGAAGAACAACGAAACTTCTGAGGGTGGTTTTGGAATAACTATATGAAAAATCAACAAGAGGGCCAATTTCATATAGGAGGATCTTATCATTGGATGCAAAAAAAGGCACAGGGAAGATAAATCTTAGACTGGTGAAATCACAACTTACGCACGCTTCTGCTCTTCTTGCTTCTCCCGCAATGCCTCCTCTTCAGCACGTTTCTGCTTGGCACGCAATTTACCCTCTGTTGTAGTTTTGAGTAATATCTGTTTCTTCTTTTCTTTTAACTGGTAAAAATACACAAAGGTGGAATGCAACAAAGGTCAGTGGTTGGGGGTATTAACTTACGAGAATACATATATGCAGTCTGCACACAACATTGATGTCTGATGCCCCCAGAAGCACATGAACAAAATTCTGTTAATAATAACTTAACAAACACACACCTGCTCTGGTGTCAATTCCTCATCCGGAACAGACACAAGCGGATATTTATCAGCCGCTGAGGCCTCTGCTCTCTCCTCGTTGCCATTGGACTCCCCTTTTGCTTTCCTTAGGGACTGTGTTGCTTTCAAAATAGCAGATTTGATTTCCTGCTGGGAAAGATATCCAGATCTACCTAGAATAGCTGTTGCTTCTGATTCCTCAGCTTCATCAAGCTGCTCCGTCAATTCTTCCAAATAAGAAAGTTGCTTCTCTAGTTCCACTATCTTCTGAGATCTCTTTGCAGCAGCCATCTCTCGCAAACGTTGACCAGCCTTTTCCTTCAAAGCTGCTTTCCTTGCAAGTTCTTCCTCGGATGGCGGTTCTTCCTTTGGTGGGGGGACCCATGGTAGCTGCCAATACCTCGTTTTCTCTTCAGCTTCTTCCTTGTTGTCCTGCAAAGTGAAGTGATCAATCCATGGTCTTACAAGAGTGTTCAAATAACTAGAAAACATATAACTAATATAATCTGGGAGAAAAAAATCACAATCGGAAACTAGAAGTACAAGCACAATGAATCCTATAGAAAAGCCCTATTCATTCTACACAAATGCATATAAATAGGAATTCGATAATTCCGAGCTTTATATGAGAACAGAAAAATATATACAACTTCTTACCTTAAATATCTGCAACTCTGACAAATAATCGAGAGCTACATAACAATGCTCCTTCTTCAGCTCTTCAGCCTTTTCCCATGTAAAATTTGCCCTATTCAATGTAAAATGTACTGTTACATGGTAGGAAAAAAGGAGGACCATGAAGTAGTTCAGAAATATACTGCTATCACCTACGTGTGATAGGGATATTTTAAAGAGAGAAGCTGCCTCAGAAAATCAGTAACGTGAAATCCACCAACATTGGTTCTGCAGCATGCCCCCAATACAGGTTGCCCATTCAAAAACTGAAAAACAAATCCAAGAAAGTTTTTAGTTCAAATAGCAGCAATTTAATGAAGTATGGAAAATGCAATTTTCAGGTGATATTATTTCACAGAGATACTTCAATGAATATAACATATTTTTTCTTTTGTTATTGACTACTCCAGGGACCATGATCAAGGAGCTGATTAATAAACCCAAGGATGGATCTAACATGGCAAATTTGATATATAGAATCCCAGTAGAGTACTGAAATAATATTTTTTTCCCAAAGCTCCCTGGAATTACACACTAGATTAAGGCAAACTTGACCAAATTTATTTGGCTAGGTGTATCAGTGGACAATCCCATAAAAATGTTAAGGAAAATGAGAGCACCTTTGGATATCAACAAAAATGCATCCGACTCTGCAGCTCCATGAGCAAATAGGTCTTAGCAGTGGCAGTTTCTCATCTTTTACTACACATTTATTAATATATACAGTTTTAATGGTTAAATATATTCAACCTGAGCTGCAAATACTGTAATGCATTCGCTATCTCCTCCTACACATATGCACCGTACTATTTTTCTGGATATAAGGAAAAATCAGGCAAATATGCCAAAAGGATTTATATATGGTGACCATTGGTGAAAGGTGTATTTTGGACAAGAACTTACTGGAACAACATGGCATGTTCCATGTTCACATGAAATAGCCAGCCCATCTTCGCCGCAGTTCCCAAGTTTCTGATTGTACTTGTAACTAAATGCATTGTCGATGCCAAATGCTACAATTCAGATAGGAGGAAAAAGCATGAGCATTGCCAGCCTTATGAGAAGGTAACTAGTAAGTAGTAACTACAACTAGATGCAGTTCATAACGACACATATCAAGATCACAGAAACTATTACCAATGGATGGCACACCATATGTCTCAAAAAGTAGTTCGGCCATTCGGGCTCGAGAAAAGGATGGATTGCATTCACATTCTGTCATAAGAATTGGATGGCCCACCTGTTGAGCATCATTGTTAACTTCCAATCACGCTCAACCAAATAATAGTTGGGTTGAAGAAGGAAAACGACACAAAGTTCTGAGATTCAGAGGATATATACAGACAGATAGTATATGGTAGGAACTTCAGGCATTCTAACCATTCGAACTTAATAAGTGTATGCATGTCCAATAAGGAGAGCAATGTGCAGTGGTTACACTATGAGAACATGAAAGTGCTGATTCAGGAAGCCAACTCTTCATGGACTATATCTTTTACCATGCAATGATAAGGTGAACAAACTTATTAAAAGAAATATAACTTAATAGCCCATGCTCATTTTGTAGTCAAAATAGAGTAGTCAATTCCACTCGTTTCTGGTCATTTGCCTTACCAGTTATGAGAGGCTGAGGCTCGAGCTCCTCTTGAAAACATTAAGACACTAGACTTGAAAAATTCTACTGAATAACTCTGTATCAACTACAACATGAGGACCTTCCATGCTAAAATCTGTATCTAGTGAAAAACCTCTATCATCAAATCACACACTGTGCTCATAGTTTATTCCACCATACATAAACAAGCCATGATCCTCTGTGGTTCAGCAAGAGCTAGCTGAATTGGCAGTTTTCTTATGTGTCAAATGCAATGTAAAGAAAAATGAAAAAAAAAAAAGAGAAGAGTAATAAGTCAATGCCAACACAGAAAAGACATAGAAAATATTTTGAAGAGAAGCCAGGACACAATACAAATTTACCTCTGAACTGACACCTAATCGATCAAAGCCATAGTCGAGAATCTGCAGCACAAAAAATAATATTGTATCAGAATACAGCCTAGAGTGTAAACATCACGATCCAGAAAATTAAAGATGCGGCATGCTGTCCTTTATGTCTTTGAGCCGTAAGATTGCAATTGGTATCTAGTGCTGCTATAGAGGGGACCATATGAATTACGACGGAGATAACCTAGCTAATTGGCTAAATAATGAAGAGAATACTCTATCAATAAGTTTAAAGGGATCATTTAGCTTTGTCAATGTTTTGTTTACTGTCAACTTTCAACCACCGCATAGAAACTATAGTTAACATGTATTTCTAATACTTAAATGCTTTTACCCCAATAGAAATTTTCTGGAGTACTTTATCAAAATGTGATGTTTTTTACTGTATTCTACAGAAGGATAACATAACAGACTGATCACTGGTTTATCTATCTCAAAATTAAATATGAGTATCTATATATCTTCCGATATATTTTTAAAAAAAAGGGGATGATATTAGAGAAGTAACGAACATATTCCATGTACTCGAACTGATAGACAACATCGTCATCAAATGGAGAGCGAACTGCCGATCTTGTGCAATCAAAGAACTTCATTAGAGCCGGATCAGTGTCCCCAACAATTGAGACAGTTTCACCTGTACCGCAGAAAGTAAATTACAGTGAGTTGAACTTTCGTGAATCCTCTTGCAAGTCTGTCAACTGACACAGTAATGAGAGCTTCAAATAAGCAACAAAAAAATTCTGTTCCCTTCACATATTCATCGAAAACAATATGAAGCCTACAAAGCACTTGACAATTGACAAACAGAATACTAACTATCAAATATCCAGTCTTTTTAAATGTTTTCAGAATTAATTGCAGTACGTGTAAGGAAATGGACCATTAGTAACATGAGATCATAAAGAACAACAATATTGAATCTACACAGCCGATTAAATTCTGATGCTGTATCCAGTTCCCATGCACTACAACATAATTAGTTCCTGTAGACAAATGGGAAGGGGGCGGACAGCACCTAAGCAGCAAGCTAGTTGGAATCAGCTTGAGGGGTGTCTGAATCAAACTCCGTAACCGTCCCAAAGGATCCATGTGCTGCCGAACAATTTACAGAAACAAACAAAAGGGCGAAAGCTCTTGAACCCCCACAACAATAACGACAGTTTGAAACAACTAGGCAGAAAGTAAAATTCGATCACCAGCATGAAACGGCACACCCAATTTCTGAAGCCGAACAGTAAGAAGCAAACACCAGAACACAAAATCGACACCTTCACGCAGCAACAAGCCACCAGACCAACGAATCAGCATGCTAAGAGGCGTAATGCGGCGTACCCGTGCTGCGGTGGCGCGGCCTCTGCACGACGTTGCGGAACGCGACGCGCGGCTCCGTCTCGCCCGCCCACCTGCACGGGGGCGACCACAGAGTTACAGGAATTCCTCGGAGGCTTGCTAGGGTTAGGGTTTGGGTAGTCCCCGGCCGCAGCGGGGACCTCATACCCGATGCGGAAGGTGGAGGCGCCGTTGTCGATGACGATGGGGGTGGACGACGGGAAGCGGGCGAAGTCGGACTCCCGCCGCGGGCGGGTCACCGACGACATCTCGCCGGCGGCGGCGACAGGGCTCGCCGGAGGCGGGGGAGGAGAAGGGTTTGGGGCTTTTGTTAGCCTTGTCCTTTTGCTGCGTCGACCGTCGTCCTCTTCGGCTCTTCGCTCCCGACTAGCGAGCTCGAGTATTCACGAAATTAGCGTACAACCCCCTGTCTTTTCCCATAATTCCTATACTGAACATTATGGGATGTACAGAGCAGACAAATGTAAATACGCATTGATTATACTGTATTTTCCTGCTCAAATTCTGCAACCACGGCACGTGCGCGTGTCGTTTCCTCTTGGATACGTTGCTGTAGAAGAGGGGTAGTGCTTGCTGTTCGCTAGTGCTCGCTGCAGCTGCGGCTCCGAACGTTACGGTGGGGATGAAAACGGTTGAAAACAATCGGCTCCATCACTTTCATTTTGATATTTTTTTATCGAAAATAAAAATAATACGATATTATTAGAAACGAAAACGGCATTGGTATTACGGTAATTTCAAAAATAAATATATATGATTGAAAACTTATCAATAATAATCGAAATCCATTGAAACAATACTTAAAAAATGATAAACATATCAAACTATAGAGCACAGCACTAACCATATAACTTGACACATCCATGACATGTGTCTCATTCTACAGTATTAAAAGTTTAGATATTCAGCCCATCAACAATAACTATCCACGAATTCAGGTCAACTAGGCTGTGGGTTAGAATTAGGATACATGGGTCATGACTCAAAGAATAATATGTATAGATAGGACTCTAAAAATGTAGATAGCATGGCGTATTCGAGAATACGATATTTTATCGGTAAAATATGGTAGAATATTGAAAAATGCCCAAATCACTTCTGTTTTCATTTCCATATCATTTTACCATTTTTTTTTATTTCAATAATTATTTTTATTTTTGTTTAGCCTTAAAGTTGGTAAAATATTAAAAATAATTGAAAATCTAAAATTACCGTTTTCGTTTTCATCCATACGTTACGAATGCTGAAAATCTATTGCATTTCGCTTGTTGCAGTATGAGGGTCGTTATATGTTCTTTTATTTTTTTCTAGGCTATGTCCATCCGGAAAATGTCGGAAGCAGTCTCGGTCGATTGTATCATTGATGTAATTATCTAAGATAAATAGAGCTTCTCTTATTAAAAGTTCGGTCTCTCACAAGACTTTGAACTATTAAACAGCGTATAACGTTTTTGGCTGTACTAGGCCATTTCTAACTTGGGATGCATATTACTTTTGTGTGTTAGCTTTGGATATTGGAAAATATTACAAGTAGATTTGCCTTTAAATGTAGTTTGATAAAAGTATAACTTTGTATGTCTTATAAATGTTCTATAAAAACACTAATTAAAGTCTATTTTGGAGGCTGTTTGGCTGACCAATGTGTCACTCGATTCTGACTTTGTATGATGCACATATGAATGATACAAATTCACAAAGTGCTATACATTGTACTTTATTTTTCTTGTTGATGCTTTTTGCCTGCAGAATTTGAGTTTTCACATATATTCATATGCAATTTTGGGTTAGGATGGAACCGAGAGCGTGTTAGTATGATAGACCTTTTAGAGCATCTCCAATAGTTTCTAATTTTTTCTCCCTAAATCTTATTGTTTGCCAACTCTTCAAATAAGTATGAGGAGGAAAAAAAATCTCCAAGAGTTCACTATTTTTACTCTATAAAAATAAAAAGTTATCGCCCCACAAGGTTCTGGAACGCCGTCGGAATCATGCCGGTGAGGTTGTTGATCTTTCTTATGCTGCTCAACTGGGCGAGCTCCGGCGGGATGCTACCTTGCAGACGGTTCTCGAAGAGGTAGAGCAGCTGGAGCGTGGGTATCCGGCCAAGCTCGCCGGGGATGATGCCGGGGAGCTTGTTCTCCGAGAGGTCAATCTCCAGTACACTCTGCAGGTTTCCCAGCTCCGGTGGGATGGTGCCGTCGAGCTGGTTCCGGTAAATGTACAGCTTTAGGAGCGACGACAGCGCGGCGAGCTCCCTGGGCACGCCGCCGGTGAAGGCGTTGTCGTTGAGGGCGAGCATCTGGAGGTTGGTGCAGCTCCCTAGCTCCGGCGGGACCTCGCCGGAGAGGGCATTCTGCCAGAGGATCAATGTGGTGAGGTTCTTGAGGCGGGCGAGCTCCTGGGGCAGCTCCCCGGCGAGGTTGTTCTGCGCGAGCCCGAGCACCTCGAGGCTGGCGCACTCGGTGAGCTCGACGGGGATGGGGCCGGAGATGTCGTTGAGCCCGGCGCGGATGACGCGGAGCCGCCGCAGCGTGCGGATGGACGCAGGGATCTTGCCGGTGAGGTTGTTGCTGTAGATTTCGAGCTCCTCGAGCGCGGTGAGGTTGCCGATGGCGGCGGGGATCTCGCCGGCGAGCAGGTTCTCGCTGAGGAAGAGGCGGCGGAGGGCCCGCAACACGTAGAGCTCCGGTGGGACGGCGCCATGGAGCACGTTGGTGCTGAGGTCGAGGACCTCGAGCGCGGCGCAGGCGGCGAGGCCGGGCGGGACGGCGCCCGCGAGCGCGTTCCTGGAGACGTTGAGGACGGCGAGGCGCGGGAGCACGCAGACGGCGGCGGAGAGCTCGTCATGGAGGTTCAGGCCGTGGAGCTTGACGCCGGTGACCTCGCCGGCGGCAGAGCAGGCAATGCCGGCCCACCCGCAGGGGTCCGCCCCGCGCCGCCCCAGCCGGAGAGCCGCCCGTCCACGTCGAGCAGCGCGCGCTTGAACTCCAGCAGTGCCGCCGCCGCCTCGCCCCCCGCCGCCTCCGCCGATCCAAGGACGGCCAGGAAGAGGACCGCCGCCGGGAGCAAGAACCGCGGCACGGGAATATTTAGGCACAAAGTGAGCAAATTTGGCAATTGTCAGCAGATGGAGAATCAGGATAGATAACTATTAGAGAGTGGTTTTTCAATTTTTCTAAAAAAATAAAGATGGGAAGGTGAGAGGGGGAACTCTTGAGATGCTCTTGCTTTATCAAAACGTGCTCAAAGGTAATGATAATTTTATGCACTGCACATCTTCTTGCAACGGAAGAATAATTGAAAGAACTCCCAATCTAAAATTTTGTTTTTGAACGTATTTTGCGTTACCCACAACTTCGAGAAAAAAGGGCTAGCCCTTTTCCGAGTGCAGAAAGTCAGCACAAAAAATAAATAGTATTTATGAGAAACAACAACATCAACGTATTCTTTTTTTTCAAACAAGTTGGGATACGCTAGAAATGAAATCCATATCACGGATCTTCAGGTACGTGGATGACGAGTCTCCAAACGCTTCTATCCAAAGCTACCTCTTTAGAGATATTCCACTCCTTAAGGTCTCTCTTAATCAACTCGTCCTAAGTCAGTTTAGGTCTACATCTACGTCTCTTTACATTTTCAGCCCGCTTTAGAACCTCACTGCACACCGGCGCCTTAGGAGATCTCCATTGGACATGTCCAAACCATCTCAATCGATGTTGGGTAAGTTTCTCCTCAATTGGTGCCACCCCGACTCTATCCCGAATAACTTTATTCCGGACTCTATCTCTTCGTGTGTGCCCGCAAAACCACCGCAACATCCGCATCGCTACTACACTCAATTGTTGGACATGTCGTCTTTTTGTAGGCCAACATTCAGCACCGTATAACATCGCCGGACGAATCGCTGCCCTATAGAACTTATCTTTTTAACTTTTATGGCACCCTTCTGTCACATACGACGCCAGAAGCTTGACGCCACTTCAACCAGGCAGCTGAGATTCTATATCTAACATCTTCATCAATGTCGCCATCCTTTTGAACCATCGATCCTAAATACCGAAAAGTATCCTTCTGGGCCACCACTTGTCCATCGAGGCTAACATCTTCATCCTCATGTCTAGTCGCGCTGAAATCGCACATCATGTACTCGGTCTTGGTCCTACTGAGTCTGAACCCTTTCGACTCTAACGTGCGTCTCCACAGCTCTAACTTCCTATTAACCCCTTCTCTACTCTCGTCAACCAGCACCACATCATCAACAAAGAGCATACACCAAGGGATATCATCTTGTATGTCCCTTGTGATCTCATCCATCACCAAGGCAAATAAATAAGGACTCAATGCTAACCCCTGATGTTGGCCTATGTTAATAGGAAAGTCAATGGTGTCACCATCACATGTCTGGACAAACGTCATCGCATCCTTATACATATCCTTGATGAGGGTAATGTACTTAGTTGGGACTTTGTGCTTATCCAAGGCCCACCATATGACATTTCTCGGTATTTTATCATTCTCAAGGTCAATAAAGATCATATGCAAGTCCTTCTTCTGCTCTCTATATCTCTCCATCAATTGTCGGATTAAGAAAATCGCCTCCATGGTCGACCTTCCATGCATGAACCCAAACTGGTTTTGGGTCACACTTGTCATTCTTCTTAGACGGTGCTCGAAAACCCTCTCCCAAAGCTTCATCGTATGGCTCATCAACTTAATCCCATAGTAGTTAGTACAACTTTGAATATCTCCTTTGTTCTTGAAGATTGGTACCAATATACTTCTCCTCCATTCTTCAGGCATCCTGCTGGACTGAAAAATAAGATTAAAAAGCTTAGTTAACCACTATCGCTTTGGCACCTAGGTATCTCCACATCTCAATGGAGATACCATCAGGACCCATCGCTTTACCCCTTCATCCTCTTTAACGCCTCCCCGATCTCAGCCTCCTGAATTCCCCTCGCAAAGCGTCTATTGGTGTCATCAAAAGAGTCATCTAACTCAAGGGTAGGGCCCTCATTCTCCCCCATTAAACAACTTATAAAAATACTCTCGCCATCTGTCCTTGATCTCCTCATCCTTCACTAGAAGTCGATCTGTCCCATCCTTGATGCATTTGATTTGGTTGATATCTTTTGTCTTCCGCTTGCGGATCCTAGCCATCCTATAGATGTCCCAGGGCCCCTCACCTAGCATTCTCTCCTTGAACGTTTGTGCCGCTTCCCCTCTAAGCTTCCACCACTTCGTTCTCGCAATCTTGACGCGTTTATCTAGATGGACAGGTACCCGAAAACGAAAGTCCGCCACCACAAGCTTGTGTTGAGGGACAACACACTCCCCGGGTATTACCTTACAATCTAAGCAATCCCGTCTATCCTCCCTCTTAGCAAGGATAAAGTCGATCTGGCTCGAGTGTTGTCCACTATGAAAGGTCACAAGATGGGATTCTCTCTTCCTAAAAAGGTATTCGCTATCAGGCCAACGCGAAGTTCAAAATATCCTCCCCCTCTTGACTCTTGCGACCATAGCCAAAGCCCCCGAGCACTCACTCGAACCCTACATTAGTCGCACCCACATGGCCGTTGAGATCTCCTCCTATGAAGAGTTTCTCGCTGCTAGGAACGGTACTAGCCATGCTATCTAGGTTTTCCTAGAACTGCCTCTTGGTGCTCTCACTAAGACCTACCTAAGGGGCATAGGCACTGATCACATTCAGGGCTGAGTCTCCAACTACCATCCGGGCCAGGATAATCCGGTCGCCTCGCCTCCTAACCTCTACGACTCCATCCTTAAGGTTTCTATCGATCAAGATACCTATACCATTTCTACCCGGTGTTGTCCCCGTGTACCAAAGCTTGAAGCCAGTATGCTCAACCTCCTTCGCCTTTTGACCCTTCCATTTAGTCTCTTGAAAGCATAGAATATTTACACGCCTCCTAATTGCTGCATCATCTAGCTCCCGCAACTTACCTATTAGGGATCCTACGTTCCACCTACCTATGCGAATCCTAGTTGGCTCGGCTAACTTCCTTACCCTTCGCACCCGTCAAGGGAAGTGCGAGGACCCTTGCTCATTTTCCACTACACCCGGGCGCAGATGTAGCACGTCACTCAGGCTGTGACGACCCGATCCTTGCTCACTTTTCACCGTACCCAGGTCACGATACGACGCGCCCTTGGGGAATGGTGACCTGGCCCTTGCCTATTTAACACCACACCCGGGTTCCGATGTAGCGCGTCGCTAAGAGGGTTACGCCCCAACGGGTTTCTTATGGGTTTCATATCCATTAGAGTGGCTATTTTTTTACGTTGGTTCGTCAAACCTAACACAACCCTCCTCCTTTATCCGGGCTTGGGACCGGCTATATTAAGAACCAACATAGGCGGAGTCACTATTTACGAGAAACAAAATCTTAAAATTTCTCGTCGTTTTTTAATATGTTAGCTAAAGACAAGATAAAAGTACAAGTTCTATTCCAATGAACGTAAGTTCCTTGAGCTCGCCCAGAGTCTGCAGAAGCAAATTTGAAATCCTCAGAAATCAAATCAAATTCACTCGTTCTAGATGGCCGCGAGAATTACAAAACAAGAAGAAGGATCTCTTTATTTCATCAGTCCTTCAAGGAATACTGAGTCCCGACAAAGCGCTTCTCCTGTTCTTTGCCTCCAGCCGCCTCCGCTTTGCTCACGCCTCTCCCATTGCCGCTGCCAGCCGCCGAGGGGGCGCCGAATCGAACCTTGCTCTTCGGTGCGCCCAGAGCACCAGCGCTCGCCGCTGCCGGAGACGGCGCAGGCGGCGGCAGCTCCACCGGCTTGCCGTCCACCCGCGCCGCGACGCCGGTGAACTGGGCCGGCTGCCGCGGCTGGTCCCCCTGCCTGCCCACGGGCACCGGCGCGGGCGGCGCCTGCTCCACCGGCTTGCCGTCCATCCGCGCCGCGAAGCCGGTGAACCGGGGCGCCTCGCCGTTGGCCTGGCTGGCGACGGGCGCCGGGGCCGGGGCGGGCGGCGGCTCCACGTAGTCGAGCGGCGGCGCGAAGTCCACGGCGCAGTCGGTGTCCATGGTGCGGACCGCGTCGGCCGGCTGCGCCTCCAACACGTCCAGGTGGTACCGCCGCTCGCCCTCCGTCACCACGATCGTCTCGCCGGCGGTCAGGCAGATGAACTTTCGGAAGTTGTACTCCAGCCTGCACGGGCAAATTCAGAGGCCAAACGTTAGCTGAATGTTCACCCACAAAGCCTGAAGGGGGCAAAAAAAAAGAAAGATCAAAACTTTTAGTCGGCAAGGCACTCACAGTTCCTTGTGGTGGGAGACGTCGAGGAAGTCCGTGGTGTGCGGTTGCAGCTTGACGAAGGTGGCCGTGGGCAGCAGCGTGTTCCTCACCAGCACGAGCTCGTTCTCCTGGACACCCAGGTGCGCCATCAACTGAACAGGAGAAAGAAAAAAAGAACGCAGAGATGCAAGCAACGTCAGTTTCGTTTCATGGCTACTGAAAATCATTATCCAAGAACTTCTGCAAGCCTGCAACTCCGCAGCAGTGGTAGATGCCTACCCTGGTTGGCATGTGGATGAACCCTTCCTCGGCGACGAACTCGTGCACGCCGCAGTGCGTGACGCGCTCGGTGCCGGGGTTCTGGATCTGGAACAGCATCGGGTACTCGACATTGAGGCGGCTAAGGCGATCGAGGGCGGATGGCGGCATGATAACTGCACGATCACGGTGCAACATCATCAGAGGGCTAAAAAGTTAGAATCAGAACACGTCTCGATCGGCGTTCTGCAGGAAAAACAATCGGAGGAAGAAACAGAAGGCTTACCCCAGTTCCCGTTCTCGTCGACGCTCTCTTTGTTCAGGAGAGACATCGACAGGCAGCGGTAGTACTGCACGAACGTCCGGTGCTGCAGGTTGAGGTACTCCTGGAAATCCTGCGCGTGAAGATCACGGTTAGTTGAAGATCAAGTTCATGCTCCCCAAATTGACAAACTACCGGCAGTAACTTCAATCAATTTATTTTGCTGCATCGCAGAAAAAACCCTTCCCAAATTCCCAAAACAAGCAGAGAACAAGATCGACCAAGAACACATCTCAGATCGATCAAACTCTGAAGAACCGAGGAAAGATCGACTGACCGGAACTAAAAGGAATTTGAGAGAGGGGTTCTGAATCAAGCACAGTACATACCATCAGGAAAGATCTGGGTGGACTCGTGTTCCTCCGGCCAGCCAAATCCTCTTCTCTCTACGAACTTCGCACGAAGAACAGAACCCAGTCGAGGTCGCAAGCCTACGTGAAGGCTCATATTTATGGGAGTGCTCATGATGCAGGCGCAGACCAGAGTCGGCGGCGGATTCCGCTCCACAACCGACTCGAACACGGCCAGGACGCAGGACGCCAAGCGGGGCCCACATGTCGGCGGACCTGCACTGAAAAAACACACACGCGAGCTTTGTGCCTCTGGCATCTGGGTCCCACACGTCATTCTCCGCCTCCGAAATAACGGGTTCGGCACGCAGCCGCATACCCCCCTGTTTGTTCTCCTAGTGCTCCGCCTCGCCGACGGCTCCGCAACGCCGCGAGCCCACTAAACCCTAACCCTAGATTAGGGGGGCTGAGAAGGGAGTGGGGGAGGAATCGAACCGGCGGCTTGCGGCGGCGAAGAAGATGGCGGCTAAGCGGGAGATATCGAGTACCCTGAGGAATCTAAAGGTGAGGAGCTCCCTTTCTGTTGCGCCCTCTGTTTCTTCCGTGGCGATGGTTGGGCATCTCACTGGGTTGGCTGTGCTTGTGTGGCGTGGCGGTGCAGTTTATGCAGCGCGGCGCGGCTGCGCAGAAGGTCGAGGAGAAGGCCAAGGTGGAGGTGCAGGAAGAGGTGGTGGTGGCGGCGGCGCCGAGTGGAGGATTCGGCTCGTCGGCTCAGGTCGCTAGGAAGTGGTATGGGGATTGCAAGCTTCGTTTCTTATTCATTCTCGTTGTCGTAGTCTTCTATTTGACCAGCATGGTATGGGAGATTTGGGATACTCAGAATTTGTATGGAGAGTTCCCTTCAGGCTAGCGTGAAAATTTTGTGCACAGTGAACGCCCAGTTTCATTTTGGGTATGCCTTTAATTTTGATCCAATTGAATTGAACTGCACATGGGATTTTGATAAATATTGCCCCCGTTTTTTTGTTACAATATTAATAACTTTAGTTAAATGAATAGAAAGTTGCTTATGCAGTTGCATAGCCACAGTGGCATTCGCAGTGCTGTGGCTGTTGTACAACATTCACTTTGTACAATGAGAAGACACAAACATTTTTTATGTTATGCGGAAACTCTTGAACAATTACAGCTAGCTTTACCTGTAGGTGCTGACCAAACTGGTACTGTTTCTCTATGCAGCATAGTTATCATGGAGGGCAATCCACATCCAGGTGCTGTGAAGGGTCGAATGTCATTCCAAAATTTCAATCCATCCATTGATGTGAGTCTTGAAGGTTTTTTGTTATACATGTCATTGTGGCTATTGTGCCCATGTAGATTTGTGTTCCCTTACAAAAGCCTAGATATGTAGAAACTAAATGAAGAGGCCAGAGGTGACCGTGAATCAGAATCAGCTTCGCCTAGTAACCATCATCAAGATAGTGCAAACTCCAGCAGGTTAGCTATCTCTGTTATTATGTTACCTTGGCAATTTCATCTGTCGTGAAATACGTTTACCTTTAATTAATGAATGATACTCTGTAATAGTCTAAATAAGAAACAGCAGAAGCTCATAAATTAATCGCTAAGAAGTAAGCACCAGGCGTGTCAGGGTCATGGTAAGCCACGAGTTCAATTTGTTGGAACATGTGGGTTACTGGGATATTCACAATGAACACGATGTCCGGATCAGAATGTTCAGGGAACCTGTGAAATTCTTTTATTGAGCTTTGCTCATGTTATTTGGACTACCCAGATGCGAGCTCTGTATCCGTTAACATACTTATGTTGGATTGTATTAATGAATGGGATGATGAGAATTGCAAGGGTAACTTAATTTTTGAATGTTTTGCATGCTACAAAAGGTTCAGGATTTGCATACATGCTTACATGAAGCTCATTCTAACATATGCCCATACTTTTTTAACCGGCTTTGTTTTTGCTATGGAAAATATTGCTAGTCAAAATTAGCTTCAATGTTATCAGTAAATTATGCACCAGGACGCCATAGAAAGGGCTGTGGGCACGGTATTAACCATAGGAGCCGTAGAGCACTTGCTTCTGTATTTCTATAGACTATAGTAGTATATGCTGTTAGCCACCCTATATCTGTGAAATTTTACATATATATGGACTAACCATAGGAACAGTAGAGCACTTGCTTCTGTATTTCTATAGACTATAGTAGTATATGCTGTTAGCCACCCTATATCTGTGAAATTTTACATATTTATGGATGCATCATTTTTGTTTGGTATTTGGACGAAATGAATTCACATATGGTACATTTTGCAATGGAAATGCAGAGGGGATGAAGTTCCAGGATCAAGATTTAGAGGTTTTGACATTGACAGTTCAGAAAGCATATCTCTGAATGAACTGAAGAGAAAACAGCCTGAATTTGATATGGAAACACCCTCTGATAACCCACAAAAGACCAATGTTGATGGCAGGTCGTCTTCACAAAGCAACGGCCGTGGATCGCACAAGTCAAACAAGCGCGAAAAAAAGCTTGACTTCAATCATCTGAGACAAACGAAATAAAAATGAGGTTCTAGTTACCATAAACATGACTAGCTCTTGTACCCCATTTGTAGTTGTACCGGGTTGGCCATTTGCCCTGTTCTGTGGATTATATTTAGAGAGCTGTAACCATGCCATGGGGCTCCTGTTCTTAACTAGTGAGGTCTGAGATGCTTATCATTATCTTTTCTGGTGATGTTTTGTTTTACTCCACTACTCTGTTCTAGTGTTGTAAGATGAGTTTTGCAACAGTAGCAGCTGCTGCAGCATCAAGTAATACAATTTTGCCTATGCTTAATGTCAGCGTGTATTATTGATATATATGGTGGTAATGATCAGAATGGTACTGCAGCTTGATTTGATTATCAGCTTATCCGCTTTTGCTCTGTGCTGGATCCTGCATATATTGGAAGTGAAAGAACACCTTGATATACCCTTCATTTCTCTATTTTGCTGTTCCGCGCGATGAAAAATGTTCGTATTCGGGATACCCCTGTTGCCTTCTCTTTCAATAGATGTATCGAAAAGTATCAGTCCCAAAGGTGATAGTTTGTATGTTTATATTTCGTAGGAAGAGTATTAAATATCTTATCTGATCCCTTTGGAAACCTTTTCTGTTCCAAACATGCCTGAGAAGCTGCTATGGTTTTTTTTTTTTTGGCGTCAAGGCATATCTTGCATTTATAAGCGATGCAAATTGCCTTTCCAAAACTTGGGGAGGAAGCCTTAAACTGATTTTTATCATGCTGGACCCACCTGTCAATGAGCGATGTCGTCCAGAAGTCTATTTGATTTCTTTCTCCGCTTTCAAGTTGCAGTCTTGCAGTTTCGCCTCTGGGCACATCGGCGTTCGGCGCTCAAAGCTAAACCCTAGCTCACTAACCGGCGGCGGCGGTAGAGCGAGGGGATACCCGGAGATGCCGCCGGCGGCTACGGTTGCGTCGGCTGTGGAGAGGCTACAGGCGGCGGCGCAGGACGCGGCCAACTCCTCGTCGCGCTCGGCCGCCGCGTTGTCCGAGCAGGCGCAGCAGGTCCTCGTGCCCAGGGCCGCCGGGTAAGCCGTCTCCGCCGACGCTTTCCTCCTTATCCTCCTCGACTCGCCGCATCCTCGGAGCTAACATTTAAGCTTGCTCGGTTGTTCGCCCTGAGTTGGTGAGTCCATGCGGAATTTGCATTGCACTACTTCAGATCCCCGTTGCGATTAGAGTCGTACTTCTTGTCTGATATCCGGACTTAATTGAATCAATTCACTTAAAAAGAAGGCCAATTTGGCATATCTTTGTTCTTACCTTGCATTAGTCTGAGATTGTGATGTTTATATATCAAAATTTTTACATCACCAGGTATCATGCAATATTTTTGAGTGATTGATGTCTTCATTGGTTTTGAACTGTAACATAATATTTCTAAATATTTAAATTATCAAGGGTGACCGGTGAGTAGTTGAAGTGTTTGCCCCCCAGAGGTTTCATCTAACCAAATGGCCAATAGAGAACCATTGGAAATCCCCTTCTTATGAAGCTTTCAGTTCTTTTCAAATTAAGTTGAAACTAGTAGCTTGATGTATTGAATTTTACTAGGTTTATCTCTATAAATTTCTATCTAGTTGCAATATCAGTTGAGATCAGTTGAAAGTGGTAGGCTTGTGTGTCAAAGTTTAAGAGTTTTGGATCTTCATCTTGAGATCATCTGCTCGGTGTTCAAATTGCTCCATAATTTCAGCTTATGTGCACTGTGGTTTCCCTCCAAATTTATAACAAATTGTACAGAGAACATGTTCCTCTACAACTTTAACTGGCAGCAAAGCTGAAGAGCTTGACAAGAATAGTTACAGTCATGTCATATTCGTATCGATGTGACAGAACTGAGGACTTGGATAAAATCTTAACTGCTTCAGTGAAATGCAGATGGCACAATCAAACATAATATTTTTTGTTTGAGTTGCTCTAAAGTTTGGTTGACCTCAAGAAGGCAATAATGTAGTGTTGTTTGCATTAGCTGTACTCTAATCCTGACATCAAAAGTTATTTCTACTATGGTTCTCCAAATGTGATAATCTGTTCTGCCTTGCAGTCAGGTTGTTTCTTTGTCGACGTGTACAAAGGTCGGCGCTATTAGCTTTGCAGTTGGTGTGGTGGTAGGGTTCACGCTCAAGAAAAGGTTACGCCGATGGGCTGCTAGACTGCTGAAGAGAATCAAGGACGATGATTAGTGCAATCCTTTTCTCATTGCCTTCAGACTTTGTTCAGAACTATGGCTACTAATTAAGTACTTCGGCATGTTCTCAAGCTGAGTCTTTGAGCGGTTCCATAGATTTGCTTTGAAAGTAAGTTTATGAACATTACAGTAATGTGGAATGTGCAAATGGCGATACTATGTTGCTAATGGCAGCCACACTTTGTCGTGAAACTTTGTCCATTGCTATCTTTGGGTACGTGGCAAAGTTTGATGCTCGACATGAGAATTACTGAAAGTACTATATGTCCATATTTTGTATTGCAAGTAACAGCGATGGTAATGTTTTGGTTAGGTTCTGATGATCGATCCTGATTACTTTTGGTATGTCTCGATAGTTAAAAGCTAATTCAGTAATAGCATTGTTGTTCAATAGAGTATCCAGAGTAGATCATTTCATTTCCTGCTGCTATCGACATGCAGGATACTTTCGTGGATCTTTGTGCTTTACACAAGGCTAGTTTGAAAGAGATTATAGAGAGATGTTTTCCCTTTTTTGAAAGCCAACATGTGGATGGAAATAAAAAGGGGTCTAAAAACCTGAGGAACACACAAAAAAAAGGGGAAGCATTTTCTTGGTTATCTCCATGAGCTTTCTGGGCATCTGTGCCCGCGATGCATCACACCATGGCCTTGCATTCGTTAAAACAGCACTCTCTCCTACTGCTCTGAAAGAGATGTGGAAAGCTCTTCCCCTGTTCAGTTGGTTGAAAGCTAGTGATTTGGTTATTGGAGGCAAAAAATAACAAGTGTAGAAACTAAGATTTTGGGCAGTTTAACTTGAAGTGGTTAATAGCCCTGCGTCACTGCCAAGCTGTTTCTTTTTACAGTTCAGCGCCGGGGGATGAGACATAGCTGTTTCTTTACAGCACAGGAGAGGTTAGGAGACCCGAGGATACATGATGCAGAGAGAGGGCCTAATTGCCATGCAACAATGAAATTTGATCTCCTGGAGGATTTCATTCGTTTGCGCCACCTTGCGAACTCGCAAAGCTCTGGCCATTTCGATCAGGCCTAGGCACTGCACCCGGAAATATTATTAAACCTGACGTGCTCGCGCTCGTACTCGTTACATGTATCACACATGAGGTCACTGGCGGCGCACGGCAATGTAGTGTGCACCACCAATCCTTATGTAGTCACTTTGTCAACCATGACTATTTTATCGAGGAACCTGGCGAACAGGGGCGGATCCAGGAATGAGGAGCAGGGGGCTGATGAACTTCTTCTACCTTGAGCTCCCCCCCTTTCCTTCATCAATGGCCATAAAAATCAAGGGGGGGCTCCGGGGGATCCATTGCTCTACCGGGGGTAGGGGGGCTCGAGCCCCCCCACCCCCACGCTGGCTCCGCCCCTGCTGGCGAAGTTTGTGATTTGGCAGGTAGAGCATTGTTTTTCATTCACCCACTTGTGTGGTCTTGGTGGGGTTTATGCTCAAGAAAAGGGTACGCCGATGGGCTGCTAGACTGCTGAAGAGAATCAAGGATGATGACTAGTGCCATGTTTCTGCATTAAGTTTAGTGTTTGTTAAAAATTATACAACTCTCTAGGTCAGCGTCTTACCAAGCTGACTCTTTGAATGGTTCCATTGGTTTTCAATGAACGGAAAATCATGAACTGCGTTCCAGCATTTTGTAGTGTGCAGATGCTGATGCAACATTGCTAATAGTAGCGATATGGGTGTACCATGCTGCACAACTCTTCTATGTGGTTTCCTTTGTCGTGAAACTGTGTCCCCTGTTATTGTGCTGCGCATTGTGCCCCCTTCCATATATTTTTTGTTGTACCTAGCAACGGTAATTTTTTTTATCAGTTCCCATCGCTTTTACTTTATCCATAATTTGAGGTAATTCAGTTAGACCGTTGGGATTTAATACTGTATACAGATTATAAAATTTAAAAGTGAGCAGGAACATTTTGACTTGGGCATTTTATTCCTGCTGCTACTTAGATGGAGGTACGATACTTTGCACGAGGCATCATTTGAAAGAGATGGGGAAAGATGCTGGGTTCTTTGCTGGCCGAGATGATGTTCTCCATGGTTACTCTTCCTCGGCTCCTCATGGCGCCTCGTGGACACGTCTTAGTTTTTGGTCATGAATATGTTATTGCAGTCAAAGTGGAGGGTCCACCGACGGTACGGTCACCACCAAGGCACCAAAACGCTATTTGCGATCATGAGTGACGATCGAAGAGGATCAAAACGAGGTAACGATCTGGTTAAGAAAAGCAGTGGAAATGTAATAGCATAGGGCTCATAGGTGACTGATCGCTGGGCTGAATGCCTGATAGCTGAATTCTTTCACTAGTCGAAACCAAAACCCAATGCTCCTAAAAGACGGCAACTCATCATCTGGACGTTGTTCTGGCCCTGCGATTTTCTCACCCTGCGTTCCGTCTCCCCGTTCCTGTCCGTCACTTTTTTTTAAAAAAAAATAGTCTGCTGAAATTGTAGGTGCCTCGTGATCCCATTTTTCTCCCCCAATCACCTCCTGCTCCGCAAATCAATGGCGCTGTCGCTGTCTCGCTACAAGAGGTTATAGTTCCACCATCAACTACGCGGTTACGTCTTACTTTATTCCGAAATCAGGATCCAAATAGTTCATATGACTTTTATCTCACATACTAACAAATCTCACATACACTAGATTATGTGGAAAGAATCCTTGGAAATCGACATTTAGATTTAAATTTGTGTATTCATCTGATGTGAGTAGCCCTTCCTTAAGCTAGCGCTAACTAAAATCCAAGAGGGTTCTTATGAAAAAAAAAAAGTCCAAGATGGAGAGGCGTTGCTAAGCCTGCGTGTCACTGCGTGATTGCGCATCCTTTTCCTCTGCCTGTGGAAAACTTCCAAATCGTAAAACTTGTATTCGGGCTCTGCTCTGATGGTCACCTGTCTCTCCCTGGTACCCACTCTCTCTCTAAAGGGCTGGTTTCAAAGTCAGTCACCAAAACCGCAAGCGTGTTTGCGTTCCATCCAGACGAATTGAATGGCCAGAGATATCTGTTCGATCCAACTTCGATGAAATTCAGAGTAGGGATGAGCCTTTGCAGCTTGGCAATGAGAGGGCAACCATATCTCAATGAGCCCTTGTTTCTGAATCTGTATATACGATTTCGGCACCAAAAGAGGGCCTCCCAGCGTGGCCACGTCGCGGGTATTTCCCGGCCGTCGGATCGGCCGGACGGACGGTGTAGATCGTGCGCTTCCCGATCTTTTTGCAAAAAAAAACCCTCTCACTTTCACGAAATCAATCCGCAGTCCGGCTCCCTCTCTTAAGTATTTTTGCTTAAAACCCTCAACTTTTCTCAGATAAACCCGAAGTCCAACAGTCAAGGTTTAGGGAAATTTGCGAAGAAATTCTTCAGCTTTCACAAAATTGATCAGCCATCCTTGTCCTCTCTCAGGAATTTTTATGGGAAAACCCTCGGATTTTTAATAAATCAAATTACAACCCCTACTTCGACATAAACAATAAAATTTAAACACCAAAACGCGTCGAAATCAAAGGTCTCTCAACATAAAATTTGGTTGAACATTTAAGAACTACAATTTCATTGTATAGTAAATTTAAAAAATTCAAAACACTTTCGCAGTTACTTTGCACAAAAGCTTACGTGTTATCCGTTCTACCCGCAATTTGGACACCAAAACGTCGTTAAATTAAAAAAATGTTCAATACAAAAGTTGCTCGGAATTTAAAATCCTAAAGCTTTTCTACCCAATAAAATTGTAAATTTAAAGCGTTTTCGTAATTCATTCAACAAAAGATCCTATTTTGCTAAAAATGTAATATCGTACCACCTGTATATATGATTTTGGCACCAAAAGAGGGCCTCCCAGCGTGGCCACGTCGCGGGTATTTCCCGGCCGGACAGACGGCGTAGATCGTGCGCTTCCCGGTCTTTTTGCAAAAAAACCCTCTCACTTTCACGAAATCAACCCGCAGTTCGGCTCTCTCTCTCAAGTATTTTGCTTAAAACCCCTCAACTTTTCTCGGATAAACCCGAAGTCCAACAGTCAAGGTTTAGGGAAATTTGCGAAGAAATTCTTCAGCTTTCACAAAATTGATCAGCCATCCTTGTCCTCTCTCAGGAATTTTTATGGGAAAACCCTCGGATTTTTAATAAATCAAATTACAACCCCTACTTCGACATAAACAATAAAATTTAAACACCAAAACACGTCGAAATTAAAGGTCTCTCAACATAAAATTTGGTTGAACATTTAAGAACTACAATTTCGTTGTATAGTAAATTTAAAAAATTCAAAACACTTTCGCAGTTACTTTGCACAAAAGCTTACGTGTGATCCGTTCTACCCGCAATTTGGACACCAAAACGTCGTCAAATTAAAAAAAGTTCAATACAAAAGTTGCTCGGAATTTAAAATCCTAAAGCTTTGCTACCTAATAAAATTATAAATTTAAAGAGTTTTCGTAATTCATTCAACAAAAGATCCTATTTTGCTAAAAATGTAATATCGTACCACCGTGATTGTACGACTTCTCATGTTACCTTCATAATAACGCGGCATATTTTAATATAATCACCACTTTCTAAAAAATACCATCACGTCTACTAATTGTCACATGATCAAATATACCATAATTACTATATGCATGAACTAAAGTTCCCACGGACTACAAACCAACAACGCAAAATACAGGCCCCGCGCGGCAAAGCCGCAGACCTTTGTAGTTCTGATGATGCACGCACGCACGAAACTTATAGCGGATTTCTTTCGGGCGAGGTGCAGTGTTGAGTGTTCCGTGCAGTGGCTGGCGGGTGCTGGCAAGTGGGATTCAGCCTTCAGAGTCCGGCCTCTGCTCTACGGTTCATGCCTTCTTGGCCTCTTGCAAGAGAGAGAAAAGGTATCGGCCCTGACCACTTGACGTCTCGCGTCTTGCCACGTATTGAAAAGCCTTTTTCCCCTTCTTTTGTTTTAGTCGTGTGGGCCACCAGTCAATCAGTCGTACCATGGCGTAAAGGAAGCTTCCTAAAATTGATCGATGGGTGAGGGGCGGGCGGGTTATAAGGCCATCCCAGCCAAATCTCTTTTTTTTTGCGGAAAAACCCAGCCAAATCTCTAGTTGACAGGAAAACACCGGCTGTGCACAGCATGCAGAGCAACGTGGTGTCAGAAAGCCGGAGACGGTGGGTTCACAGGCGCGCTAGCGCGTTCCTTTTTGTGCGTGCGTGCATGTTTGACAGTTATGGAAAAGTGACAAACACATTTTTTTCCCTTGATGCTCATGCTGTGTATGATACACTCAACTATCAGAAAAGAAGATTCATCCCATCATAAGTAGTCCTGATTGTCACTGCCATCATTGTAACTTCTGAACTAATTTTAGATTTCTTGTGCTGCCTTGATGTTAAACATAGCTGCTTCCCATGTTTTTTCAAGTCTAATAACGGTTTAGACTTTAGATATTATCAATCATGCTAGCTTAAGTTATCAAAAGAGAACAATTGCACTACTTATATAGGCCTAAAGTGAACTGAGGCCTGACCGCCTGAGGGTTAGTGGTACCTACGATGAAGATTTTTTTTGGCAGATAAGGATTTTCCGCAAAATGAACCAATCATCCAGGGAGCATCCTTTCTTGAAGAGATAAGGGACAAGATATCCTTTCATGTGGCTGTACAGCGAAAACGAAAATAAAATGAATTGAGAAAAGCAAAATGGTATGGCATAAATTGGCGAAGTCATTGCTGATAGTGGTAAATCGGCGAAGCCACATGTTTGAAGTTGTAAATTGGCAAAAAAAAATCTCACCAGTCACCCGCTCTCCTTCTCCTGTTCCGGGCGTCTAGGCGCGGCACCTGTTCAGGAGAAATGAAGCAGCACGGTGGACGCGGCCGTGCAGCGTTGGGAAGCAAGAGGGACCCTTCATCGAGCCACTGATTCTCTCTTTTGGTGGTACCCAGAAATCCAAGCTCCCGCTACCCAGTTTGCCTTGCTGCTCAGTTTTGTCCCGACTCCCGCCTGTGGGTGTGGGAGCGCAGATGCTTCTCACGTGGAAAGGGGAGCCAGAGGGGCCCCCGATCACGATCAGGGCGATGATCAGGTTGTTATCGGTTGGATTGAGACGTTCACGCCGCCGCCGCGCATGAAAATCATCGTGGTCATTTTTAACGAAACCAGATTTTCTTCAACCAAAGAACATGCCTAATGAACATCCAAGTTGGTGTATCCAAGATTAGCAGAACATCATCCAGTCTCGCAACCCACGAGCTGCACAGTTCCGTGCTCACGGTTCTCCCTAGCTATACATTGAAGTTCTGACCGCGTGCTCTCTCCACTGTTTTGTTTGGAAAAAATCTGCATCTGACCACCACAACGAAGTACAGAAATTAGCACATCAGTGGGACTTCATTATTGCATTAGCAATTATTCAGGGCCACGAGCACTAATATACTGTTTTTTAGTACTTGACTGATCATCTGAGGCTACTGGCTACACAAACAAGACCACAAGGCTCGTGGTTATATAGAACTATAGAAGCGCTAGTTCTTATAACCCTACCCTACGGATAGCTCATGCACAAGGTGCTAATCAGTAAGCAGCATCCACTTGTTACGAAATGCAAATAAAAATAGGGCCGGGGTAGGATATGGGGATGAAATTAAACCTGTATACACTGTTTCCAAGGTAGTTTATGTCTTACATACATGTAGTCTAGCAAACAATAAAGAATGAAATAATACATGTAGTCTAGCAAACAATAAAGAATCAACTCAGCCTTCCCAATCACTATGGCCACCACTCCGCAGCTCGCCATCGACGACGACAACATCAACAATGAAGTTCGGATCGACATTCCTGGGGATGAAATCCTCGATGGAATTGCCCCCGGCAACTCGAGGAAGTTCGCGCGGAAGCTGCGTGGGGTTCCATCTTCGAGGGCCACCAGATCGCTTACTACCTCATCCTCCTTGGCTTCTTCCTTGCTGGGGTTGCCGAGGTGTTCGCCGGCAGCTTGCTTTACTGGGGCCAAGACGGCGGGCGCGTTCGTGCGTACGGGGTGCCCCTCTTCTTCGCTTCCGTCGTGCTACTCGCCGCCCTCATCGCTCTCGGCGGCACCCCCTTCATCGTGATGGGCTGATCATCGCGTTGCGTACGTATTCGACGACAATGCTTTACTATGCTTTACAATAAAACGAGGTTTAGTCTTGGGCATGGCGCCGTGATTGCAGTGTATGTGTCTGCACGTGTGTTGTCTCCTTATTTGCGATTGTGCTTCTGCTGAATTTAATCAATTTGAGGTTTGTGTTTATGCAATGTACTTATGCACCAGTGGTTTCAATTTTGAGATCCTTTAATACCTGTGCTTCTGCTGTGTTATGCTGAATCGAGTCGATTGGGCAATCCTCTCTCTCTCTCTCTCTCTCTCTCTCTCTCTCTCTCTCTCTCTCTCTCTCTCTCTCTCTCTGACGCCTACCCGGAGGGTGCGGATGCCAAGAGCAGGAAAGAGATCTGGGGCAGATGCAAGGACCACGATGAGGGAGCGGAATACCGGCGGCTACTCAGACGTAACATCTGACTCAGTTGTTTTGCAGACCTAGTTGTTGCTTCTTGAACATGCTCCTCCAACTTCGTGGGGGTGGGTGGGTGGGTGGGGGAGGAGAAAACAAAAAGGGGACAAATTCACTACTAGTTTTACCACTTTTCCCAAGAGTTTGTGCTTAAGTGGCTGACGGTATTATATTGTTTTATTCTCTATCGTCAGTAAAGGTTCGTCGGCGATTAGCAATCTGGAAACCCGCTTCACTCTCGGAGATTTGGTCTAACACCAAACACTCTCGGCCATCAAAGCAGATAGATAGTAAACAAATTAGTTCCTCTCGGCCACTCATATGTGAACTCTCGGCAGAAGTGTGTCGAATCTTGTAGTGAAACGGCAGACAGACTTGCAATCAACTTGCTGGGCCGTCTCGTTTGTTTTCAGTTGCACCATGCCTTGGCGGAGTTCGGGGCGCACATGGACACGCGCGCCCACGGGCGCCAAGGGGAGGCTGCTGGCGGTGGCGGGGCGCCAAAGCTTCGTCAGCAGGCAGCCTTCTTCGTTCGAGAGCGACTGCATCTGGTCTGCTCGCGATCGGCCTCCACCATGACCGGGAGGAAGCTCGTGATGTACGCCTCGCTCGTCGTGGTCGATGTCGCTCTCCGGCAGGTCGAGCAGCTCGTCCACGCTGGGCCGCCGGCGGGGACGTGGACGAGGCGCGGGGCGACGTGGGCACGGGACACGGCCGGGTAATACGGTCCCGTCCCGGTGCCCACCCACTCGTCCATGCTGATCTGCTGTAGTACTGCGCAGATTTGCACTAATGTACGTAGAAGAGCGGAGTTAATTAGGCGCCGCCGCGACGGCGTACTTTGGTGCTACTTGCTTGGTCTACGCCGGTCGTGCTTGGGATAAATCCATAAATGCAAGGAAAAACACCAGCAGCCAGCTGCGACAAAAAAAAAATGGCAGGAACCGGTAATTAATCCACCAGTTAGCCTAGCGTTTCAGCGAGGGCAGACTAGTAAAACTAGAACCGGCCGAACGGCTCCTCGTTTGGACGGCAGGTACATGGCCAATATGATAAGGTGCCAACTTTTCATCCACTATGCTCAGATGTTAACTGCCTTGTGGTTCCTTGGCTGCTTGCTCGCTCCTCAGGTCGTGTGTGTTTGCATGCGTGTGTGTCAGCCAAACCCAAGCGTTGCACGATGCACCTATTTTCTTTCGGATCCTCCCGTAGTGGATCGTGGCCCCGCCTGTCATTGGGGAACAAAGGGACCGGGGCATGGTACACCAGCTTCATGCTACGTGGGGCCACGTCCGATGAAGCTGTCAAATCCTGGATAAAAACACGCAAGCGGTTGACAGCGACGACTACGTGGGAGTGTGCATGCCTTTGCTATCGTCAGCTGCGTCTGCGTGGGCCAGTCAGCCAGTGTGGTTTCCATGCTTTTTGTCCTTGTCGCCCAAGTGGGAGCTGACGTCATGATGTTTACCTCGCATAATAAATAAATCTGTTGCCTGAAATCGAGTCTTGTGAATCACCTATCACGTTGCTCTAAGGTTCTGTAAATTCTGTAACTGACAGCCAGCGTTCCTACATTTGTGATCCATACTCCTCAATGACATAAGCACAATCATCGTTCACTGAATCTTGAGAGCACCGAGTACAGCATCCATCCTTTCCTTTGCGTCCCAACAAAGGAGGACGCATCCGTCCTTCGGGAGTGAATTCTATTCCTCGCGAACGCCGTTGCGCGCGATCCTATTGCATAAGAGCTCCGTGCGCAACTCGTTTTCGTTCCGGTTCACTTTACAGAGGTCCATTTAGCAGGGTGCGGCCCATATTAGTCTCGCGATCCGTCTTGCGGTGCGGCTCTGGGCTGGCTCTTCGACTCCCGCTTGTCCTCGGACCCCGGGGCTATTCCGAGTCGCACCTGCAACTCGGAACCGAACCCTCGCAGAAGCTCCACCGCCGTGGGTTGGCTGCGCTTCCCCGCCTCCGCCACAGCCCGCCAGCTCCAGCGCCGCCGTGCTCCACCAGACCACCACCGCTATCGTCATGGGTGGGGGTGTGCTGTGCATGCCTCTGCTATCGTCAGCTGCGTCTGCGTGGTTCAGTCAGTCAGTCAGTGTTGTTCCAGCTTTCGGTGGGCCTTTGTATTTCGTGCGTGTCGGAACTGCTTGTGTGACGTCGTGGGGTTTTTTTAGTTGTTTTTTACCTCGCATAAAGAAATCTGTTGCTTCAAATCCAGAGTCCAGTGAATCAGCTATCACAGTCGCAAAGCTCGAATTACTCACTTACATTCTCTCGGATTTGCGGGAGGAGATCATTCCATTTAGTAAACTTTTTTTCTTTATTTTTGCTTCACGCTAGTTTTCTCATGAACAATAACTAGATGTACAAATCATTTCGCGAATGTAGTTCTACATCGCGAAAACGGATCACTGCTCTATCAGTACACGCTGGCAGTGCACGGCCGCTTCAAAAAAAAAAAAGGATAAAAACGGAGGTGCTCACAGGTACCAAAAGCAAAACAGAGCAAAAGCAGAGGAAAGAAGACGGAGGTAAATGAATGTGCTGCCATGTTGGGCCGTTGCCTTGGGCCGTGATGCCAACCTGTCCTGACACCCGCTCTCCTCCTGTTCCGGCCCACGGGCCCACGGCGGAGCGGTACAGATTCGGGAGGAGAATTGATAAGAACGGGTCAGGTTCAAAATTTGCTGCATTTCAAATATGCATGAGTTCTTTTTTGAGGGCTTCAATCAGTTTAAGTTCAAATATGCGTGCCTCATTGGCGGAGACACATGAAAGATGAATGAAATTATGTGGCTGAGATACATGCGTGCCTCATGGGCCTTGATGTGACCCAGCAGCCCGTGGGCACTATATTTTTACTTTTTTTTTATTTTTCTAATTCCTGAATTTTCTTGGAGTTAAACTTGAGTTCCAAGGGAAACACCGAAGAATTCTAACACTACAATTAGTTTGAGAAACTGAACAAAATTGTTTGTTGGCTAGAGACGTATTGTTTGTTCAGTTCCCCTAGGGGTCGATGAGGACCTCCTTAACGCCCTCCGCGAACTCGAAAGATCCGGCGGCGCGCTTCGAGTCGAGGGTTTCCTCGGGGGTCTCCGCCCTGATGAGGGCGAGTTCCTCGGAGGCGATGACGGCCGAGGCGAGCTTGCAACTGTCCACCTCGCACTGATAGGCGCGCTGGAAAGCCGACCCTACGGTGATGATTCCGTTTGGGCCCGGCATTTTCAGCTTCAGGTAGGTGTAGTTGGGGACGGCCATGAACTTCGCGTAACATGGCCGACCTAGAATGATGTGGTAGGTTCCTTTGAATCCTACCACCTCGAAAGTGAGGGTCTCCTTCCGATAGTTGGTCGGATCCCCAAACGTAACCGGCAGATCGATGCCCCCCAGAGGGATCGCCTGCTTTCCTGGCACAACGCCATGGAAGGGAGCCAACGAGGGTCGGAGGCGAGAGCGGTCGATGCCCATGGCATCCAGGGTATCCACGTATATGATGTTTAGGCCACTACCCCCATCCATGAGCACCTTGGTAAGCCGCTTGGTGCTGATGATCGGGTCGACAACCAGCGGGTACCCCCCGGCTGCGGGATGTGATCAGGGTGATTAGCGCGGTCGAAGGTGACCGCGGACTCCGACCACCGCAGATAGGTGGGTACTGCGGGCTCAGCCGTAAATACCTCTCGTCGCGCAACCTTCTGCTTGCGTTTCGAATCACAAGCAGTCGGCCCCCCAAAGATGAGGAGACATCCATCCTCATCGGGGAACCCATCCCGCTTCTCCTCAGCATCACCGTTCACCGGCTCGGCCTCCTTCTTCTTTTGCCCCCCCTTTTGGGCGGCGCTCGTTAGCCACTTCTTCATCAAGCCGCAATCCTTGTAAAGGTGCTTGACGGGATAGGCGTGGTTTGGGCAGCGCTTCTCGAGCAATTTCTCAAAGTGGTCGGGGGTGTCTCCTGCCGCTTTCTTGCCGGCCTTGCGGTCGGCGGCGTCCACGAGGTTACCCCAGCCATCTTTCTTGTTCTTCTTGCCCTTCTTTCCGGGTCAGCTCGGGGCGCCCTTGACGGCTGCCTCGTCCCGCTTGGCCTTGCCCTGGTTGCGGTTGAAGATTGCCCAAACGGCCTTCTAGCCGGAGGCGTGGTGAGTGGCGATGTCGCTAAGCTCCTTGGTGGTGCGTGGGCACTTGCGGCCCAGTTTATGGATGAGGGACTCGCAAGTGGTCCCGGTTAGGAAAGCTCCGATGACATCGGCGTCGACGACGTTGGGAACGGCGTTGCACTTTTTGGAGAAGCGTCGGATGTACTCGCGGAGGGACTCGTCTGGCTTCTACCGGCAGTTCTTGAGGTCATAGGGTTCCCGAGGCGCTCATACGTTCCCTGGAAGTTGCCCACGAAGATCTCTTTCAGGTCAGCCCATCTGTGGATCAAGTTGGGAGGAAGATTCTCGAACCACGTTCGAGCAGAGTCAGCAAGGTACAACGGGAGGTTGCGGATGATGAAGTCATCATCGCGCGCGCCCTGGGACTGGCAAGCAAAATGATAGTCGTCGAGCCAGAGCCCAGGGTTCGTGTCCCCGCCATACTTGATGATGTTTGTTGGGGGACCTGAGCGTTGCGGATTGCCGCACTGAGAACCCGAGGCCCGGGAGGGTCGGGACTCACGCTTCGGTCCTCTCCGCTATCATAGCGCCCGCCGCGGCGCGGGCGGTAGGCTCGGTTGGCCGAGGCAGCGTCGTCATCGTTGTGTCCTCATCGTCGGGCGTTGATGGTGTGGCGAGCGTCGCGCTCCTCCCCCACCCGCTGTCGAACGGGGGTGACCGCTCGCCCCTCGTCGTGACGATGAGGGGATGGGCAGCGCGCGGCGGGGTGCGGGGAGCGACCGCACCGCGCGTCCGGGCGCGGCGCAGAGTGCACCGAAACCTCTCGTAACCCGGGCACCGCGGGGGCCTGGCGCCCTCCCTATGGCGCTTGTCATCGAAGATTGGAGTTTTCAGCTTGCTGTATCACCGCAGCTCTAGGTGCCGGCGAATCTTCTCTCAAGCGCGCTGCTCCTCGCGCATGGCAGGAGCGGGCAATGCCTCGAGCAAGGCTGCCGCCGCCGCCACGTTCTGGCTGGCCCGCACGTACGGTGCAGGTCCGGCTGCGTCCTGCACTATCCTGCGATTTACCTCGGCGGCGTGAGCTCGCGCCGGCCCGCCATCGGCGCGGCGAGCAATCTCGCGCGCCAGCTCCTCGCGCTCCTGCTCGAGTTGGAGTTGGGCCTCCTCGAGCTCCTTCTGGCGCGCGCAAAGCTGGTCGAAGCCCTGCTGCCGACGCTCGACCTCTCCCTGTCCCCCCGGAGGCGTGTCTCACAGGGGAGCAGGTGGGACGGCGTTGGGCTCATCGTCGTCGTCCTCGACATGTCCTTCCGGGGTGTCGGCCATGTTGCACTCCTGGGAGGGATGGTGGCTCCCTTCGTGGGAGTTTGTGCTGGAGCCGAGGGTTGACCCTCGCGCGTAGTGATCGTCCCCCGGGTCGGAGAGATCGTCGGCCATCTCGCTGAGCTCGCTGCTTGTACAAAGAGCAGCAAGGCACGACTTCAGAAGCCGGTCAAAGTGGCCTGCCGCATTCAAGAGGCCGATGGGGAAGCGGTTGGTTGATGCTGAAGCGGCAGCCCCCTCCGTCGGCGGTGGAACAAGGGGTTCGCCCCTAAGGAGCTGCGATGTCACGTTGATGCAGGAAAAGATGACGTCATTCAAATCCTCCTGGGTTGGGCGCGGACCCAGGAAGGCGTGAAGTTGGCGGCCCTTTGCTTCAGCTTGCATGCATGTGAAACTAACTTAATCTTAGTAAAGCAACATCCATTGCTTACTTTTTGCTTGATTGTAGGGCCTCATATGTGGTTCTTATTTTTTCACTAATCCATAAATGCATGATGATTGAATCACAGCGGAGCTTCCTTGCAATTAGCAAAAGGTGAAAAACACCTAGTAAACGTATTTGACAGCTTTAAATCCACTAGTAAACGTATTTGACATGACATTGCACTAAATGTGGACTTGAATTATTGTTCAGTAAATCCTCTTTGATACATCAAACTAAATAGAATGAACCGAATAAAGTATGTTGTGGTTCAGTTTTATGGTTTTTCTATTACTGAAGCTATCAATGGTATAACCTAAGTTCCAGAGAAATAGCAGCGCAAAACCTTTCTAAGGGCAGAGTAGATAGTAGTAATTCAGCAGAATAATCATGAAACTACAACACACATATTTGTGTCGAATGGAATGTGGCAGTAGCTTAACTTCGTTCCAGGGAATGGCCTTATATCAAAGTCTTGAACCTGAAAAGCATAAGGGGGTATTTGGATGAGACATATTCCACCAAAAAGTTCAGGATCTGATTTATACAATAAACACCTGCAATGAAACTGGCTCCATTGATGTTTCATGATGTTATCATTGGTAAACTAATTCTCCACGGGGTTACCACATGACAAGCTAATGTCTTGCTACCATTTTTCCCCTTTTCAGCATAGAAGACACATTTGACCGCTATCAGCAATTTGCCAGGGCAGGAACAAATGCAACTGGAGATCACAATAGAAATGATGTAAAAGATCTGAATGTGGCTTTTGCAGTGCATAACTTGCTATTCATTTTCAGACATGCAACCTGTACCCACTCAGTTTTTTTTATCATATTGTAAAATCCAGTCAAACCACCAATCTGTCTATAATGCTTAACTTGCCATTGCCAGCTCTGATACACCATGGTCTGCTTATACAGTATGTAAAATACCAACAAAAAGGATCTATAATGTTGAACTAACGATGAAGTTAACTGAATAGCATATTTTGGTACAGAAAGAGGATGAAGCTTCTTCAGATCTGCAGTCAAGGCTCCAGCAGATCGCAACCTGGTAACACTCAGTTTTCATATTTCTCCCAGATTTATTTGTTATTTATTAGATAGCATAATTACTTTTGTGTTAAAAATGGAGGTCTATCCAAAACAATGCTGAAGAATCGGATGCCACTGAGCTAGAGCAGTTGGAGAATCTGCTGAGAAATGCTTTGAGGGATACAAGATCCAAAAAGGTAGGAGAAACTGTTTCTAGCTTCCATCTTTGTGCCTAATTTATATTAAGATCAATCAGAATTCTGAGGCTTTTGGGTTCCTAGCTTAGCATGTCAAATCTTTACCGTTATCACTTCTGGTTAATTAGCTATCTGTCTTTTTATCCCAAACTGCGTGTTACAACTAGATACGTATTCCTTGGCATTGATACTTTTTCTGCCCTGTTGGGAAGCTATTAACTCTTGTTTGGTGGTGTATGGTTTGTTGAAGTACTATTTGACCACTTATGTCAAGTAGGACAATTTTCTTCAAGAAAAGCATCCAGTAAGACGAGAAAAAGCTATCAAAATGGACATAGTTGGACTGCGTGTATTGATTCCTAGGTTTTGGTTAATGATATGCCGATAATAAGGGAACACACTGGGCCACGTTCAGTTTGATTATTGGAGTGTGGTTTATGTGTGCTGCTAATTTTCACACAAATAGCACTAGCAAAACTATACTGTTAGACACACCAGTATTGGAAAATAAATATATGCAGAACGCAGAGATGGCAGATCATGCATCAAAATCATTGTCAGAGAATTTTGTTCTGGAGCAAGATGATAGGAACCATATCCTGCCGTGATATTCAGATGGCAAGCAGCTATCAAGATATCTTTTTTGCCTGTGTTTTCTGATTAAATCTCTAGTGGCATATATTCTGACTGTGACAACAAGTGTATTCTGCTGCCTTATTATTATTACTGAAATGTGCTAGTCACAGGATAGGGTGTAAGAACAGGCACTTATCATGGGATCCTGTTCTATAGCCTGCAGCCTGAAATGACTGTCAGTCAACTCAAATCACGAAATTGTTGCTCATCGTTCTGCATAATTGCCAAATTCGATAAAGTCTGCCTGATATGCCGGTTTATACTTTTCTATGGCGATTAGATGCAGATGTTGGGGACACAAAACAATGGAGGGAGTACGAGCGGCTCCCAGAACTGCAAGGAAAGGCGTTAGCATGGAACAGGGTGTCCCGACCTGCACTTTGCAAGTGGTGAATGAAGCTGGCTTGGTGCAGTTACTATTGATAGCTAGGACTATCCCACACGTACTATCCCAAGCTAAATATCTACTCCTATCTATCTATAATATTGATTTTTTACGTTGTGAACGAACCTTAGAATCGCGTGCCTGCTGCAGGCTTTTGGTACACGCGTAAGTTCGAGTAGCGCCAAAATTTAGGTGTCTTAACGCGTACCGCCCTGCGCGTGCAACTTACCGACGTTGAGCCCAACCAGGAGGACGGACGGCGGCGGGGCCCACGTCCGGCGGATAGCTACGGCGGCGAGCTCAAGTTGCCGGAGCTGCCCACGTTGCCCCGCCGCCCGGCCCACCTCGCCGCCACGTGCGCCCCCTGCTTTCCCAAACTGGAAGTTTTACCACGTAAATACGGGCTACTCATGGTGATGGCAAGCCCAATCAGCGGGTCAAGGATGCTCCGGGTCGCTGAGCGGCGGGCCCCGCCGAGGCGCCGAGCGCCCGTCGCCCTCCCCTCTCGCTCCCCCGCTGTTCCGGCGCTCCTCCCCCAACCCGCCCGCATCATCCCCACCGGTTTCCACCCGCCCGTCCACTTCCGCCGACGAGCAGACACGGGGATTATTCCTCCGGCTGAGGAGCGAGCGAGGGCAAGCAAGATGCCGAGGCGCGGGCGCGTGGAGCTGCGGCGGATCGAGGACCGGGTGAGCCGGCAGGTGCGCTTCTCCAAGCGCCGCGCGGGGCTCTTCAAGAAGGCCTTCGAGCTCTCGCTGCTCTGCGACGCCGAGGTCGCGCTCCTCGTCTTCTCCCCCGCCGGCAAGCTCTACGAATACGCCTCCGCAAGGTTCGGCCACCATCCCTGTCCCCTGAATTAGTTACTTGCTTGCACGTCCAATCCAATCCAATCCAATCCAATCCAACCAGTATGTAGTAATTTAAGCACGAGCCCCCGCCCAGTTCGGTCCAGGCGTCCGTGGGTCACGATCCCGTCCGGCGGCGGCGTGCGCTAGGTAGACGGCCACGACGGCGAGCCGCTTTGCCGGCCGAGCGCCACCCGCGTTGCATGACCGCGCTCGTGGCGCCACCTGCGTTCCGGATCTCGACCTGTTCCGCCGGCCGGCGGCCGGTCGTGCGCTGCTCTGTCCCGAACAGCAGGGTGGGGGTGGGGCGCGGCGGGGCGAGGCGGCGCCGCTGCCTCTGTTTCGACGCGCCCTGCGCATGTGCTTTGCCTGCGGATGGGACGGGCGCCCGTGCGCTCTTGACTCCGCGGTCCGCGCGCTGACCCAGGCATAGAGGATGCCTGTCCTTGGTCTTCTTTCATTTTTATTACTGATGAATTTCTACTTCGCCATCACTGCGGAAGCAGGATCGGTCTTGGACCAATTAGTCGTCGACCATTTGTACTAGCAGTACTTTGATACAGGGCCTTTCCCTGTTCCCAGATGCTAATCCCGTCCATAAACAAAAGGATCTGTTCAAAAACACTAGCGTAGCTTTCGCATAATAGTTAAAGCAAAGCAAATCTGGAGCCGGATCCAAGTATTTGTGCTCAAAAGTGAACTTTAGCGCTAGTCCGCTAGTCCAACCAAATAGAAGTGCTAATTGGTTATGCTAAACTGTAAGTAAGATTTAAAAGATTTAATATGAATATAAGTGCTAATAGGTGCTAAAATTTAGTATTCAACTTTAACTCATCCAAATATAACCTAACTATTTTTTAAGATTTTTTTTTTGTAAAATGAGTGTTTGTGAAGATATTAGGAGCCCAACTCAAATATTCCAATCACTAGGGGTTTGTGGAGGATTGTTCGCTAGCTCACAATTTGAGAGTATTTACTATGGGCATATTTGTATAGGTAGCCTTGCTATTGTAGCTTTTGCTTTGTTTATATGATATGAATGACATTTTTTCGATTTACGGTATGGTTGGATTAGGACAGGCAGAAAAGCTCGAGGCTCGTGAGCTGCCTCGATCTCTCAAACAAACCGAGCCAAACATCAGTTTTAGCTCATTTTCTTGACGAGCTAGCTCGTGAGCTGCGCAGGAGCGGTCCATTGGGTCATTAGACTCAATAGGACATATGTATTATTATTTAGCTAAAATAAACTTGTTTTTAACTTATAAGTCAAATATGGTACTTATTAAGACTATTTTGTGTCTTCAAACGTTTGTGTTATCGTATATTGGTAATATCTTATTTTATCTTTAACACTAATGTCAAACAATTCTCGTCTCGTGAGCTGAATGAGCCAGCTCAAGCTATTCGAATGAACCAAGCCAAACTTCATTTTCAGCACGCTAAACTTAACGAGTTGAGCCGAGCCAAGCTAGCTCGTTACCAAACGAGCCAAAATGAGCCAAGCCTTAACGGACCGAGCTAGCTCGTCAGCTACCCCTAGTTTGTATCCATCCGCTAAAACTATCTAGTAATTTTTAGCTCTGCCTGATCTATACATGACCTAGCTAATCCTAAGTAATAACTTCCAGCTAGTGCTATCTACCTTGCTGCCTCATGCTAGAACTTGATGGCTTGCAGCACGACACACACCGGTCGCGCGGAGCTAGCCTTCGCCCTCCTCTCGGAATCCCCCTCCCTGATCATTATCCCAAAGCTCCGCCAAAGTTGTGCTACCATGGTCGCCGTGGCACGACTAGGGTTCGTTAGGCGTACAGGAGTACAAGACTATGGGAGGATGGTGCCAAGGAATGCTTAACTCTGGGGCTTTGGAGTTTTGGTATCATGAATTGAAGGATCTTCGACTCAAAGAAGACTGTAGTGACTTTATTATAACAGTTTCATGTGAATTATAACACTAGCTATAGCTAATTTTGGCAAGTTCATATAGACGAACATATCATTCTCATTCGGAAATTTTAATTTGGCCATGATCAAAGTTAGGGAAGTAAAAAAAGTTTGGGAGTGATTTTCATGTAGTACTTTGGTGGTGTGCAACACAAATATTGTATACTTCATATCATAACTTTTATCGTGGTATTATTATATATAGGATTTCAATTCAAAATGCATCATACTTTTAATAGATGCAATTATCGTTATGAATAATTTAAAGATGGTTAATTTGTAGTTTATATCTAACTTTTTGTTTGAAAGACAAATCGTATATGATTTTATTAGCATGGTGTTTTTAACTTTTTGGAGTTAGGGTTTGGTGCAACTGCAAGGTATTAGAAGAGAATTGCAACATTTAATGGTGGTGAGGCTGAAGAAATGGAACATGCATAGATGATATAAGTATAATGAATATGCTAGAGTTTCATGTTATTTGTAAATTTATTTGTTTGTAATACAAATATTTGACTTTTTACTTTTGTTGAGATTTTCCTATGATATGGTACATATTTTGATAGACAAGAGAAGTGTGGTACTATAATTATTTACTACAATCTCTAGAAACTAATCAAGGTGGAGCTTCTTTTTATGCACAATGTGGTACTATAATTATTTACTACAATCTCTAGAGTAGTATAATCAAGGAGGAACTTTTTATGCACTTCGTAATTTTTTATAGCTGAATAGTATAGTTTCTTAAACAACCTTTAAAAGACTAGCTTATAGTGGGAAAATCTACAACAATCATGAACAAAGAAATTAACAGTCAAACAACCAAAATAGAAAAAGAGAATATAAATCCCAAAATTAGAAAGGCATAACTCGAAGAAATGATCCAATGTCAAACAAAACAAATCATTGTAGAAAAAAGAACATAGATCCTACAGCAATCAAATAAAAAACAAACTAAGCAAGCACAACACAAAGAAACGAACAGATGTTGATAAGTAGTTTAATGTTCACATAATTATACGACTATTAGCTAAATTTGTACATTTTAGTTATAATTTATTTTTATCACTTGGCACAAGTAAGCAAGCACAACTTGAATAAACATCACAAACTAAAAACAACAAAGTTGACAATTTTTTAAATATTTGTACACAACTATTACTCCTACGGTTTAGATTCTTTTGTTGTGATATACTTTTCACTTAGCATACAAATTGCATGAGTGCTATAAGGCATTAAAGATTACATATTGGTAAATTATATCTTTTTAATAAGTCAACTTGAGTACATATACTTCCACAAACAATTAAACATGGAATATCTTCTTCAATATATATTAGCTATTTATATCTTACTACAATATAGTACAACTTTGCTCCGCAACAATAACAAAAGAACGGTGAATTTGTCTATATTTGAATCGACCAAGACCTTTGTAACACTTCGAATCCAAACTTCTTTACAATTGATTTAACAATAACCGCTAAAACAATATCTTAGATACCTTTTGGATGTAGATATTGAAGCTTGAAATTTGAAATTGGTATGGAATGTACTTAATATTACATGTTTCAATGCTCTGGGAATTGGAATTGGAATTTTCATCCAATACCAAGCAGTATTCAGGATACCGCCGAAGCCCTTTCTATGTTTCCGATGCCGACCCCTCCGTATTCTCTTGCATTCTTAATCTCCCGACCTTTCCCTCTACCTCGCCGCTTGCCTTTGCTCCCTCTTGCCCCGCCGTCGTTGCGCTGCCCCCCACGCAACTCCTGCTGCGCCCCTCTACTGCTCTCTTGCTCTGCCGCGACCCCTCTTTGCCACGCGCCCCTCCTGTGTCCGCGTCCCCGAGGGCAACCCTCTCTTTCAAGAGGATTCGCGGCATATCAAGCCTTGGTAAGGTATAACTTCGCTTTGCATCAAATTAAACCACATGCTCCACCACTTGTGCAGCCCCCTGTCAATTCCTTCGAGTTTCATTCTTGCGAACCTACTCTCGAGGTGGGATACTTAACGCGTTAGCTACATCACTGCACGGGTTGAGTCACACATCACCTACTGCTCCCCTTTGCTCCGTGCGCGCCCTCCTACTCCGCCACGCTCTGTCATGCCCCTTTGTCGCTGCGCTTCACCCCTCTGCTTTGCCGCGCTACTCCCCTGCGTCCCTTCTTCGGCGGGATGGGCCTAAAATGGTGGGACAGGCTTTGACAGGCACTGCAGGAGTCTGTGACCCGTACGGCAACGCTGCAGAGAGCAGAGGACAGCAACAGGAGGTCGAGTGTGAGGAGCACGGTAGAGAGAATGATATGGGTCGGTTTCTAATTTTTTTATATGCACATCCAAATATGAATTGGTATTTGCCCTTTAGCTGAATTTCATCTGCATCCAAATAACCCTTTGATATTGAGCTCATTTAAGTACGGAGGCTGATTTGATATTGAACTCAATTTAGTGTCAACCTCTCCAATATCAACATCTGAGGTAAACTATCATACCTTTAGGACCTGTTTGGAATATGGGAATGGAAAACAAAGGAATGAGTTAAAATACAGTAACCGGAATGGAATAAGGGTGCCACTGTGCCACATAGACGAATGAAAAATATAAGAAGAGAACAGGATGCAGGAACAAAAACTACAGGAGTAAAAGAATATATGGGAATGATAAATTGCTATTAGTACATTATTAATGAATTTATTGATAGATGTTTGAACATTATGCTTACAATATTATTTTTTGTGACTAGGTAAGATGGGGATGATGATAGTTTTGTTCAGCCATGGATTTTTCCTGTAAATTGATGACACATTATATTGCCGTTGCGCACCTTAAGGCTAGCTAAAAATGATTAGTGAGCGAGAGTGCCAGCAAGTTGCCGTGGAAAAGATTCCTATGAGCTCACACCTCATTTTCTGATTCCTTCAAAAGTACCGGTGAAATTGCCATTCCTTTAGAAAGTTCTATGGCAATTCTTTTGTTCCAAAGGGTGAGAGAGGAGGATTCTTGTTGAATGAGTTTCTTGTACTTTCCCTGCATTCTTCCTATAATCCAAATAAGACCTTAATAGTTACTCAACTATCTAGTATTAACAAAGACATCTCTCAATATAAAACTATAGATTTACTACATACTTCATTAGAATTCATTTATGTAATTATGTTCCTATGTAACTAAGACATCTTGGCATATAAACTTTCAGTAACGTGTCATAAAGTAACTATATTTATAAAAGTCCAAACAAAATCATAACTACAACTGCTGCCACATCAAACTATCTCAATAAACAAACAATAATAGGTGAGCATATAACTTTTTCATCAATAGTTGACGCACATAAGAATAATTTTCTATTAAAAATCATCACTATTGTGTTCTTACTCGAAGTATGCAAAGTGAAAGCAACACTATTGTTTTTTGTTCTAGAGAAGCCACTATTTTCATCACCGCTACCTTTTCCTCAACGTTTCTAGGTGTAGGTTCAAATTGACCTTATGTTTAGTTTTATTTATTTCACAGGCAAGTATTTGACTTATTAGAGAGGATCCCTCTCCCAAGTGGACATGCTATAGAAGAGCTCTTTAGATTTTTTGTTGATATTTTCTTCTACATGTTACTCTAGATGTCTTTAGAGGAAGCTCCTACACCGTGGACTAATGAGTTTAATAGAGAAATTGATCATATTTTTCTTCTATACCTCTAGAGGAGGCTCTTACACAATTTCCATAGTCCTATGAACTCAGCACTAGGGACATTAGAGGAAGCTCCTACACTGTAGTACTAATGAGTTTAATAGAGAAATTGCTCATATTTTGCTTCTATACCTCTAGAAGAGGCTCTTACACAATTTTCGTAGTCCTACAAACTCAGCACTAGATTCCGCTCTTAGATTATGGCTTACCCAAAATGCTTTGTGTCCCCGCATACCTAATGTTTCCCAACCGGTTAGGTACATGTCGGGTATTTGCCTATGCCGAAGGGAAGGAGATGAAGCGGGGTAGGGGTAAGAGAAAATATCATTGTTATGGGATCGTAGGAGTGAAGTAGAACTTAACATTGCATAGTCCCCATGTGCAATAATTGGTCCATTGGGACACCCAGCGAAGCCCCACCCACATGTAAAGCAAAGGAAATTCGTCATGTTGTCTCCCTCCGTTACTTTTATTTTCTCTATTGTTGCATTCAAAGTTCTCTCGACTCCTCTGCTTCCTCCAACTTTAATGTTGTCCCTTGCTCCTCGGGGCGTTGGGTGTAGGATCACATCGGCTGATGAGAGTTGTGGTTGTAAATGAGGGAAGAAATGATGTCAAAATGCTAAATATGACCAACTATAAGATAGGACCTTGACTCCTAGATATGTGTTAGTTGTATAGTTCCTGACTTCTCTTTGAGCACTTCGAAGATTCTTCCTTCTACCGCTTTGAGCCTCTTGGACCTACATACGTACTAGAATCACGGTAGGCACTAGAAGAAAATGGTCTAAGTAGATGGCCAAGATGGCCAGCCACAGATGCCGGCTCAAGTTCTCTAATATGATATACATACCGAAGCAAATTACATTAATATCCATACCTAGAAGAGTTGCTAGGGCTGAGGAAAATCTCTTTCTCGACCATGGGAACTCAGAGACTAGATTAGTTGTTACCAAGGATTGTTGACGTTGCAACTATAAAGATAGGTATATTTTACATGGCAAGGACGGACCTAGGGCCCGACGAACATGTGCTCGTCTAGGCTCCTTCGTGAGCACGTGGAGTGTCGTGAGGCAGCAACTGGTTTAGGAGATGCATCATGCATATGACTAATTCACTTTCGGGCAATGAATGGACACATGCTTATTAATGCACCTTCCGAGAACGTTGCATTATCTTTGTTCTTTGGGATGACCTCATTCTTTGGTCGCTGTTTGTACTTGATTTATAAGGATGAGATCCGCTTCTAGCTCTAAAGAATTTGTGTGAATCTGTTATTATAGTTGTTATATTCGTCTAGGCTCTACAAGATTTCTGATTCTCCCATTGCTGATAGGTTGTCTCATATAGTGTGATATAGAAATTTTGATGATGTAGATGAGAGAGAGAGGGAAACGAGAGAAAGAAGTGGTTGCATCATAAAACACCTCATCAGCAAAAATTTAGGATCATGAGACTACTCTAAAACCATTGTAAGCATTGTAAGAGTTGTTGGAATACAACTCACCATATTCTTTTTTATCCACAAATGGTATTATTACGAGACAACAAACATGAGACCATCTATTGGTATTATTACGAGACAACAAACATGAGACCATCTATTAGACGGCATCCATGTACTTATCCTAGGAGCTTTATAACCCATGAGGATGTTATTTGCGCTCCACACCTTTGTCACCCATAAATGCCCATTGCCCTTTGCATTATACATGGAAGCTTTTCTTCTTCCTCAAGAGCTTTGCACCCATTAAGACCGTATTTGTGCTACCCACCATTATTCACCAGATAAAGGGAAGTGCATTGCCCTTTGCTTCAGCTTGCATGCATGTGAAACTAACTTAATCTTAGTAAAGCAACATCCATTGCTTACTTTTTGCTTGATTGTAGGGCCTCATATGTGGTTCTTATTTTTTCACTAATCCATAAATGCATGATGATTGAATCACAGCGGAGCTTCCTTGCAATTAGCAAAAGGTGAAAAACACCTAGTAAACGTATTTGACAGCTTTAAATCCACTAGTAAACGTATTTGACATGACATTGCACTAAATGTGGACTTGAATTATTGTTCAGTAAATCCTCTTTGATACATCAAACTAAATAGAATGAACCGAATAAAGTATGTTGTGGTTCAGTTTTATGGTTTTTCTATTACTGAAGCTATCAATGGTATAACCTAAGTTCCAGAGAAATAGCAGCGCAAAACCTTTCTAAGGGCAGAGTAGATAGTAGTAATTCAGCAGAATAATCATGAAACTACAACACACATATTTGTGTCGAATGGAATGTGGCAGTAGCTTAACTTCGTTCCAGGGAATGGCCTTATATCAAAGTCTTGAACCTGAAAAGCATAAGGGGGTATTTGGATGAGACATATTCCACCAAAAAGTTCAGGATCTGATTTATACAATAAACACCTGCAATGAAACTGGCTCCATTGATGTTTCATGATGTTATCATTGGTAAACTAATTCTCCACGGGGTTACCACATGACAAGCTAATGTCTTGCTACCATTTTTCCCCTTTTCAGCATAGAAGACACATTTGACCGCTATCAGCAATTTGCCAGGGCAGGAACAAATGCAACTGGAGATCACAATAGAAATGATGTAAAAGATCTGAATGTGGCTTTTGCAGTGCATAACTTGCTATTCATTTTCAGACATGCAACCTGTACCCACTCAGTTTTTTTTATCATATTGTAAAATCCAGTCAAACCACCAATCTGTCTATAATGCTTAACTTGCCATTGCCAGCTCTGATACACCATGGTCTGCTTATACAGTATGTAAAATACCAACAAAAAGGATCTATAATGTTGAACTAACGATGAAGTTAACTGAATAGCATATTTTGGTACAGAAAGAGGATGAAGCTTCTTCAGATCTGCAGTCAAGGCTCCAGCAGATCGCAACCTGGTAACACTCAGTTTTCATATTTCTCCCAGATTTATTTGTTATTTATTAGATAGCATAATTACTTTTGTGTTAAAAATGGAGGTCTATCCAAAACAATGCTGAAGAATCGGATGCCACTGAGCTAGAGCAGTTGGAGAATCTGCTGAGAAATGCTTTGAGGGATACAAGATCCAAAAAGGTAGGAGAAACTGTTTCTAGCTTCCATCTTTGTGCCTAATTTATATTAAGATCAATCAGAATTCTGAGGCTTTTGGGTTCCTAGCTTAGCATGTCAAATCTTTACCGTTATCACTTCTGGTTAATTAGCTATCTGTCTTTTTATCCCAAACTGCGTGTTACAACTAGATACGTATTCCTTGGCATTGATACTTTTTCTGCCCTGTTGGGAAGCTATTAACTCTTGTTTGGTGGTGTATGGTTTGTTGAAGTACTATTTGACCACTTATGTCAAGTAGGACAATTTTCTTCAAGAAAAGCATCCAGTAAGACGAGAAAAAGCTATCAAAATGGACATAGTTGGACTGCGTGTATTGATTCCTAGGTTTTGGTTAATGATATGCCGATAATAAGGGAACACACTGGGCCACGTTCAGTTTGATTATTGGAGTGTGGTTTATGTGTGCTGCTAATTTTCACACAAATAGCACTAGCAAAACTATACTGTTAGACACACCAGTATTGGAAAATAAATATATGCAGAATGCAGAGATGGCAGATCATGCATCAAAATCATTGTCAGAGAATTTTGTTCTGGAGCAAGATGATAGGAACCATATCCTGCCGTGATATTCAGATGGCAAGCAGCTATCAAGATATCTTATTTTGCCTGTGTTTTCTGATTAAATCTCTAGTGGCATATATTCTGACTGTGACAACAAGTGTATTCTGCTGCCTTATTATTATTACTGAAATGTGCTAGTCACAGGATAGGGTGTAAGAACAGGCACTTATCATGGGATCCTGTTCTATAGCCTGCAGCCTGAAATGACTGTCAGTCAACTCAAATCACAAAATTGTTGCTCATCGTTCTGCATAATTGCCAAATTCGATAAAGTCTGCCTGATATGCCGATTTATACTTTTCTATGGCGATTAGATGCAGATGTTGGGGACACAAAACAATGGAGGGAGTACGAGCGGCTCCCAGAACTGCAAGGAAAGGCGTTAGCATGGAACAGGGTGTCCCGACCTGCACTTTGCAAGTGGTGAATGAAGCTGGCTTGGTGCAGTTACTATTGATAGCTAGGACTCTGGTCCCCTTTTCTGATTAATGTACTACACTGATTGTGAGATTGTAATGGGGTGTTCATAGCTTGGACCTGAAATCTGTGGTCTCCCTTCAGGGGATTGTGGATTCAGTGTTTCATGGTCCACTTATCCGCTGCGATATGCAGCCTATACCTGGTAGCAAACTGGCAAAGGCCTGTTGCTGTAACTGATAAGGTTGAGTTCATAACAGATCTCTCCATGCAGCAGCCACTTATTTGAGTTTCTATCTACTGCATGATTCTATCTGCCAAAATGGGTCTGTCAGTTCCATATAGCTAAATGGTTGTTTTGCGGGCTTGAGGTCTAATAAAGGTTGTCAGCTATAAGTTCTTGAGGTCAATTTTTGACATCAGTCATGATTGGAATGTTTACTAATGACATCAATTGTGATTGAATTCTGCCTACCCAAGTTTTTGCAATGCCATGTGTCTGAGAACTTGGCATGGGATTGTGCATTGATACGTACCCTTGCTGGAGTTCATATAAGCGATGACGAAGAGGCGCGCGGATGTAGCAGGTCGGCCTGTTGGGTTTCTTGCGCCGGCTGTATCGCTCTTTGTTTGAACGATGCTCCTTCGCGTCTTCTTCCTGGCCTGAACAAATTCTGGTCTTCTGAAAATGTCCACGATGATTTCCTCGATCTAAAGAGAAATTATGCGCAAGAAGCTGTGAACATTGTCCACGATGTTTCTGAGCAGAAAGGTTTGGGAGAATCGATCGAGAACAGCCTCATCACTCACCTGACCTTCGGAACCGCGACGCGACGTACGCGAAGCGCGAGGGCGGCGAAGCGGAAGAGAGCAACTGCCGCGTCGTCAAGCAGTGGCCGGCCGGCCGGCGGCGAGTCGCCGGTCGAAGGTCGGGGCCACGGGACGGCACGGAGCCGCCGTTCGGTGGTCTGTCCCGCGGCCGCCGCGCGCAGAGCCACCGTGGCAGATGCGCTTGGGCGGTGGATTGTATAAATATAGACACGAGCGGCGCGGCGCCTGACGGTGCGATGGACACGGTGCAGAAAGAGAGGGGGCAGGTGCCATTGCGCGCTTGGCTCCTCGTTGGCGGGTACAAGTGCCCGCGCGTCGACGGGTGGCGCCGCCGCCCCACGCGTCGACGCATTCGTCTTCCCGGGCCGGGCGGCGGCCGAGCGGTGATGGCGCATGGGGAGTTGGGGTTGGATTTGGAAAATAAGTAACGGGCACGTTGGCCTTCCGATGCGCGCCTGCGAAGGGCCGAGAGCGACTAAAATTTTGCTGCCACGGCGTTCCTTTCTCGGGGAGTAAATAAATATCAAATTGCAGAGTCTGTTTAAGTGGATTAAAATTAAAGTTTAATCACACTTAAAATTTAAACGTTTAAATTCTAACTGATCAAAATTTATCATGAATTATTTGGATATCTGGACTAAACTTTAGTTGTTGCGTTGAAAAAGTTGTTTATAATCTAGACCAAGCGAATGTTGCAAGAAGATAACGTTCAGGGATGGTACTTTGATCATATTTTGTCATTTGCTACTACAAATTAGCTCTCGTTAGCTTAATTTTGAAGGTCAAAGGAGATTAATTTTAGTCCATATTTAGCTTCTTTTTCAATCATCTGATGCTAATATTTAGTTGATTAAAAATTAGTTCTTATCCAAATACACCCTTATTCATGAGGTTAGTTGAAACAAAACTGAAACACTGAGATAGTAAAGTAATTTTTTTAATAAAAGAAACATGCTACTAAAGAAAGAGTGATCTTATATAGTTATAGAACCACCAACAGAGATTCAAGCACTAGAGGTAATGCTCGTTGTCTCAAATGAGTAAAACCCTATCTAGGATAAAGTTGGAATATTGAGACATGATAATGTAGAGCTTACTATGCACATGATTTGCATGTCTCAAGTTGGTAGGTAAAGGCATTTCAAGAAAAAAGAGAGAAATGTTACGGTTCTATTTCGCGGTGCTCTCAAGATTAGGGAAATAAAAGAATTACAACAAAAGGACACGCGGCCGTAGGGTGGCTGGTTCCTCGCCTCGACCGTCTGCACATCGGACGGCTCAGTCACACGCTCCTCCGGCCGGCACAGCCCGCTACTACCTGTGCAGCCTTCCGGTACGTGCTTCGCGAATCTCCACCCCTTCTTTTCATTGTTTGGTTTGTCGCTTCAGTCACGTCACGGCTCACTATAAATCCTTCGTGTTCCTCACTTTCTGCCCGTCAAGAACCAAGGATTGCAAGTGTGGTTTTGGATGGGATAAACCATCCAAAATCGCAACCCTACCCACTATATCCGGAACACAACACAATGGATCAACCTCATGTAAAAAAACATCGAAGTGATGACTGCTGGTGGATCGACACACACATAAAAAAGAAAACAATCTGTTTATGGAGACGCTTGGGAACAATGGTCCCCTACTCACTACTGTACTCCTCTGCGTAACTTTCTTTTGGTACGTGCGGAGTAGGTATTTGTGGGCCCGCTGTGGGAAGCTAGTGTGCGGGCCAGGGAAATGGGCTCCCAGGGTCAGTCGGGTCCACCCACGGCCCACCCCCCTCAAACGCCTGACGTGGCCCAGCATGCATCCACGCGAATATGCCGCTGCGACTGCGATTCACGCGCGTGCGGCACACGGGCGGGCAGGCACGCACGGTAGACGGCGGCGGGCCCCGCCTGGTCCGGAGCCGGACGGACAGGTACGTACGGCGGTCGCGGGGCCGTGGTGGGCCACGCCTTTGTCGGGCTGCCCACGTCGTGTCGCGCCGCGCTCGCCCCGTTCCGGCGCTGGCGGCCCAGCCCAACCCCTCCTCTCGGCTCTCTCTCTGCTCCGGCTCGCTCTCCCCCGAGCGACGGCGAGAAGCGATTGGCGGAGGGCCCGGGTTCCCGCGGGAGCGACGGCGAGAGGCCGAGGCGCGGGCGCGTGGAGCTGCGGCGGATCGAGGACCGGGTGAGCCGGCAGGTGCGCTTCTCCAAGCGCCGCGCGGGGCTCTTCAAGAAGGCCTTCGAGCTCTCGCTGCTCTGCGACGCCGAGGTCGCGCTCCTCGTCTTCTCCCCCGCCGGCAAGCTCTACGAATACGCCTCAGCCAGGTTCGTTCCATGGTCACCAGCTTCCGCCACTCTCCCTTCCTCCAATTCGAATCACTACTTCTTGCTTGCTTATGTTAGGTCGAAATCCGGGATCGCTAGCAGTGGGATCAGTCGACTCTTATCTAGTTCTCGGATGAACTTTGGTGTGCCTATGCGTGTGCGTGTGCTCGATTAGATCGAGAGAGAAAGAGACGCTAGTATACCTTGATCTGATGATGACGCCATCACGGGTTCGTTGGTGGAGTCTGCACTAGGCAGCGTCGCGCAGTGCTGGGTCGGTGCGGATCCGCGCTAAGCGGCTATGGCCGGTGCTGTGCAGTACCGGTGGTGCTTCCCACCGCCCCTCTAGATCAGTCTAGGGTTAGCGTGTTGGTGGGGATTAGGGGCACGGTGAATCTCGACGTGCGTGTCCCCAAAAGGTGTTAGCTTGGGCGCCCCCGATCAGGGCGCGGATCAAGGGATTAAGGCCTTTGAGCCTTAGGGGTAGAGATCAATCCAACAATCTCCCCCTTGATCTCATATTATCCTTTTCTTTTACTTTTCTATTTTTCTTATCTCATCACAGATTTATGTACAGGGCATATCTCATCGTCACGAGCAACTGCCGATAGAACAATAGCCACAATACACGCCTCTGTTCAGAAATAGATTCTATAATTCTTTTGGGCCTCTATTATCCAGAGATCATAGGTTGTACCTCATTCCCATGCCGGCTACGTGTTCCATGAACACGCTGGGTGGTAGGCCTTTAGTTAGCGGATCCGCAAACATATCTTTTGTTCTTATATGCTCGAGACTTATGGTGTGATCCTGGATTCTGTCTTTTATTGAATAAAATCTTATCTATATCGACTTGGTAGCCGTGCTCTTCTTATTGTTATGAGCATAAAACACTGCTGGCTGGTTATCGCAGTACATCTTTAGTGGTCTTTCTATACTGTCCACCATCATCCCCTCTGACCGGCCTCTCAGGCTCTACTGGAACCGGTGCAGAAAGAACCCAGTCTAGCTCAGCTATGGTAAAGAAGAGATCCAACTTCTTATACCATTCATTGTACTTGTCTCTTCTCAAAATTGGAATATCCTTGATGGAAACCATCATAGAAAAACCAGCTGAAATAGGTTAGCTCAAATGAGAATATTATAACAATAATGATAAAAGCATGAAAATTATAATATCGTTATTATCAACTTTGGTCAGAAAATAACAACATTATAATTTAATCTGAAAAAAATAATATGTGAAATCATAATACTGTTATTATCAACTTTGGTCAGAAAATAACAACATTACAATTTTTAATCAAAAAATAATCTGTGACTCGAAATTTAAATTATCCCTTTGGTCCAAATTTAAATTCAAGTCGAAATAATCATCTGTGCAGCGGAAATATGAATAAAATAATTCTATTTTGAAGCAAGATCTGTGAAAATCTGTATTTCTATTCTCTAAACATTTATCCCTTTGGTTCAAAATGAAAAGAGATCAAATTCTGTGCAAAATCATTCAAATTTGCTTCAAAAACAGAATAAAAGATCAAATTTTACTGTTCATCTGCGAAACGGGCCGAAAATCTCAGCACTGTGCAGCCCAACACTGTGCAGCCCGTTACTATGCAACCCGAAAACCGCCTCCGCGGTCCGGCCCACTCGTGAAAACGGCCCGTTACTGTGCAGCCACGGCTTAACAGGCCGCAACCTGGGCCTGGGCCGCGATTTCGGCCCACGCCCGCGCGCGCGCGCCGGCCGGCCGCCCGCGTCGATCTCAGCCGTTCATCCCGATCCGACGGTTGAGCGCGCGTTTCGGGCAGTATAAAAACCCCGCGGCCGGTGTCGCCGTTGGAAACCCTAGATCATTTCCACTCTCGCTCGCTCTCTCTTCCTCGCTCTCTCCCTCGCCTCTGACCGTCGCCGCCGTCGCCGGCTTGAGCTCCGGCGCGGCGCACGGCCTGGCCCCCGGCCATCTGCCGGCGAGCCTGACTTAGCTCTATCTTTTCCTCTCCCTCTCCTTCTCTCTGTTGACTTTCCCTCGCCCTCTCCCTCTCCCTTTTCTCTCTGTTCCGGTCATAGGCCGCGCCGCCGCGTTCGTCCTCGTCGGCGGCGGCCGTGCCATGGCCAGATCTGCTTCCAGTACCCCTTACTCTTTATTTTCTCTCGATTTCGGCTTGGTGTGCGTCCACACGAAGCGGATCTGTGCCCTATGGGCCTCCTCGCCGGAGTCGTGTGCGTCTCGCGCGCGGCTCCGTCGAGGGGATCTCTGGGGTACGGGAAAGAAGGGAAAACGGCGGAGACAAGAGAAGGAGAAGAGAAGAAAGCAAGAAGGACCAGAGGAGGAAGAAGGGCCAGGTAAGTTGGGACCGGGTAGATCTAGGGTTAGGGTTAGGGTTTCGAGCCTCTTTTCTTGGTTTTTTCTTCGAATTTCTTTCTGATTTTTTTCTATTTGCTCGAACTCTTAACCCTTTTCTATCTCTTCCGAGTTAAACCACTAATCTAGGTGGCTCTGATACCATTGTTAGGTCGAAATCCGGGATCGCTAGTAGTAGGATCAACTCGGGTTTGACTCTTGATCTAGTTCTGGGATGAACTCTGGTGTGCGTGTGCTAGATTAGATCGAGAGAGAAAGAGACGCTAGTATACCTTGATCCGATGATGACATCATCACGGGTTCGTTGGTGGAGTCTGCACTAGGCAGCGTCGCGCAGTGCCGGGTCGGTGCGGATCCGCGCTAGGCGGCGACGGCCGGTGCTGTGCAGTGCTGGTGGTGCTTCCCGCCGCCGCAGCGCCGCCCCTCTAGATCGGTCTAGGGTTAGCGTGTTGGTGGGGATTAGGGGCACGGTGAATCTCGACGTGCGTGCCCCCCGGCCCCCACCTTCTATTTATTGTGGCGCTGGCAACGGGGGCCCACCAACAGGTGTTGGGTTGGGCGCCCCCGATCAGGGCGCGGATCAAGGGATTAAGGCCTTTGGACCTTAGGGGTAGAGATCAATCCAACAGCTTCTTCGTCCAATTACAATTAGTAGACTTGGCAGCCGACATTACTGCTCCGTTCGGCGGCGGGTGGTGGATATAGCTCGACAACCACCGAAAAGGGATAGTATTTCTCATACTTGAAAACCAAAGGAGATGGGAAGGTGCATTCCACGTGAAATTTCGTAAATCTAATTCATAAAAAAAAACTTGCCTCCAACAATCGAACTACCTGCGATGCGTCCGGATGCTCCAGAATCGAACACATATACTGTTTTTTGAAGAGTTCATTTTACAATGAGCTAACGTCTTGCTGCCATTTTTTTCCTCCTTTACAGCATAGAAGATACGTACGACCGCTATCAGCAATTCGCCGGAGCAGCAGGAGACGCGAACGGAGATCGAAATGGAAACGATCGAATTTCCAGTGTGTAAATTGCAGCCTGTAGCTGATGCCCAGCTCTTGATCATACTTCAGAAACCATCAGTCTTTGCATAATGCGACACTCGCCGTTGACAGCACCAAACAAAATGTTCTACATGTAGTTTGCTTAGCGTTCTGTTTGTACAGTCTATGCAAAATGCGAGAAAGATAAATATAACGTTAAGCTTTTGATATATGTAGATAACTAGGGTGTTTTGGTGCAGAACAAGGATGAAGCTTCTTCAGATTTGCAGTCGACGCTTAGAGAGATTGTAGCCTGGTACAAGTACAACACTCGGTTTCATGATTTCTACCTGCTTACTTTTTTGGTCAATTATAAATGATTATAATTGCATCATGCCCGCAGGTATCTCCAGAGCAATGCTGATGAATCAGATGCCAATGAGCTAGACAAGTTGGAAAATCTTTTCAGAAATGCTTTGAGGGATACGAGATCCAAGAAGGTACAAGACTAAAACTAACGGTTTCTAGCTGCCATGTTTGTGCCTTATCTTTGTGGTGCTTCGAGGTACCTAGTTAAGCATCTAACATATTTCACATTGTTGGTAATTAAAATGTTTGTACCTAGTTAAGCATCTAACATATATAGCTGCCATGTTTGCGCCTTATTTTGGTTAATGATAATCCGATAATAAGAGAGCACACTGATCGAGCCCCATTCCTTTGGATGTGGCTAATTGTTGATTGTTTTCTTCGAGTACAGCCTAGGTTCTGCACCTTGTGCATATGAATGCGAGTCTGCATGGAAATAGCACTGGGATGGGCAGCTAAACTGTTACTCTGTTAGACATGCACATGCTGCTACTGGACAACTGTGTGAGCATCAAAACCCTTCTGAGAGCTCTGTTGGGAACAAGTGGCCTGGGTGTAGGATCTAGGAATTATCCTGTGATAACAAGATGGGCTAGTAGTATCTTCTGTCTTTTTTTTTATTAACTGGCAGTAGTGATACTTTTTCTATGAATGTAACCACAAATGGATGGCTGCCTTGCTGATTAGCACTGCTAATCAGCTATCCACAAGGTAGGGTTGTAAGAACTGGCACTTATTAGTACTATACGATTGTGATCTTGTTTGTGCAGCCTGTAGCCTGAAATGATCGGTCAACTAAAAAAACAGGATATCAGTGCGTGCTCGTTGCTCTCAGCAACTGCAAAACGCGATAATTATAAGCCCCCCCTGATATTGCTTATTTCTGCTTATTTTGTTGTGGTGATCAGATCCAGCTTCTGGCGAAACAAAACAGTGGAGAGGGAACAAGCGGTCAGAGCTACAATGTAGCTGTAAAGCAGGAGCAAGGAACAGCGTGAGCATGGAATTGAACAGTGTGCAGCTCGCGAATCAAACAGAACATTTTGGTTCTTTTCTTTGAGTTGGTTCCCCCTACTGATTTGATGCCTGTACTGTACAGATTTGATGATTGTGGGGTTGTGATACTCTATGGTGTTCAGCTAGATTGGATATGCCAACTTGCTGGCGTGCTGTAGCCGATTAGGTTGAATAATACTGTAGCCGATTAATGTTTTTTACAGATCTATGCAGTGGCCAGTTAATGATTTCATTAAGGAGTTTCATTAAGGATTTCATTAAGGATTCATTAATGATTTCATTGGAAAAGGTACGTTGATAGAGCAAAACGATGTTTTGCATGTGCCAGTTAACAGTTATGGAGGTTTTGTACTGGTAAAGAAAAGAAGTTTTGCATGTGCCAGTTAACAGTTATGGAGGTTTACTCCCTCCATACTGGTAAAGAAAAGAAAGTCGTTTAGGATAATATTAGCATACCAAGGAGTGATTAATTAGTGTACAATTTTCCCTATTTATCCTACAGTGGCGGATATATTCCCAACAGCAATGACTCACGGGCTAGCGCATGGAGGTAGAGGCGAGGCTTTGAGGTCCGGGTTGGATTCATCCATCCCCAGGTTGGATTTGCGCGGCGCGGCGTGGGGAACCGAGGCGACACGTTAATGACGGGCGCGGTTAAGACGGGGCGTCGGGGCAAACAAGTCCAAAAGGAGCAGTTGGGAGCCAAAGCGACTTGTTTTGTGCAAACTAAGTACTTGTCCAGAACGACATCAATTTCAGATACGGATGGAGTACTTACGGCACGGTTCTCGAGGTCCCGTTTGGCATAGTTATTTCTTCCCTATTTCACGCAAATCGAGATATTGTAATGTAAAATCCTTTTATAAACCGTGTTAAAATAAACTAGAAGTCAGACTTAACTATTTTTTTCATCGGCTTTGGCATCACTAGTAGAATTTTTTAGCATAAGCTATACCAAACAAGACCAATGCATATTTGCATGCTCTCAGCAATCGGAGACAAATACTTTTGCATGAGATTAATAGCTACCATCCATTAAAAAATAATCTTTTATTTTTTTTTCGATAAATTAGACTTCTTAATTTTGACCAAATTACTAGAAAAAATATATTAATATCTGTACTGTCAAATACATATGCCAACAATACATATCTTTTGATGGATTTAACAAAACTGATTTGATATTGTAGATATTCAGAAGTTTGACATGCATGAAGCAAAACTAAAACGATCTAGGAAGGAAAAAAAATGCAGATATGAATCACCCATGGCGTGCCCCCTCGCCGCGCGCGCGACGTGCGACAGCGCCCAGTGCAACCATTAAATGCCGGCTGCCGGGCGCACGTCGCGCCTGCCCGGCCGGCCGCCACGTCTGCTCGGCCTGGAATCTACGACGAGGCGTCGTCGTTTCGCTTCACCAGCTAGTTCTCTGTTGTTGCCAAGGACAAGGAGCAGTACACACTCGTCAGCAGATTACAGGGGCCATTGAGACGGGACAAGTGCCATTGGCATTGCTCCAGGGAATTTCAGGGGGAGGGAGGTGGGTCTGGGCCCTGTGGGGTACCAGCGCCGAAACGCCGCGCTCTCTGACCGCCGGGCCCCTCTCCGCCTCGCTCCTCACGGCCCCACTCCAGGTTTTTTCTCGTCTCTCCAGTCCACCCCGGCGATTGGCTGAGGCAGGCTCGGCCGGAATTCCGACGGAGGCGGCAGGGTCCATCCATGGCGCCGCGCGGCCGCGTGCAGCTGCGGCGGATCCAGGACCGGGTGAGCCGGCAGGTGCGCTTCTCTAAGCGCCGCACGGGGCTCTTCAAGAAGGCCTTCGAGCTCTCGCTGCTCTGCGACGCCGAGGTCGCGCTCATCGTCTTCTCCCCCGCCGGCAAGCTCTACGAGTACTCATCCGCCAGGTTCGTCCCCGCAGCTCCCGCCTCCCTTCCCTCCCCTCTGAATTGCTTGCTTCCTCGTCCACCCCCAGATCAATCGGGATCGAGACGTACGTACGTACCTCTGTTCGGCGGCGGTTGCATTGGTAGGTAGATCGTAGACGACCACGCACGCCGGCGAGCCTCCCGGCCCCGTGCACGCCATGTGAGCTCGAGCTGTGCCGCCCTGCATGGCCGCCTCTTCCTGATCTCGTCCTGCTCCGGCGTACGGCGGGGGTGTGCACTGCCCACCCGTCGCTTCCTCTTGCTTCCGCATAGCGAGGAGCAGCAGGTAGCTCAGTTTCCTTGTTCCAGCGCACGTGGTTCGCGCGCGGATGGGAGGGAAGGGTCTCGAGACAATTTTATCCTTTTCTTTGCTGATTAGTCATCGAGATTCGTACTAACCACCTTGTTTAAATTTGATATACTTGAGCTTTTCCCTGTTCACCCACAACTGCTAATCTCGTCCGTAGAGAAATCGAAAGCAGTCGGTTAAGCCGTCGGTGACTTGGTGTAGCTTTCCATAATTGTCACAGCTCTATTCTAAGCAAACCATTATCTTTTCATATGGTTGGTCTAGTAAGTACTTCCTCTTTACTAAAATAAGTGTTCATTTAGTATTTAAAATTCATCTCACAAAGAGTGTTCTTCTAGCTTGTATCAGGAGCGCAGGCAGATCCTTTTATCGGGTCAGCTGACCGTAACGATTTTTTGCAAATCTAGTGAGAAACTACTGTTCTGCATTATTCTAAAATGGTAACAACCCCAGCTCTAATGGTGATGATCTGAGAGGTGGCTTCACCGTGGCTTGTATTAAGATCCATCTAATTAAAATAATATTAAAAATCAAAAAAAGTTATATAGAGAAGCGACTAGAGTCTATCAAATGCTTAGTAATTTTTCCGGTTCTAATGTGTATGTATTTCTTAAGAATCTAGAGGACCAAATAAATAACCGATTTTTAAATCACAACTACTATAAGTAATTAGGGACAATAGGATCATTTCTCACAATCGGTAATATGTCTGAAATTCTCTAAAAAAACTACAAATAAATAGTATTTTTGTGAGGGGGGGAGTATTTCTGAAGACAATTTGAAGTCTTATGTAGGAGGGTACAAAGGCGCCACATTAGCTGTCCCTCAGCACTACTATGTGTGGTATTTTTTATGTCGTGGATGAGGATTAATCAACGGAGAAAAAATATCTTTCGAGTATAGTATAGCATGCTAATGAAGTTAAAAGTCTATTTGGCTGCTTTTGTTGAGAGGGTTTCTCCCCAAATGGCTCCACGATGAATAAAAAACCCGACTTCGTCCAACTTTGGATTCATTTTTTCTTTGGTTTGTGAAATAGATTCATGCTAGCATTGGTTTGCGCAAGCAGATGAAGACAAGTTGATATCGATTGGCGCAACGTAGGTGAAGACGAGTTGATATCAGTTTACACAAGATAGGTGAAGATTAGCCGTTACAAACCCTTCTGAAAGGACCCTAGTAAACAATAAGTTATTACAAGAAGTTGGCTTCATCCAACTTCTAATTTATTTTTACCTTAGTTTGCGACATGGCTTCATGCTTGCATTGGTTTGCGCAAAATAAGTGAAGACGAGTCGGATTGGCGAAATAGCTAGGTGAAGACGAGCTGATATTGGTTTGCGCAAGGTAGGTGAAGTCGAGCCGGTACAAACCCTCCCAAAAGGACCCTATCAACCAATAAGTTGGAGAGTTGTCTTTTAAGCTATCTCTAGAATATATAAAATCTGTTACTGACAACAACCATCTCAATGAGTATGTGTATGTGTCTTTATGAAGGAAGCTAGATAGGAAAGTTATTGACTAATCAAGCTGGCGTCATTTATCAAGGACATTCAATCCCCATAATATTGGCAAAAATTGTTTCTTTGAGAAGAATAGCAAAAATTATTTTTTGAGAAGATTGGCAAAAATTGTTAGGAGGAACCATTCTTCCATAGACCATAGTAGTAGTTGCTAGTAATTTAAAAATTTTAACGGTTGAGACACTGATTAAGAATTTTTCTTTTGGACGCAATTTAGTTTCATATACCATACATACCAAATTGTTCACATCCAAAAAGAAAAATATAGTGTTCCCTAGCCAATTCCCACTACAATAATATATGCAAAGGCCAAAGAATAATGGTATCTCCTAATTATAAATTTTCCATGTTAGAATATAAAGTTCAATTTAATACAAATTATAGGGTTTTTTTTGCTTTACCAAGGGCTCGTACATTGATTGTCATATCCAAAAACTCTATAATTCATTAGATCCATATTAGCTCGTCATTGACTGAAAAGATAACATCTCTATAAAAATCAAAAGAGCTTGTAACTCTAGTTTTTGTTTGATTAATTGCTAGTTGTAGACCCTCGACCACACCATCATCTTAATTCGCTTCACATTATCCTCGCATATATATAGGACCATCTTAGTGTGGCTTCAACATTAGCTTAGTACATTGCCACACTTACCATTTTCAAATAGAAAGAGTTATATATTACAAAACTAATTTTCATCATGAACCTAGTACGACAAACCATATGCTGCAAACTTATGTGTTTTTTATAGCTATTGATGGTTAAATAGTTCGACTTAGAACAATCCAAAAAAATATCTTTATGATCAAAGGGACTAGCAAATACCAATTCCTTTACCCTAACCCCATTGACAACCTTTGGCGCCTAACATCTACCCTATCCTTGAAATAGAGAGGGTTTCACATTCCTAGTCATTAAGATGGACTAGGATCGTGCCCGTGCGTTGCCACGAGCAATAAAAACACAACTAATATAATATATAAATATTAAGAACACGTGCTATATACGAATACATTGTTCGTAGGCAGCAGATAATCTCGATACCAAAATTGTTTCACATACGCAGCATTAGGGTTTCTTTGTGATCGACCCTGAATCCGGATGCCTCTTGCTCTCAGCATAGGGCCCAACATTTTCTAGGCATGCGTCTATATATATATATATATATATATATATATTAGCATCTCCGTATTTCAAAAAACATGCAGAGCACAATGAATAAACTGATAAACTGAAAGGAAAGCAGAATTCATGAACACGCATGAAGGAGCGGTCCCAGCAGTACCAAAACTATCGCACTCTCAGGTGCAAGCTAAAATACAAATTCGCTATCACTCAATTCGGTTACCATTCTTGTATGTAAAAGTGTCTTGTACAGAAAAGTAATTGATTCAAAAAGTAACAACCGGAGATTGAAAAGTGTCCGGAGATCAAACATGCATCTGCACCCTTTTCTAGGATCAAACAGTAACAGCCAACCATCTCCACTATTTGATAGCATTCTCGGAACAACCATCTCATGACCATGATGTTAGACTGAGATAATCTTGCGCGAAATAGCAACCTGAAATGGAAAGTTGTTCTTCAGTTATAAAATATTTATCAGAGCGAATACACACAGCATTAAGTGGATATATTTACATAAACTCAATGGCTGTATCACTGCACGAGATAAATTTTACAACAAAATAAATGAGACACTACAGTCTGGTGCGTGTGAGACACATCTAAAGCGGATGGTTTCAATTATTTACTTTTGTTAGCACAAAACACATGATAAAAAGTTGGCATACCACAAATAATTAAATAGCGGCCCTCGCTCACGTCGAGGAAGGTTATTGATTCCTCTCAGCTAATCATGCTTAGCTCTAATTATGTCCACATCGATGCTAGTGTAGAGTATCTGATAGCAGGTAGGAGGGGAAGTTGCAAATGCATGAACACAGTGAAATCCCCAAATCCCCAGATGCAAAAATTAAGCAAGCCATATTCAAATCTGGAGACAATACAGAGACATGCACTTGGTGCTCGGGAACTTCCCCCAAGCAGCCTAGCCGTCCGTCGCGTGCACGAGAAAGGGAACGGCTGGCCGGGAGAATCGAAGAAGGCGCAGCTAGAGCCGATGCCGCCAAGACATCACGCCCGCTAGCCGCCGTGGCACCAGCCATCGCTGAGCCCCGCCGGCCGCGTGGCGTGTCTTCCCTTCGCGTCGCCCGTGTCCGGCCGCGCAGCACGTATTCCCTCCGCGGTGCCGCCCGTGCCCGGCCGCGCGGCATGTTTTTCCTCCGCGGCGGCGCAAACTGGCACGCCGCACTCGCCCAGTTCCCGTCGTACTCCACCAGCCGCCGTCCGCCTAGCGGTTCGAAACGAGCGACGGAAGAAGACCCTAGACCGACGTCGCAAACTCCCATGCATTTCACCTAGCAGGGTTCGTGTACCTGCAGCGATGCGTTGGAGCCACCATCGACCCAGCCGCGGGAAGAAGACGCAAGACCGACGCCGCACCCCTCGGCTCTATCGGCTGGAAGAAGAGACAGCCCCGACAAACTCACGAACCTGGCGGCGTTTGGTGGATAGGAAGTACGCGCTGGATCATATACCGAGGAGCATGGTTCTCGGAGAGGTTTATTTCAAAATTGACGGAGAAGATTACGGGGATGTGGGGACGTGTGGAGTCTACAGCTCACAGCGCTCTGCATCGATCGTACGGCAAGGGTCAGGCAGGACGAAGGGAAGGGGGATTGCCAGGACGACCCCGTGGGCAGGCCGGTCAGCAAGCCAACAGATCAAACGGCCCTCGCTGGCGTAGCGGAATGTTAATAAAGATCAGCCGGCACTAAAATCGTTTGCGGCTGGACGACGGGCGGGAGCTGCGGATCGCAGGACGACTTACCGTCTCCATCTCTGACTCTAAACTTTTAGGAGTAGAGATGAGCAAGCCGTGGGCAAGTGCCGGCGTCTCGACGGGTGTCGCGCCCGCCCCACGCGTCGACACGTTAGCGGGCGAGCGCTGACGCCGCCGCCAAGATTCCTTCCTCTTGAGCCCGGCGCGTACGAGGATGCGGTACGCGCTTGCCGTGCCAGGTGGCGCGTGCTCGATGCACTCATGCACCCAGAGAGAGCGTTGCGTTTCTGATCTACAGCGAGCGTGTAGGAGCCCCCCAAAAAAGCAAGTAAAAGAGACGCTCCAAAGCGGTAGGCAAAAACCAGGGTGGGGGAGAAGATGCAGAGTACTCCTGGACTAGTGCTAGTAAAATCAAAACAGCAGGGGCATGCAGCGAGCGGTTTGCACCGGAGTTTTAACGAAAACGAACCAATTTTGCACCGGAGTTTTGACGAAAACGAACCAACACATGGGTTTCTTCCATCGCTTTCAATTCCATAAATTTGGTGATTGGTTTGCTCGTCTCTCTGCACTCCCTCCTCATTCCCTCTGCTCTGCGGGCACGGCAGCACCCTTTTTGCATCGTGCACAAGGCACGTTCCCGTACTGCGCTGAGGTTACCGTGTTTGCAGTGTGTCCCACAGGCCCACATGACGTGCGGCTGTGCAGAGCGCGGAGGGAACTCCTCTGAAAGTGCTGTTGGTCACTGTCAGAGGATCCGTGTCCCGCGCAGTTCCACCGCGAGAGCGAGAACAACAGCGATGGTGCTGCTGCCAAGACCATGGTGTTGCCCGAGGTCCAGCCGTCCAGGGGGCCGTGGACATCCGCGAGGCCGAGCAGAAGAACGCGCCGCGACTCAACGATAAGCTCGAAAGACCTATCGTAAAGTACGGCACGCAGGTATGCGCCCGACGACCGTGCAGATGCCTTGCGATTTCCAGGTTTCACTCGTCGATCTCATGGACAATTCGTTGTTATTTTTTTTGCCGCAGCTGGAAGACTCCAACGCGGCGCAGTGTTGCGCCATGTCGACCCAACACAGCAACGTTGGTGCCGTTTCATTCGTCAGCATCGACATACCTGATGTTCTTCCTGATCTTGCAGCTGGGAACGATCTCCAGGTACTGCGTGACCTTCTCCCCGAGGTTCCGGTGACGAGTCCTGATCCTGAAGGTTCCGGTGACGAGTCCGGCGCCTCCCTGAGGAAGCTCGCGAAGATGCTGCTCGCCGTGTGATTCCTCACGCTGCTCATGGCCGTGGCGACGTTGCTCTACAAGCCACCCGTGGTGTCATCTTCGAGCGGTACAAGCAACCGGCTCCAGCACCGGCTCGACGTGAAACCCTGCCAAAGGGGGTGCTCCACAGCCGGCTCCAACTCCAAAACCCCGGAAAATCCGGTGACTGGAGCAGTCTGGGGGAGGCGGAGCCACAACACGTGGCTCCATCCGGCTCCGCCTCGCCCTTTGCCAGCTTTGCCCCCGGGTGGGGCCCGCCGGGGCGCGGTAGAGGACGTCGGCGCCCGCAGCAGCAAGGACAGGAGGAAGGCGGAGGCGCCTGCGGCGCCCGGCGGCGACGGCGGCGCGAGCAGCGGTGGAGGCACCGACGGTGACAGCGCCCGGGCGAGCCGGGTGTCGCTAGCAGCGGCTGGACGGCGACGAGAGGCACGAGTGGAGGTTAATGGTCGTAGAAGCTCGACGCGTCTGCCGCGGCAGCTCAAGGTGGCAGCGGTGGGAGACAACCGGCGGCGACAGCTCGAGGCGGCGGCGGCGGTGGATGTGTTCGGGAGGACCGGCTGGTGCAGGCGTCGCCGCTCCTGGCCCTGCTGCGAGCACGCCGAGCGGGTTCCCCACCTCAGCCGCGGCCGTACGACGGCCACCTCCTGCGTGAACACCAGCGAGCGCGAAAGTGCAAGAAGCTAGCAGCGGCAGCGAAGAAGAGATGCAACAACGGCAGAGTAGCATGTGACTGAGAGGCAGGGAGAAGAGATAAAGAAGTAGAATGGATAAGGAAGAAAAATAAGTGCAGAAAAAAAATAAAAAGAGACATTATTGATAACTATAGCTCATTTGTATTTCATATGCGATTAGATTATAAACTTACTCTACACATAATAAATATAGTGAAGGATAATTTAGATATTTTACGACCTCAATCCAATATATGAAGCTGTTTTGCCAAATAATTTTCCAAAACGATTTCTTCTTCACAAGATAAGCCGCTCCGTCAAAAAAATCGGAGCTGGAACGCTTCTTGAAGGAGCGGGAGCCGTGCCAAAAGGACCCTACCTCACGCTCGCCGCCATTTCCGCCGCCGGGTTGGCCGAGGTTTCCATCGCCTTCTGCCTGTCAAGCTGCAGGTTTGGCAGGGCCATTGTCTGCGCGTAAGTGGCTCCTTTCGCCCTCATCGCAGCTCTCGGCGGCTTCTCCGTCCTCATGAAGGCTTGATGTCCGGAGAAGATGGCGACCTGGGCGACGGGCTCAGCTGATGTTGCCACCATCGTACATAGGTTCGATTTATATTTATTCAGACATCATTTATTTCTTGAGGGGCAAATTCGCATGCCCCCGGTTGTGTTTAGGCGAATTCCCATGTTTGGCTGGTTATTTGTTTTGAATTTACAATGTATGTTCTGGAGTACCCATTTCATAGTGCAGATAACGGCGTTTTTGTTTAATTTGTTTTACAGTCGACCGGAACTTGTTCCCCGTTATAAGGCTGATCGCATTGGGTACGGGATAGCAAACGCTATCCCTCCCTCCATTATGGATTTAGAGGAAAAGATGCTGCAGCGGGTCCTCTAAACTGCTACGCTATGGTAGCGGACGACCGCGTGAGCGCTATTCGTAGCGCGCTTGCAGGAGTCCGCTATCCTCTCCACGCGGCGCGGGGCCCGCGCGTTGGCTCCAACCACCGCGCGTTCGCGCCCGGAGAGGGAAGAGGGGAGGGAGCAGAGGACGGGCGGCCGCCGGGGAGGGGCTCCACTGCGCCGAGGCCGCCGCCGCACCACCGCGCCGAGGAGCCGCCGCCGCGAGGAGATGAAGCCTGCGAGGCGGACGGCCACCCGTTGCCGCCGTGCACAGGTCGCCGCAAGGAAGCAAGGGAGGGGCGGCGCCAAATCCGGCGAGAGGAGAGGGAGGGGAGAGAGACGAGGAGGTGGTGGGCGCCGCCGCTTGCCGCCCGCCGGCGCGCAGGCCGCCCCGCCGCGGCTTGCCTCCGCCGCGCCCTGGCCCCGCGCGGATCCGGCCGCCGCCGCCGGGGCCCGAGCTCGAGGCCGCCGGATTCGGCCGCCGCCGCCGCGGCCCGAGCTCGAGGCCGCCGGATCCGGTCGCCGCCGCCGTGGCCCGAGCTCGTGGGGAGGCTGCCGCGGCGTGAGGCGAGGGCAGGAGGGTGGGGTGGCGGCCGCGGTGCGAGGCGAGGGGAGGAGGGCCAGCCGGCCAGGCACGGCGGGGTGACGGCCGCGGCGCGAGGCGAGGGGAGGATGGCGGGGTGGCGGCCGCGACGCCAGCGGGGGAGGGTGGCGCCCTGTGCCGTTCGCGGCGGTGCAGCATGCCCGCGCGCCGGGGAGGGAGGAGCCGAGGAGGGAGGCGCGCCGCGGAGGGAGGCCGCCGGTGAGGGAGGCCCGCCGTGGAGGGAGAAGCGCTGGCGAGCCGGAGCTTCGCCGCGAGGGAGGAGGGGCGGCGTGGCGAGGGAGGGGGAGGGAGGTGAGCCGGCGCGGCGGGAGAGGGAGGAGGGGCGGCGCGAGCTTTGCGGCCGGTGGGGGAGTGGATAAGTGAGGAGGGAGAAGAAAAAAGAAAAAATCTGACGTGTGGGATGAGGTATAAAGTATAAGGGTTGCGGAAAAACTGAGTATAGAGGAGAGAATTTTGACGATCAGAATAAAATAATAGAGGATCACGGATGGGTATAGTCCAAGCCATCCGAGCGATTGTTCAGTGTCCCTCTGCACAAAAATCAGTAGCTGCTGGCGGATAAAACGATGAGAACGAACTTGTAGGCGAGTAGCGCGCCTCTTCCCCTCCTGCCGGAGCACACAGCAGCTGAAGAAGGGGGCAGGAACAGAGTAGCTACAACTACTAGGCAGCACAGCAAAGAGGCAGAGGCAACACAGAGCAACACGGTGTTGACTAGAATCACTACCAAGTACCAACAGAGGAATGAGATTCTACGGGCTGAGAAGAAAAGGAAACGAGATTGTTCTCTTGGGCCATGACTAGTCCATTTGTGTGTATTTGTGGTACGTGGTGGGCCATGACGAGGCTGTACTCCTTTGTATGTTGCATGGGCCACTCTACGCTTAGTAGGCCGCTAGGCCGGGCTGTGCGCAGTGAACCCTGCTATGCACCGTGGCGGAGGCGGGAAAGTAATTCGAGAAAAATGGTTTCTTGGCCCTTCTCAAAGTTGTGTTTAGTTTTATGGTCTATTTTTGGAGTGAATTTGCCTATTTGACTGTTATATAGAGCCATTTGAAGGTAGGGGTAAAATAGTCAATTTACACTACACCGATAAGTGCTCAAATGGACGGAAGGACCATAAAACTAAACACAACTTTGAGAAGGGCCAAGAAAACCAATTTTCTCTTCCAAGTAATTTTCACTGAACTGGACAAAAATAGGCATAACGGATGGGCCGGGGCAGCCTGTCAACATACATACGGGCCGGGCCGCCATTCATGGCCGACGGGTCAGAAACATCCCAGAATTCAGCCCAGTTTTCTTCCCTTTTTGAGGATGGACAGCCCATCTTTCTTGTCCGGCCGGCTTCCCGTCGCCTTCCTAATCCTTCCCTTTCCACCCTGTCGCCGACTCGATCTCTCCTTCCTCCCCCCGACGACTCTTCTTCCTCGCCTCCCTCCAGCTCGTCCCGCCTCACCTAGGGTTTCGACTCCCAGCTCGCCGCCGTCGCCATGGACGACAAGTAAGTATCTCGTCAGCTCCGTCGGTCTCATCCCTCTCCCCCTAGGGTTTCGCCGCCTCACCCTGATTCCCCTCCCCGATCCGCGCCCGCAGCTTCTTCGACGAGGACGGCGAGGCGCTCATGGACCCCGACGCGCGGGACCCGTCCCCCGAGCCGCAGCCCTACGAAGACCTCGACGACGACCTGGGCGACGACTGGGCCCGCGAGCGCTCCCCGACCCCCGCCCACGGCGGCGACGGCGGGGCGGGGTCCTCCAAGCCCCGGAAGCGCCTCCTCAAGAAGGGTGGCGGCGGCGGCGGTGGCGGCATGCCCGGCGACGACGGGCTGGAGGATTTTGGGTTGCAGGACGCGGACGCGGACCACGCGGCGGAGGCGAAGAAGAGGAAGGGCTCGTCGGCGCTGAGGGACCTCGCGATGGGCGGGGCGGGCAAGGAGAGGAAGGAGAAGAAGAGGAGGAGGGAGGACGACGGGAGGGGGAGGGACAGTGGGATGGGCAGGGAGAAGCGGGGGTCAGGAGGAGGGAGGGGCTCTGGCGGTGGGGAGGACCAGGATGATGGAGAAAGGGAGATCCAGGAGCTCTGGGATACCATTGCCGGTGGTGACTCAGAGGTAATTGTGATTACCAGCTGCGTCTCAATTTCATCCAACTATTTTTCTCTTCTAGTTTGTTGAACTACTGTTTGGATGCCCTTTCCGTGCACTTATATCTATGGTCCATGGAATGCACGAGCTATTTTTGATCTATCAATAGACTTTAGAATTGTTGCTTGTGGTGTTTGGCTGAACTTTTCTTGATGGTGAGGTAACCATTGAGTGCATATGGATTATTAAGTGAGATCGTTGTACCTTGCTAGCTGCAACACCACTTCACCAGTTTTTAATTCCTTTTAGTCTACTACTTCCATTGTCTTGGATAGACTAACACCCACAGCTGCCATTTTAATCTGGTGGAGCAGGATGACCAAGAAGGCGTTAGAACTGTAGATGATGATAATTTCATTGATGACACTGGGGTTGATCCAGCTGATCGTTATGGCAGTGATAATGAGCGGCATTCTCCTGGACATTATGCACAGGTATTTGTTCTTTATTGCTCAGGTGCCCCGGAGCTTTTTCTTTTGCACTCTTCTTGAAGACAAATTGTCATACATGTTGAATCAAATGTCCATTGGAATATTGTATCATACCTTTTCTTGTGTTGCATGCCAATTGCTCTAGTGAGTATATTAACTATAGGAATTGGCTGCAAGTCACTATTAACTGAAGTATGGTGTTAGAGATCCACTCCATAGTCTTTCTGGATTTCGTAGAAGCTTTAGGGATTAGTCCTATGATGAAGCTAAAACCATGATCATGTTTGCCCCTTGTTGGGTTGACTAGGTCTGCTGATTTCTGGACCATGCCACCACACTCTCTCATGAGTTGTCCTAATCAATACATGTGCTCTACAGAATACTGATGGTTATCGTTCTGTTATTTTCTCCACTCACTGATAATATGGATTGATTCTTTACTATAGGCTGAGGAGGGCGAGGAGGACGACGAAATTGAGCGACTCTTCAAGGGTAACAAAAAGAAGAAGAAGAATGATCGCCCACGTGCAGATATTGGTCTTATAGTGGAACAATTCATTGCTGAGTTCGAGGTAGCAGCTGAAGAAGATGCAAACTTGAATAGGCAGTCAAAACCAGCCATTAACAAACTTATGAAGCTTCCACTGCTCATAGATGTTCTCTCCAAGTAAGACATCTGGAGCCTTACCTGTATTGCCTGTGTATAGTGCCATTTGTTTATGGCTAAGAATAATATTCTTGTTCATCTCCGCTTCACAGGAAGAATCTTCAGCAGGAATTTCTTGATCATGGAGTTCTCACTCTTCTAAAAAATTGGCTCGAGCCATTGCCAGATGGAAGCATGCCAAACATGAATATTCGATCTGCTGTGCTTAAATTATTAACGGATGTAGGCATCTTTATTTCCTTCTACCTTTTTGCATTGTAGAACATCGTTCTTGCACAAGAACCTACTTGTCTGTGGTTTATGTTTTGATGAATGATGATGGCTCCTAAAAATTTGACTGTTAATGAAAATTTTATGCCTCTTGTAGTTTCCAATTGACTTGGAGCAATATGACAGAAGAGAGCAGCTTAAGAAAAGTGGTCTGGGAAAGGTACACTTATTTTGGCTTGCGTTGTTGCTCTGATGTATTGTTTTTCAGATTATGTGTTATGTCTTTTATGTACTAAATCTGTCCAACGATGCATGTTTAGGTCATTATGTTTTTGTCCAAATCTGATGAAGAGACTACTGCAAATAGGAAATTGGCTAAGGAGTTGGTTGACAAATGGGTAAGTCTGTTCACAGTGGCCATATATGTGTGCTTGTTTACTGTGAAGGGTTCTTTAGTTGGTATTTATTGTTGTAAACAAAATTCAGAGTCGACCGATATTCAACAAGAGCACAAGATTTGAGGATATGAGGAGATATGACGATGAAAGAGCGCCTTACAGGCGGCCACAAATGAAGAAGTAAGGGCATGCAGTTATTGGCCATCTGAAGATTATAGTCTTCTTATCCTGTATATTATTGCTGTATGTTGTATTTTTATTGGTTATCCTTTCCTGTCATGAAGGCCTTCGCCAAGTAGCTCTGGAATGGAATCTAGAGATGATGATCTTGATGCTGACTTCTCACAGTAAGTCTGATATTTCATCATTTTTTTACCTTTCTTTAGGGAATATCCTTTTTTTTCTGGTTTGTCACCATCTCGTAATTGTTGGATCGATCTATTTTATGCTTTGTATTTAGACGCAAGTCTGGGCAAAGTAGTTCAAGGCAGCATGCTTCAAGGCCAGAAGCCTCGCCTTTGGACTTTGTCATTCGTCCACAGTCCAAAATTGATCCTGAGCATATACGGGCTCGTGCTAAGCAGGCTGTCCAAGACCAGCGCAGGCTGAAGGTTTTCCTTCAATCCTTAAAACACCTCAGTTTTGTTTATTAGTTGCTTTAGCGTCCGTCAATCCTTGTTAAATGTTGAAATAGGACCGACCGAGTGACAGTTAATTGTTCTTGCTGAACGTGCAGATGAACAAGAAATTGCAGCAGCTGAAAGCGCCCAAGAAGAAAAACCTTCAGGCGTCAAAGCTCAGTGTGGAAGGCCGTGGGATGATCAAATACCTGTAGGCCATCCACAATGGCATCCGCAGCCAGCAACTCCCCTGCACATGACGATTGTGCCTGCAGGGGATCACTGAGCTAGTATGAAGCACCCTACCACCAGCGGGGGGCCAATAGCTCGGCGCTCAATAAGTGCTTGGATCTTTTATCCAAGTATTTTTCTTGCCTGGTAGGGGGCAGCAGATGGGCCTCAGAAACTCGATGATCAGGGCACTATTCATTGTGGAGGGCTTATACTATGGTGTGCATGAATATAGCATTTTTCAAGGAGAATGGTGCCTTTAAACTGTATAAATGTTTTGTCAAGCTTATAAGTTAACTGGATCCGATCAGCTGTATGTTGAGTTGGGTTGAATTTTTTATTTTTTGTACTTGAAGAAATGTTATGTCTTATGAAATCAAAATATTGTGTAATTACTGGTTAATTGTGCTTAATGGTTACTGCATACCGGTCTGTAACTTGATTTTGATAAGTGGTATTGCTTTCATGAGTTTTGATCTTGCTGTATGCAAGGTAGTGTGCTCTATCACCTGAGTAGCTTCTATCTAGTGAATGGTGTTTGATTAGTTGTGGCAATGTGGATTACTTGAGATTTTGCATTATTTGTGGTAATCCTAGCAGCTTAAGAATATTGAAGCCTTCATGATCAAAGCTTAACCTTTTATGCTGCCAATTGTCGAAATGAAGATGATGATATGATATGTATATCCAAGGATGGACCATATGTCTTGGCAGTCTTTTTCAGACTGTACCAAGCACATTGTGATGCGGACAGGCAGATCTATCTGATCGGGATATTCTCTGTCACGTACGTCAAGGAAACGTAGTTCACGGACAAGTCGTTAGCTGACAGCGACATGGTAGTTTGGCCATCTTTATTTGTGATCCGTAGCGGTAAATGGAGTTGATAGTACGCAGTGATCTCGTAGCAGTCAGTACACGGATAAAGTGACGGCGAATTTTGAGCTTGACGATAGGTCCACATGTACATCCTTCAATTGAATTTTCCAATGAATTATTTAAAATTCGAAGCTACTTATTTAAAATTGTTTATTTTTTGAATTAAACTCAATGCAAGACGATTAGGCTCGATCAGCTCTTGCCATTTCCGCCCGCTGAGAAAATACTAAAAATAGAGGTCATTCTCCTTCTGCGTCCTTTCCTTCCGAGGTTGCCACCGCGTCTCCGTTCTCCTCCCCCCTCCGCACCACACCTCCACCAGGAGGCAACACGCGCCAACGACCCTCCCGAGCCGCAGAATCCCGCCCTGCGCGCTCGCATTCGGCGCGCCGCCACTCAGGATCCAGCCGGCCACGCGCCCGCGCCCCCCGCCGCCGGCCGCGCTATGCCGCGGCGGGGCGAGACGGCGGTGGTCCCCATTGACGCGGCCAGCGGCGAGCGAGGAGGCCAGGAGCGGCCCAAGGGCGAGCGCCACCGGAGCCACGGCCCGGGACACCACGGCCGCCACGGCCCGCACCGGAGCCGCCCGCCGCCGCCGCCGCCGCCCGTGTTTCGCCCGTTCCGGCGGTGGTTCCCGTTCCTCGTGCCGCTCTTCGTCGTCGCCAATGTCGCCCTCTTCGTCCTCACCATGTACGTCAACGACTGCCCCGCGCACGCCCGGGCCGCCGGCGACGCGATAGGGGGATCCGTCGGCGAGAGCGCCACCGCGCAGGGCTGCTGGCTCGCGCCGGAGCTCGGCAGGTTCGCGTTCCAGTCGTTCAAGGAGAACCCCCTCGTCGGCCCCTCATCTGCAACGTAATGCACTATTCAAATCTGTCCAAATTTTGCATCTTGAAAACTGTATGTTCGGTTTAGTCTATTGCTTTAGATGTATGCAGTGTGACAAATTATGACGATTTTATGAAATGTGCTTCCTTTATGGCCTACCGTTTCGAAATGTGCATGTATTTTCTGAAATTGCTTATGTCGAAGTCTTCTCAGGCAGGAATTTCTGTCACTTTTCCTTTTATCTTCCAGCGAGAATCCTTCTTTGTTCTTTTTTAATAAATAATCCTCATAGTTTATTTGTAAATTTTGAATTAAATGAGGTTGGAGGTTTTGAATGTGATGCTTCTGACACACTTGTTGGTCTAAACGATTCCTGATGCAATGTTCTAAACAAGAGAGAGAAGATAATATTTTCGTAGGGTTAAATTACTAAAGTTGGTCTAAGTGGATGATCTTATTAGTCAGCTACTTGTTTCTATATTGTTCTTATTAACAAAAGAATTTTTCTGTGTTTCACTTTTATCTGGTTATGTTTGAATTACTAGCTATTGGAAGCATGGTATATGGTAGAGATCCTGACAATACCTTTAATGTACCATGGATTGAATAATCTTCTTCCTAAAATAAACTAATTTCTTATATCCAAATCTTAGACCAGTGAGGAAGCAGTCGCAGTGATACAATAACATTGTGCACTGTTCTATAATTTTGTTAAACAGTATTGTTTGATAATGTATTTAGGATCACTTTTCGCTATTGATATTTTTGTTAAGCCCCCATGTGGCAGTCTGCAGTCTTGTTGATATTTTTCTCCCGCTTATTGATATAATCTTGATAGCTTGGAGGTTCAACTAACATATGTTTCAATTCCCCAGGCTGTTGAAAATGGGGTCACTGGAAACCAGTAAAGTTACTAAAGATCACGAAGGCTGGCGCCTCATTACATGCATTTGGTTGCATGCTGGAGTTATCCACATACTTGCTAATATGTTGAGTCTCGTATTGATCGGAATCAGGCTCGAGAAGGAATTTGGCTTCAGTAAGTGCCATTTTCCTTTTTGAGGAAAACAGATTCTTAATACCTATACGCTACATTTTTATTACCTGTAGTTCATTTTGATCTCTGTACATTGCACCTCTATTATCTGGAGTCAGATGGTTCCTTCAAGGCCTGATGATCATATAACTTGACCATTGCTGAATGATTGTCTGTTGCAGTGAGGATTGGTACACTGTATGTGATCTCTGGTGTTGGTGGCAGCTTGCTGTCATCTTTATTTATGGTGTCAAATATATCTGTTGGTGCTTCAGGTGCACTATTTGGACTATTGGGCTCCATGCTGTCAGAGCTCATAACAAATTGGACGATATATGAGAACAAGGTTGATTCTAAATGTATGCAATCTCTTCACAAATTATTCCATATTCTGTGTTTCTAATTATGTTCTTGTTTTCAAAAATTCAGATCGCAGCACTCATGACTCTAGTTATGATCATTGTCATCAACTTAGCTGCTGGGATCCTTCCACATGTTGACAACTTCGCTCACCTCGGAGGATTTACATCAGGGTTCTTTCTTGGTTTTGTGTTGCTAATGCGACCACAGTTTGGATATATTAACCAAAAGAACTCTCCTCTTGGATATCCCATGGGTGTAACTAAACGGAAGTTCAAGATATATCAAATCATACTTTTTGTTATTGCGCTGGTGATATTAATTTCTGGGTAAGTATCGTACGGATCAGAAGAATGATAATGATCTAATCAGCCTTTGCACTTCAACTGTTTTAACCTTATTGTTGGCAGGTTCACTGTTGGCTTGGTGTTGCTTTTTCAAGGGTTCAATCCTAGTGAACACTGTTCTTGGTGCCATTATTTGAGCTGTGTGCCTACTTCAAAGTGGAGCTGCAAAGCACCAAATAACTATTGCATGGTAAGCCCTTTTCTGTACATACGGATCTTATGTGGCAATCACCGGTTCTGATACTTTTTAACTTGTTAGTTGAGGCAACTTGTGTTTAAGAGAAAACCTTAATATATATTAACACAGGATAAGCACAAATGCCAAGTCTTCAGTTTTTTTTTTTTACTTTATGTAAATCTCTTAGATAAAATCATCAGAACTTCAACCACAAGCTGTAACAGCATATTATGATAGTGAAAATATTGCCTTGATTGGTTTTCAACTAATATGGTGTTAGCAGTTTTGCTCTGCCTTTCCTGTAAGCGTAATGAGAACTTTCTTAGGGAGATCATTTACTTTCAATATGATGGGCATGTTTTCATTGTAGCCATTAAGTGCTTAAATTCATGTTTCATTTTTTATTTATAGCCTCGCTGTAAGTTTACTAATATAAGCTTTTTTCTGTAGTCTTCACAGCTTGGAAATCAATTAAATCTGACATGCCAAAGCACTGGAAAGGCCGCAACATATGTTCTCAGCAATCCAAACAACACGGAAGCAATTAAAAATCTTTGTGTTGGCCTTTGCAGTTAATGGTGAATGTATGTACTTTCTAACAAGGAATTGATGCCAGCATATCTATGGAAAAGATAAATAGAAGCAATTAAAAATCTTTGTGTTGGCCTTTGCAGTTAATGGTGAATGTATGTACTTTCTAACAAGGAATTGATGCCAGCATATCTATGGAAAAGATAAATAGAAGCTGATGTTGACATTGAGATTCTCTGGTAATGCTTTTATGGCTTCTATGGTTTTTATTCTTCTTGTGCATGCTGTGTATTATGATTTTCAGTTGGCAATTATAAAAGGCGGAGAATTTGAGGCAGTAGTTTCTGCTACAAAGATAAAGAGGTGTCAAACATAAACTTATGTTGAGACTTGAGAGAATGAAGGCTTGGTGGATCTCCTCATTTCTCAAAAAGAACAAAAAAATAGAACGGTAGATGGAATATGTGTACATATCTTAGATTGTTTTCCCAAATATTAGCTACAGAGAGGGAGATAGGGGCAACCATGGCAAACATAGTAGGAATTAGGAGTTGTCCTGGTTAAAGTAAAATTGTTGCATCACATATACTGAAGATAGATGCTTACACACAAGTCCCAAGCCAAGCATCGAGTCATGTGTTCTCTCTAACTCCTGTGTTGTGCTATTTCTTCCTAGGTTAGCATCCCTCTTCATTGTTTCCTTCCACTTTTGACATGGATATCTTAATATCTTATTAGCAGAATATTTAGGGGTTCTTTTGTGCTACTTTGGATGGTCAAAGGATGTAAATGTTACAGAAGTTGGTGGACTGATACAAGTAAAGCAAAAACAAATAAATACCGACTGAAATTTGAATGCTAAATCTGGATTCATTTTATATCCCTGGTTCCCCTGCTCTTATGGTTGTTCCATGATGTCAGGGATGTATTCTTGCACTTGGATTTTATTATCTCAATCTATCAAAGATACTAAGTATTCAACTGCGTGACATGGTCTGCACTCATCAGTCATCACTTTATATAGACTATTCATGTCTATGATTTCCTGCATCATTTATATAGTATAACTATTTATGCGTGCTTGTCACCATATGTTTATGGAGTCAAGAGATTAACCACTAGGTCTGTAGTGAAATAATTTCTGACGTGGGTCCATCTTTTGGAATGATTATTTCATAAGGAAATCTCCTTTATGAGGCAACTACTAACACTGGACCAGAAAAGTTAGCGAGTGTAAACTAACCAAATTGCACATGGATAATAGTATAAAAACGGGACAGGATACAAAGTTCCATTAATGTTTCAGCTTTCAGGTTAGGAGTGAAGTAGCATAATGTTGCAGCCTACAGTGGTGTGACTTAAAGATACATAGCAGATAGGTGCCTGTCACTAATGTGCAAGAGCAGAACTAACATAGCCTACATGACATTTATGTCAAGACCTCTAGATGTGATACATGCCATAGCTTCAACCTGTACCGCCACTAACTGCTTATCTTCAGCTGCTCGAAAATATAATTCACCACCTCTGCCATTGTTGCCTTCCTCCCTTCCCTGAAATTCCAGAGCTCATTCACAGCATGCCGTCCCTGAGGACTGTACTCGTTGAGCTCGCTCAGGGTAACCTTCACTGCATTACAGACAATGTCACCATACGCAGTCCGTAACTGTCTCAATTTTGGATCATCTTCATTCACAACGTCCTGAAATCATCCAGATGCGAGGCTTTTTAATTAATGACTCTTCAAACAGAATTGAGAACATGCAACTGCAGATATCAATGTATATAAATTGGACAGGTACCTTTTCTTCTCCATCGACCAAAATAGTTGTAAAGGGGTTCCAGGATTTGTTCTTGAGTTCCTTTTGCCAACTTGAGACCAAGCTTGCTCCTTTGCCCTCTGGGTCGTCATCCCTGTACTTCCTCTTGCATGCATGGTAGAAGGGCTTTTCATCAAGTTGTCCCATTCTTTTGATCCCTATAACTGTACAATTGCTGATCACCATGCTCTCCAAACACTGAGCATTGTGATCATTCGGCGGCAGAAACTTTTTATACATAGCATTGTTCATACAGTGGAATTGGAAATGTCAAAAAAACAACACGTTGTTTACCTTAATCACTTCTTGGCGGGTTTCTTGAAGCTCATTTCTGTTCAGGTGATCTCGTTTCGTTAGGTCAACGTATGCATTTTGAAACCTTTCAGATTTTTGCTCTAGACATTCTTTCAAAATTGTAAGTAATTCATATAGATGTTCATATTCTTCCATTCTCAAGTTTTCCCCTGCCTGCAGTTTCGTGTTCAGCAGACATATTACAGACTCTTGTGCTTCCTTTTGCTCCAGCTGCTTCTCAAGTTGAATTACTTTTGCGTTAATGGCTTCCATCTCTTCCTAAAAAGCATACATGTAAATGCATTCGTATGAATTGGTTGGTCATTTCTGAAACAGCTGATGCAAACAATCTTGTCAACTGTTATATCCAAATAGAAAGAAACCTTATGTTTATCATGAAGCATTTGAGCATTGTCAATCGCCTCGGGATTTATATCTGCCATGTCCAACGAATTGATCTTGATAACTAGCTGATTGATTCAACGTATCAGAAACAGCATAAGCTAAAGTGTTGCATTGAGAAGGTTAGACGGAGGTGGAGAAATCACAGAAAATGGAACAGATTGCGTGACTACTTTTGGTGTAGTGAGCAAATTCTGCCAATATTGGCCTTGGGTGACTACTTTTGGTGCTGGCACAAAAAAATTAGCCAACACATGGGAGGTAAATAAAGGTGATGTTAGCTGATGCTATTTTTTGTTTCCAGCTGCTTGTAAATTTAACTACAGCAGGGGACGAAGCTGGTAGCATGACAATGCAGTGAACCGTAAATTTCTCTCTTAAAAGGAGAGAGGTGATACACTGATACTATCATATGGAATTGTATAATGCATTCTTTCAGGCTTCTCCAGCTGAAGATCCATACAGAACTCTGTAATCCAGATAAAACGAGTATACCTTCTCCACTTTGCTGAAGTGCAGATCTGTTCTGCATTCCTTGAGCTCCTGGATTCTGTCCACCGGCAACTCGATCTCTCCCTTGATCGCATCCAGCTTCGCCCTCAGCTTCTCGTTCTCCTCATCGACGCCACGGTTCATCTCTGGCAGGGAATTGTCAGCTAAGGCTTTTAGCTCTGCAACAATCACAGGAACATTGCGGCAATCAGGTTCTGACAGAAGTCTCGGATCACAAGTCCATGGAATTAACCCTAAACGCGCCGTGGATCCATGGATTAACCTTTGAGCTCGCCGCGGAGCCAGCGGCTCTCCTCCTCCACCCTCTGGACCGCCCTGACCATCTCCTCGTTCTTGGCGGCCAGGAACCTCCCCCTCGTCTCGTACTCGCCGGCCACGGCGCCAAGCGTGACGGCGACGCTCGCCTCGTCCTTCTCGACGTCCTCCGCGCTCCTCGCCGCGGCGCCGGATTCCCTCAGGAACCTCCCGACCGCGCCGTCGCCGAGCAGGTCCTCTCCCACTGCTGCCCAGCCGAACACGCCTCCGGCGCCCTCGCTACCACCCTCGCGACCGCGCCGCTGCCATTCCCTCCTCCCGGCGCCGGCGAAGTGGATGGCCAGCGCCATGGCGTCCCGGAGGCCCGCCCAGCTCTTGCCGAAGTGGAGCAGCAAGAAGTGCTGCTGGTGGTTGGTTGGCTCCTCCTGGAGCGCGGTGGTTGCGACGCCGGCGAAGCGGTGGCGAGCGTGGAAGGCGAGGGCTGTCGCGGCATCAGCGTCCTCATCGGCGGCGGCCATGGCGAGAATGCCTGTCCACGGCCAGACGAGGAGCTCACCGGCCTCGTCGGCTTCGGCACCAGCCATCACTACGCCGTCGGTCGACATGGGAGTCTTTTGGTCGCAGAGGCTTCAACGCAGTGCGGGGTTGGGTGGGGTCTGCTCTGTAGTTCTGAAAGTGAATGGCATTGCCTCTGTTTTATCAGTATACTTACCGTGCTGCGTTCATGGATTGTACATGCTGTGTCAATGTGCTACGGTGATATTTTTGTGCTAGTTTGATAATTTTTTTTTTTCAGTTTTAGATTTAATTATTTCAGGTTATGAATTTTATTCGATAAAATAGTTGCAAGTAATTTCACCCAATCACAAGAAAGCACAGCATGCTAGCCAATTAGATAACTGCAGGAGAGAGATCACACATATAAGTATTTCCTTACACATCATGCAAAAGAACACAACTTTCTGTTCACTGACGACTAAATCAGAAAGTTCAGGGCGCAACAATTGCAGGGAAGCTCCTGATTTAGATAAGAATCATAAACATCCTAATATCATATACGCTAACATAAAAGGCGACTGGTTAGATGCATGCATCTTCATGTTCTGCAGCAAATCCACTGGTTCGACTCCTACCTGACACTAGAGTGACAACCTTAAAAACCACTTTCACTACAACGAACAAAAGAGACTGCGAATTCCTAGGTATCAGCAGATCGATGCTTGGATGCAAAAGGGGCGTGATGAACAAGCTGTGGCGTTGCAGTTGCAGTGTGTTAGTAAGCGTCCACAGCGTCCTCTTCTTCAGGGGAACTAGCAGCTTGTCGCCTCTTTGGGCAGTTGCGGTAGTCATGGAAGACGTGTATTACAGGACCTGCATAACCTTCGGACTCTTTCTGGCTTTGCCTGTTCACACACAATAAAGGTCTCATAAGCAAGCACAAAGATTTAACTGACTGGGTGCTGAAGACAACAAAAAAGGGTATAAAGAAGGGGCCACGGAGTGGGTCAATATCTCTACTACTAATAAAACCCCATGGCTCTGCCGGCAGAACCATCCCACGCGTGCCGACAGATGGGCCCCACTGCCTCCCCCGAAGACCTGCTCCGCGCCGCCGCCGCCGTGTGCCGCAGCACCGCGCTGTGGCCCGGTCCGCGCGTCGACACATGCGCTCCGGCGACGGCGATGGATACGACGCCGTGTACCTTAGCCCGCAAAGGTTCCTCGGCGAGCCCGACAGCCCGGACGTGCTGGCCATGGTGTCGCGGCTGTACTGCCTTCGCGGCACTGCGCCATCACCAGCGGCGGGGTCATCGTGCTCAACGTCAGCGCCTCGCCCTCGCCTCGCGATGGCCGCCGCCGATACGACCATTTGCCCCGCGTCGCCTCGCTCTCGTCTCCGAGTGGAGCCGCACCGTCGGATCGACCTCCGCCTGCAAAAAATCGAGCTCCTCCGCCTCCGAGTCATCCTCCGCCGCTGCCGGATTGAGCTCTGCCGCTGACGGATCGACCTCCGCATGGCAGATCGACTCCAGCCCCGGATCCCGGCGGCGGCGGATCCCGTCCCTCCCCAACCCCCTCGCCTCCTCCTGCAGCGCACGGGCGCAAGGGCGCATGTGCGAGTGCCCGGCCCCTGTCATCCCCTCCCAGCGCGGCGGTGCGAGGGCGGCAGGCGGCTTCCTCCGGCCCTACTCCGCTCCTCCCGCGGCGCGAGCGCAAGGGCGCAGGCAGCGCGAGGGGCCTAGGAGCCTGCCGCCGGCCCCGTCTCCCCTCCCCGGCACGACAGCGCGAGAACGGCAGGGGGGTCCTTCGGGCCTGCTGCAGCACCTCCTCGGGCGTGGCCTCGTCCAGCGCAGCCACGAGCAGGACCTCCGGCACCGTCCCTCCGTAGGCCAGCAGAGGAGCTCGTGCGGGCGTGCGGGAGTTCGCGCGCGGCGGCAGCTCGTGTGGGGGCTCACGCCGGCGGTTTGGGGAGTTTGGGGACTTTGAAGATGGATTTAGTGTGCTGCTGCTGCTATTGGAGAGAAAGAAGGCTACTACATGGGTTGCTGATATGCTCTTTGTGCTTGCCATTGCCAATAGGGAGAAGAAGAGCTACTGCTGCCTGCGGTCTTGGTGGAGAGAAGAAAATAGAGGAGGTGTATTGGCGTTTTGAGCTGCTGCTTGCCCTATTGGGATGAAGAACAAGAAAGAAAACTAGCTATTGAGGATTGTTTGCTTGGTGGAGAGAACAATAGAGGAGTGAGGATGGCTTGTGCTGCTGCTGTGCTTGGATAGGGGGCACACCAGTAGAGGGAGAAAGAGAACAGAGGCGTCAAGGAGGAAAGCTGTTGTGTGCGCGCTTGACAGGAGCTTGTTTGGTGTAGAGGAGAAGAAGAGGCAGGGAGCAGATCCCCTCTTCATTCCAGATTGCTCACTTAGCTGCTATGATATCTGCTCCTTACCACGAGCTGGCTTTGTTCGGTCTGTCACCACCTATGGCCGAGCGGCGGACTAGATTTATTTGCTTTTGCTAGGTAATTCAACCGAAATCGATGCAGGTACTATGAGTCTCTGATTCTTTCTTTACTCAATTCAATGCTTCATGTTGGGCGTAAAAGGGATCCTATCTTTGAAGTTGACGTTGGATTTTGTCTGGTAGAATTCAGGAGAAGTCTTAGCTTTGGGTTAAGAGTTTGGCATATATTCAACTTTGTCGGTATCGAGTTCATAGAGAATTAGAAAGGAAAAAAGATGCAACAAGAATTTTGATTTCGTAATCTATTCAGTGTATCTTTCTTCAGTTTTTGCCATTGGCGAATTTGTTTTGTGTTGTTCCCATTGATGCGGCAGCTTTATTCTTTCTTAGTATGGCTATTTCGGCATCCAAGCTCAGGCAAAGAAGATGGCAGGGTAGCAAGGGATGGCTTCTGCTCCGCATGTTCCTTACTGAATTTCGATGATGTCATTCTTCCGCAGAAGCATCCGAACTGAGCGGTTGATGATTTGGGTGGCTGTGTGCAATATGGGTACCCGATGAAGCTGCACATATATGATCTCGAGCTGACGATCCTCGGCATTGGTCCAGAATTGGGAATCTGAAAATGAAAGTGTTTGTGTGTTTGCCTATTTCAAATATTTGTTAGAAAAGCTTTTAAGAAATAGATTCATGGAGGGGTGTTATTTGTGGTGTTACACACATTGTATGGATTGTTGACTGATGTTTTTTTTCTACTCATGCTAGGGTAATGTCCTACTATGGAACTCTTCAATTATTGATAAAGAAAGTTATCATCTCATTCTTCTGGAGAAACTGGATTAACTTATTTTTCTGTTGAGCTGAGTTGGGTTAGTACATGAGTTATATGGAAGACGTTGGATTCATTCTTCTGTTAGAAGGGTGTTGTTGGATCCGTTTTGAATCAGATGTGTCTATTGTCTTCTGAAAATATTTATTTTTTTATTTTATTAAAAATTATATGCCCGTAGCATCGCACGGGCCTTTACCTAGTTATACGTAAATGTGGGGCTCACTGATCAAGAAGATATATATATTGTCAGAAGGTTCTACAGATTTTTAAGTTTTCTATTACAGGTAGGTGTTAATTACATGATTACATCAAAGTTTTGGGATAGATCAATCAGAATCAGACTGGACTTGCATCCTAAGTATCATACTATCATACTAAGGTTCAGTCAACAACCAAACAGATTTTCTAAATGAATCAATTCAATACTGGAGTAATCCACTAAGTAAAATTTGATCATCTAGATTGATCAGCAGAAGAAAAAGAACCTTTACGCACTAAGAGTAGGTAATGCTAGCAATGAGTTGGAAATACGCAAAACAACTGCAGGCTGCTATTCAACCAAAACAATGACAAGACACTAGTGTTTCAAGCATGTATATCCAGTGTTCATGTGATGTTAATAACGTAGACAGTGTGATTTAAACAAACAGAATTTCGTAGGAAGCTTACATTCTTTCTAAGTTGCTCATTCTCAGCTTTCAGTCCTTCATTCTCCTTCTGCAGGGACTCCATCTCCTTCGCCTTCAGAAGCAACTCTTAACTTGAGCCTACGGTTCTCTTCCTGCTTGAGCTCGCTCGTCTTCTGAGCCAGCTGCAACCTCAGATTCTCAATGTCGCCAGAGACCTGTTCATGGCCCTTAAGCACCGGGCACGGACTCTGAACTGAACAAAGAGAAATTTCACAAACTGCATGTCAGAAGGTTCACCTGCCTTACTGTTTGAGAAACAATTTCTCCCTACCTTGACTCATGTCATTCTGGACCTCAACTCCATCGCCCTTCAGCTTGCTGCGCTTCGCGATTGCCTTCCTCTTCCTTCGTGGCAGCTCCCCAGGCAAAACATAGCTGCCTCAGGAAATCTCCTCTGCAATTAAACATGATCAATGAAAATGCAAGGATACAAAAGGAAATGGAAAATTCTCCCTTGCTCTCTATAGTACCATAACGCAACAAGGGAGAACTTAAGTTTTCTGTAACACTGATCCATCATTCATGTCTCACAAACTAAGACGAATGCAAAAAATGCCACAATGCTAGGTCATTGAAGTTCAACGATGTAATCCTTGTTCTTCATGAAAATGCTCTGAGCAGATGAGTTAATAGCCGCTGCGCTTCAGTAGTCCCCGTGACGAGAAAACCCTATACAGTTTTTACTCTCGACGAGGCATTTTACACTATGCTTGAGATCGCTCTGCTCCTAAAAATCCCCTTTCGTCGGCACACTCCGCTTGCTCATCGACGATGCAGGTATGAGCTTTGCGATGAGAATGCATTTACCGATCTCAACTTTTAGGGGGCAAACGTTGGGATGGTCCAAGTAACTAAAAACCCTCGAGCGCGATGAGAAGTAGCAGATTAATGTGGTGCGGTGGTTGCCAATTCCTCGAACTAGTCTCCCGCTTACCATCGAGGTCGGCGCGATCAGCGAACCGCGCCGCTTGCCGCCGGCGCCCGCCTCCGCCATCCCGCCGGCGCGCGCGACCAGCTCCGCCTTCGCGCCCCTCGCCACGGCCGCGGCCCTCCCGTCGCCGGACCCCATCTCCGCCTCGTCCTCGTCCCCGGCAGCCGCGACGCGCGCCGTGCTCCTGCCGCTCACCGCCATCCCCGCCTTGCCGCCGGCACCCTCTAGTCGCGCCCCCTCCGCCTCGTCGCCGCTGTCCGCGGCGTTGGCGTCATCAGCGGGGACACCGTTGTTGAAGCGCAGCCACCACTCCGCCTTGGCCTCCTCCGTGACGCCGGCGGCAGCACCGGCGCGGCCCTTGGCGACGGCGGGGGAGGCCATGTCGGCTGTCGTTGTTGGAACCGCGAGGAAAGAGGAGGGTATTGCGTGCTTGCGAATGCGAGAGGAGCGGTTTGCTCCGATGATTTCTCCCCCCACGTAATGAAATGATTTTTTTCTTGGTCGCGAAAAACAATGTTTTCCCGCTCTGGCCTTTGCCTCCCCGCCCAAATATTTCGCTCAGCCTAAAAGGCTAAAATCTAAAGTGTAAGAACAAAAATACGCGTTCTTTCAAAAAAATATAAATGTAAATACGTGTTCTGTTTTCTGGTAATAAATACGTGTTCCTCGAGCAAATAAACCTATCAGTTGTCGTGTGGCTGTAAAAACTCGTATAAGGCTCATAGAAAACACACCTAATAAAGAATGTTATGTGTATGTGTGTAAATCCACATTCATAAATGAAGCCGGCCTTGAAAACTTACAAGAACTCACCACATGCTTTGGAAATGCCATCTCAAACTATTTCACTTCTCACTTTGATTAGCATGTCATAAACAATATACTATCATTCCTAATATCATATATTATAGAGTTTAACCGCCAATATTCTTTCAGTAGTAGGTGATGCACCCATCAATAACGAGAGCGTTTATGATGACTTCTTCAATTTTGATATTTGTCAAATAAATCTTTCTGAGGTGCTCATATGGATAGAGCTGTGTGCGTATCAAAAAAAATTGGTCAATAAAAGACACCATTAATGTATTTTCCTTATCTTACTAACCGTTGGATCACTCCCTTATTACTATATTATCAAAGTAAAATAAAATATAATTTGTAACTAAAATTTGAAATGATAAATATAATTAGAAGGCAAAAGTATTGTCAGAGTTTGCATAGATTGTGTATGAGTTGGAAATCTCATGACAATAGTTCGATGTAATGATGTAATAAGTCGAGAGGGTTGAAAACTCCCTAATCCACAATGCTTGTTGTTTTAGAGTCGAGCACAAGAATTAATAAAGATTAATAAGGTACGTCAATTAATCTACTCTCTGGAGTGTGCATGCATGAAAGAAAAGCCAGTGCATGATGCAATCAAGGAAGGCAAGACTAGAAAACAAAAGGTTAAAATTGTCTAAAATTTATTGCTCTAACAAGTAATTTGAAGATTGTCGCAAACAATAAATTTTCGAAGAAGAGAAGTATTTTTTATTTTTGGAAAAACTCCAATTTACTCTCTTCAAGTATAGCTAAAATCTGAATAACCCCCTAAACAATAACTGATTCAATTTATCCCTAAACTATGCCATTTAGTTTATTTTACCCCATAATACAATTTATCTTTTTTATTTCTCCATACACAAACTGAATTTTAATTTTAAATTTTGCATGATGTAGTGGACACCACAATTCATATTAAAAAATATTGTTATAATTTTTTCATCGTTATTTTTCATATAATTTTGAACTCTAATAATTAATTTATTATTAAATATCTGAACCTATCAAAATGATGATAAAAAATTATGATGTATTTTTTTAATATGTGTTATGATGTGCACTGTCATCTTGTAAAATTTCAACTTAAAACTTCACCTATGCATGGAGAAATGAAAAATCGAATTGTATTAGGGGGTAATTTGAATCCAAGGGTATAGTTTGGGGGTAAAATGAACGAAACGATAGATTAGAGGGTTATCCGAACTTTTGCTATAATTTATGAGAGTAATTTAGACTTTTTCATTTATTTTTTGAGAGACCAAAAGAAATTGTTACTTAACTCCAAGTCTCCAATGATGTCCTATGGGGTAGAGCTAAAACGACATTTTTATGAAAAGGAGTGAATCTATATCTATAATCTATACCACAAGAATGATGTTGAGTTTACCACGGAGTTTACCACTCCCGTGGGTCTGCCTTCCCGTCGCTCTGCCCACCCCTCCGTGGTTCAGGTTTTTTACATTTTTACCATTATACCGGATGGCACTCATCCGATTTTCGCTCTTAGGACGATGCTTACAACTTTAGCATTTTTATTTCATATGCCTCTCATTTTTATTATATTTGCCTATCTGGCATGCCACGGCGGCATGACACACAGTCAACAGGGGTACGCGAAATGTTGTTCTTCCCCCTGCCCTATCCTCTCTCCCCCTCTCCTACAGCTGGGTCCTGCGGCTGCTCTTACTGCCGGGTGGATCCCACCTGTCAGCTTGGTCTCCCACCTCCAGAAGTGGGCCGCCGCGACATGCGCCGGGGTTTGCTGCTGCCCAGCTGCTGCATTATTAATTAGGGAGCATCAATTGTTCGTTCATGCCATCATTCATTATATGCATCGGTCGGTCAGCCATGGAATGGAAGTCGACAAGCTAATTAAGAGAGGAGAGCACACTCACTGAAATGGAATGGAATGGAAGATTGATCACATGAGAAGAGAAGAGGATACTCACCGAAGCAGATGTAGAGTAGCTGTGGTGGAAGAACGACGCCGCAGGAGATTGGCAGATACATCATCTGCACGGGATCCACAGGCTTGGGCAGCATCCTGTTGACGTCGCCCAGGATCACCGGGCACAGACCGGCCACGCTGGAGCTGGAAGACGCGTTCACGAGCGCACACTCTCCGGCGTGGGGGTCTCCGACTCGCTCCCCGTCAGGAACGTTCCGCAGGCCATCAGGCCCGCCAGCGGCGTCACGCACTCCGTCGGCGACGACGATGGAGTAGGACCGCCGCCGCCGCCGCTCCCTGGCCATTGGAAGGCCGGCCGAGGGCGAAAAGACGGCGGCGGTGTGGACGACGCCCTGCTTCTGCTTCCGCGCCGACCTTCGACTGGTACAACGGCGCAGTGGGTGCAATTGCATCTGCAATCGCACCTCGGAAGGGGCAGAGGCGGAGAAGGCTCTGGCGGCCGTGGATTATTACGGGGAGTCGGAGGAGCTGGGCCTGGTGGGGGGCTGGGGCGCTTGGCGTTGGCGGAGCGGGCGGGTTGCGCCTCCGCATGTGGCCTCTATGCCGGTGATGTTAGCGGGAGAGCTCCGCGGCAGCAGGGGTGAGCAAGAGGCAGAGCATGAGGAGGAAGAACGACATGTTAATTGGTGGGTTTACGTGGCAGCCAGTGTGGCTGAACCGCCAAATTAAAACTCTAATTAAGTGTAATGGTCATCATTTGAACACATCAGATGTATTAATTTAATGGTTTAATTTGACAGACCTTCCTCAACCAACGTACTGATCGAAACAAACACCGGTAGTCTCATACTAAGGTGAGCGCAGATAGTACAAATATAGCGGCCTTCAATAAAATAAGATTACAAATGAGAGTACGGTACATTTAGTTTTACAACCCAAATTCGAATACATAAATAATTTACAAATCCAACTGAAGTTTAAATAAAATTTGATAATAAGAAAAACCGACAACTAAGATACGAGAGTTATGAACGACGGATCGCACACACAGCTAACATGTGTGCAACCCGAGAACATCAAGAGCCTAAGCATCCGGCCCGGCGACTTCCCAACCATCCGCATCAAGACGAATGAACTTAGCGCAATAAGGACAGAAATCAACATCATTGGAATCTGAAATAAATTTGAGCCACAAATCCTGAGTAACTAATACCCAGCAAGACTTATCCGACTAGTGGTATATACTTAGCTGACTCCTAGTATGCAAGACTTTTAGCTGGTGGGTTTGTTTTGCCAAAAAGCTACTAAAAGTAGGTCCATATTTTCCACATTTTAGCTCAAAGTTCTATATAGATTAATAATCAAGTAATATTTGCAGAATTACTAGAGCAAACATGGTAGAGCATTAAATCACAATCCAAGGTAACCATGATCATATATAATCCATGTTCCATATCATCATACTGCGATGTGACAGAGGATCAAGGGGCTCTTTACCGAGAGGACGACGAATCGATTCGATTTAACCTTGCAAGGTGGACCTAACACACACGTCACGTATATGCTCCGTTGGACTACACGTGGTAACCCTTCCCGTCTCCGCCCTCGAACTTCGGAACTGCTCCGTCAAGCACTAGTCAGCCGGGCCCTACAAGAGACCCCAGGTGCCTTGTGCTCCGCGGCCACCCAACTGCCCCAGAGGGCGGGTAGGAGTTCCGAACTTTCGAAGCGAATAGGTATGCAAGCTTACCGGTTTCGGCTACCTCCTATTCCTGGTATGTGGTTAGTACTGTTCAAACCTGATCAACTGTGCCGACAATGAACGGGCCTTAAACGAGACAGATGGGGATAAGACACCTAGGAACCCTGTCCTGTTGCCATAACTACATCTCCACATCAATCCCCGTCCGGTCTCCAATTTCATTCATCCCATCTTTATTCCAGTAATACATATACCAAAATATAAAGATATCCTATGTCTCGCGAGTAACAGGAATTACTCGACTTCTACCGAGTCCTAATAAGCATAGCAGATTAGCAGTGCTAACGACCTACACATAGTAGTATAAGACCGAGGGAACCTAGGGATCATGCATGTATGGTTTCATTCAACTCTTAAAACTTAATGCATAAATATATAATTAAGAATATTACATAATTTTAAATTATGGATTATGCTCCGGAGCTTGTCTTTCGGATGCTGCTCTGCATTAGGATCAACCGAACCTTGGGCCGGGTCTTGCTGCTCTGGTGCCACGTGCTGCTCCCGGATCAGTTCAGCCACCAGCTCGTACACGATGTTAGCTTCGGTTTCTACGTGAATGCAATTAACAAAAAAGATATGATTGGACAATCATTCACTGGATAACATAATAAACAACTCTTTTTATAAATAGTTGGATGCTGTCGTGTGAGTTCAGTTTCAACTTATTTTAGCCTGAAGTGTTTCCTTTGGTTAAACATTACTAAACTCATATAGAGAGGCTAAGCTCACACACAAAGCAAGAAAAAGTAACCAGGGATTCTATTTAACCAACAATTGATTAGAATCAAGTTGTATAAAAGCAAACCATATTCTACCCTAAATGAGCTAACATGATCTACAACTAACCAAAACAAGTTGCTAAAATTACCCATGCAGAAAGAATTTATTTAGTAACAACCATAAAAGGAAAAATTATAGCTATGAACCAAAATAATATAAAAGCTTCACGTGCAACCAGAATCTGGTAACACAATTAAACCAGTGTGATTAGCTACTAACAAAAGGTGCCACAAAAATCTACTAACATTTATTAGCACCAAAAACTATCTAGTTAAGCCTTAGCAAGATAACCTGAACAAATAAAAAAATCTGCAAACATAGGCATAGCCTCTGGACCTGAAGAAATTTTTACAGTGAACTAAACATACATAAGTTAAGCTACTGAATAAATTGCATAAGTTTTGGACTTACAGATATGCAGAAACTAAATAAACAAGCTTTATCACACATTTAATTATTGCAGGGTCAAAACGAACATTAAACATGAATGAGTATTTTTCCTCTGTAGATCTAGATCTAACACGACTAACAAAACTGGATTTGCTATTTTATCATTTTTCCTTGATTTGTTATGTATTTTACAAGTTTCAGCCGAAATAAAGAAAAAATCAGCAAATCCTAAACCCTAAACTGCCCCTGACCCGTGGGCCCCTTAGGTCAGTGGGAGGGGAGGCTTAGCCAGCCCAGGACACGCACGCCATGACCAGACAGGGCCATGGCCGGCGGCGTGACGCCCAGCGCGGCTGTGCGGATTCGGCGCGCCCGGCGGCGTGGCACAGGACCGCGCGCGTGCGGCCCGCGACGTGCACGGCGGCGGCGACGGATCGGCCACGGCGGCGCGACGGCGTTCCCGGCGGCTCGGAGACGGAATCGCGCGGGGAAAGGACCGGAGAGGACGAGGGACTCACCGCGAATCCATTTGTGCGGTCGGAGGGCGAGGAGGGGGTTTGGAGGGAGGGGGTCGTCGATGGGGAACGGAGCTTCGTGCAGCGGCAACAATGGCGGGTCGGGGACCTTCAATCCCCAGCCTTGTAGGCCATGGCAGGCGACGGGGATGCACTTGGAGTTCCGTTCAGAGGTGAGGGAGGTGGAGATGGAGGCGATTTGGAAGTGGTGGAGGGAGTGGGGCGGATTCGGCCGGGAAGCTGGCTCGGCTCGCCTGCTCTGCTCGAGGAAGACGAGAGGAGAGACTAGGAGAGGGAGAGGAAGGGGAATGGGCGTTGGGGGTGGAGATAAGGCCGGTGATGCTCGTAGAGGACGTCGCCCATGCCTTGACGGCCAGAGGGCGCGGACTCGGAGCAGTGCTCATGTACGGCGCAAGGACGCCGCAGCAGGGAGGTGGTGAGCGAGGGCGCCGCTGGCGCGAACGTCGGAGGGATGGGCAGGGCGGAGCAAGTGGGCCGCTGGCTGTGCGGTCCGTGGCCGAGCTGCCGCAGAGGCCGGCGCGTGGCGCAGCACAGAACGCCGGCGAGCAGATGCTCGCTGCGCGTCGAGTGGCCATGGGTGTCGGTACGGGAGCAGGTGAAGCTTCTGACTTGTTTTGACCCAAATTTGAATGTTTAAAAATCTGTGTAAATGCATAATCGAGTTCTTAACGTAGCAGCTGTTACAGGCAGTAGCTTAGCTAGCTAGCAATGGTGACATATGGTGATGGTGAATGGCATGTCACGGGGCCGCCGCCGCTACTTCCCGCTTCTGGAGGTGGGAGACGAAGCTGCAGGTGGGACCCACCTGGCAGTGAGAGTAGCCGCAGGACCCAGCTGTAGGAGAGGGGGAGAGAGAGGATCAGGGCAGGGGCAAGAACGACATTTCAAGTTGCAAGCGTCATCCTAATTGGATGAGTACTATCCGGTGGTAAAAATGTAAAAAACACCGCTCCCCTCCCCGCGCGTCGCCGACGTCTCCCCCACTCGCGAGCAGAGCAGTTCCAGCTCGCGCGCCGCTCTGGCCTCCCCCTCGCGCTCCGCTCTCACCTCCCCCTCGCGCTCGCCGCCGCCACCGCTCACGCCTCTCACCCCCATTCGCGAGTCGCCTTCACCGTCGCCCCCGGTCGAGTCTCTCTCTCCCTGCTCGCCGGCTCTCCTTCACTCGCGGTCTCTTCCCCAGCTCGCCGGCTCGCCTTCGCCCGCGGTCTCTCACCCCGCTCGCCGGCGTGCCGTCGCCCCCGCGATCCCCCCGCTCGAGCGGCGCGCGGCGTCGCCCCCGCTCACCGGCTCGTTTCTGCTCTCCCGCCTGCTCGTCCACGGCAAGCCACGCCTCACTCCGGCCTCGCGAGCCGCCTCCGCGCCGCTCTCCCCCCACCCCCGGCAGGCCCTCGCTCTCCTGCGTCGCGAGCCGCCTCCGCGCCGACGACGAGCGGGGGGACACGCTTCTCCCTCTCTCTCAAATCGCGGCCGGCTCTCGCTCTCCGGCCTCGCGAGGTGCCTCTCCCCCAACGTATGGCCAGCCCTCGCTCTCCGGCCTCGCGTGGCGCATCTCCCCCAACCTGCAGCCGGCTTCGGGCTCTCCGGCGTCGTCGCCGCCGCCGTCCCTACCCAGATGCCGCCGCAGAGCAGGTGGAGAAGGGATCCGCATGGCTCAAGAAGATCGAGGTAATCGAAACTTGTCCTCTTTGTTCGTCGCCTATAAAGATTTCAGTACGCAATACCTGCTCAGGGATCGGTAGTGCCCCTAATTTCTGAATTCTTTTTTTCGCAAGACATAATTTCTGAATTCTTATGAGTGCTAGCAATTATTGGCTTGACAGATTGAACAAATCAAGTGAGGTCTGATATATGTCTGCAGCTGAGCTTAATAGTTTTTTCACGAGAACAGGAGAGTAAAACATGGCAAACACATATTCTAAATTGCTGGTTTTTTTAGACTTGTACAAATCAATATGGTTTTAAGATGATCGTCGATGCAATTAACATTTGTGTGATTTCTGACAGGGAAACTGAAACAGAGGGACATAATATCTTCAGAGAACTCTGAAATATTCAGTCTCTTTACAGGAGAAAAAAAAGGGGATTCAATTTGCTCTGCAACTTAATTTCCACCTACGAAGATCCATGTCGGGAGGCGCCTCCCCCTTGCTCTCCAGACTCCGAGCGCGTCGGGGGCCTCCGGCCTCGACCTAAATTGTGCCTCGCCGCATCTGCAGCATCCAACTTCGAAGGAGCATATCATCTGCAGGCTCAAGTTCAAGGCGTTCAGCCTCAGCGGTCACCAGATTGACCACTTGCGTTTATGACTCCTGCGCCAAGGTTGCCGCTTCTTACTCCTGTCATATCTATTATTTGTTCGAGCGCTTACCTGTACAGTTTGGTTTTGGTTTGGCGTTCGAACTGGATTGAGACAAATATGTTATTAGGATTTTAGATACATACTGGCTTCTGATCCAGATATGTTAGTCGCACCTAAAATGGCTTCTGATCCAGTTCTGGCTATCCATTTAATGGTTGTCAAAAATGTTATGCCTCTGAAAGACTAAATCCTTTTAGGCATGAATCCTTTTAGCCCTCAGCATCTTACTGTTTGTGCTGATCTAGTTCATTCTTTTATGTGTCTGAGTGTCTCTCATATTTCCTGTTCTATTTTCATCTGTCCACTTAGTCTGAGGCAGAGTACCGATCTCACTTCAGTACCTGGGCACTTGCTGAGGTACGGAATTTTCTGCTTGTTATCAGGGCAGTAGCAATGTCAAATGTTCTGGAAACCTGTCTTAAATTCTGCACCCTTCTTTTTTGATCTGGTAAGGCATCAGACAAAGGAGATATACTTGGCAACGGGGAAGACGGTAAGTCATCACTGTCATCTAGCAAGACTTCTCTTACATTTTTACCTACACTTGTTCGGAGTTTCATTGTACTGATGCAACAACTTTTTGCAAGTGCAATCCAACAGTGGCTTCGAGGTAGTATTCCTCAACCTCTGCAGTAGCGCCTTCCATGAAGCTGTTTGCCACAGCAAACCACCAAAAAGCTTAGCGAGATTCTTAACTTAACGTATGTGTTCTTTTGTAGGTTTAGGCTGGGCTGCTCAGCAACTAACAGGAAGCATGTTGTTCTCTGGAGTACAGAGTGGTTTCTTTGCAAGAACATAGCAAGTATGGTTTTTTTGCTGCAAAAATGTAGGCTTCAATTCACTACGAAGTGGCTCGGTTGCTATTATTGCTTCGACTTCAGACTCTCTTCTAGACTTATTATCATGATTTCTCTTGTGGTTTACTGACTTCTCAATGCAAACATCAAACCTGTACTATCAAATTGGTAAAAAGCTATGCAGCCACTGGTGACTTTTTTTTTTGCAACCTGTACTTCCAAACTATCTTTGGCTAATTCAGAAGCAAATGCCAATGTACTAAAACAAAGAAAAAAGTAATCTAGAGGACTCATTTTACATTAGATGAGTTCCTTTCTGGGTCTTTACAAAAAAAAATTGTATGTCATTTTCAATATTCATAAATTGTTGACTGGGTCGAGTGTCTACAAGAGCTTGTGAAAAGTAGAGTCGAAAAGAAGATTGAGTTGACTGTTTCTTCCCCTTTACTGAGCTATAGGCTGGTCTTAATATACTTGTGTTCCGAAGAATGGTCTGATTACTTAAAAAAAGAATGGTCGATAGTATGAATCATCTGCGCATTAAGATTTAAGCATTAGCTTTACTCCTTAGGATTGAGTGATAAAAAAAACTTAAATCTTCTAAGCACGGATTTTATGTACCCTCCCTGAATCCATGGATTCTCGTCCAGGTCCTGCATACTACTGGATCACCTTGATTATTTCTTTTTGGACTCATCACCTTGATGTTTGTTGCAATGCTTAGTGATTCTTAATTAACTATTTGTCAACTGCACTTAAAGTGCGAGATGGACTGCTTCGTAGGAAACATTAAGGTTGACCATTGTACCCGGTAGCACTCAGGGATTTTTGCTACTTGGATTGGCTTCAGTACAATGTTTTTGGTATGCACATGGCAAGCTTTCTCCCCTCCTTTTATTCTTCACAGGAAGCATGCATTGGAAAAAAAAGGAGAGGATGCTGATGTGTTGATTGGGTGTAGTATATGGCTCCGGTCCCTGATGCCACAAAAATTTATGCCTGCAGTAAAATTAGCCATGACCAAGCGGCCAGAACACTGGAAGTGATGAATTTGTTTTGATTTTTTTTGGAATTTGCCGTTCTTGGCAAGTAACCACTACATTTTCCCTGTATCCTCTATTATTTTAACTATGTGCACAAAGGCTCTAAATGCAGGTCGGTACACTTGAAAATTGCAATGATTACTTGACCCTATGCGAGTTCTTTCCAGCGTGGTCTTTGAGAAATGGTTTTTGGGTTTCGTTGGCTTCAACAGTACATTCTCCCTATATTGATATATGCTTGTTACCTTCCCTGGTAGTACTTGTATAGACCTGCCAATGTGTGTGTATCTGCGTACAAAATAAATATAACATGCCTATTTGAGTGTTCTTCAGCAGGACTGCATGACTGATGGATTTTGAGAACGAGATGTAAAGCTAGCAAAAGCCGACACAATGGATCACGCCAGAGTCATTACTTGTTTTGACGAATATGAGGTTTTATATGGAGATGTGTGGTTTTGTTTTTGACTAGGTGTTGTGTCCTTCACCGACATCAATGTCCTAATAGACCTGTATTTATAATTGAAGGAAGTATAAGGTTTGATTGTTAGCTTTTTGTCTATTTTCGTGGAGCGGTATCAGTTTGTCATTGGTTTCGAGGGGTTTATTTCAAAAATTATAGCTATATACGTTGTATATTAAATTCACTGGAACAGTTGCAATAGCATGATGTGTGCCGCGACGAAGTATGTAGTTTTATGAGTATCTTGTGATCTCAAAACACTCTGCAGTGCCCCGTTCTACATATTGTGTCAAAATTTTCTTGACTCCCGCTTCTAGAATTACTCTAATTTTCTAATGAAAAGTTTTGGTCAACTGTAATAGCGCACTATAACAAAAAATTCTTATAATAAATTTTTATCACCCGTAGCAACGCACGGGCATTGAACTAGTAGTGTTATAAGTACCATCTTGCCTTAATCGATCTTGGACCATTTTGTGTTTCCAGATAGTCATTTTTTTCAATTGGAAAATTGTACCAGGCATTATTTCGAGAGACACGAATAGCTGCGCGCAGACAGCGTTTGTGTTAGACCATCAAGGGACAAGGGGTTGGCACACCGTCAGCTTCTGAACATTCGCAACAGCATCACACAGTCACGCAGAGCAACGAAATTAACCAACGGTTACAGGAGACTAGAATGCATACATCATCAATAGGACGCGGCCTTCAGAGTCGAGCAGAACACCAAAAGGCAGCACTACTAGAGAGCTCGGAGCTGCAACCGGTGGCCTCCCTGCTGCCTCGCCGCCGCTCATGAGCTGATGAGCATCGGTGTGCCGGAGAAAGTTCGGCTCGTCGTCAGATCCAGCACTGGGCATGCTTTGCCAATGACGCGGGGTACTGCCTGCAACGGTGTGTGTTGCCGTAGAGGGGGGCATCTCATTCGGATCAACTGCTGGGAGTACGTGAAGCAGGCAGTGCCATCTATCCCTGCTCGTCCACTGAGCGCGCGTACGGTATCATCCTAGACATATAATATATATAACATTTAGGGAAAATGCTTTAAAAACATCACGGGGAAGCCTAGCTACAGAGCAACTCAATTATATCATGCTAGATATATATAGAATATGAGTTAAGCATCGCATGCGCGAAAACCTAGTGTTACGACGAGCAAAATACATCAATAGATGGCACTTTTTCTGCTATATCAATGAAACTCACACTATCTTGTGTGGTTCGTTCAAAAAAAATACATCAATAGATAGAACTAAATAGCTTGTCATTCATCATATATATCAAGATCCAATGGAAATCTAGCATACTGCCCAATGCAAACTTCCCGGACCCTAACATCAGGTACGTGGAAGGTACTCCGCGAGTCCGCGTCATCTGAATCTGAATCCTTGTCGCTATCAGTGCCTCGCTCCGTATCAAAGACGGCGTGAGGCAACTCTACCTCTGCCTCAGCTATAGGGAATAATGGTCCTCGGCTAGTGTTTCCCTCTCCCACTCCAGCAGGGACCTAGCTGCTCCCAAGCTTAATTAGTGTGTTTCCCTCGCTGACTGCCGGAATCGAGGTCGTTGAAGCGCTTCAGAATCTCATCGGCGAAACGTAGGCTTCTGCTGCATCTCATCAAGGACGATCTTCATGTTGGGATCCTGGCCCCCAAACTCTTCTGCAGGCATGTGAAATGCATGGTGGCGTGGAACTCTGGAGTCGAGTGAATCTGATACCAGATTATTAGGGTGTGGGATAGAAAAAAGTAGAAACATATCAGAGAAAGGGGAATTCGAGGAGAAATCGAAAGAGGAATTGGGGAACGGCAGCGAGTTGTTGCTTGTTCACACATGAGCAGCTCACGCAGGAGCACACGCTACTCTTAAACTTACGACTCTACATACCAGCTACTGGGTCCATTCTGGGCCAAATAAAGACGCGCGAGCTGGGCCGGGCCTTCCTCTTGCCTTCACCACTGGGCTGGTAACACAGTTGTCAGTATGTGAACTTCTGGTAGGTCTGAACAATTTGGGGTGGGGGGTATCTGATCGAGTCATCGAGTGAGCCAGCTGTATATGTGAAATGAATTGCGCGTATATGGCTGCTGTCGTGCCAAAGTCACTCCATCGACGAAGACGGCTTCGTGAAGTCTATATAGGATGGAGATACTCGAGACTAGAGAGGCGTCGTCTTCCTTGGCAAGGTAGAGACGCTCGCGACGAACGGTTATGCGAAACCGATGAACAGGGCGAGGCCAAACTTGTGTAGTCGTCCCATGTCTTATCTCCCATAGGGAGGAATTCCTGTGGTTGGCGTGTAAAGCGAAAAGAGAAGATGTTGCCGCTAGTAGCAATTATGTCGATTATATTGTGGGTCAAATTCGGGCGTGTTTTGCAGGAATCCCTCCAACTTCAGGGCGCTCGAGGGCTTGACCTGGAACGAGCTACCAGCGGGGACACTTCCGACGAGGAGTTACCGGAGCTGCGGCTCAACATCTGCTTGGTTCGTGCAGATCCTTGCCACGGGGGTCGGCACCCTCTCCTCCATCTGGGCCACCGTCGTCTTGCTCGGAGGCTTCTCGGGTTCTCTACACGAGGCTGATTTCTGGGTAATCACGGGTATCGTCTTCGTCCAGGCTGCCAAGTAAGAAGCTCATCCTGCTTACCCCAAGCATACCCCTCATCCACTACCTAAGGTCCTAAACTGTTGGGATGCAATATTCAAAAAATTTCAAAGCCAATAACAATCCTACTCATCCGAGAGCCCAGATTACATACACTCCCTCCGTTCCTAAATAACTATTTTTATTAGTGTGCGTACCACAAGGTTGACTCGATTGGTAGAATCCAAATAAATTTATTAACTAGATAATTATGTACATAATATTAATATATTTTAGTATATATTTTGTCAAAGTTATTTCTCGAAAAGCGAAAACGACATATATTTAGAGGCAGAGGGAGTTGCTTTAAGAGTGATTTTTTTTTTCACGCCGGGCAGTGTTTTACTGTCGGCCGCTACTCAATGATCTGGGTGCGCTCTGGGATGGGATGTCAGTGAAATGACATATTTTGCTAGTCTATGTATAAGCTTCTATTGGAAGCGCAAAAATAGCTGTATTTGGCGGTTGAAAATTAGCCTTAGCTTGCACCATAAGTCTGCGTACGACCGTGCAGCGAAAGCAATCGGTACTCATAGCCCCTAAAAGGGAGAGAATTAGGCAAACTTAGATCTTAACATATAATTTTTACTAAATTGCACAAAATATAAATTAGATCATGCTATCTAGATGTGCAACTATGGTTCAACTACTGTGTCCACCCATCTAAACAAGAAGTTTTGCAACTTAGAGCCAATTTTAACCAGAACTATTATAAGAATGTGAAATATGAAACGCACAGAAGTGGGTTAGAGATAAGCGAACTCAGCACGACGATTTTATCCTATGGTATCAGAAGGCAAATTCGTCATCTAGTCCACGTTGGAGCTACATCAAGAATATGCATCCAGTCACCAAGTTTCTCATGGTCAAAGTCTTTGGCTAGCCATTTAGGACTCTTGCCAAGCTGGGTGAAGCTTGCCACTAAGGCAAGGTCACCACTCCCTTCTCCCACCAGTCACCTTGACTCTGTTTTCCGTATGGAGCTTCTCCATCAAGGAAGAAGTTTTTTTATCCTCTGAACATGGTCATCGTTGCCGCTTCACACCAAGCCGGAATGTCAATAACTTACCGGCGAGCCACTAAGTCCAAGAAGCCGGCGCACCAACCTTACAAGGTTTGTTCACTCTAAGAACCAAACACAAGGCAACAACATCTTGCTCACTCTTTTTCTCTAGATCTAACCTAGCACTAACACTTTTTAAGCATGTGCTAAAACTTTAGATATGATCACTTAGCACTATGATGGTTTGGAAAGTGTGTTTGAGTTTCTCTAGACTTCTGCCACTCCAAATAGCCAACAACTTAATAGCTCCAGCGGCTAAGTGCAGTAGCACTGGATAGGCCGCTGCACTGTTAGAGTGGGTGTCGGTATATCTTATACGAAAATGTGAACACGAATATCCAATATATCTATCCGTTTAAATATTAATATGGATATCCGTATTCGTATTCGAATTTAACATGATAGTAAAGTGCATATATCCCAATCCGATTTTTATTGATTTTCTCTATCCGATTCTACATCCGTATTCGACAATATCTGGCACTATCCGTATCCAATTTCAATAAAATAATTTTAAATGTGATATTTATTTCCTATTATCAATATTATTATTTTTACAATAAAGATATAAGAAGATTAAGTTTACTTGTAAATATACTTGTTTTATCTATTTATGATGAAATTACTTTTATAATTTTTTTATTATATAATAATAAATTTCTTTATATATTTATTGAAAATATATTTTCTTTTTTATTTTTATTTTTATATATTTATTTATTAAAATATTTATTGATAAATAAACTATTTTTGACTAGCTATCTTTGTTATATTGTCGTACTTTAGTTTATACAGGTATAACAATTTTATATTCTAAAACTACTAATAAAAAATAGCTAAACGTTATCTTATATATCGAGTAAATATCCGAATTCGAATTTGAATCCGAGTCATCCATTTTGCATTCATATTCAAGAATATCTGAATCCGTATTCAAGTTAAAACATGGTAAAAAGTACTATCCGTATCCGATTTCATGTGTATCCAATCCGCTTCCATCCTTAGCCGTATCCCCTTTGCCCAAAGCCACTTTTGCTTGCTTCATTGATCGGACGCTTGATTTGGTCGTGCACCAGTTCATTCAGCAATGAAACAACTTCTTCCAAGGGGGTGTTTAGATCCTGAGGTGTATCATTTTTGTGTATCACATCAAAAAAAATCTTACCATTTAAGAGTATCAAACGTAGACTAATAACAAAAATAATTACATAACTCGCCTGTAAACCGTGAGATGAATCTAATGAGGTATATTAATCCATGATTAACGGATGATTATTATAGCATCACTGTTGCAAATCATGAATTAATTAGACTCATTAGATTCGTCTCGCGAATTACACCTATTTGTATAAAAAATTATAAATAGATTTTATTTAATTTTCATAAATGGTAAGATTTTCTTGATGTGACGGGTATAAAGTTTTGGCGGCCAAAACTTTGTGACGCTTAACATGCTCTCTGAGTAACTGTGAGGTGCTTGCTCTGCTGCCTCTTATTAGGGCAAATACATTGATCTAGTCTAATAGGCAGTCTCATGCATTGCCACATCATCTTGAGACGATGTAACGGATAATACATACAATGAGTTGTCTTATAAGTTGTCTCATAATAAATACATAATTCCATAATTTATGTATAGAAAAAAAAAAATAGTATGAGTTGCATGGCAACAACTCATACAATGATGATAAAATAGTTTTATAGTCCTAAATTTTATCCTATGAGACGATTATCTCGCGAAACAACCACCTTGTTTTCTCTCCCCCCTCTCTCTCCGTCATCTAATAAAAATCCTACATGAACTTGTACGAGACGATCTATAATATCGCTGACATTAACATGTAGGGATGTAGGGATGTACTTGCTCTTATACTACCGAGTCATCCGTTATTTAGTCTGGCACTACGTAGTCTGACACTGTGTCGGTGTATACGAACTACTAAATTTTTTTTCTTTTCTTTTATGTAATTATCCCTGCTTGTAAATATGAGGCCGTCGAATCTCTGAACTTTTACTGTGAGTTGCGCATGCTACGATTTGGATCTCTTATTTTGGACGACCTTGCTATAAATTGAACTTCATCCATAAAATCTATAACACCTACAAATATATAATTACAAACTTGTTAGTCCCAATAACTATATTCTAATCATCAAAATATAATTAATATTCTAATAGAGCTATTTTTGATACATTAGAAATAATTAGTAGTAATTGATAATATAACTTTTAAGATTTGAACCCATCCTGTTCAGTGGTGGAGCCCAGAAAAAATATAGGTAAGGCAAATTTTAGTGAGGAAGTGAACCAAAAGTTTTAGAAGAATGCACTGCATGTTTCTGACATTCAATTTTTTTTAACAAACCGTACAAGACAGGGCGAGTTTCTATTAATAGTAGAAAATATAAGACGACGGCTAGGATTAATAAAAGAAAAGAAAAAACAGCCTATGCTCGCCCACTTGGATTGGGATATCAACGCGGATATCACTCAACTCAAAACCACCAAAGCCGATCGGTTGGATCGGAACCGCAACACGTCCGCAAAACACTACTTGACAACGGCAGCCGAAACAAAAGTCTCAGCGCGACATCCACCAACAATCTCACTCTCGTGTAGTCATCGAAAACCTCCGACTTCTTGCGACAACAAGGACCTAAGAGAAAATAGACAGCACCACACCAAGAAGCCAGCCGCCATGTGGGACGGTTCGCGTAGTGCCGCTGCGACACCACACTCCATCTCACAGAGTTAAATCACCAGATCGGGACCCCTCGCAGGCTGCCTTATGGCAGAACCACCTGAATTAATCCGGCTCAAGTGTATTAACCATCACCATTAGGGCAATCTCGGTTAACCTTACACTTCAAATGGAGTAATCCACTGGTCTGTCGGGTAACCTCCCGATACAACCACGGTAAAGCGGATCGAAGCCATACATACAAATGCTCATGCGAAGATGAGCCCAGAGAATACCACATTCCAGCAGATATTACAAAAATTATCATAAGTGAATATTACAAACCAAGTTTGAGTTTAGTAACCAAGTACTTCAGTGATCATAACCAATAAGTTCTTCAGAGTTTAAGTTGCAGCGGAGATAAGATAACGAAAGCTACTCGACGATACAGGATGTCTCGGTGAAGCCCGTACGAGACATCACTCGGCATTATCTCCATTGGCCGGGGGCGTATCCCATTCCACCGACCAACCAGGAGGAAGGGTACAAGGCCAAGTCAAACTAGCAATCATGTCCTCGAAAGTTTCACCTGAAAACAAGCCACAAGCAAGGCTGAGTATACTAATACTCAGCAAGGCTTACCCGACTAGTGGGGTATACTTAGCCGACTCCTAGACATGCGAGGCTTTTGGCTTGAGGGGTTTGTTTTGCCGAAAAGCATATATAGTAGGTCCTTACTTTCAGATTTTAGCTCCAAGTTCTAGCTTTCTTTAACCGTTCTAGGTAAGCAACTATCCAAAATTATTCATGGTGGAGAATTAATTGCATCCAACAAGATTAATCAGTATCCTTGTTCCTTTTCTTACTCTATGTGGTAAAAGGGTCAAGCAGTCTCAATAACCGCGAGAAACGGACGATTCGAATCGAATTTCTTAACCTTGCAAGGGAAACCTAAACACACGTCACGTGGTTACTCCCAGAGTCACACGTGCAACTTTTCCCTTCAATTCCCGCTTCACGGAACAGGCCCACCGCCCTCGACTACACGTCCCCACAGACCACGGTACGTCGGGCTGTGGCGGCCGATGCACCCGCCATTAGCTAGATGTGAACGAATTCAAGACAGTGGGGAGTATATTCCGGCCTCGGTTCAATCCAGTACTTAAGCTTACCGATTACCATATTCTCGGCATGTGGTTAGTACGTTTAAAGACTTAACCACCACTATCACACACTGCGGCCTTAGCATTTTTCACTAAACAGACGGGGCCTCAATCATCAACATAAACATCGTACCATAGCCTCGTCCGTCGACCTTATGATTGCAGCATGTAGTAAACAATCAACTCCTAATTTCTCGCGAGTGACAGGAAATCACTCGACTTTTACCGAGTCCTATTAGTATAGCATTCTATCGAACCTGGCATCTACTGTTCAGAGCATGGGTACCTAGGATCATGCAACTAAGTTTTCATCCAACTCCTATAAACTTAATGCACAAGTAAAGTAGAGTAATAAGTTGCATAAGTTTAGAAAATAGGGTTCATGCTCCGGGGCTTGCCTTCTTGTGAACAGTTAGCTTGGGGCTCTTCCGAACTTGGGCTCGGGTCTTCAAGAGCTTCAGTTAGATTTACTTGAGCTTCACGCTGCTCACTCTCGGACGCGGGTACCAGCTCGTACGTTCCGTCGGCGAGAGTCGTCGATTCTATATGAATGCACGAATATAAGTTATAGTGAGGGTATATGACGATCATGTTCACTCACGTCAAAGTTGTAGTTCACAAAATAGCGATTGGGTTGTGATGTTACTTAGTTGAGATTTCTGTGGGCAATTGTTAATAGAGTAGAAAAGTACAATAAGTAACTTCGTTAAGCAAGGTGGGGTGGGTGTTCATGGGAACTTATGTTCCTCATGGAAACATGATTTAAGTGTAACTACTACAACGAGTAGTTTCTGGTCATGAAACCCTGGATCTAGGCACATCAGGGAAAGATATGCTTACTGTAAAATTTTCAGATATTTTCATGCAGCAGATTAATTATGAAAAAATATAATACATGGTTGCTGCTAGATTCTTTTTGTACAGAACAAATGGTGCAAAAACTGAGACTAAGATTTTTATAGGGCTTTCATTTAATCATGCAGGAGCTACTGTAATTTTTATAGGATTTATTATGCAGTTTTCAGAGCATAGTAAATATGACATTACACACCTAGGTTATTCAAGGATTTATTTTTACAGGACCCTACACAGGGTTTTTGTCCATGAAACTTTTTACACAGCAACCTCTACCACTGAGTATCTTCTAGTAAAAATATGAGAATTTTCCAAGCTAAGATACTATTTTCTTGATTTAATGTATGTTATTAGCACCTAAATCAAATAAATAGATTCCTGTGAGATAAAAAGTCTCTAAATTTTTCTATGGCATCTAGGTACCATTACACAAGTACAGCAAAAGTTCCATTAGGTGATTCATAACCTAACTGCAGGGACAATTAATTCTATCCAAACATGGTATGAAACTAAGTTTAATAAACAGTGTAGATAGAGATGGAATTTGGGCCTGATCTTTTTACATTGGCTTACATAACAAGTAAATCTCCTACTGTAAAAGTTTCAGGACCAGTACTTGTCTACAACAATGGTTGTGAATAAAGGTCATTAAACAGCCTATTTAAATTAGAGCATAAATTAGCTAGAATCTGAGGAGATGCATGTAACAAAAGTTGTGGAGTTTATCCTAAAGGTTCCAGAACAGTTGAGTTTGCATTTTTCTGAATTTTCTACGATTTTATACGAATTTTACAAGTTCATTGATTTTGAATCTAGGTTTGAATCTTTCTCTTACATCTGGGTCCTCGGAATCTTACGGGCAAACCCTTCTAAAGATTTCAATTACTGCAATTGGGTCCTTGGGCGGCTCAGGTGCGGTGGCCGGCCAAAATTCCGGCGAGGGGCTCGCCGGCGGCGAGGGCTCGCCGGCGGCGAGGGGTGAGTGCCGGGGAAGGATCAGGGGTGCGAGGGCTACCTCGTGGGGGTCTTGGTCGGGTGGGGGACGGCCGGGAGTAGCTCGTCGGCGTTGGAGCAGGGGCGGCGGCGGTGGTACGCGTTGACGGCGGTGCTCCGGCGAGCTTGGGGCGGTCTGGTCTGGACGGGGAGCTTTAGTGCCGCGTGGGGAAGCTGCTCCGGTACTTGGCTTGGGCGGAGGAGGTCGGAGTCGAGCTGTCCGTGGTGACCAGGGGCGGCGGCGACGGCGGTGACAGCGCGGGCGGCGGTGCTCCGGCGGTCCTGGGCGGCGTTGAGCGGGTCGGTGAGCTCCGGTGGGATGATATGGTGGTGGCTGGAACTTCAATTTGGGCAAGAGGCGGCTATGGAAGGCTGTCCACGAGCGAGTGGAGCTCGGCGGCGCCAATGGCGGCGGCGGTGTGCTCTGGTTGCTGGTAGTTCGCGCGGGCGGCCTGGAGCGCCTTTTATAGGGGCAGGAGGGAGGGAGGGGTGTCAGGCGACGCGCGGGGGTGGAGGCACGGCAATGGCGCGGGGTTGGCCGCGGTGGGCGGCTCGGTTCACCGGCGCGGCGTGCGGAGGGCGGAGGCGCGCGACTGGCGGCCAAAAATCTGGCGTGACGGAGTGGAAGATAGCGCGGCACGGGGATTGGAGGGCAGCTGCAGCAGCGGCTCGGACGGGAGGCGAGCTCAGCGACGGGCGGGTCGTGGCGGGCGGTGCGGCACGGCGCGGCGCGGCCGTTAGGCGCGGCGGGCGGCGAGCAGAGGTGCGGCTGGCGTGCGCGCGTGGCGAGCTGGGGCTGGGCAGCGCGGCGGTGGGGAGGGGGCAAAGACGGGCTTGGGGGCGAGGACCGGCGGCCACTGGCCTGGCGGCTTGCGCCGGTCAGGCACCGCCGGCCACCTGGCCGGTGTGTTGGGCGGGGAGGGGAGAGAGAGAGAGAGAGAGGAGGAAGGGCCTATTTGCGAGAATTTGAAAAGTTCCAAGGGGCTGGTTGCAAACAGGATGTTTTCTCCATTTTCTAATTTGAATTTCAAAAACTTTTGAACATGAAAGTTGTTCAGAATAAAAAGATCTACAAGTTTGGTTTCAGGCAACACCTCATTTGGCTTGTGGTTTGAAAGTTAATTTAAAAATTCAAAGGTATTCATATGTGCCCAATTTCAATTTGAATTTCAACTTAACTTGTTCTAATTCTTTTCACCCTTTTATTAGTTGGTTAAGCATAGGGTTGGGCTAATGACATTGTTTTAGAAATGTAATTTATCAGGGTTGTTACATGCCTCACAGTCACCACCACGATAACACAACATGAGGGGGCCTCACCATGCCTGTCGTTGGACTCCACCTCGCTCTCATCGCCTATGAACACCGCACGTGGGGACCTCGCCCCGTCCGCTACAGTACTCCATGTCACGGATCCATCTCTATTATCGCCATCAGAATGGAGGGCAAAGCTGCCCCGCTTCCAAGGTTCCCATTGAACAGCCGAACTGCCTCTGCAAGCCGACTTCACCTCGTTGCTCCACCCTCGCGTTGAGGCAATAGCTGAAGAAGTCGCTTGCGTCGTATTTCGACGTTGTACCCCATCGGAGTAGCTCAGCAAAGCTGAGCCACCCGCCATAGTCCGCTGCAAGCCAAGTCATCCTCCGATGCAGTCCCACGCCGCACTGACAGTTGCGAAGCAATGCGAGACGCTGCAGTCCCCTGCAAGCAACCAACCCGACAATAATGCGATAACCCCTGGCCACCACTAGAGCTGCAATTGCCTCCACGTGAGCTCAACAACCCCCATCAAGTTCACCATCATGCACCATGCCGCCATGCATCGGTAAGGGCCTCCTATGGTGGTCGACACCAACAATGCCACAAGTCGAGATGGGTCTCTAGAGACGACACCTCCAAGGAGGGAACGATGCCAATGGCACCGCCTTCGCTCGTCTAGAATCTGGATCGGGTTTTTACCTAAAGAACCCCGTGCAGCAGAGGTGGAGATCTAAGATGACGCCCCCAACGGGGAGAGTGACGCCCTAGGGCGCCGCCACCATCGCCACCAGCAAGATTGCCGGCAAGCCTTTCGCCCGGAGCATCCCATCCCTACTGCACATCTCTAGTTCGGCATTCCAGGACCACGGTCAAGGAAGCCCTCCCAGGGCAGCGCCGCCGCCGTGCCTTTTCCCGCCACGCATAGACCCCCTCGGCTGCGCCACCACGACGCCTGACCGCGTCGGCGGCGCGCACGGTCATCACCGCCCTTAACAGCCAGACACAACGAGCCGGCGTTGCCGACCTCCTTCACTGTCGCCTGCACTATCTCCTCCGTGACGCCCCATGCCGTCTTTGCCCTGCAACCGGCCGCCGACGCGCAACACCTCTCCGCGATTGCAATCCGCGCGCCTCACGCCGGGCCGCACCCAGCAGCCGTCGTCCATCTCCGCGCATGGTCGGCTTCGCGCTCTACATCTACCGCCCGCCGAGCCTCCACATGCCGCCAACTTCATGGATGAAGCTGCCGCCGCACCTTCCGCGTCGTGCCGTGCTCACCTGCCCATCACGCAGCTCATGGCCTCCTCGTGCCTGCCGCCGTCGGCCTTTCACCTCCACCGCTAGCGGCAACCCGATCCCCATCGCCATCCTCGGCTGCCACGACAATTCGCCACCGGCCAATAACTCCACCACCACGCGTGCAACCACCAAATCCGGCCAGCACCATGCCGGATCATGGCCCTTAGGCTCCGTCGCCGCGGGAGCCAGCCCACGCCGGCGAGCACCTACCGGCGGTTGTGGCGACCGTGCCCGCCCAGATTCGCCTGGGTAAGGGGAAGGAGCCCCGCCACCACCCTCATTGAGAGCCGCATGGGCTTCGGGCGGCCCGCTCGGGCGGCAGCGCGACGAGAGGATGTGGCGGCGGTGGGGACTTCGGGGCCCGCCCGAGTCGCGTACGCGGGGCGACGTGTCCGGCATTCATAATATCTCGGCATATTGGAAGTACGGACGAAACATCGCGCTGTTCATATGTATTGAAATTTGGAAGTAGTTACGATAATATCATCTCGCTTAGCTAATTACACTCAAGTAATTGCGGCAACAGATACCCATTATGTCCCAAATTATTAGTCATTTTGGCTTTATCTAGATATGTGTTATGTCTAGGTGCATAGCAAAATTTATGTATCTAGAAAAGCCAAAATAATTAATAATTTGGGACGGAGGTGGTTGTTGAGAAACTCGGTATATAGAAATTGAGGGAGGGTGAGCCTGCATGCATGGCCTAAGTAGAAAATTCGTAATGATAACCCCACAAACTGTACATAAGCTAGAATGATAGTATGTTTTGTAAGACTAAATTTGAATCATCAAGTGGTATGTTTTTTGGGATAGGGTAGTACCTTATATTCTTTTGTTGGGTCCCCAACTTACATAGGAAGCATTTCTCAACATGGAAAACAACCTTCGGTTTTCAGATCAGAGCTCTAATTTGTAATGGTGAATCTTAAAAACAGATCCTAAACAGTGTGTGTGTACTCAGTGCTGATTACTTTGTGGCTGCATCTTCTGACTAACAGGGTCGTGGGTGTAAACTCAAACACCGAAGCAAAATTTTTTGCCCAAGTCCCGCCGGCCTTCCTAGAATTGGGAGCCGAACACTTCACGCAATGGGGTCGATGAAGGCCGGTGACGGGCGATGCATCAGGCCAAAATATCGTGTACTACATCATGTTGTGCCTTGGAAGAGCATGGGGTCTCATAAGCTTTATGGGCTTGTTAACAATAGGGCTACTGCTCCTCCCGCTAGTCGCAACATCAAGCTGCATCGGCCTCTCCATCTTTTTTACGCGGCACAATTACGGCGACAGCAATTCCAATGTGTTGCGTGCACTCATCTTCTTCTATGCTTTGGTGCTTGCCCAAGGCGGATTGTTTCTGATTTGGCTATGCATTCTGTGGGTTCGCTTGCGTGCGAGAGACCGAGTGTGCTCAGAGTATCAGTTTAAAGGCAGGGACAAGAAACTGATTGACAAATATATCAACAGAACCTCAAGTGCATGCATCAGCAGAGGGGTGTCGAACACCATCAACAGGAAACTGGTTATCTTTGCAGTAGACTTGCTGCAATCCGAGTACAGTCAAGACCGCATTTCTGGAGTCCTACTGCTCCACACGTTGACATCCAAAGATGCCAATAAAGCTCATAAAACAAGAGCGCTTGCCCACATTCAATCCTCACCAGACTGTATTGCCAGGATGCTTGCTCTGCTCAGCTCAAAAAGTGCCATTGATGAAGAGAGCAAAATACGCCTAGCACAGATTGTCACACTGCTTGCTAGCGATTTGAGGCTAAGTGACATAGACAGAGCAACCGAGTCCATATCATCCTTGTTGGACCCCTATTTGGTGAAGATATCAACAGCAGCTAAGAGTGTTAGCAATGGTCAGCAGATAACAACTGACGTTGGAAATGACCAACAGGCAAGAAACCAGTCTCCCGACACACCTGATGGAGAAAAGAGAAAACCTCTGATAATCCATGGCCTGATGATTCTTGCCAAGCTTGCTGGAAATCCGAACAACTGCTCAAAGATATACAACACCAGGGGTCTCCTCCAAGATCACTGCGCCTATTAGTAATAAGATGTATAAAGTCTTCAGCCATGATGATACCGCAATTCAAATAGCAAAACATTCACTGCAAGTTCTGAGCAAGCTTGTCAAGGGGACAGATGAAATCAACAGAAATATACTCCAGGAGATTCATAGAAATGAATTTGAAGCGAATAGCATCCGCTCAATCTTATTGGAAGATGACCAAAGGTACAACGAGCTAAAGGTTCCAGCAATAAAGATAATTGCAAAGCTAGCTTTGGCTAATACCACCAGAGACACCGTTGGAGATGAAGCCATGGTTAATTTCATCAATTTCTTGATAGGATTATTCTTTAATGATCTCAATGAGAGTCATCTCAGGAAAACTGCAGGGAAAGCACTGGCATTGTTGGCAATAACTAGTACATCGTATTGTGCGATGATCATGAATGGCAGCACAGGAACAGCTCATTCAGTTGTTCGGAAGCTCTCCGATATGCTTGCTGATGGGAGCAACAAATCATATCGAATAGCCATAGCACAACTGCTGAGGCAATTCTGTATAGATTGTTGTGATGATCAAAGGGAGCGTCTCACATCGGCCAAGACAACTCTGCACGAGGTAGCCCTAAAATATATCTTGTGATGTTTGTTCATTATCATAAATTAGGCTGCGCTCTGTTTATTATAGAATTCCTGCACCCAGGATTACTATACTTTCATCTATTTACAGTCTCAGATCAGTTTATAATGCAATATACACTTATTCGCCATCTCGGTTCCTCCCTGGTGGGCGATGGAAGAACGACTCTGTTCTGGACGGACCGCTGGCTGCACGGCAGGTCCATTGAGGACCTGGCGCTGGCCCTGTTCCCTTTTGTGAACAAGCGGGCTCGACCTCGGAGGACGGTGCATGAGGCCATGCAGGATATGCGTTGGGTCGGTGACATTGCAGGAGGTTTGTCAGTGCCGGCAATTGTGGACTACCTAGAGCTTTGGGATGCTTTAGAGAATGTCCAGTTGCTCGAGATCCAACCCGACCAGCATCGGTGGACGCCGGAGAACTCAGGTTCTTACTCCACACGTTCAGCTTACGCTAGGTTCTTTGTGGGCTCAACCTGCTTTGAGCCTTACAAGCGCCTGTGGAAGTCTTGGGCGCCCCTTCGGTGTAAGGTGTTCCTCTGGTTGGCCATGCTCAATAGATGTTGGACAGCAGACCAACTGGCTCGTCAGGGTCTGCAACACCCGGACAAGTGCCTCCTTTGTGACCAAGAGGAGACGATCCAGCACATTCTCACGTCTTGCGTCTTCGCAAGGCAGGTTTGTGTCGGTGTTGAGGCCGCTGCCTCCGTCGATGAGTACTTTTGCGAGCCTGACATCCGCGACCACCGAATCTAGGATGAGCGGGAGTTTGCCCGGCTCAGAAAAGCTCGTCCACTGATCGGCCTTGGAGAACAAGATGGGGACCTCCGACCACCGGAGGGGTCGTGGGACCGCCGACTCGACGTACATGATCTCGCGGCGGTGCAACTTCTGAGTCCTTTTGGAGACAAATCCTGACTCGCCACCAAAGATGACGTTGACCACCTTGGATACGTCCGGGAATTCACTGGCGTCTGTCTTGTTCTCCGGGTCTTCGTCGCCCTTGTCCTTCTTCTTCTTGTCGCCCTTCTCCAAGGGCGGGGCGTTGAGGGACTTCCGGAGCTGGTAGCACTCGAAAGCAGCGTGCTTTGAGTGTGGGTGCCACGGACATTGTTTCTGCATGAGTTTGTCGAATTCCTCTTGCAGATTGGATGGCTTCTTGCCTCGCGGGGCGCGATTCATAGCCGCGACAAAATCGTCTGGCTTGCGCTTTCGGGAGGATCCCGAGTAGCCTCGCTGGCTTTTGTCGTTGCGGTGGTCGTTGTTGCGCTTGGTGTAGTCGTTGCCGCGTTTTGAGAACCGATCACGCTCCTGCTCCTCTTGGTTTGCCCAGGTCTGCATCATGTCGCGAAGGGCAGCAACAGTCTTGGGGCGGTTGCGGCCGATGTCGCGGAACAAAGCCTAGTCGGTGAGGCCGTTGTGGAAGCAGTTGATGATGTCGCTCTCCGAGATATTGGCGATCGTAGCTCGGGTATCGCAGAAGCGGCGAGTGTACGAGCACAGGAGCTTGTTCCTTTCTTGCTTGCATTGGGACAGGTTGTGTCGAGTACCTGCCCAAGCAATCGCCCCCTGAAAGTTGTCGATGAAGACGTTCTGTAGTTGCTCCCAGGAGTCGATGGAGTTCTTGGTTAGGCTCTCCAGCCAAGTGAGTGGGGCGGTCTCCAGGGCCATCGAAAAGTAGACGACCTTGGTGGTGTTGGTGCCACCTACGACTTCAATGGCGGTGGAGTAGCATCGTACCCACTGTTGAGGAGATTGCTTACCATCGTACTTGGCGATGTCGATGGGTTTGAATCCCTCTGGGTACTTGTAGTTGTCGAAGCGGGAGGAGAAAGCGGGGAAGCGATCGTTGTCGTCCCGTGTAGTGTTTCCCTCGGCTCCGGCGCGTTCCTTCCTCCGATTATCGATGATGGAGCGAGCATCGCGCCCCATGTTGATCTTGTCACGGAGGTCGCCCGTTGGAAGCTTTTCGAGCTCCGAGCGGCGATAGTTGTGAACGGAGCCTTCCGGATGTGGTGCGTGGGTCGCTGGTCGGCTTCCTGCGGGATGGCTTCCTTGCGGACCACGGCCTCCCTGTTGGTTGTTGGAGGGAGCAACTTGTCGCCTAGAGTGGCCCCCTGGTGTTCTGCTGACTTGGCTTTCTCCCTCGCCCTCGCCCCTTCCACGGGAAACCGAGGGCATCGGGTTCTGCTGGTTGATCTGCAGCAATGCTCGCTGCGCCATGCGAACGGCGGTCTGGACTTGCGGGTCGGAGTTGCCAGCTAACACTGCGGTTATACCGGCAATGTTGGCGGTAGAAGTGTTGAACCCGGCGTCCTGTGCTGCTGCAAACTCAGCGTCGAGGTCGCGTTGAATCCGTGCGCGCCGATCGTTGGCGTCCCTTCTGCGCTTGGCACGCTTCCTGTTGCGCAGCCTGCGGGCCTCACAGTCCCGAGCGGACTCGTTGGAGGCATCTGCAGTGTGCTCATCCTCAGAGATCTGCTCATGCCTTTCGATGCGGTGCCTGTCGCTGTATTCGTCGGATTGCGCCATGAAGACGTGACGGTGTGTGGATGGATCGTCGGAGCTATAGTCTACGAGTACAGTTCCGCCGGGGATGGTCTCACCGAGTGATCTGCCCTCTTGGAAAGGCAAGGAGTCAATGTGAGCGACCAATCTTTCGTCGTCTCTGAGTAGTTCGGAGGGTTTCATGCCCTTCCAGTACACGAAGCGACCCTCCCGTGTGGAGGTTATAACCAAGCCCTGGCGCGCCCTTATATATCCTGGGGGGACAGGGTTACATGAAAATTCTAGTCTGGTACGAGTTTAAGAGTCCTAACCGACTACTCTCGGGTAGTTTCCTTCTGTACCGACTAGTTGTACTTGCGTACGAGTACTTTACAGTATGGATAAGGTATGGGACATGCCCCACCCTTTACTCTAGAATGTTCTACGCCACGCGTGCAGTCCCGTTGCCCCGGGTCTGACAGTTTGGGCATCCGTGCTTGGAAGGGTCGGCCTGCACCACTTGGCCCCTTCGCTGGACTTCGACACGTTCAAGGATTGGTGGAGGTGAGCTGCGCGCAGGACGCCTAAGGCTGCTAGGAAAAGGGTTGAACTCCCTGGTGATCCTCACGGCTTGGTCGATTTGGAAGATGCGCAACCGCTGCGTTTTCGACGGCTGCCACCCGGACACCCGTCTTGTGCTGCAGGAGATAAACGAGCAGGCCACCTTGTGGAAGATGGCTGGGGCAAAGGCGCTGGGGGAGCTGCTACCTTAGTGTTAGGCTGCAGGGCGTGTGGTTGTTTAAATCTCTTTTAGGCGCGTATGTAACAAAACACTAACCCAAGCTGTGGATTCGGCATTGTATTTCGGACCGTTCTTCTATCTGTTAATACAACGACGCGCAGTTCTCCTGCGCGTTCAAGAAAAAAAATATACACTTATTTAAAATTGAAATCACGTTACCATGAGAATGTGTTCTGAGAAAAATCTATACTTTATGGGTTCGTATTATGTCTCTAGAATTTTATAAGTGTATTGTTGATCCATGTTAAAGCAATTTAATTGCATTGTATACTCTAGAACGACAGCATTTAATGGTCCTAAACCCAAAAGATTCTTCTTTTAGATACTTATATTATGACATCGCAGGTGTTCAAAGTTATATCAGAAATGGACGCAAGTCAATCAGATTCTCTAGAGCACAACCGAAGCCTAGGTCAAGTTATCCTACAGTTTTGTTTGCCGTGCATAGATGCATCATCATTTCCTAGCAGACACAACCAGGGCCCATCACAGTATTTAGGAGGACCAGCTAGAGCAATGCAGCAGTATCTGCTCCCCTGCCTTGGCACTTCATCGCCGGCAACCAGACACGACCAAAGAGAACATAACAGCAACACTACTCCCCAGAACCAGGCGCCAGGTTCACAAAATGAAAGACGTGAAGGGCACAACCAAGGCTTAGTTCAAGGAATACTATCAAGAGGATTCCAAGTTCTCAACAGATTAGTCAATGTTCCCATGACTTATTATGCCGATAGGCACAACAGGAATGTTCGCAGTGACAGTGTTCAAAATCACCAGATGGCTGATACACCAATTGAACCTGGCAGGAGGAAAGCACTGGTAGCCTTCCTAGGCCTTGCCGTGCAGATGTGTGAAAGACTGATCGATGCAAGTGATTGTGATGCAGCAGTTTCGCGGATTCCCCTTTCCAAAGCTGAGGTCGTGGAGAAGCTCAAGGAGATAATAGAAATATGCATCAAGGATTCGGTTGGTCCTTCGCTGGGAAAAGAGCCCTCAGTTGATTACCTAATGATGATTAAGTCAGTAACAAAGTTGTGCACATGGGTTATGCGGACCAATCCAGGCTATGTCACATGCTTCCAGGAGAAAAACGTTGGCCATAAACTGAAAGATGCAGAGGAGACCATGAGAGGACTGGAACTGGCTGTGCTTCTGACTTCCAGCGTAGATGAGAAGACCAATTACGAGACCCTTTCATCCATCATGGGAGATGCTAGAACACTCATCCCATCTTAACATCCCAATATGCCAAGGTGAGTAATGAGAAACCGCTGAGTTGTGAGGCTTCAGATATGCTACCTCCGCTTTTAAATATGTAATGTTTGTGGGTGGTGGTTTACTTGTTTGTGTGTGGACATTTAGCTGAATGACTGTAGTCCCCTACCTGTACCATGCTTCTGCAATACGCTTGAGTTGGATTGTGTCTGCTCCCGTTTGGTCCTGTGAAAGAACAGTTACAACAACAACAACAACATAGCCTTTTGTCCCAAGCAAGTTGGGGTAGGCTAGAGATGAAACCCATAAAAAAAAATAAAGATCACGGATCTTCAGGTACGTGGATGGCGAGTCTCCAAGCGCTCCTATCCAAAGCTACCTCTTTGGAGATATTCCACTCCTTAAGGTCTCTCTTCACCGATTCGTCCCAAGTCAATTTAGGTCTACCTCTACCTCGCTTTACATTTTCGGCCTGCTTTAGAACCCCACTACGCACCGGCGCCTCAGGGGATCTCCGTTGGACATGTCCAAACCATCTCAATCGATGTTGGGTAAGTTTCATTGTTATAATTTTATTGCCATCCATATTGTTGATTTGATTCCGTCCAATGGTCATGCTATTTACAATGCCAGTCTAGATACATTATGCTTGAGCATAGGTTTATACATTGTTCTTGAGCATAGGTTTGTATGGTGTCATGATGAAAGATTTACAAGTTCGAATTTGAACGAGATGGCATGGGAGGTAAAAACAGTTGACAAATGCCCTGTTGAGCCGACAACTGGAGGTGGATATGGATGAAGATGCAAAATAGGAAGAGAAGAAAGCTGATGATGTATAGTATAATTGGGCTGTGCAAGGGTATTGTCCAGAATGCCATAGGGGCCTAAATACAGTATTCTGCTAGTATAATAACCTGGCCACTGACTACTGGACACTAGGGCCGCCTGACCTGACGACCCTTCTGGAGGCGCACAGTGAGAACTGAGAATGGGAACCATGGGAATGCTGCCACAAACAAGAAATTTCTGGCACTAATATTTGGCAAAAATCTCCGCAACGTGCAAAGCTGAATTAAACATTTGGATACTTAAAACCTAGGCTAGGCCATGGATCGAAGCAATCACCAAATTAATCTAGTGTGTGCAATAGTAGAGGGGAAATAGGGGGGGTGGGGGGGGGATCGGCATTAGCAGGAGTGGGACTAACCTCTGTAACGGCCGCCATGTCCAGCGAGCCGGAGCAGTTCGAGACGGACGGCGAAGAGATGCAGACGCAGATGCTCCCGGAGTCCGGTCCTCCGGGAGCGCCGCGATCACGTAGGGAGGGAGCCGTGTGGATGAGCCCGCGGTCACGGCCGCGGCAAGAAGAGGGAAGACGAGCACGGGCACGGACGGCGGAGGGGAGAGAAGGTGGAATCCGGCCGCCGGCCGGAACCGGAAGCAAAGGATGAGCCGTACAACAAGGGGAACGGGAACAGACGGAAATGGCGATTCAACCTGGTGGTGCCGTACTTGCCGTGGCGTACAATTTTGCTGTAAACCGTAAGATTTACTGTGCAAGTAGTATAAAAGACATGTATTTGTAGATTTACATAATACTCTTTTCTATCATTTATATACAGTTATATATTGAGTGTTAATATGAAAATTTTCTTCAATAAAAAATTAACCAGATTTGAATTGAAGAAATTATATAAAATAAAGAAATAAGCATTCGAATTCGATTGAGGTGTAAACCATATGACTCAAAGGTGGTCGCTTAATTAGTATTTAGCTTGTTCATTGGTGTTTATTTTCAAGTAGAAAACAAAGGGAAAATAGTCTTTTTCTCAAGTAAAACATAAGTATTGGAAACTAATAGAATCTTTTACTATCTTAGTGATTAAATAAAAAAATAAAGAAATTAAAAAATCTTCTAGCATTTACCATATTAAACAGAAAAAAAGATAAAAAATAACCCAAAATACGCCTTTATCCAGTAGAATTATTCAGGGGCTGGGCAACTCACAGTACTTGCATACATACATATATGTAACTAAGCCAAAAAAAAAAGAGGATGAAACAGCGGTATTTATTTATTTATTCAACATTTTCATAACGGAGAAAAGTTTTCATTAGAACTTCATTGCGTTGCCTATAGTAGGCTACAGAGCTTCCATGACCGGCCATTGCACCTGACCCAGTTAGCCCGGCCGGTCCCCCTTATAATCTGCACTTCTGCAGTAGTCGCCCACACTTTTGAGAATTGAGATTAGTTGAGCCGGCGTTTCTTCGACTTGAGCTGCCTGACAAGCTCTCCCAGAGCCTCCTTCACCGTCGCCTTCCGCCCTTCGCCGTAGTTCCAGAGCTCGCGCACCGGGTAACCTCCGCTGGCGTTGTGCTCGTTCATCTCGGTCGGCGTCGGCGTCGCGCACGTCGTCGCCGTACTCGTCCCGCAGGCGCCTCAGCTTCCCGTCGACGTCGTCCACAACTTGCTGCAACGTAGTATGACACCCCGATCAACGATGGCTGGTTATATTGCTGCTCCTCGATAAACAAAACTCAACCCGGTTACCTTGGTTTTGCCATTGGCGTCCTCAACAATCCTGAAAGGGTGCCAAGATGGATCCTTCAATTGACCCTGCCAAACTGAGATCAGCTCTACCGCTCTGAACTTGTACTCATCGTCAGTCTTCCCATACTTCCACCGGCAAGCATCTTCGAAAGGTTTCTCGTTAAGTTGTCCCATCATCTTTATCCTGATAGCTGCGTGCTTGAAGGTCATCTCCTCGAAAACCTGCGCCATTTGATGACTAAGTTAAGGGAAAAAATATTTCTACTAATCAAATAGGTCAAAACAATATGTGCAAAGTGCTACCTCTATCAATTCTTTTCTAGCATCTTGTAACTCCATGTTGGTTTCAACATATTTTGACAACGCCGATGGGATCAACTCATGAGATAAGCTTCCTCCCAACATCTCACTCAGCTTATGCATCTTGCCGTCTATTTCTGCATCCAATTTTGCTACTTCATTCCTTCTCAAGTTCCTGTTCAACAATATTTTTAAATAAAGAACGGAGCTACTAGGTTTTGAAATAAAATAGCTAATGCATAAGAAACACACTGACACTGCTAGGTTTCGACAGAAAATAGCTAGTGCACAAGAAACACACTGAAACTGGGATGGACAGTTAGTTAGAGTACCTTTGACTTGTCAACTTCCATAGAGACACCGCTTTTCTCAGTCAATGATTCATCTACCAACTTGGAGCTTGAGCATAGCAGAGCCATTTGTGTCATTCGTTTGCTCTTCTCAAGCAGAGCATGTCGAGGTTCCACTGTGTCTAGTAAGCTCGCCAGTTGATGCAAGTGCATTTTCTTAACGCCAATCTGGGTTTTCAATATATCCACAGCCTTCATGGGCAGAGGGGAGATAAACAGCAGTAAATAATAGTAAAACAGAGCCTTCTATATATCCATATAACATCCTAGCAGAAAAAAATATGCATCTATATAACAGTAAATCGGAGCTGTATCAATAAATTTTATTTGAGCTTTTTATCAATATTGAAATTAGAGTTTTGAACTTCACCTTCGCAGTTTTACTAGAAATATACTGAAATACGTGATGGCACGCAACGCAATAAAAGTACGAGCAACATGAGTGCCACATATTTTCTTAACATAAACCAATATTTGTTTCATTTTATTTATTCACTAAGTCACTATAGAGGAAAATGGCAGATTTATAACACAGTTCACAAGCTTACATCCTTATGGAAACCCTGCACTTTAGCTTTGAGCTCCTCGTTCAACTTCATCGTAAAGTCCATTCCTTGAGGCATCTCACCAGGATCTTGATCTGCACACAGAAAAAGAAGATCTCAAGCTGTATAGTATTCAGGTATTCAGAATAGCGGTTCTCCTGAGCAATTTTTCTTCAGTATGTATCTTTCTACACAGAGAAAACAAAAATCAACATCCATTAAACTGTACTGTGTCAGAGAGGATTAACAGAAAGATCATTGAAATAAATCAGAATGGATTGATTATTCATGATTACAAGGCACAAATGAAGATCATATATCAGAGCATTATATTCCTGACACAGAACACCGGATTAAGCAGATACTAGCATGCTACTCCTGCAGACTGCAGAGAGAGACTGATGGTACAAACTACTAGCAAGGTGAAGGTGATGAAGCCTGCTCTCTTGCCACCACCACTACCACCGCCAAGGGCAACAGGTTGAACGACGCCGCTACCGCGCACGCTCTGGTCGCCGAGCCCACCCACCTCACCTTCTCCGCCGGCAAGGTCCGCCGCTCCAGCGGAGGAGGAAGAGGCCATCAGGAGACTGTGGTGGAATTTGGAGCAGTGGTGTTAGCTTCCTGCATTTCTTTCTAGGATAACCAATTTGAAATGGATTGTTTAACTCACACGAAAAAAAAGTAGAAATTGACTGCAGTGAAATGAAACATCGAGTCCCTGTAGTCGCAGTTCACAAGATTACATCATTTCAGGCCCTCCTTCAACGTTCAAATTCCTCGAAAGGTCTCTCGAGCCATTTCATCTCTTCGATCTCCAGAGCCAGAAGTCCAGAAAAAGTTTCTAGATAGTGGTTTTGCAGGGAAACGCAGGTACCCATAACGTTATTTGCCGGCCCCCAGTTCAGTCAACTAAATGCTCAGCTCAGTAGGCGACAGGGTATCCTCATCAGAGTTTGCTCCTGCAAAAGCCATCACCGCATTGTAGAAGTACAATTGTAGTAGGACTCCTACTCCTAGATGTAATACTCCCAGATGTCCTACACGGACTCTACTTCTTGTACATACCTATTGGTCCTATATAATGCCAATACCCGGCACCCTTAGGGGTCAAGCCGATTCATCACATCTCACATGGTATAAAAGCCACCTCCTCTAAATTCATCTAGACAAGTTCTTCTTTTTTCGTCGACGTCATGGCATCGATGAGTTCATCTTTGGCGGCTTCCATCTTCAATATCTCCGTTTCGGAGAAACTTACCCGTGACAATTACCTTGTGTGGCGAGCATAAATTCTTCCACTATTCGCGGATCGCGTCTCATGGGGGTCCTTGAGAGGACCGTTCCCCAACCTTCTGAAGTTCTTTGTGTCGAGAAGGCCGACAAAAGCATTGAACAAACTGAGAATCCAGCCTATGTAACATGGATTGTTCAAGACCAACAATTGGTCGCTTATCTTCTATCTTCAATGACCAAGGAAATCTTGGTGCAGGTTTCTTCCTGTGATCATGCTGCTGAACTTTGGACCGCAATTACAGAGATGTTCTCTTCTCATTCGCGCTCCAGGATCTTGCATCTCCAGTCTCAACTATCCAGGGAGAAGAAGGGTGACCTCTCTGCATCAGCTTACTATAGCAAGATGAAGGGAATTGCTGACGAGATGGCTTCCGTTGGCAAGAAGATTGATGATGATGACCTCACCAGTCATATCCTCAACGGACTTGACTCGGATTAAAATCCCTTTGTGTCATCAGTTTCAGTCAAGGACTCATTGTCCTTAGGAGATCTCTATGCTCAGCTCCTCTCCTATGAAGCACGCCTGCAACAACAGCGGTCAGATGAAGGGCGCATCTACTCGTCGGTCAACAATGCCTACCGTGGACGTGGTCGCGGCAACTTTCGTGGAAGGGGTCGCGGACCAACCTCTGGACGCGATTCTGGCCTGCTGGTACCATTTCAACAAAAAATACATTGCTCCCCGTGATGGTGGTGCACTCACTTGTGCGCACCCAGGAAAAATTCACTTGTGCGCACCCAGGAAAAATTTCCCGGTCGGTCACCCATCCCCAAATTGCTCCAAGCCAAGCACGCTTAACTTTGGACTTCTTTGAAATTGGGCTTCCGAAAAAGAAGTTGCAACTTGTTGGTATGAGTATCCTATTAGTCCTATTAAGCCCTGGGCCGGGGCGTCACATCCTCCCCCCTTAAGAGAACGACGTCCTCGTCGGTCAACCCCAAGCCAGGAACGTTCCCTCTTGGCCATCCGTGCATCCAGTGCCAACAGCCTATGCGCCACGTCCGTGCGTCCAGTGCCAACGGCGGATCCCTGATGCCCGTGCACTGACCCGCCACGCGCCCGCCCACATGCCTGCGCACCTAACCCGCACGCGCCCGTGCTCATGCCCGCGCACTATGCTCGTACGCGCCCGTGAAACCGCGAGAGTCGGCTCTAATACCATTTTGTAGCGTCCCGCACAGACTGCCCTCACAGACCAACACAAGTCTTTTCTGCACACTTTGTCCTCACTCGAGCGCACCCAGGAAGAATTTTCCGGTCGGTCACCCATCCCCAAATTGCTCCAAGCCAAGCACGCTTAACTTTGGAGTTCTTTGAAATTGGGCTTCCGAAAAAGAAGTTGCAACTTGTTGGTATGAGTATCCTATTAAGCCATGTGCCGGGGTGTCACATGCACGATCGATCAAGACTGCTCCTCAGAAATCTGCCTCATCTGCGGTTCCTTCATATGGGATTGACACAAATTGGTACTTCGACTACGGGTCCACGGATCACATCACCAACGATCTAAACCGCATTACATCTCGTGAGCGCTATGGTGGTCAAGATCAGATTCACGCTGCCAATGGCAAAGGTATGAACATTAGCCACATTGGCAAATGTACTTTTCATACACCTCATCGCAATTTTTCTTTTAATAATGTGTTGCATGTTCCTTCTGCCACCAAAAACCTCATCTCCGTTCATCAATTTACCTCGGATAATGATGTTTATCTAGAATTTCACCCCTCTTTCTTCCGTGTTAAGGACCTGGCCACGAAGAACCTTCTTCTTCAAGGCAGATGTCATGATGGCCTCTACCTGTTGCCACACAAGTCACAAATTCATTATGTCACAAAGCCCTCAACCTCCCGGTGGCATCATCGCTTAGGACACCCTTCCCCAGCTATTGTTAACCGCATCATTAGTCAAAATAAGTTAGAATTTGTTCGAGATCCTGTTGAGTCCATCTATGGTGCTTGTCAAGAAGCCAAAAGCCACCAATTACCTTACTCCCGGTCGGATAGCGAGTCTTCTTTTCCTTTACAATTAGTCTTCTCGGATGTTTGGGGCCCGGCCCCTATATCCGTAGGTCATTATAAATACTATGTAAGTTTCATTGATGATTTTAGTAAATTTACATGGATCTATCTTCTTAAGAATCGCTCCGATGTTTATCAAGCTTTTCTTAATTTTCAACAATTGGTTGAGTGCCGTTTTAATAAGAAAATTATTACAATGCAAACCGACTGGGGTGGTGAATATCAAAAACTCAATTCCTTCTTTCGTCAAGTTGGTATAAGTCATCATGTTTCTTCCCACACACTCATCAACAAAACAGATCTGCTGAACGCAAACATCGTCACATTGTAGAAGTTGGGTTGTCTCTTCTTGCTCAAACTTCTATGCCTCTCAAACTTTGGGATGATGCTTTTCTAACAGCTACATATCTTATTAATCGTACTCCTAGCCGTGTCATCAACCTTTTCACCCCCTCTAAATCAGCTGTTCGATGAAAATCCTTCTTATTCATCTCTTATTCTTTGATTGTGCTTGTTGGCCCAATCTGCGGCCCTATAATAAACACAAACTCCAATTTCGATCCAAGGAGTGTGCCTTCCTCAGCTATAGTGACATGCACAAAGGCTACAAGTGTTTTGATATTGCAACCGGCAGAGTTTACATCTCTCATGAGATTGTTTTTGATGAAAATGTGTTTCCCTTTTCCAAACTTCACCCCAACGCCGGCAAACGCCTTCAACATGAGCTCCTTCTTTTACCTAAACACCTAATCAATTGTGATGAGGTTATGATTTCTAGTGCTGCTGACCCAACTAATGTTTTATCCGAGCCTAGTGGAGTGTCCTCTGATTTTGCAGAAAAAAATCCAGACGATTGGGCGACTACAACACCTCATATAGTGTCCTTTCCCGTTTTGGCCGATCCGCCGACGTCACCTTCCCCGATTGAGCTACCGTCCAGCGCTGACACAACACCCGGAGGTGATTCGGGATCGGATCCCGGGGTAGATTGCGCCGGCGCACCTGATTCGGTGTCGTTCGCTCCCACCCCGACACCTATCCAGGCTTCTGCGGTACCATTAGTGCCCGACGCGCCTGTCCCCTCCTCCTTGGGGTATTCTGTGGTCATCAATACTGACCAGCCTGGGCCACACGGATCAGATGTGGCTCCGTCCGGATCTTCTGTGCCTGCTGCGGACTCGACGGCTGTTCACCGGCGCCGTCTGCCTCCCCCACCGCTAGGACCTCCACGACCGATTCATGGTCCAATCAGCTCATCTCCTCTACGCATGCGTACTCGGTTGCAAAACAATATCCGCAAGCCCAAGAGTTTCACAGATGGAACTGTAAGATATGGTCTTCATGCTACCATCTGAGAGCCATCTTCGCTAGATGATGCTTTGGCATCCGATCAGTGGCGTGCTGCCATGAACTCTTAATATGATGCTCTTCTTCGCAACGAGACTTGGCATTTGGTTCCTCCTCAACCCAGCAGGAACATCATTGATTGCAAATGGATTTATAAAATCAAGCAACGACCTGATGGCTCTATTGATCACTACAAGGCTCGCTTGGTTGCCAAAGGGTTCAAACAGAGGTACGGCTTGGATTATAAGGACACTTTTAGTCATGTTGTTAAAGCTGCCACCATTCGCCTCATTTTGTCTCTTGCTGTCACCAAGCACTGGAGTATTCGTCAATTAGATGTTCAAATTGCGTTTTTGCATGGTATTCTAGAGGAGGATGTGTACATGAAACAACCACCTGGGTTTATTGATCCTGCGCTTCCTGATCATGTTTGCAAGCTGGATAAGTCCCTCTATGGTCTTAAACAGGCGCCACGGGCTTGGTTTTGTTGGTTAAGTTCCAAGCTTCAAGCCCTTGGTTTCCGACGATCCAAGGCTGACACTTCTCTGTTTTACTTCCATCACCAAGGTGTCACAATCTACTTCCTGGTATATGTAGACGATATTATTTGTTGGGGGAGAGTAGAATGGACATTTTTAGGCGCTAGGATTAAGAATCTCACCCGGTAGAAAATATTAAGAGCGGCCCGTGAACGGCCCACGGGTGACCGATGAACCATCGACGAATGACACAGTAGTCCAAAAACGGAGGCCAGCCCGCGAGCGCGTCACACCAAGGGAAGACCGCCTCGCCCGACCCTCTGCGGAGGGGATCGGGGGACTCCGCCTCGCCCGACCCTCCGCGGAGGGGGTCGGAGCGCTCCGTCTCGCCCGACCCTCCGCGGAGGGGGTTGGAGGGCTCCGCCTCGCCCGACCCTCCGCCAAGGGGGCCGGGACCTCGCCCGTGCCTTGCATTGTCCATACTCCGACAAGACCACGGACCTACCCTGAGGTAGCCGTCTCCTAGTCAAAGGGGATAGTACAAAAGGTCGCATCAGGGCATAGTGCAAGGCGACGCGACTGTTCGGGACGTGCCCCGAACAGTGCCACTCTAGTAGCCATGGCACAAAGAGGGGCCCCCCAACCATTCCTCCAGTGGGCGGCGTCAGATAGTACAACAACCACAGCAGCCAAAGGACCGAGGACGTTGGTGAATGACATCAAGTTCTCCGGTGGATGCTCGATGAACACCCCTACCTGGCGCACCAGCTGTCGATGTTTTACCGCCAAGCCCACCGAGGGATACCCCCGAGGTGGTAGGTTGTAGGTAGGGTGTCGCCGAGATCAGAAACTCAAAGGTGCAAGGAACACAAAGTTTAGACAAGTTCAGGCCGCTGAGAGCGTAATACCCTACGTCCTGTGTGGTTTGTATTGCCTTGATGGTTATGTGTATGCACGTTATCCTTTGGAGGGGTCCCTGCCCGGCCCTTATATAGTCTGGGGGACAGGGTTACATGAAAATCCTAGTCGGGACGGCCTGACGAGTCCTACCCGAGTACGGCTCGGGTAGTTTCCTTACGTCCGACTAGTCCTAGTGCTACACGACTAGTTACAATGAGGATAAGGTATGTCCCATGCGCCATCCCCCATTACATGTATATGTACGCCAAGTGAGCAGTCCCGCTACCCTGGGTCTGACACTCCCTTTGCTTCATCCACCGTTGGAGTCTGAGTATTCCGACGAAGGCCACTGAAGCAGAAGGATTTGGGGATACCGGGCGCCTTCATCGGCCAAGTGGCCCAAAAGAATGACAATGGTCGAAAGGCGAACCGGCATCCCTCCAAAATTTTCCCCCGCGGCTCGAGCATCAGGAGTGTTGACGCCAGATTTTGACACGTTTTGAATCGGCGTCAGGGAAGGAGGAGATTGGCCGATGCGGCAGACTTAAAGGCTACAATTGGGAATCGGCCGATTGGCGCTAGAGTTAGGAATCGGCCAATTGGCGCTGCAGTGTTTCGGGCGATTAACGAATGGAGTTGGTGGGGGTCGGCCGATTGAAAGGCTGGAGCGTTTGGGCCAATATGGGCTTAAGGTGGGCCAGAGGAAAAAGGTAGAGAAAGTTTGGCCCATGGGAGTATGATAACCAACTCCGATACGAGTTGTGTTTGTAAATATTCGTTTTCATTTAAAATTAGAGATAGATCCTAGTCGGTTAGGAAATCAATTGTAACAAGCTATAAATAGCCATCTTTAGGGATTCGTAGGGGGACACATCAATCAATACAAACAATCTACTTTTTCATATTACTTTACTTTCAAGTCGGCGACTTCACCAATACATCTTTTTTTCACAAGTTCGTACGGGTTGGCAGGGTTGCATCGACACGATCTCCGGCCAATTGGTAAGTTCCGTTTATCGAATAATATCTAAGCTTTAACTTCGGGCGCATCGCTGTTGTTTCGTTTAGATTTATTCACCAGTTATCGATATTTACTAGAATTATAGGTTTTATCTATTGCTCTAGTTTTATCACCAGTTATCAAGCTTAAGATCGAACTGTCGGCTTTATCATTATTTTTTCTTATTTATCGTCATATAGCCGATTAGATCTATTTCAAGTGTTGCATTTGTGGCGATTGTTTAATTTGCTCCAGTAGTTTCTTTGCAATCGCTACGTGATTATCGGCTGATCTATAGCCGGTCATCTTCATAGCAAATCGGCCGATTCGCTGATACGCTTTTCGAGACAGATTGGAACTTTAGCCGATCGAGACCCCCGGAATTTAAACGTTTCTTTCCTTGTCAATCAACAGGTCAGATTGACTGGCACGCCGCGCGAACCGCACCAGGGCGATCACCCGAATAGGAGTTAAGCAGATTCTTCCGGATCGTGTGTCCGACGCTGAAGGTCATCGGCCGATTTTTAGCGCCAACAAGGAGTTAAGAGAACGGCGGGCTCGCTCAGGAGGACGCACGTAGGGGAAAAGCATCTTCATTGACAAGAGTTTAGGCATGATGAATGATAAAGTTCGAGTGAGTCTAAACAGCTACCCCTCAGGTCCTCTTTATAGCCGCATGAGGCCGGCCGGCGGTTCCCCACGGGCGCAATAGAAGCAAGCAGAGACGACGAAACCGTACATCGACCCCAGACGAAGAAAAAGGAGGGGCACGGTCAAGCTGGCTGGCTGCCTGGCTTGTCACAATTGCCCAGCGCAAGTCAAGTTGAGGCAGAAGCGGTACATCCGAGCAAACGCCAAGTAAGAAGGGGAACGGATCGTTCGCAGGACCCTCTGAGCGAATCTCTGATCCACCCAGAGGCTCGGGGGCTACAATCACTAGGTGCGCTCGCGCGCACCCACCAAAGCATCGAAAACGGGCCCCACGTTGCCAGGTCAAAATCAAAAGGACTGCACGCGAAATCAAGAGCAGAACCCCCTGTGCGAATCCCTGATTGACTCAGGAGCTCGGGGGCTACACCCACTAGAACCACCAGACGACCAAGCTTTGCCAACGGTAGCTTCTGCCCACCGAGGGGAAAACAGAACCCCCTCACAGTTACCATGTAACCGACAGGGGGTTGGGGGCTACTGTTGGGGGAGAGTATAATGGACATTTTTAGACGCCAGGATTAAGAATCTCACCCGGTAGAAAATATTAAGAGCGGCCCGTGAACGGGCCACGGGTGACCGACGAACCATCGACGAACGGCACAGTAGTCCAGAAATGGAGGCTGGCCCGCGAGCGCGTCACGCCAAGGGAAGACCGCCTCGCCCGACCCTCTGCGGAGGGGGTCGCGGGACTCCGCCTCGCCCAACCCTCCGCGGCGGGGGGTCGGAGCGCTCCGTCTCGCCCGACCCTCCGCCAAGGGGGCCGGGACCTCGCCCGCGCCTCGCATTGTCCGTACTCCGACAAGACCGCGGACCTACCCTGAGGTAGCCGTCTCCCAGTCAAAGGGGATAGTACAAAAGGTGGCATCAGGGCATAGTGCAAGGCAACGCGACTGTTCGGGACGTGCCCCGAACGGCGCCACTCCGGTAGCCACGACACAAAGAGGGGCCCCCAACCACTCCTCCAGTGGGCGGCGTCAGAAAGTACAACAACCACAGCAGCCGAAGGACCGAGGACGAACATGCGCCAGGACCGACGTACGCCCCCCAAATAATGATGTCACCCCACGCAGGACGGCATGGGGAGCGCATCACGCCCCGCACAGGATAAAGAACAGGGAACGGACATCTCCCGTCAGTATCGGAGGTCCCACGCCACGACGACGAGGAGTCAGGGACGTTTAGCCTCCCAACTCGCTCTCTCTCTCTCTCTCTCTCTCTCTCTCTCTTTTGTAACCAATCCCGTCTTCTCCTTGAAGAATAAAAGGAGAGGGCAGGGGCCCGAGCGGGGGGATGACTCCTAGACATTCCAGCACGCGCACACGCATTCTCAAATGCACAAACACAGAGACCTGGGAGCCCGTTCCCTCTCTCGCCTGTTTGTAACCCTACTACGAACTTGAGTGTAAGAACACGAATCGCTCAAACTGGACGTAAGGATATTCTGCCTGAACTAGTATAAACCTCGTGTTTCCTTGCATTACCATCCGGGCCGTGACGCGCATATAAATTTACTAGCCGGTGCTTCGATACACCAACATTATTGTCGTCAGTTCCAGTCATCAAGCAATGGATAAGCTTCTGCTACAACTTCGGGATGATTTTGCCTTGAAAGATCTTGGACAGCTTCACTATTTTCTTTGTATGGAAGTCGTGTCCTGCCCCTCTGGTGGTCTAGTCCTTCATCAACGCAAGTATGCTACGGAGCTCATTCATAAGGCTGGTCTCAAAGATTGTAAGCCTACTTCAACTCCTAAGGTTACCTCGGAAAAATTGACTCGGTATGTTGGTGATCCACTTGATTCCGCCATAGCTACTCGATATCGCAGCATTGTGGTGGTCTTCAGTACTTGACACTCACGCGCCCGGATATTTCTTTTGCTGTCAACAAAGTCTGTCAATACTTATATTGTCCAACGACAGCTCATTATACAGCCGTGAAACGAATACTTCGTTATGCCGGTGGGACTATTGGTTGCGGCCTCACCTTTGTTCCTTCGTCATCACTGGTTCTCAACGCATTCTCCGATGCAGATTGGGCCGGCTGTTCTGATGATCGTAAATCCACCGGTGGGTTTGCTATTTTTCTTGGTGATAATCTTGTATCCTGGGCTGCCAAGAAACAGGCCACGGTCTCTCGTTCTAGCACGGAAGCTGAATACAAGGCGTTAGCTAATGCTACAGCCAAGCTGATTTAGGTTCAGTCTCTACTTGATGAGTTAGGAGTTCCGCAGCCAAAGGTGCCAATTCTATGGTGTGATAACATCGGTGCTACATATTTGACAGCTAATCCAGTTTTCTATGCTCGTACTAAGCATATCGAGGTGGATTATCACTTTGTTCGTCAACGGGTTGCTGACAGACAACTTCATGTTCGCATCATCTCTACTGATGATCAAGTTGCGGATGGATTCACTAAACCTCTACCTGAAGGCAACCTCTACCTGAAGGCAAGCTTAGGGCATTTCAGAGCAATCTCAATCTTTCCAAGAGTTGTGATTGAGGGGGATGTAGAAGTACAATTGTAGTAGGACTCCTACTCCTAGATGTCCTACACGGACTCTACTTCTTGTACATACCTATTGGTCCTATATAATGCAAATACCCGGCACCCTTAGGGGTCTAAGCCGATTCATCATATCTCACACGCATCATATGAGATACACCAAAGCACGCAAAACGGCAAGAGTGCACTCATTCAGCAAGATTTTTCTAAACAAATGAGCACAAGTATCATCAAACCAACACCAAGTGGCTAAATTACGGTACGAATGCTGATAATAGGCAGCATGATTAACCGATTACAGTACAAGGCCAGCACTTGCAGTACTACATATATGTACAGACACCTAAGAAGAGCACAAACGGGTTGACACAGGATAAATCTCCTACGGCACCAACTGCAACAGCGGCGCACAGAGGGTACATCTCCTAATGAGGGGATCGAGCAGCACAGGACTCCCACAATGGCACCAACGGCGTGCTTATGGCATTATGGCATGCACACACGACTACTTATTGGCTAGGGGCGGTCAAGCGGCCCAGGGTGCCTATTCAGCCCCTCCTGCGCTTCGCTTGGTCGTTGTCTCCATCTTCCTGAACAGGTAATTGAGCACCTCCTTCATCGTCGCCTTCCGTCCTTCATTGAAGTTCCAGAACTCGGGCACCACATACCCCCCACTGGGGTTGTACTCGTTTATCTCCATCAGCGCAGTCTTCACTGCGTTGCACACGTTATCGCCATACTCAGTCCGCAGGTACTTCAGTTTCGCGTCATCATCATCTAGAAATTCCTGCGAAGAACAAAGATGGCCATTATTTCCGAACAAATACTAGTGTCTCTCTAAAGATAACCCAATAGTCGGATAGAACAACACAGTAAATACCTTATATTCTCCATTATCCTGGACAACCTTAAAAGGATGCCAGGATGGCTTCTTCAATTCCTCCTGCCAATTTGAGGCCAGCTCTGCTGCTTTGGCCAGGTAATCATCGCTTCCGTATTTCCTCTTGCATGCATTTTGAAATGGCTTTTCATAGAGTTCTCCCATCCTTTTGATCCCAATAGCTGTCCGCCCATTTAGCTTGACCTCCAAAACCTGATTATTTCATCAATGAAAAACATGAACCAACTGATAGAGAACGCATCAAGTGCATTGTAATTGCTAATGAACATATAGTATGAGCAGTACCATAATTAATTCTTTCCGGGCTTGTTGTAACTCATCGTTATATTCACGCTCTTTCCGCACAAGACATCCACTCAAATCTCCCAGGGCGTCATTCTCGTCTTGCAGCTCCTCAATCAACTTTGTCAGGGTGTCATTCTTCGCTTGCAGATCCTCATTCCACTTAATTAGGGTACCATTCTTGGCTTGCAGCTCCCCATTCCGCTTGCCCATGCTGTCATTATTGGCCTGCAAGTCCTCATTCTGCTTCACCAAGTTGACATTCTTGGCCTGCAGCTCCTCAATCTGCTTCGTCAGGCCATCATTCTTGGCTTGCAGCTCCACATTCACTATCTTCATGCCGTCATTACTGGTTTGCAGTACCTCATTCTGCTTCACCAGGCCATTATTATTGTCTTGCAACTCCTCATTCTGCTTCATCAAGTCGTCATTCTTGTCTTGCAGCTCCTCATTCGACTTTCTCATGCCATCATACTTGGCGTGCATCTCCTCATTCTGCTTCCTCAAGCACTGTACCTCTTTTGCTTTAAGAGCCAGCTCAACTCTCAACTTCTGGTTCGCCTCACAGTATCCGAGATTTTTCACATCCTCGTCAAGTTGAGCCCTCAGATCCTCGATCTCATTTAAAATCCTCTGGGAATCATCGCAAGCCACCTTCAAATGTTCTGCCCATGGGTGACAATATTAAAGCCATGGCATGAAGAAGAGAGTGAAAGATCAAAGTGGGTTTTCAGTAATGCATACCTCCACTCCCAACCAGACTGCCCGTATCTCTGGACATAACTGACACTTTCCTCTTTCTGTTTCCAGGTTCTGCCCCAAGATCCTGGCCTGCTGCAGCTGCAAAAACCAAGAAAACCCTTCAGTAAGTGCAAGCTAGATATCCTACCACAGGTGCAGCCAGGTGAGCAATCTATGACAAAGTCTGCTCCTGAGAATAGTACATGTTACCGCTGAACACAAACAGACATAGTAAAAGGAACTAGAGAATGAGATGGCTGAACACAAACTGATTTTTTTCCCAATAAAACTAAATAATAAGATGTGCGATGTGCCAACAAAACTGATGATCCAAGCAACCAATTAGAGTCAGCATATCGCGTCAGCCTTCAGAAACCTTGCACGCTTGATTCTGACTAATTGTCACTGTTGATTTCACTTGACATTTACCTGAGTTAATTCAAGTGCGATTGTTCCCTGTTAGCTGTATCACGTCACTATACTCTTCTGTTGCTACAAATTCCACCACTCAGATAGTCAGATTGTTAATCCTGACGGCCCAAAAGGTCTCCATTCGTTGGCCAATTGAAAGAGTGTGCAACCCTAACCCAAGGTCTCAGCTTGTGGGGAAATGAAATGAAGGAAATTAGTAAGCTGGTTTCGGAAATGCATCACAGATCAGATAGATGTCCAACTACGCCGCTCGGGCCGTGAAGAACAGCAGAGAAGTAGTTGATGAACTACATCGCAGGGAAGAAGTACTAGCAGATCAAAGGCTCAAGGCGCCCTAGCAAACAAAAATAGAAAAGAAAAGAAAATGTGATTAGGTGGAAGAAAGAGAAATCGTGGCTTCTCTTACCAACAGCCGCAGTACTTCGACCGACTCCACGGCGCATGAACCGCTCGCTGCCCTCTCCCGCCCTGTCGTCTCCGCCGGAGGGGGGCATGGCTACGGCCAACTGGGACTCCGGCCTACTGCGGAGAAAGAGTGGGGTTTTTTCTTTCCTGCCTGCTTCTTCTAACGGCAGGCCACTACGGGAGGGGGGTGAGCTCTCTCGAGTCTCGACCAAATAAAAAATATTTTTATGCTTCAGTTGCCTACTAAATGTTCAACTGTCATCAATCTGATACTGTTGATACACCGAATTTCTTAAAATATGGATTACCAGAAGTGAAAAGACTTATAACCAACAAAATCTGAACAATTTTTATATTTGCTATTATCGTACACTAGCTCTGGTTGGATAGAATGTTTAAGTTGTTCTTTTAGGATTCAGCGATACTCCCTCCGTAAAATAAATACGGACTCTCGCTTTCTGAGGAGTCAAACAGTTTTAAATTTGATCAAATTTATATAAAATAGTATAAATATTTATATTACAAAATAAATTTTATTAGATTGATTATATAATATATTTTCATGCTAAATTTATTTGGAGATATAAATGTTAGTAATTTTTTATATAAATATGGTTAAATTTAAAATTATTTGGCTCCTCAAAAAATGAGAGTTGCATTCTTTTTTAGGACGGGGGAGTAATTAGCTTATTTATTATAGATTTGCCCTTTGTTAACAATGAAGTAACATGAAAATTGTTGAGTTAAAAGTGTTCGTGTTTCATTTTTTGAACCATCCAGCACTTGATTCTTGCCAATATTTTTCCAACTCCAGCGACTCTTCGACGAGCTAGTTCGAGTTGGAGGATGGTGATTTGGCCATTTACAGGTGACGGCTTCGGAAGGAGTACGCGTCGAGGAGGGCTGCAGGCCGAGATAGGGATGTCAACGGGTCGGAAAGGTGCGGGTAGAGTAAATATCCACCCGTGATAATATCCGAAACTCTAAAGTATATTCGTACCCGTAAAGTCTAGCGGGTAGGATTTCGGGTACCCGTCGGGTCTATTAATGATAGCTTAACTAACATATCATTTGGTCATATAAACTAGCATATTTTAAATTTATCATCCATACAAGTGAATGCAAAGCATTAGTAAAATGGAGAACTAAACGGTTCATCATGCACCGTTCTTTTTCTTATCTTGAGCATCTATTTTGTAGTTGTATGTAAGTAAATGCTTTCAATTCAAGCTAAGTATTTTATCTAAAACATGCAACAATCATGCATACACTTCACTACAAACAATAAGCAAAATTTTAATGTCACTTTCACATTTGTCAGTTCATACAATCTCATTATTAGTCTATGCAATTCATACAATCACAAGAAATGGGACTTAAAATTTGAGAATGATACGAGTTCACTAGGTTATAATTATTGTATTTCGGGTATAATCGGGTACCCAACGAGTACCCGCAGGTAAAATTTCTTACCCGTGCTCTAGCCGCGGGTAAAATTCTGTACCCGTACCCGTGGTTAAAATTTCATACTCATACCCTCACTCATCGAGTTTCATCGGGTTGGGTACCCGCGGGTACCCGTACCCTCGGGTAAAATTGCCATCCCTAGGCCGAGGCAGTAGGTGGCGGTCAACGGTGACTAGCACGGGGGCGGCGATGGAAGGTGCCAGTGACGCCATAGGTTTTTGCTGGTGCTCCGTGCCAACGGACCATCAGCACGGGCTTAGACCACAAGCACCCTATCCTGGTTCAATAAACCTAAAAATCTAGTGCTCAGCATCCGAGAAACTGTCGAAGGCCGACGGTCTAAAAACAAGAAACTGGAAAGAAAGAATGAGAATGTGCATAGAGCAGTAACTGCACATTTTACATGAAAACGATTGAGGGCACCATAGACAACATGTTTACCAACATAATCACTGTGTCAGGCTCTGAAACATCATACAAAATATATTTGCTGTCGTGGGGATAACCAGTTTAAATTTCATTCTTTTTGAAAGAGTTCAAATTTCATTCGTTTGCTCAAACAAGAAGAAAGGCGACATTGCCTTGATTGGATGCAACATCTGACACGATTACAACGTCTCACACGATTTCAAAACAAATGAACACAAGCGTCATCAGACCAACACCAGGTAGCTAAATTACGGTACAGATGCTGAAAATATACAGCATGACTAACCGATTAGGCATGCCAAGAGAGAGTCAAGCTTGTCAGCACTTGCACTACTACATATGTACACCTGCAAATATACAGACACCTAAGAAGAGCACGAAAGCCACGGATTGGTATCATTCAGTTAGCAGATCACATCAATCACGCAGTCCAGGGTGCCCCAGACCCTCCTGCGCTTGGTCGTCATCTCCATCTGTCCGAACAGGTAGAGCACCTCCTTTATCGTCGCCTTCCGGCCTTTCCTGAAGTTCCAGAACTGGGGCACCAGATCCCGCTCACTGGGGCTGTACAAGTTTATCTCCATCAGCGCGGTCTTCACTGCGTTGCACACATCGTCGCCGTACTCGAACCGCAGGAGCTTCAGTTTTGCATCATCGTCGTCTAGAACTTCCTGCAACAAAGGAGGATGGCTATGATTTCTGAATAAATACTAACCTCTATAAACAGCAAAGATATATAGAACCTTAGTTGGATAGAAAAACACACAAAATACCTTATTCTCTCCATTAACCTGAACAACCAGAAAAGGATGCCAGGATGGATTCTTCAATTCATCCAGCCAACTTGATACCACCTCTGCCGCTTTGGTCTGGTAATCAATGTTTCTGTATTTTCTCTTACATGCATCTTGAAATGGCTTCTCGTCAAGTTCTCCCATTCTTTTGATCCCAACCGCTGGCTGCCCATTTAACTTGTCCTCTGAACCCTGAGCATCACAATGCTCACAATTTCATCAATGAAAAACATCTTATGGACATCAACTGATGGAGAACAAGATAGGTGCATGGTAATTGCTAAACTATAAACATATAACACAGATAGAATGAGCAGTACCATAGTCAACTCTTGTTGGGCTTCCTGTAGCTCATCGTCACTTTGACGGTCTTTGCTCACAAGACCTCCACTCAAATCTTCCAGGGCATCATTCTTGTCTTCCAGCTCCCAACTTCATCAGGTTGTCATTCTTCGTTTCCAGATCCTCATTCCGCATAATTAGGGCATCATTCTTGGCTTGCAGCTCCCCATTCCGCTTGCACATGCTGTCATTATTGGCGTGCAAGTCCTCATTCTGCTTCACCAAGCTGACATTCTTGGCCTGCAGCTCCTCAATCTTCTTCGTCAGGCCATCATTCTTGGCTTGCAGCTCCTCATTCTGCTTCTTCAGGCCATCATTCTTGGCGTGCAGCTCCTGATTCCACTTTGTTAGGCCGCCATTCTTGGCTTGCAGCTCTCCATTCCGCTTACCCATCTTGTCTATATTGGTTCTCAGCTCCTCATTCTCCTTCACCAGGTCATCATTCTTGGCTTGCAGCTCCTTATTCTCCTTCGCCATGCCGTCACTCTTGGCCTGCAGCAAATCATTCTGCTTTCTCATTCCATCACTGTTGCATTGCATCTCCTCAATCTGCTTCCTCAGGCACTGCATCTCTTTCGCCTTGAGAGCCAGCTCAGCTCTCAGCTTCTGATTCGCCTCACAGTATCCAAGCTCTTTCACATCCTCATCTAGTTCAGCCCTCAGGTCTTCGATTTCCTTTAAAATACTCTGATAATCATCGCATGCCACCTTATGTTCTGCCCATGGGTGACAAAAATTAAAACCATGGCATGAAGAAGAGCATTAAATATTGAAGCGCGTTTTCATACCTCCATTCCCATCCAGATTTATCAAATCTTTGGACATAAATGCTGCTTTCATCTTTCCAATACCAGATTCTGTCCCAAGATTCCGATCTGCTGCCGCTGCAACAACAAAGAACGCATTTCCCTTCAGCAAGTGTATGCAAGATTGCCCACCACAGGTACAGCAAGGTGAGTGACAAATCACATTCTGTTCATGTGAACATTACACATCACGGTTGAACACAAACAAATATGGTAAAAGGAAATGAGAGAACGCGATAACTGAACACAAAATGATTTTTTCCAAAAAAAAAGATATTAAACAATAAGATGTGTCAACAAAGCTGATGATCAAAGCAACCAATTAGAGTTGACATATCATGGCAGCCTGCAGAAACTCTGCATGCTGTATTTTGACTAACTGTCACAGTTGATTTCACTAGAAATTTGCCTTAATTCATGTGCAGCTATTCCTTGGAAACTGCATCACGTCAATATACTCTATTCCTACAAGTCCCCAAGATGACTCAGTCAGATTATTGCGCTTGAAGACCGAAAGGCTTGTGCCTCCAACTGAAAGAAGGTCGCAGCTTGTGGGGGAAATGGAGCGAAAGGAATTAGTAACCTAGTATTCGAAATGCATTACAGAGCAGACTAGGTATCCAACTACAAGTAGCAGATAAACTAAACTGAAGGGAAATAGTACTAGGATATCAAGGGCTCAAGGCGCCCTCGCAAACAAAAAGGAAATAGGATAGGTAAAAGAGAAGGGAAATCGTGGCTTCTCACCACCACCACCACCAGCAGCAGCAGCAGCACTTCGATCGACGCCATGGCGCATGGGCGACCCGCCGGACTCTCCCGTCTCGTCGCTTCCGCCGGCGGGGGCCATGGTTACGGCGGCGGAAGAAGAGGACGGTGATGAAAAGAGGGGGGTTTTTTTCTTTTCTTGCCTCGCTTCCTACCCAACGGCAGGAGAATCCCAGCCACTTGACCTCCCACAATAATATTTCAGCTGCCTACTAGTAAATCAAAAGAATTACAGTTTCCACTGTGTGACACGGTCTACCTCCACAACCACTGTGTCAAACTCTATTTGTGATCGTGCCCTCTCGGTGGAACATTTTCTAGAATAACCAATTTGAAATGGATTATTTACTCACACGAAATAAAGTAGAAATTGCCTGCTCTGAAATGATTGGGATGTAACATTGAGTCCCCATAGTCGCAGTTCACAAGATTACATCATTCCAAACCCTCCTTCAACGTTCATCTTCCTCGAAAAGGTTTCTCGAGCCATTTCATCTCTTCGATCTCCAGAGCCAGAAGTCCAGAAAGAGTTTTTAGGTAGTCGTTTTCCAGGGAAACGCAGGTATCCATAACATTATTTGCCGGCCCCAGTTCAGTCAACGAAATGCTCAGCTCACATCAGTAGGCGACAGGGTAACCTCATCAGAGGTTGCTCCTGCAGAAGCCATCAGTCGATCACCGCATCATATGAGATGCACCAAAGCACGCAAAAACGGCAAGAGTGCACTAATTCAGCCAGATTTTTATAAACAAATGAGCACAAGTATCATCAAACCAACACCAAGTGGCTAAATTACGGTGAATGCTGATTAACCGATTATCCTCTGTGTTATTAACAGGCAGCATGATTAACCGATTACAGTACAAGGCCAGCACTTGCAGTACTAAATATATGTACAGACACCTAAGAAGAGCACGAACAGGTTGGTATTATTCAGTTCACCGATCACATCCGTTTTTGGGATGTAAGCGGCAACAGCACCACATGCACATATCACATAAGCTTTTAATGTCGCTAGCTGATGGAAAACAAAGAGGATAAATCTCCCATGGCACCAACTGCAGCGACGGTGCCTGAGAGGATACACCTAATGGGGGATCGAGCAGCACAGGACTCCCACAATGGCACCAACGGCGTGCTTATGGCACGCACGCACAACAATTTATTGGCTTGGGGCGGTCAAGCGGCCCAGGAAGCTGCTTCCCTATTTTCAGCCCCTCCTGCGCTTGGTCGTTGTCTCCATCTGCCTGAACAGGTACTTGAGCACCTCTTTCATCGTCGCCTTCCGTCCTTTACTGAAGTTCCAGAGCTCGGACACCACATACCGCCCACTGGGGTTGTACTCGTTTATCTCCATTAGCGCAGTCTTCACCGTGTTGCACACGTCATCGCCATACTCAATCCACAGGTACTTCAGTTTTGCATCATCATCATCTAGAACTTCCTGCGAAGAACAAAGATGGATATTTGTCTCAAAAAAAAAAGAACAAAGATGGCTATTATTTCCAAACAAATACTAGTCTCTATAAAGAGAACCCAATAGTCAGATAGAACAACACAGTAAATACCTTATCTTCCCCATTATCCTGGATAACCTTAAAAGGATGCCAGGATGGCTTCTTCAATTCCTCCTGCCAACTTGAGGCCAGCTCTGCTGCTTTGGCCAGATAATCATCCTTTCCATATTTCCTCTTGCATGCATTTTGAAATGGCTTTTCATCGAGTTCTCCCATCCTTTTGATCCCAATAGCTGTCCGCCCATTTAGCTCTTCCTCCAAACCCTGATCATTGTGATGATCATTTCATCAATGAAAAACATGAACCAACTGATAGAGAACACATCAAGTGCATTGTAATCGCTAATGAACATATAGTATGAGCAGTACCATAATTAATTCTTTTCGGGCTTGTTGTAACTCATCGTTACTTTCACGCTCTTTCCTCACAAGACATCCACTCAAATCTTCCAGACGCTTCCTCTCATGCTCTAATCTTTCGCTCAGCTTCTCCATCTTCTCATGAATATCCCCGTCGTCATCTCCCTCCAAATGTTTCATTACTTGGAGTGTACCATTTAACCGTGCAACTTCAAGCTCAAGTTGCTGCTTCTCAAGCAGCTCCTTTTCCAGTTGGAGCATCCTTGCAAATACATCTTCCTTTTCCCTCTGATTATTAAAATGTATCAATTCTCATCACCAGAACCTACAGCAACCATCTAGAAAACATATAGAAACTAAGAAAAGGGCAAACCTTCTGGTCATCCAAAAGCTTCAGAACATCTTCATCAGCCCTCTGCTGCTCTATACTGGCTAACTCAAGTTCACTATTATCATCTTTCGCCTGCACAATTCCAATGTTAAACTTAAAGTAATTATATAAGATATTGCAGTATGCAACTACCACACCAATATGCTCAAACTCTCATCATTAGTTTTATGAAACCGGCAAGCTATGGAGCATGCACTTAGGACATAGAATGAAAACTGGTGTTCGGTGAAAAATGACATAGAATTTAGATGATCAAATACTTCATAACAACATATCCCTTGTCAGATTAACAGTAATGATGATGTATAATTTCAAATAACCTGTACAAGTCTCAAATGAAACATATAAAACAGCAACTTTAAAATCCATGCTTTCATGATAATGTCAACGGCTGAAATAAAAGAATGTTTGCCACCCTGTAAGTCCAGATTAGTGCACCATATGCATGTTATTTCAGCAGAGGTTACATGTGCATAGATTAGTGCTTCACTTGTATAGTTGTTCAGTTTACCTTCTGCTTCTCATCATTGAGTGTCTTCCTGTCGTTAGCATTCTCAGATGACAGCTTTTCAAGTTGCTTAGCTCGTGAATTCAGTTCTCTCCTCTTATTATCTAATTCTTGCCTCAAGTTTTCATTTTCTTGGAAAATTCGCAGAGCATTTTCACGAGCCCTGCGATGAAGACTACGCATTTCTGAAAACAAGGATACAAAATGTATTACATGAATTGATTTTTAACAGAGAAAAATTGCTTGTTAATTTTGTAATACAAAGAAACTAAAGCTAAGTGATCAAAGTTAGCAATTGGGGGAGGTTTGTTCATACGTGTAAGCAATGTTCATCTCATCAGGTAAGTTGTAGTTTTACAGATAAATATAATGTTAAAGCATATAAGAAAGGAATGGAGTAACTTCGTGCATAATGGTATTACTATCAGAAAAAGGCCCTGCATTCATCTAAACAGCCCATAATCGTATCTCTATATAATCCATGTCCAATATAAAAGTATTAAAAAACTAATTTCAGAACTTCTAACATGAAAAATATCTACAAGACAGAATTAACATTTATGGAACTGCTCCATTACACGTAAGTTTCACAGCCATGACTATCCCACACATGCAGGCAAATCTAAACCATCAAGTAAAGCCGAAGGAACCCATATTACCTTCATTGTATGCCTCATGTAGCTTCCTGTTGTCCTCCTCAAGCCGCGAGATAGAGAGTTCCGTCGCATTCTTCTTTGTCTCCAAATCATGCAAGAATCGGTTCTTTTCCTGGATCTGAGATGCCAATCTCGCCACCATCTCCCCTGACTTCTCTGACTCAGTCTTGGAGACCTCATCTATTGTTTTCAGGATGGTATGCTTCCTCAAGAACCTTCCCACCACAGTTCCGCCATTGTAATCCCCCTCTCGGGCAACCCACCCATAAACCTTGACCTCACCTTCACCTCCCTCACCTTCTGCAGCACTCATACCACTACTTCTTGTTTCAAATTCCTTCTTCCCCAACTTATTCACGCTGAAATGGTTCTCAAGCGTAAGCGCGTCATTAAATCCACTCCAATCATTGGTAAACCTCACAATTGCAAAGGTTTCGATGCTGTCCATCCCATCAACAAACAAAGGCACAACCTCAACAAAACTAAACATGGCTACTCTACCAGCAAACTCCTCGACATTGAACCCTGCACCGGCTGCAAGAACACAAGCCCATGGCCAAGCAAACCTCTCAACCTCCCGCGGCAGCACCCCATTCTCTGCCGGCACAGAACTGGATCTGGCAGGAGCAGCATCGGCTTTGACCTCCCCGGTGGCACTTGCGCTGCCATTGGAGTTAGCAGGGACGGGTTTAATGGCACCGAGGATGCCAGTGATTCCGACAAGGTCGTCCGCGAAGGACGGATCGGTGCGGACAAAGCGGGCGAAGGCGCGGTGAGATGCGCGCTCGCGGCCGTGGCGGCGGCGCTTGCTGGAGACACCGATGCCGTCGGCGTGCTGGAGGAGGTCCTTGATCTTGTACCCTTGCTTCTTCTTGCCGGGGCAGAAGGGGCAGCGGAAGGTGCCGTCCGGGTTCCGCACCCGGTGCTTGCCGGACGTGAGGAGGCCGAACGACTGCTCCTCGTAGTCGCTCTCCGCGTCCGAGTCGTCCTCGTCGGAGTCGGGGTCGGAGTCGGAGTCCACGGCGTTGGGGCCCGCTATTCCGGCGGCGTCCGCCGCAGCCTCGGCCTCGGCCTCCTCGTAGGGGTCGATGTAGTCGTCCATGTCAAGATCCATCCCCGGAGCTCAGGGATTCAACAGAGACAACTCCTGAACACAATACAGCGATTCTTCATCGAATCTTTAAAGGAAAACGCGATTTTTCTCCCAAGTGTTCCTCGATCCAAAACATGCAAAGGAGGAGCGGAAAGGACTCACCTTTTTCCCCCCGATCCGGAGCACAATCTCTGCAAAATGGCAGCGAAACTGGATGGAAATGGGCGGAGAAACCCCCCGTCCTATATCAAGCCCGCGGCGAAATCGCGTTCTCACGCACCAGGATTGAACGCAACGACGCCGCCCTCGGAGAATTTTATGGTGCCATGGTGGAATCGGCGAGAAAGGCAGGAGGCAAGGATTAACACCAACTCCAGTCCAGTCCAGTCCTGGGGTTTTGGAGGGGGTGGGAGGAGGAGGGGCAGCGCACGGGAGACGGGGAGAGATGCCAGTGGTACGGGGTGAGAGATGACACGTGGGGTCCATTCAACCCCTCGACGGTGGCCGGGACCTCGTGGCAGGCGCTCTGACACTTTGACTCCTTTGGGGGGCGTTACGTGGGGCCGAGTTCATGCGGCTCTTTAACTTTAGGTCATCTCAGGATATGCTTTTGTCCTTTGCCTGCTGAAATCACCTCTCTATTCGTATTAAAATTCTTTGGAAATGGTTTTATTTGGTTAATGAATTGATGATGGAATAGAAGTTTTCCCCCCTTTTTATGGAGCGTATGATTCATTGACAGAAGAGTATGATACTGATATTGGAGAAAATTTACTGCAGAGATACAGCAAAATATTTCATTTGATATTCCCATTGAATCTATAGTTAAAAGACTAATAGAAGGTAAGGTATGTAGATTTTTCTCCCTTCTCTAGTTTCTAGAGGATGGAATCACGCATAGCCTACGAGAGTAATAGTTAAATAAGCTTGTATACAATGCAGCTTAATTGAAAAAAAAACAGCCACTGCACACAACTATCAGCACGAGCAAATAATCCTTGTGTTTATATGCATGATATAGATAAATAAGTTTGTATATAAAGATAGTAATAGTTAGATAAGATTATATACAAACCAACTGTCATTTATTTCTACATTCTACTATTACTCTGTACATGATAAAAGGTAGAACCTAAATAAAATGCCGTACAAACCAACTGTCATTTCAATTTGACACTATTATGTACTATGTACATGATAAAAATGTAAAATAAAATAAGATTCTATGCATACATATTTTCTATTATTACTCTATACAAGATAAAAAGGCAATATTCAATAAGATTGTATACAGACCAACAATCATTTTTACATGCAAGGTAAAAAGGTAATAGTTACATAAGCTTATATGCATAACAACTAGCATTTCATTTGTAAAATTAATAAAAAAAAGCACATACGTATTTATGAGTAAAAAATCCATGTTTCCAATGCACAGGTTAGTGCTTGAATCTAGATCAATGAAAAACAAGTGATCTTAACTTTTGCAAGCAAAATAGAAAACAACAAGAAATCTGATTTTTCTTTTTTTCATACGGATGGATCTTGCTCCACGATTTGGTTCATCTTGGATAGTTGTTGCGGCATCTTCTACTATGAGATCCTCCAACGAGATTATGATCATGCCGGCACATATGAACCAGGCTATGAACTAGGCTCGAGTTTAGGGATGTCCTAAGGCTTAGAGCCAAACTTGGGGTTTCATGGGCGTTGGGTGGTGACGGTGGTGAAGTGCTAAGACAAGGCATGGTTAGCTGCAGATCTATGGTAACACCAACGATCGCAATACGAAATAATGTCCATAGTTCGGTAATGGGCACAATCATGCGAATATCGGTGCAAGTAAGTACATTGATTCGATGACCGGGCAAGGCGAAGGGAGAGGGAGCGGTATGCAACCATGTCGGATTGAGAATGATAAATATGGTGATGATAAAAGGTAGTGACGATGTGTGGAACGGTAATAAGAAGAGGGTGCTTCATCCGCCAAAGAGTGGCGAAAAGGAGGTAGGTTGGTTCAACACAAATGACTAAGGTTCACTATAGGGGTTGAAACAAGATGAGGAAGAGAATGCGGTGTGTGGTCATGGGCATATCACAAAGTTTTCAGGTCGATGGGGTCGAGGAACGTGGTACGGTCGAGAGATTTTTATAAGGCGGGGATGAAAATGACCCCGCGTTCCTGAGACGGGATCGGTGTTTTCGGGTCAAGGAACAGTATCACCTACCCCGATTTATGTGACTACATGGTCATGGGCATGTTGGGGTTGAGGATGATAGGCATCGCGGATGATATAAAGGAGCACCGAGCGGCGGCGCATAGGGCGGTGCAAGAGGAGGACGTTTGAGCGCTTAAGGTTTTGATTGTTGCAAGATCTTGGACGGTCAATATGTAAATCAGAGGTCGAGATCCTTTATCTAGATTTAGAAAGAATGGATCCCACGTTATGGAACACCGGACAGTTCAAGTTGGTGCCAATTCTGCAATGCCTCGGACATCCAGGCACTAGCAAAACTTAAAAAAATGAAGATATTTCATATTCACACTGAAATAAAACGTACTTTTATTGATAAGGTACTATTGTGTTCCTTCTTTTATTGATTTTTTTCTCTACATACAGGACGAAACACAACTCTGACAATATACATCGTGTCACACGGTAGTAGCTCGCTGTTCACAACATCGTCACCACTACATAGGTGCTGGAACAAATACGGCCTCGACCAGAGCAAAATTTAGCACGCTCCGAGCGATGGACCGAGACCACGCATGCACACGCTCGGTCACCATACCGGCAGCAGGTAGCAGAACTCGGCGTCGTACGGCTCGACCTCCACCACCTTGGCCGCCGGCGCCGGCGTCGCCGCGCCCCTGCCGCTGCTGGCGCCCAGGACCTCCCTGATGGCCCGCCTGAGCGGGCCCGACGCCCGGGGCAGCTGGCTGTGCACCCACTCCAGCAGCGACGCGGCGTCGTCGGCGAAGTCCCGCATGTGCCAGTGCAGCAGCTTCGGCACCACGACGGCGGCGCGCTGCCTCCGGCCGGCGACGCGCACCGTCGACTCCAGGTACTCCACCTTGGCGCGCTCCAACTCGTTCGACACGTCCTCCGCCGTGTACACGCGCAGCTGCGGCGCGACACAGCCCAGCGCACGTGAGGGTGAGGTCAGTTTGGGAAGAAAGAAAACGCCGGTAGGAGCTGACGGTGACACGTCACGTACCGCCGGCGAGGAGCGGCTGCCTCTGCACAGCGCGAAGACGACGTTGGGTTCAGGGTACCCGAGGCCGTACGTGCGCAGCAGATCCCTCTGCCCTTCGTCCATGATCCCCTCCTTGCCTTCGGGAGAGTGCCTTAGGATGAGGTGCTCGATCGACACAACATTCAGCACTGTTCCTCCGACGTTCACTGAAGCCTGAACAATGTCAGTTTCTGTTAGCAGTGTTGCATAAAGATCATGGAGTTCGGTCTGGAGCAACAAATTTCGTCAGTGGAAAGAACATCGTACCTGATTCAGCAGCGCCAGAAGCTTCTCTGGGGATGGGGGTAAACCGTGCTGAAGAAACGCCTGAAACCATGCCGGAAGAATTTCTTGCCCTGAATTAGCATCGACTCCGAGCAATTATTCTTTCGTCAGGCTGTGCCTGAGATGGAATTAAAGGGCAGCTTACAGTACATGCATCACGCAGAAGTTGTAGATGTTGATCCAGAACGCCAGCTTCTGCTTGTTCGTCAGAAGGCTCGGATCGGCAGTCCCAAGCTTTTGCATCAATCCTCTGTCAGAACGCAAACGCAAAACAAACTCCATCAGGCCTGAAGCTTCCCCTGATCGCTGAACAGCACGCGCAGATGGGGAGCCCACCTCAAGTTCTTGATGTCCACAAGGCACAGCGAGATGCGGCTGACATCGACGGACGCCCTCGTGAACTCGACGAACCTCCTCTGGCACCCGGCGGCGGCGGCCTCCTTCTCCGCGCCGCGGCCGGCGGCCTTCGCCGCCGTCCTCCGGTTCTTGAGCGGGCTCATCGCGGCGGCGCCGCTCACGGCGACCCTGGGCACGAGGCTCCTGGGCCCGATGCAGGAAATGTTGAGCTTCGACGTGCCGCTCAGCTCCAGCTCCCCCGCGGCGTCCGCCGCCTTGTTCAGCCTGTGGAAGATGGCCACCATCAGCCGGATCAGCTCCTCCGAGAGCTTGTTCGGGCTGTTCAGGCAGACCTTCCTCTCCGACGGCGCCGGCGTGGTCTCCGACGACCTGCAGTGGCTGCTTCTCCTCGCGTGCTCCACTTCATCCCCTGATCAGAACATCAAGATGATCATGCAATCCCGTACGAATCCGATGAGCTCTGAATTCGCATGTGTTTCGCTGAACATTTCGTACCTTTGGCGGAGGCGGATCCAACGGAAGCCTTGCTCTCGCATTCGAGCGCTTCGTCGCCGCCTGGGCACGGCAGCTTGGGCAGCTGCTGCGCGCCCTGGAGCTCCCTCCTGGACACGGAGTGCCTCGGCTGGCGGCTCTGCGGCCAGCTCTGCTGCTGCTGCTGCTGCTGTATGCACTGGTCCGTCCACTTCTGCTCCCGGCGCAGGCGCAGGCGCAGGTCCTCGACCTTCTTCTCCAGGTAGAATATCTCGTCCTCCACCATTGCTAGCTCCCCGAGCAGGCCCCTAACCTACACCGTAGCAAGTAAAAATTCAGGCCAACGGTATGTTCAGTAAGACCTTCTGGTCAGGCTCAAGCCATTGGAGTGAGCAGAGAAGCAGCACCAATAAAGTTACTGACAGTTGAGCTTTATAGCTGATACTGGCATAAGGTAATTGTGGGACAATGTGGTAAAAGGATTACAATTGCAAATCACCAATAGTGAAGTTGTACTGATGCTCTTGTTGTGCCATGCAGGCCATTGATGATCAGTCAGTCAGGCAATGCAGGTACAATAATGCAGGATCCAAGGAAACCAGATCTGGAAGATTAGAGGTGGTGATTGTCTGCAGGCAGCTCTCCAGATCAGGCACAGTACTTGGGTGTCCTTGGTTCAGAAGTCAGAGCCAGGTGACATCGGATGAGACGTGAAGGGAGGCAGGAATCCAAAGGACATCCTGTACCTGCACCTGGCGTTGCTCACCCGTTCGGGGATCCCTGAGATCTTCGGCCCGTGGTGGGAGGACCATGACCCTTGTTACTACCACCACTACGACTACAGCATGTTACCGTGGGGTATTTTATCTGGATGCAATTGCAGACACGCCGCGGGGCATCGGTACGAGGGTGACAGCGTCACGTGTGTGATCTTCAGATGAGCTGCGGTGAAGTGAAATGCTATGATGGCAATTCCTCTGCGACTGCAGAGTGCAGTGATGGTACGCTGGCAATCATGTTTGTTTGTTCTCCGGACATGAACACGGAGATGATCGGGTGATCGGAAATTCGATCGGAGGGTGCATGCTTACATTGGTTGGAACGAGCGTGGAGAGGCAGCAATGGCAGACGACGCGCCCCTGCAGCGAGCACTGGAGGACCCTGCCCAGCCGCTGCTCCTTGTCGAGCACCGTCTCCAGCTCCGACACCTACAACGCCACCCCAGCACACCGTCAGTCAGTTCGTCAGGCAAACCTCCAGCGCCCAACCGGGCAACGCGTCGGTCGATCATCTATCCACGGCGGCGGCGGCGGCCTGACCTCGAACTCGAGCTCGAGGCGCTTCTCGCGCTGCTCGTCCCGGTCCATGAGGAAGTACATGAGCTTCATCTTGCACCGGCCCACCCGCGGCCTTCTTAAACCCGCGCCCGGCCGCCCCCGCCGCCGGTGGTGGAGCGAGGAGGAGGAGTAACTGCTGGCGCCGCCGGCGCCGGCGGTGGGGCGTAATGGCGTCGGCGAGCTCATTTATGTGGTTTCTCCGGCGCGAGGCAAGGAAAAGGAAGAGGCTGAGGGCGATGGCAGCTGCTGTGCCGGGGCTGAGAGCAACGTCTCGCCCTCGCAACTCGCAAGAGGCCCCCGGGCGGGGGGGTTGCCGCCGCTTTCGGGGCAGGCAGGGTGGGAGGGAGAGGAGGCGCGGGAGGGAGGGAGGCAACGGTGGCGAGAGGAGGGGACGCGTCGGCGCCGCGTCACGCTTCCCGTGCGCGCAACGGAAATGGCTGGCCCATGCAACGCATGACCGGCTTAAATTCACCAGCGGTTGACGCAAGCGGCGGCAACGCTCGGTGGAGGCCTCTGGATGGAGTTGCGTACCGAGGGGCTGGGTGAGAATTTACGCCCGTGACGGGGTCTGTTACCGAGGAGGCTTTGATGAGGCTCTCTTCCCTCGGGTTTTTTTTTTAGAATTACCGGATCGCTATTTTAGGCAAAACATGAACTTGATAGTTTGGAGTGCCTTAGCTATCGAATCTTCTGCAACCTGCAGTGGCTTGTTTTTTTTTTTAGGGGGGCAGTGGCTTGTTTTCCTTTTGGATTGTCGAAAAACTGAATCGTAAAAAAATTGAAGGTTCAGAAAAGCTCATATATGTTTGGCAATCTGGATTTTTAGTGGGATTGATTATATTAAGTTTGGATATCAAAAGTCTATCTCGGGGTTGACTGGATGGGGTTGATGGCAGTGTTTCTCATCCAGCTCTGTGAGCAGTTCTGAAATTGTGATCAACAATCAAGATTCCACAATCTAGGATGGTTTTTTAGGTTGTTACAATCTAGCAATTAAGGCAAAAACTGTTTGTTTATTGATGATGTCTCAAGGGGAGTTTTATTTTTATAGTGTCATATCTCATTTTTGATGATCTGGCAAGAACTACCGAAGAGAGATGAACTTTAGAGAACAACAAAATATGAATCTCACCGGAGTGTTTGCGAGGTCCTAAATCCAAGATAGCTCAAAGGGAGCAATGGGGCTGGCATTAGAAAGCCGGGCGGTGGAAAGGAAGAGAGCACCTCGAAGGTATAGTTATTCTACTTGATTTTCCCAAAAGTGCATTGGCCAGGGACGCTTCATTTTTTCCCGAAAGTGCATTAGCCAGGGCAGCATTGCTAATCCATTTCATTTTCCCAAAAGCGCATAACCAATCGTTTTGTTGGCACAGCCTTGGGTTGGAAGAATGAGGTGGATTAGCATCATTCCATCCTGTTAAAAATCTGATGCTGTGTCCCAATCATCGAACATATATGCTTGTGAAGTGATGACGAATGCCGTACCACTGATTGGCTGCCTCCGTGCAGAGATTAGCTGACCAGTTGCAGTCACAGGCCCGGCTGATCAGAGCTGATGAACACAAAAGACGCAGATAATCCAAACAGATCCAGTACCACTGCTAGCATCCACTCATCATGAGAGAGGTTTGCCAAGCTCAGTGGATAATGCAATCGAAACAAAGCCTCGTGATTAAATAATCTAAAGCTCCATGTAGAAAAAAAAACAAGCGTAAGTCAAACACCTGGTGTAATGTGCCTCACCACAAAAAAGGGGCTAACCAAAAACCATTATTGGTATGTCCAGAGGTAAACATTATTAGCAAGCTCAAGCGCAAAATTACTAGCATACATAGCACGGATAACAAGTCTGTTCCTCTTTGGCGGATTCTCCACGTCCGGGTTGGGAGGGGTGGGACATCTTAGGCGGACTCCACGGTGGCCGAGTTGATGATGTCGATGAACTCAGGCTGCACACAAGATAGGGGAGAAAGAAACAGTCAGCAACTAGGGCTGTTGATAAGGCCAAACACTGTCATTTTGTTCTATCTTTGGTTTACAAGGAAACAGGACATCAGCTGTCTTCCTGGATTTTTCGTTACCTTCAAAGAAGCACCACCGACGAGGAAACCGTCAACATCGGGCTTTGCCGCCAGCTCTTTGCAGTTTGCACCAGTCACAGAGCCTGTAGCAAGAAGAACGTGAATAAAAATTACCAAGATGACTTAGCAGCCGGAGCATATTTATAAGGCAACTGCTCAAGGAGTGTATACCTCCGTAGATGATCCTGGTAGAGTCGGCGACCTCAGGGCTGACATTGTTCTTTAGCCAGTCTCTAAGGGACGCGTGCACCTGCGAAGATAATGCAAATCTGAGTTTTTGTGCAAAGAAAAGGATAATGCACTGTAGTAGGTAAAGTTATTTGTAGTCGCAAGAGCATAGCCCAATGTCGAAACAAAGTATGAACCAGTAGAGAGTTATGAGTATAAAGAGAGAGACTTACTTCCTGAGCCTGATCGGGGGTGGCAACTTTGCCAGTTCCGATGGCCCAGACTGGTTCGTAGGCAATAACCACGTTGCTCCAGTCATTGATCTTCTCTGTAAAACAAACAGCATTTCATCCTTTCAGCCTGAATTTTCATATGGCACCAATATTTCTAACTCATCAAATTCAAGGCAAGCCACAAAGTCCACGTGAAATAAACAATACAGGCAAAAAAAACAGGTGTTCTTCCAATCAACAGGGACACACAAATACCAATGTCCAAACTTACAACTGCTAGAGAAAAACAGTGATGTCTAATTGCATAAGATGTGTGGCAAATTTCTATGCTGGGGGCTAGATGTAGAAGTATTTGAATATGATTAATCAACAAACCATAATTATCGTAAAGAATAACAGTGAAGCATAAAAAAGAGATTATGCGCAATCATAGGACTGAATGTATTTAATGTGAAGTACCAGCAATTGCTTTTGTTTGTGCCGCAACAACCTCCATGGTTGATCCAGATTCCCTCTGCTCAAGGGTCTCACCAACACATGCGATGACCTTTAGTCCCTGAGAGAGTGCATACGCAACTTTGTCTCCAACAAACTGGCATCCAAGCAGAAGAGTAAACCATTAGATGTGAACATTCTTAGGACTGCAATGGTTATGGTGTGCAAACAGTGTCTGCAGTACATCAACAATCAGATATGTCGCAGATTTGTTTATAAGGGAAGGATTAATAAAGAAGACTAACTAACAAGTCTCATCTCAGTAAGTGTATCATAGTCCCAATTGGCAATATGCATGTCGCACTGCACTACCACAATGCAACTGACACGAAAGACATGTTGCATGAGATGTGAGTATGTGACCTGGTGCATACCTCATTTGATTCTCCCAACAGAGCTCTCCTTTCAGAGTGTCCAAGAATGACCCAGGGAACACCAAGGTTGACGAGCATCTCAGCACTGCATTAATAATGGCTTGATTATCAACCGATGGAAAAATTGGATGAGGAATGCACCGAAGTACAATCTACAAACTGCTGAATAAGGTTACATATGCAAACTGCTTGACATAGCATAGCAGTATGAAAATAACTAAAATTGAGTGAAAGCCTGAAAGGTGACTTCAAAAGACTCTATGCATAATGATCAAAAGAACATAAGCTTATGCTTGTGTAAACGCTGCATGAATATGCATTTTTGAATCAACATTAATCCATCCACGCAAAAGCCATTACAACACATGGGGTGGTCAGCCAGGAGAGAATCGAAGACTAACCTGACTTCACCAGTGAAAGCACCTCCCTTCTTCACCCAGCAGTTCTGAGCGGCAACTTGGAACTCTGGGCGCAGCTGGCTCTTGACGACAGGAAGGAACACATAAGGAGGGCTGACAACGACCTCTGCAATGCAACAATTCCAAAGAGCTAAGTACATCATACAAGTAAATCTCACAGTAGTACCACAAATCTGCAATGTTCAAGGTCACTCCTAAAAGGGAAGAGTCCATACCAACAACATCTGGAGAGGGAACCTGTCCTTCATTCAGAGTTTTGACTATCTTGTCAACCTGATCAGTGGTTCCGTTCTGCACACATCAAGATCAACCACGTCAATGATCAGTTAAAAAGAAATTCACTAGATATACATATCTATTGCATGAGAAATTGGGAAAGCAACAGGCACTTTCACTGCCAACCATATTTGATTTGCAAAAGAAGCTCCAATCAAAGCCTCAAACCCACCATAACAAGAACATCTAAAATTTACCGAGCTCCAACACAAGAACATCAAGGTTCAAGTCACTCTAATAAGCATTGCATGATCCCATAACGATCCAGCGAGAAATATACAGTTTGGGACTAATTCGTGTCGCAGGTGAATGGATCTCCAGAAGTTGGCAGATCGAGCTTCTAGAGCGCTCCTCGCAACATGCATCGCACAAAACACGCAAGGCACTTCCAGCTAGGTCGAAACATACAAAGACCATCAACATCACGCTATCTGATGCTGCCGTACGAGGATGACCAAATCAATTATCCTCCTGACCGGATCTTAAAAGAGAGAACCTGGAGGCAACACGTCCCAGTCCTCCCAACCAAGAGCCCACAAAAAAACATTCTTACGGCGATCTAAATCGAGATCAATAGAACCCACCAGTAATTCCCGTCTTCTAATCCCAACAATCGCTATCTTAAGCGCAAACAGAACACCGACGGATCAGGGGAAAAAACAAACTTTCACATCCGATCCACGCCGAGGAAAAAACAGGCAGGCCAAAGGAGGGGGGAGAAATTACGCATTTCCAGTTGCCACCGACGAAGAACTTGCGGCCCATCTCGGCGAGCTAGATTGGGTTCGGGTGGGAGGCAGCGAGAGGGAGGGGGAGCTTCTAGATTGGATTTCGCTCCTTGGGGAGGAAGACAAGGGGGAAAGGTAATAAATATAAAGCGAGAGGGTGTGTGGCCTCTGATGTGATCACATGAGGCCGGCGGGCCGGCGGGGACTCACAATGACATATGGACCCCACGGCCACCATCGAATTTTCTGGGATTTCCTCATTAAAAATGTAAATATAGGCAAAAGCTAAAATAGTTATGTGTACCAAAGAAGCTTACTCGAATCTTTGCTTATCAGGGGCTCGTATGATCGCTTCCAAAGCTGACGCTAACATTCTCACTAAATATAGCTAGAAGCATCCCAATTCGCCACTATCTCTTTAAATAAAAAGGTCAAATGATTCAGACAATTCTTCGAGTTCCTGCGCAATTGGGAATAAATTGAACTAAATTTTATCATCAGATTGCTGTAGCTTAAGAGGTTAAAAATAGAAATGGCATGTTCATGTTGGTCTGTTGCGTCCAGTCCATATACCAATTTCTGGCGGTGGAATTTTAAAAAAAAAAATCTAGCGGTGGCCCAGCTAGGATGGGCACAGGAACGCCGCTGCAGACGATCCCCATGGGTGCGGGTGATATTGTGGGCACCTGGCACAGCGGCGCGGAACAAGGGGCGGCGAAGCCGCGGCGGAACAGATCGCGAGTGCGTCAGCGTGGCTGCTCTGCTGAATCGATGCGCATTTCCGCCTCAGCGATTCCGCTTTCCGGCTTTGCCCTTGCTGCCTTGTCTCGTTGGAGTTTCCTCGGCTCGAATAGGCCCACTCGCTCCGGAACCGGGCCAGGCCCCGCATCTCAGCAGATTCGGCCCGTTTTAGAGACCCAGCGAAATTGATTTCTTTTTTTTTCAGATTCCTTATATATTCGTTAATATAACAATCAGAGATTAGCCAAATCATTTTGTAAAGATAAATTTAGCTATTATTAAACAAAAAACATCTCTAACAGACTGTAAATGACTCTCCAAATTTAGTGGCTCTTCACCCCACCTCATTCGCTCTTTAGTTTTAGATAGCCTACCTCACTAGCTATCCATACACAGAGTCGGTTGGAGTACTCTATTATTAGCCATCCATACAGAGTCGGTTGGAGTACTCTATTATTTGTTGACAAATCTATTTCTAAGAGTAGCTAAATCAGTAAATTTAGCTAGTCTTTTTAGCTAATCTCTTGGAGATACTCTAAGACTATGAGGTGGTTGCCGTCTTTGTTTCTTATGTGCAAGGTTTGTGCGTCTTCCAGGTAGAGGTCTTCGATTAATCATTTTAATATAATGTTACATGAAATTGATATTTCCTTTTTATTTCGAAAACAAAAGGCTACGTGAAGGTGGGCCATTTAGCAACGAGGATTCAACATAATGACATGGCACGTGTCAAACCCCACCCATGTTGAACTTAAACTCTACTAGTAAGCATGCCCGTGCTAACGCTACGGATAAATTTTAGACATACAAAAAAAATACATTATCCATAGTTTAAAATAAGTGGGTCAAGTAAATCATATTAGGTCCAAGGATGAAGTATAAAGACCTCCATTAAAAATCAGAAATGCTGTACCTCTGCTAATTTGTAATTTATTTTCATTAAAAAAGGAAAAAGAAACTCTCGATCTTTGTGGATACTTCATCTTCAGTAAAGGACACCAACTCCTAAAAGTCACCAAAAAGGCAAATATCCAGAACTTGAGTTTTTACAAGCATCATCGTACCAGGCCATACACATATAAGTTTTGTGGTAGCAGCATTAGGTAAATGGTGAAATGAACTGTCATCAAACCAGTGCATGCACAGAATTTTGATCTATGAGCTTAAGAAATGCTAGACAGAGAGCATAAAACATATCAGAAGGACAGGCTCAAGACTGGCAGCTCCCACATAAGTCGGATCTGAATGAAAAAAGAAGAAAGGAACATTCTCACAAGACAAAGCACATAACTCATTTCCCCTCACAATACCTATTGTTGCATCTAAGCAAAATGGATAATTTGCTAGATAATGCATCTGTAAATTATCACGCTGGACTGAACGGGTAAGAAACATATTTCCAACAGGTAAGAAACATACTTCCACCCTTTCTTTGTAGAGCACACAATCACAACAGGATCAACCTTTCCTTATCCAATCTGTCAATAGAAGATACAACCATGTGAGTGCAGAAAAACTTATCATTAACTTTCCATTGGAATAAAGTAGCATGGTATAATCTGCATGGTACATTATAAAATCTTGTGACATGGTACAACCTTGTGAGTGCAGAAAAACTTATCATCAATTTGAACCATATGTGGAATCCACTAAAAATATATGAAAAATGTAATAGACCACATCTGTACATTATGACATGAACATTTATTTGCGCAGAGAAGTGTAATAGTCGGACATGTGTATAAAACACGATCAATTTCTATTTATTTGATGCCTTCGTTTATTAGTGATATTAAGCATGCCCGTGCTAACGCTACGGTGATGTATCAGTATGAATTACGTGTAAACTCCTAGTGTTCATGGTTATCGAGGATTTCTAAACTAACTCCAGAATAGAGAATTTAGTGCTTATTCGTCCTTGCAAGCACAATAAGCATGGTCTGTAGCCTGAACCAGAGGTCCACTTCCTTCCATGGTTCTGAATAAAAATAGCATGGTCTGTAGCCTGAACATGCATTACTCATAAGATAATATTTATTACATAAAACAATAGCTATTTCTAATTCCAATAGGCCAACCGGTAGTTCAACATTTTCAAAGATACTAATCCAGTTTTCTACTCTGGTCAACGGCATTTAGCACAACATTCTCAAAGTCCAAGCTATCTTCTATTTCAAAACAAATTTAAGATAACTTCACCTTGTCATGATGGCAACGATTCAGCTAGCATAAACCTAATAACCTTCAGGCTCAATTTTGGAACATGGTTGCTTTTCACAAAGCTTAGAAAAAAAAAACTCTACAAAAAACATTTCAATTCCTAACCCAGTTGCAATTTTTGTATGACAGGCTGACTGCAGCCTAACCCATGTCCAAGCAGCAAGTAAAGATCCATTGCCACACAATTACAAGTACAAATTGTCACACAATTACACAAGACTATACATGCAAACGATTTGTACTCAGAATTCAGATATCAGATAACGTTCTATGCTACATCACTTATCCATTTCCGATTAATCTGATCTACTAACCTTTTCCTTATCCAATTCCAATTAATCTAACCACTAACCTTTTCCTTATCCAATTCCAATTAATCTAATCTACTAACCTTTTCCTTTCTTTCCCGTCCGACTCCCGTGAGCAGCTTGCTCTTGGTGGCATGGTCCTTTCTTGTGTCTGCGGCATAGTTTTCTTTCCGTTCTGCCCACGATTGCCACGCCTTCAACCAATAGTGATTCTACGCTGCAGCACGCCAGACCACCAGGACCTGCCCATGTCAGCGGATAACACTTCATCAGTATAATGCCCATGCTAACGCTACGGTGTCATTTGATAATCCAAATCAATAAACAAAAGTATATACATTTTGTTATTCAAGCATAGATTAAAATATATTTGTGATGAACATGAAAAATACTATATAGATAGTTATTATATTGTTAATTACATAGCCACTGCTCAGTTTAACACATTGGAATGTAAAGCTCATTTTGTCTATAATAAAACTTTTCAACACATTCGGTTGCTGTAAGTGGGTTCCTCGAGTCCACACTGTCAATGTCGATTCATCATCTTCATTGTAAACAAATTGCTTCTGATTCTCACTATAAATCCCAAGTAGCCTTTAAAGCTGCAGCTGCTTCAATGAGTACTAAAATTCCCCAACATGTTGAATGACTACTACGTTCTTAACTCTCTCCATCAATGAAGCAGGTTGACAAAAATCAGGAGATTGATATGCCCTTCATTTTTAAATATACGGCATGTCTTTAATCTTCTCATTGGGCACCTGTAACAGAATTGGGAAAGTTGAGCATACATATTACTACAACATTTCAATTCCAGAAACCATTCCAAGACACAGTTCAGTTTAAAACAAAAAGATCGCCACGCACCTCGAGGAATGAGCATCGGCATTGGTAGCTGGTCTGCTTCTCAAGTGTGTTCTCTTGTCTCTGCACCAGGGAAGGGTAATGTCATGCCAACAAGATCGTTCAATAAGAAAACGGACCAGCAGGGTGACGAACGCGGCAGCTGGCGCGCCCAGCCTACTTCGCGCGGAGACCGCCGGCCCTCCTCGCCGCTCAACCTGAAAGTGCTTCCCAGCTCTTGCTCAACTCCTTGTTTTTCCATTTGCTCCCGCACTGGACAGAAGGGTGTGGTCAGCATTCTAGCAAACAAAGTGTACCCAGTGCCCTTGTTTGTTTTGGCATTTCGACGAACACTTGAGGGGCACACGGTGCAGCAGGTGAATGCAGCAGAAAATGAGAGCTCATACCTTCTGAATTCGCCGGTCCTAGCTTCGTCCCCGCCGCCCCCGCCAATCTGCGCCTCCCGTCGGCCAGGGATCGGGCCTTTCCCGGCGAGGCGGCGATCGGGCGTTGTCCGCGTCGACCCATCGCTCATCCCCGCCTGGGCGGCCTCCCCGCGCCCCACCTCTGCCACAATCCCTCGCCGCCTGCACCACCATGCTGGCCTCCCACGCCACATGCGCCACCACGCCTCGCCGGTCCTGGCGCCCCTTCCTTCTTGTGCAACGCGGGCTAGGCGGCCAAGGCTCCCACTCGACCGAGTGCCGGCGGCCTAGGCGGTCGTTCTGCCGCCGGCGGACCACCCGTGCAGCGCCCTGGTGGCCTCCTCCTCCCCCCCCCCCCCCCCCCCCCTCTCGGCCAAGCGTTCGGAGGTGGCGCCCGGTACCGGCTGCCCCGAGATCCGGCGGCGGCTCGCTGCCCCCAGATCTGTCGGCGGACCGCCCGGCGGCCGCGCCCGGAGATGAAGGGGCGTGCCTGCGTCGCGCGGGAGTCGCGGGGGACGCGATTATTTTTTTCGCTGCTCGGTGTGCGCCGGCGTGGGGTTAGCAGGGTTTAGGGTAACACCAAGGGGCGGGGGATTGTTTTTTTCGCTGCCAGGAAGATTGACGGAGAGGGGACTCGAACCGGGGTGGTTCGAGCGGAGCCGCGGGGTGGAGGCGCGGGAGAGGGAGGCGGATGATCCAGAGACTATTGGCCGTTGATCCTTGGCTGAATCATCATCCGAGTAATCTTGGGTGTCGATTTTGAAGCTGTTAGAATCTCTGGGTACAATTCCTTTGGTACGCAAGGGTCGGCCATGACTGCGGGGTGCAGTTTTTAGGTGGTTCTAGAAAAACTTAATCGGTGAATTAGGGGTAGAGATTAGGGCGGAATCTGCACTCAGGTGCGGATATATCCTTTAAAAAATATTCTTTTTTCATAGAAACCTGGAGTAAGGTAAATTTTATAAGAAAAATTTTTATAACAAAATCGATAAAATCTACTGTAGCAAGATGCTATGAGGCCCACCTCCCTGCGAGTAACGTACACAGAGAGTTAGCTCAAATGTACTATGCGGAGACCGAGCGTTAGCTGGGAGCCAACCCCGCCTGTGTTCGAGCGCGCGGTCTAAATGATCTGCCAGAGCTCCTGGTCTCTTTCAAAAAAGAAAAAAAATACTATGCGGCCAATTATGTGTGCCTTTGAATTGTGTTTTGTGACTCCACTTGATATCTTTCGATCCGATTTCTTTCATCAGAGTATCTCAAGTCAAGTACAAACACTATTGCCAAATCTCAAGGCAGAGGCCTAGGATAGACCAACGTTATGGTTGGGGCAGCTTAATTTTTTATTATTTGGTATTTTATATCCAGAAAAAAATTAAAGTTTTTCCTGCAACCATAGAAATTGATACCCTCATCTTATTTCATTATCGGACGCGCCTTGAATCATAAATTTTGAATCGAATTGAAGGAAAACGTAGTAAAGGCAATGTAAGTTGCGACCACTTAGATTTGTTTTCGAGATCTCGTATGACATGGATGATTTATCAAAATATTTCGCAATAGTTCTCAATTCTAACTTATAACAGAGGGCACCTTAGAGACGCTTTAGAAATGGAGTGTGGAGAAGGAAATTTGAAGGCCTCCCCAAAATAGAGAACCTAATAGAGAGTCGGCTAGAGTGTATCTTTTTTATTTCGCCCTCTAAATTTAAGATAGAGGACTGTTTAGAGGATTTGCTGAAGCTGCTCTGACGATTTTTTAACGAGACTGATATGCAGCGTTACCACCATGAAAACCTCGCAGAGATATGCAGGATAAATTCACACCTCTACCATGGAAGCGCCGTTAGTCGGACGAAGCAGTAGGCACCCGTCTGCCATCGCATGCGTACAATCTTTTGCACCGGGGAGGCAGTCCACGCGGTCTGCAGCCGCCGCCATGCGATCTCTGCACCGGTGAGGTCGTCTGCGCGTCCGGCGTCGATCCACGATGTGTGACCCAGCCGTAGTTTGGAAGTAGTAGTTTTGGAAAGCGGAGACTGTTTCGGAAGGGTTAGTTTAAGCACGGTGAGACAATGCAGCGCGTCCGTCGCGGCGAGATGATGCAACGCGAACGGCGGGCCATGGACGGCTGATCGACGCGGCACGGACGGACCATAATTGCGCTCGGCAAGTCAGGAGGCGGACCGATTGGTAGGGCATTTTAGAAAGCCAACGTGCGGCCGATGGACGGTTGACGATACGAATCACCAGGCGGCCAGGGCGACGGACGGCGCGTAGTGTCCGACGACAGACCGATGGAGCGACGCCGCGCGAAGAACGCACGACGTACGAGTCGCCCAATGGATCCTTTTAGGAGGAGTAAATAGCATGTTTGATATGTTTTCAAAATCTACTGGTATTTAAGTTTCAAAATTCGATGGGTTTTGTTTGCTGGTTAATTGGACTCGTGTGCGGAAGTATTACCAATCCCGTGGCAAAAACACACCATCAAGTTTGCTGATTTTTAGAAAACCTCTTAAATTAATAAGTCAGTAGCGACCTGTTGTCCATTAGCGGTCACTGGAAAAGCTAGGACCAATTTAAAGATCCCCCGGCCATCCACAATGCACACATGTCATTTCCAGAAAGAGGCTAATTCGTATCACCAACCATGACCTGAATCGAAGAAGAAGGTTCTCCATGCCGGGGCGAGTCACCGCCCTTGGCGCCACGCGATGCGACCTCCGTCCTCCGGCAGCTAGCTGCTGGCCCCTGAGACAGGGGTGACGGTCCAGTCCAGACCTCGACTCCAAACACGCCGTGGTGTTTCTACCTTTTTCACGCCAGAGCCGGAGGCCTCCACGAGTCGAGTCACCGGCCGTTTCGTCGGCTGCCAGGCGAATTTCCTTCAGAGGAACCGACCGCATGTCGGCCAACGAAGGTTCATCGCGTCCTTGGCTTGGTGACGGCGACACATCCATGCATCGACATCTCTAGTCTCCCCCGTCGACGTTTATCTGAAATTCTGAATTCAGTCGTTCAAGATCTCACGACATCGAATCATCGATGACTGACCTTTCAAAAAAAAAAAAGAATCATCGATGACTGATCTTTCAAAAAAAAAAACAACATCGATGACTGGGTTAAGGGATGACGTTGCGTCCGGAAATTGGATGAGGCAAACGATATTTTCACAAAGTTCTGTACTAATCACAGCAGAACTTGATTTGAACTCAATTAGGTTGCCTAACTTGTCTGTAAGACTGTCCTGTAAATGCTGGCAAAGTAAATTATTGCCAGGATTCGCCTGAATACTGTGCGGAACTTTGCGCAGCTTGTTGTTGGATCGCTGCCGCCGGGGGCCCACTCGAGCGTTGGCCCACTTGCAGCGACCACACACCAAACGAAGCCGCGCGTATCCGCGCCACCCCACGGTGGGACCCACCGGGCAGCGGGCGAACCACCCCTCCTCTCTGCCTCGCCGCGACGATAAGCACGCGCCATCCCGTCCCACCCACGAAGCCGCCGTCCGCCAGCCTCCGCACCACCCCATCACGCAATTTGCAGAAGAAAAAAAAAGGAGGGAAAAAGAAGAAATTAGAAAGGGAGCGCACCGGCCTGCACGAATCGTCTCGAGCCTCTTCGGCGAAGTTATAAATAACCCCCGCCGCGGCTAGGGTTGAGGATTTTCCTTCCTCTTCGCTTCGCTTCTCGCGAATCGCTGGGAGGAGGGGTGCAGGCCGAATCGGCTCGACTCGGGGGGTCCGCGGCGCGGGATCTGCGCGCGCGGGCTGGCGGCGGGCGTGATCCGGGAGTGGTGGGGGTTTTTGGCGGGCGGGCGGCGGTGACGGACCCCGGCCCTCGGGCGGCTGACTCCGCGGCGAGGCTGGGGCGCGGGGGCGGGCGATCGGGCCACTGGAGCTGCGCCCACTGGCTGCGGGCCATGGCCGGGATCGACGCCGGCGAGGGGGCGGCGGCCGCCGCGCCGCCGCCGGAGATGACGCCGGAGCAGCGTATCCAGCAGGTGCGTCGCGTCTCGATGTCCGCCCCCACCTCTCCCGTGCGCGATCCTCACCCTCCTCCTCGGCCCCGCGCGGCGGCGGTTGCTTGCCGGGTGCTGTCGCCCTCTGGGTTCTCGTCTTGTGATTGGCTGGAAATATGCTTTTATTTTTCGGTATAGTCGATTTTTTTTAGAGAGTATATAGTCAATTGGTTGGAATTGGTTCGGCGGGTGGTTTGGGATTTTGGCGGTCGATGGGCCGTGCCACTCGTTGCTGTCCGTTGGTGATGGTGGTGCCTGCGAGCCGCGATTCGCTTTGCTGGTGTGACAATTGGTGTGTTTGCTGTGACGGAAACTGGGAGTTTGGGTGTAGGTCCTGTTTTTTTAGGCTATCAGGTGACGCTTGTTAGAAATGTTGAGATTATTTTTTAAGAATGTGTGTTTTTCCCGACTAAGCGTATGGCACGCTGGTGTTATATTTCCCTACTAGTGCCTTTTAAGAATGTGTCAGTTTTTCTTTCACACTTAAGATAGGCCTTTTGTAATTTGCTAATCGTGTGGCATCGCCCTCTCGCTGCAGAAGCTCATTCTCTATGGGGTACCCGAAGAGCAACTGCAAGAGCACCAAGAAGGCTTACTCATGTACATAGAGAAGCACAAGGAGCAGATACCTGACATAGTGAGGCTTATCTTGTCAGCAGGCACTGATATTTTGGAGGCCCGAAAGCCCTCCAAGAAGGAAGCAAGCAGCAGCAGCAGTGGCGATGTGTACAGTGAGAGTTTGTCTTGGTTGCAGTGGTTGATGTTCAACTATGAGCCAGAAGCGATGCTTGATGTCCTGGAGCATTCCTCTGCAGGAGAGCGCGCTGTCTGTGGGTCAGTCTGGGGTCAGAGTGACCTTGCTTATCGCTGCCGGACTTGCGAAAATGACCCCACATGCGCGATCTGTGTCCCGTGCTTCCAGAATGGTAATCACAAGGATCATGATTACTCCATCATGTATACAGGGGGTGGATGTTGTGACTGTGGAGATGCTACCGCCTGGAAGCGTGAAGGGTTCTGCTCAAAGCACAAAGGGGCTGATCAGATTAAGCCTCTTCCAGAGGAGCTTGCACATTCTGTAGGACCTGTGCTGGATGTGCTTTTACAGTTCTGGAAGGAGAGGATATGCCTGGTGGAACCACCCCCTGCAAAGGGTGATGGTAGTAGCTCGTGCAAGAGGGTTGCTGAAGAGTTGACAATGTCTATTGCTAACATGATGCTTGAGTTCTGCACTTGCAGTGAAAGCCTTCTTAGTTTTCTGTCCCTAAGGATCCGCGAGTGCCAAGATCTGTTGGATGCACTAATAAGGTCGGAAAGATTGCTTGACAAGAAGGTTGCTAAAAAAATGCATGAGTTGCTATTGAAGCTGATCAGTGACCCTGCTTTTAAGTATGAGTTTGCCAAGGTTTTTATACGCTACTATCCTGTCACATTTGGTGAAGTTATCAAAGGTGGCAATGATTCGCTACTAGAGGAGTATCCACTGATGTCAACTTTCTCTGTGCAAATATTCACGGTGCCTACACTGACTCCAAGGCTTGTGCGTGACCGTGAGGTTAATTTGTTGGGTGTTCTTCTTGGATGCTTGACAGATCTGTTTCTTTCTTGCATTGGTGAGGATGGTCGTTTACAGGTATGCCCGTGTGTTCTCTTTATAACCTGAAGAGTTTGATGTTTATGCTGAACTATTTTCTGGTATGATGGTACATCTTCTTGGATTTGTTTGTAAATGTTAGGCTGACCATAATACCTTAAGCTATTCCATCAAATGATGTCATAGCGATATGGCATCTGTCGTGCTTGCCTAGTATCTTAAATTGCTAAGAAGGAAAAAAAAGGCCAGTAGAATTTCCACTTTGATATCTGGGAATGGTTTCTGTTATATATTTCTTTGAGATGTGGACTGTGGAGTCCAAAAATATTTATGAATAAGATGCTTCACTGGTAGTCTTATCAGTGGCGTAGGTAGTATTTTAGATCAGGGTGGTCTAACTTAACATAATTTTTTTATACTTTAATACCTCTATTCTTTGTAACAAAATTATGCAATACTTCAATTTACCACCACAATACTGATGCAAGATCCTAGATCGAAATGAAATTAATGAGCCTTGATTGGATTTCTAGGTGGGCCATGGCCCACAGGGACCACCCCCTAGCTCCGCCCCTGAGTCTTATGCCATTGTATATTCCAATTTTATGCATCTTGACTCATGCAATGCAACTTTACTTTATTTATGGTCATGGGAGACTCTTTTCACCTTGTTATTTGCAGACAAACAGATGGGGAAATTTATTTGACGCTTCTATTCGATTGTTGGATGATACACGCTATGTCTTAAGTCATGAGGAAGTTTCTAAGTATGTTGCTTATGAGAGACCTGATCTAACAAGGTCATGGATTAAGCTTTTATCACTTGTGCAAGGAATGGATCCTCAGAAGAGAGTGACAAGTATTCATGCTGAAGATGAGAATGAGCATCTATCTGCGCCTTTCGTGCTGGGGCGCTATTTTGGAATTGTCCAGAATCTTCTGATAAAGGGATCATTTTCTCCTCCTGATCAACATGAAACAACTGATGTTACTGTTTGCTCCACTGCGATAAAAGGAATGGAAAGTGCTGAAAATCAGCGGCATGCAAAAGTTGGAAGGGTCTCCCAGGAGAGCTCAGTATCCAATTTAAGCTGCAGAGACAGTTCTTTGACTTGTGGATTGCCATCACCTGCTGTCTGGTTAATGCTTCAATGCCTGAAAGCTATTGAAAGTTGGTTGGAACCTGACATAGCTCTGAGGAGCAAGCTGTCATCCCTTGATGCTAGCAGCAGTGATTCTCGTAATTTTATGGCTTCGCTTGAAGATCGGACTTCTGATAAGGGAACCAGTTCAAATATAAAGATTGGTGTGACGGGTGTCAAGATAAATGAAGGATCACAACCAGATGGTATTGCAGACTATCATGACGCATCTAGTTCTCCTGTTCAAGATCATTGCGATAGGATGCAGATTGACCAAGAAGGGATACCTCCAGCTAGTAATAGGACAGGCAAGGGGAAGATGCTTGACAGCAGCAACACTACAGATATACAATTGCACACTGAGAATGCCATTACTTATACTCTGACTGATGGTAGCCTTTTGTATGCTCATCCTGATTCAAGAATCGAGGAACTAGGGATACTCGACACAAGAGGTTGGCCTCACATCGTCTTTGACGTCAGTTCACAGGAAATTTCTTTCCATATCCCTTTGCACCGTATGCTTTCATTGCTATTGCGGAAGGCAATGAAGAGATGTTTTGGAGAGGATGCCAGGCCAGATGAACATTCAGTAGTGCAATCCTGTGAGTTCTTTTCTCATGTACTCAGAGGTTGTGAGCCATATGGGTTTGCTTCAATTGTGATGGAGCATCCACTGAGAGTCAGAGTATTTTGCACACAAGTGCGTGCTGGAATGTGGCGTAAGAATGGTGATGCAGCTATACTGAGTGCTGAGTGGTACCGCTCTGTGCAATGGTAATTTCATATCGATCTCATGTAATTTCATGTCGATCTCATGTTGATTTGCTGTTCAAACAATGGTGCTAAGGTTATCTTGTTATCTCTATTTCCAGGCTTGAACAAGGTCTGGAGTCAGATCTGTTTCTTCTTCAATGCTGTGCTGCACTATCTTCTCCAGAGTTTTTTGTGCGGACAATCCAAGAGCGATTTGGTTTGTCCAGTTATACATCTTTGGATCTTGCGGAACAGAATGAGTAAGCCCCAAGATGCTTGTCAACCTTTTTTTCCTTCTAGTATTGCTTCTTAAATTTCTGGCACTACCTTACGTATACGTAGGTTTGTGGGTTCGATGCAGTCACTTTTATTTCTGCCAGTACCTACTACTCCCTCCGTTCCAAAATGTAGGTTGTTTTGGCTTTCTAGGTTCATAACTTTTGCTATGCATCTAGACATATGTTATATCTAGGTGCATAGGAAACACTATGAATCGAGGGAGTAATAAAGTTAAGCTGGTGACAAAAGTTAAAACGACTCTTCCAACCTGATCACTTTTTCTGTGACTACATTTTGCTTGTTTTATCTTCTGGTGCTAGACGCCGTTCTTTCCGTCAGCACATTTTATCTGTTATCACGAATAAGGAAAAACCGTAACCATTTCTATTTCTTTGTGCCTTTTATTGGCAAGAAACTATGATACCATTTACAACGTTCTGTTATTAATCAGTCCTACTTTTTTATGTGAAAGCCCAAAATTATAGGTCCATTGATAGCAGCTACTCCCTTTTTGTATGGAGTCCCAGAATCCGTGCCATTGGACTTTCTAAAGTTTGATAGTCAATTTTTTTAAAGCATCATGGCAAGCTATATGAAAATGCTTTGTACTCCCTCCATACTGGTAAAAGAAGTCGTTTAGGACAGCATTTAGCATACCAAGGAGTGATTAATTTGGGATGAGTTTTCCCTATCTACCCTTATTAAATAGGGTTGTGGGTGCATTGTAGACATCAACCACACATAGCTTGATTGGTTAGTGCGCCAAGTCTCGAGACCTGAGGTCACAAGTTCAAGTCTTGACAGGTGCATCTTTTTGCCGTGCTTGCCTATTTAAGCGCACGAGGTGGGTTAATGCTGCACAAGAAACAAAGCACCAGGGGCAGAAATGTCAAGAGTGAGCTGTTGGAGCCAGAACGACTTGCTTTTTGCAGATTGAGTACGGCTCCAAAACGACTTCTATTTCATATACGGAGGGAGTATATGTTTATTAGTAGCAATTGACAAAGTTAGGAAAGTGTCGGTCAAGGTTACATATGTTGGAGACCATAAGCAGTCAAAAAGCGTTATTCATAAAAAGAAAGGAGAGATGATTTTTTTAGTTCTATCCAAATTTATCAAAAGTAACAAGGTTTGTTAGACATTGAGTTAAAACTTAAAAGTCAAAACTAGGCTCCACAATCCATGAGATCCATTCATGGTCTAAGGAAATATTATCTCCATCCTTGCTTTTTACCTTCTCCATTGTCCTCTCACTATATTCCTCGGTTATTCAGACTAATCGCTTACCGAGAATTTTCTCAAAAAATTAAAGATCTGTGTTATGTGACGTGTAGGTTCTGACAGTATGTTGTTTTCAGGTACGAATCAGTTCTAATGCAAGAAATGCTAACTTTTCTTATACAATTGGTTAAAGAACGCCGATTTTGTGGGCTTTCCACAGCCGACAACTTGAAGAGGGAATTGATTTATAAGTTAGCTATTGGAGATGCCACTCATAGCCAGATTGTGAAGTCTCTTCCTCGCGATCTTTCATCAAGTGACCAACTTCAAAATGTTCTGGATTCGCTGGCAGTTTATTCTAGTCCAAGTGGCATGAAGCAGGTACTAGTCCATTAATTTCTGTAACATATTCTTGAAATTATCTTAAAATGCAAGATTAATATAAAAAGCTTATCACAGGGTAAGTATGTACTTAGCGAATCCTTCTGGAAGGAATTGGACTTGTATCATCCGCGCTGGAATTCTAGGGAATTGCAAATTGCTGAGGAGAGATATTATCGTTTCTTCAAAATTTCTGCTCTTAATGCCCAGCTACCTAGGTGGACTTATGTTTTTAGCCCACTGAGCAGTATTTCTAACATTGCAACCTCAAAGGCTGTCCTTCAGATTGTTCGTGCTGTTCTCTTTTATGCTGTTTACAGTGAGGCGTCATCTGCATCACGCGCCCCTGATAATGTTCTTGTGACGGGTTTGCATCTGCTTTGGTTGGCGCTTGATATATGTGAATCAGAAAGGCAAGTACATGCCAACCAGTATGGCATGGATGTGGTGCAGCATGATGATGAATCCTGGGTTGTTCTGTCATCGTACTCAGAAGATGCTTTTCCCATATTGACTTGCTCTACTGAAGTAGTTTCCCCGGAGTCTGACAAAGTAAAGAAAGAAAGCTTGTTGACCTTGCTTGTTTTGTTAATGCACAAATACAAAGAAGAGAATGATGCGACCTTCGCTGGATCTAAGTACTGTAATATCCCATCTCTAATTGAGAGCCTATTAAAGAAATTTGCCAAGTTAAGTAAGGAGTGCATGTTTACATTAAGACAATTGGCACCACATATAGTCCCATCTACACCAGACAGTTCCAGTATCAAGGAAAGCCTAGGAACATCTTCAGATTCCATGGAGAAGAAAGCAAAAGCACGTCAACGCCAAGCTGCAATTATGGTAAACTATTTAATTTTGAAATTCGTATATAGTTTAATTACACATTCAACATGTCTCAAATCCCTCCCTTATTTAAGTGTGTGGTTGTCTTTGTTGAATTAGCTTTCGAAAAATAGACAACTTAATCAATTTTCTTTAATCTAAAATACTAGTAATGTCCACACACTACACTTTGCCCTTGCTTAGGTTGTGAAGTTACTTGACTTTGACCTTTTTTACAACTTACATTAACCGCAGTTTTCTTCTATTGAACCCTACTTATTTTAGGCGAAGATGAGGGCCGAGCAGTCCAAATTTGCTGAAAGTATGAAATCATCAGAAAATGAGGGGCATGACATTCCAATGTTAGAAACAGATGTGTCCAGTTCAACTGGTGTTGTCTCTGAGGAGTCAGTACCAGTTTGCTCCCTGTGCCGGGACTCAGATTCCAAAAGCCCTCTATGCTATTTGATTCTTCTTCAGGTAATCATTGTTGACTTTGACATTATCTGGTGATATACCTGATAGGTCTTAAAGTAGCAACTGTCCTTTCTCAGTATATTGGCATGTTGATATAACTTAAGCTTTCTTATGTGTTCTATAATTCAGAAATCTCGGCTTGCAACTTTTGTTGAGATGGGTAATCCATCCTGGGATAACCCAATTCAAGCAAACAAGACATCTGGATCGGTCAAAAAGGAAGATTCAACTGATTCCTCTGTCTCTGGTTCTTCAACTTCTGAGGAACTTGTCCATGACACAACAGTAGAGCCATCTTTTGATTTAGACAGCATGGAAGTTGACGCCTTTCTTGATTTTTCAAATGAGCAACATCCACTGATTCGATATATATCGTCTTTCCCAAGTGGGCATTGCAACGGCAATGCAGATGACACCATCTCGCTTGAGGCAATTGAAGCTGATATTTACAACTCTATTTTAGATGATCTATGTGTATCCAGTAATGCACACATTCAGAATTCTGAGCAAACGTCGCCATCAGCTGCTTCAGATATCACATTTGATTCCAAGAAAACAAGAAGCCCCAAGCGTTCTGTGCTGGGAACATATATTAGTTGTCTATCAGCAAAACACCGCCATTCTTCTCTCTACGATGTACCTTCCAAATCTTCTGCCTCTGTTAGTACAAGAAACAGATTTGGCCCTATCAATTGTGATGGCATCCACATTTCTTCTTGCGGCCATGCTGTACATCAGGAATGCCATGATCGATATTTGTTTTCCTTGAAACAAAGGTATGCTGGGTGTTCCCCTTCAAATCTCTTTTGTTTGATCTCAACTAGCTCTAGGCAGGAAATGAATTTCACAGTTGCGCCGTTTGGGTTGGTGGTGTTTGAATGGTTAACTTGCAGTTATAAGAGTACAAATGTACACAATCGTCAAATTATAACCTTTGGATGATACATCTAATTTATGGGCAATCCATTATTTGGCCATTGAATAGGTCCCAGTTAATGGTTTGCCATTGCTTGAGTCAGATTTTGCTCCAGCATCTAAATTTCCCCACTGCATGCCGTTGCTGGATGGCATGGTTTGTTTTCTTTGAAACTTAAAATCCTGATGGTATGGAGTGGCAAATCATGAATTAGAAAGTTCTCCAATGTTATATAGTGGATTTATTCTTCAATGATCTTTCATCACTCTAATAGGATACATGTTCAGTGTTCGGGACATGAAATACAACTATACAACTTGCTGTTTAGGAGCCTGCATAGATAACGCTTGCTGTGCACATTCTGTTGATTGATGTTTGCAGAAACTTATAATTATGTTTCCTTACAGATATGTCCGGAGACTTGGTTTTGAAGGTGGTCATATTGTTGATCCCGATCTGGTATGTATATTGTGTTTAAAACTTGTCCTTTCTTTGTTGATCCTGTGCTTACACATTGCTTTGAGCAGGGAGAGTTGCTTTGTCCAGTATGTCGCAGATTTGCAAATTCCATTCTTCCAGCATCACCTGATTTCTCTAGTAAAACATTGAAGGTGAAACCATTTGTTGAAACCTTGACACCTGAAGTAGTTACAACTACATCACATGCAAAAACAAGTAACTTACAGTTTCCTCGTGCACTATCACTTCTTGAAAGTGCTGGGAAAATTGTTGGACAAAGCAAGTTTCTTAAAGCTTTATCTGGGAAGCTTAATGACACTACAGAGCCAGCCTTAGAACCTTCTCTTAGAAGATTGGCTATGCTTTACTATTATCGTGGTCCCAGTGGTTTTTCAGCATCCGAAATGAAAAGGCTCAGTCCATCCTTATTTCTCTGGGATACACTAAGGTACTCTGTGGTATCTACTGAAATCGCTTCTCGTGGTAGGATGCTAAGACAGTCTATTGAGCCAAAATCCTGCTTGGAGTCTTTGCGGGGTGAACTTAATTCATCAAGTGGATTCATATTGTCTCTATTGTTCCGTGTTGCCCACTCTGCACGAAATTTGAATCGTCTTGAGGTTCTTCTGAGATTCGAAGGCATTCAACTATTAGCAGGATCTATTTGCTCCTGCATTTCTGGTTATAAAGATGTTCTTAATGCTACTAAGCGAAAAGGTATGTAGTGTGCCCTTTCCCACTACTTTTTTTAAGCGTATTTCCCTTCATGTGACCTTCCTATGTTTTGAAGGGTCTTATTAAGCCCACTTCCATTAGGAATCATGAGCTTTCTATTTCTTTGAGCTAGGAATCATGTCTTTGAGCTTGGAATTTACAACATTTACAATTTATGAAATAGTCGATTATAAGTGATTTGATGAGTAATATGTTGGCTTTTAATTGTTAGTGTTTCTATCATAGAACAGGTTATGATTCCTTTTTCTTTGCGGTGTTACTATTATCTTGTTTTCTTTGTTGTGCTGATTAATTGCTACTGTTTCTGTTGTAGAATCTGTACAGGTTTTCTCTTTGAAGTGTTACTATTGCCTTTTTGTTTGCTTTACTGTGCTGATTTGTATACTATGAACCAATTTTGTTATTTTAGTTTTTCTCTTATTTATGATCTTATTTTGCTTTGCTCCTGAGAGCCCTATGTGTCGTATTTTTGCATTTTCTGTGTTGGTGATTGTTAGCTTTATTACTTTGTATCTAACTGAATCCTGAGTTGATGTAACATGCATAGCAGAGAATTCCATTCTCGGCATATTTGCATTGATTTGAAGTAATCAATAAACCTTCTGGCCTCGACTGGGTTGAAGTTTTAAAATCATGGCATCTTCTTGATGCATCTTCTGTCCTGGGTTCGAACCAGCCTCTATGCAGAATTTCTTAGGAATTTTGCAAGGGTAAGGCTGTCTAGGAAATCTCTTTCCCAGACCCCACCTTGTGTGGGAGCTTTCGCACTGGGTACGCCCTTCTTGATGTAGTAAAGAAAAAGTGCTCAAGTAAAAAGATCATTTTATTTTTTGCTTTACAGAAAGAAATTCTAAGCATTTAATATCCAGTGCTCAGTAAATAAAACTAAATCAAGAGGGTGCGCACCAGGTGGTGTAGGTTGTGTGCCTTTCAAGAAGGCTCCATTACATGTCAAAGTAGAAGTGGAACTAACCGAAGTCATTTTTCTTCAACTACTAATGTGGTCATCTTAAAATGCTAGCATATGTCTAATATACAAGGAAAATGTCAAGAGGTATTATTTGGTTTTAATGATCTGAAAAAGCCAAAATGTCATATCAGAGCAACTTGTACAATGAACTTCTAAAATTGGTTTTGCTGGCCTGGATGCAAACTAAATTATTTTATTGCTCATGCACATATCTTTAAATCAGTTATGGTATATATATTTAGGTACTAATTCTCACATTTTTCATCTTCAACAGGCTCTTTGCCACCTATGGTTGATCCAGGTGAGGGGGCCCCCCTCTTCCCTGATGTCCAGTTTTGGAAACAATGCGCTGATCCAGTCCTGGCTCAAGATCCGTTTTCTTCTTTGATGTCAACACTTTTCTGTCTACCTGTTCAGTTTCTATCATCTGCTGAATTCTTCGTCCCTTTCGTCCATCTGTTTTATGTTGTTTGTGCCATTCAGGTACGCTGTTTTGCATTGCTTTCTCATGGGATTTGCAATTTATATGTTGTATTTAATTTAAAGCATGCTACTGTATGAATTTTCCTGTAGGCCATGATAACATGCTACGGAGAGGAAACATTTGACCGATCTAGCTTCAGTGACTGCCTTCTTAACGATGTTTGCAAGACAATGTCAGGATATGATATTGCCAGAGAGTATTTTGTATCCAAATATATCGACCCATCTTGTCATCCAAAAGATATGGTCCGTAAATTGACGTATCCTTATCTTCGAAGATGTGCATTGCTTTGGGAGCTGCTAAGATCGTCTGTGACATCACCCTTATATGACAATTCCAATATTTGGGAAGGATCGCATCTTTACTCGAGTAATAGCATGCAAGATGGAAGTTCTTCACTGACAGTGGAGCTGAATGGAATAGGAGAATTGGAAAACTTGTTTCAGATTCCGTCACTGGACCTGATTCTCCAAGATGAATCTGTACATATGCTGGCCTTAAAATGGTCTCAACATTTCTGTGAAGATTACAGTTCCCGCAAATATAGAGGGACACTGTTTTCTACCCCTGCAGTTCCATTTAGGTTGATGCAGCTGCCACATGTCTACCAAGTTCTCCTAGAAAGGTTTGGTCTGAATCTTCTAAGCTGGAATGAGGTTTTGCATGAGCTGTGCCTTACTGGGTTAAGCTTTTTCACCCTTTCTGGAGCTAATGGCTTGTCATTTTTTTTGGACCAGATATATCAAGATGCAATGCCCCGATTGTAGCATAGTGCCTGATGAACCAGCATTGTGTTTGCTTTGTGGCAAACTATGTTCACCTAGTTGGAAACCATGCTGCAGGTGTAGCAGTTTGCTTTTTACAGTTCCAATTAACCTTGTTCTGGTTCTGATGTAATTTATCAAATGTTAAATCCTAATTTTTGTTTATTCTTTGTAGGACTGGTAAATGCCTGAATCATGCATCGCAATGTGGTGCTGGTGTTGGCATATTTCTCTTAGTGAGGGTATGTATTAGCTTGTTACTTGTCATCACACCAAATTGTTATGGCCAGTGTACTTTCCTTTGCTCCTTGAGATAAAGCTGCTTTCCTATTTTCACGGATGTGCTGTGCAGAAAACAACGATCTTGTTGCAGCGATCTGCTCGTCTTGCCTTTTGGCCATCTCCCTACCTTGACGCGTTTGGTGAGGAGGTATTGACTAGTTTCCTATGCTTTGTTGTTTTTATGGACTTAGGCCTGTTTGTTATGATCTCCACCGAATTTTCCTCCTGCTGAATGTCCCAAATGTGAGCTGTTTTCATTTTGGTATTATCCTCATGTTTCTCCTTGGAACATCTCAACAATGAAATATAAACATGTTTTGTTTTTTCTGGAGAAATTACAATAGCAATATGAAAGTGATTTCAAATGGCTTGATGCCGCACTTAATCATCTTAGACTTTAGATGGATTGATGTGGTGAATCTTGTTGCTTCTAAAATTTTTGATTTGCCTGGGCAATCTCACGGACCATACTGCTGTAGGTCTGAAGGTGTATTGATGCTCTTTTCTGATTTTTGTCGATTAGCATGGATTATTTGAGGTTAATGTTTGTGGTAGTTTATGCCTAGCTCGTAGGGCAAAGCCAGTTTTAAGTGGGGGTAACTGAGATTTGTCCTTGCATAAGGCATACTGCAAGGTCGTGAGGGCAAAAGCCTACGCATGAAATTTTGCAATGATGTAAAGTGGGGTTTTCTTTTTCTTGCCTAGAAGTGAACTTATTCCCCTTCCCTTCGGGCTTGCTGGTTCAATGCAGGATCATGAAATGCAGAGAGGGAAACCTTTGTATTTAAGTCAAGAAAGATACAGAGCCCTGACATATCTGGTAATGGGCTTACACCCTTTCCTCTATGCTTTCTCGAAATGATGTTATTAGGAATTCCTTTTTTATAAATGGGATACATGCCCTTTTTTATGTGATAGGTGGCATCTCATAGCCTCGATCGAACTTCTGAAGTCCTTCGGCAAACGACTATCAGCTTTTATGGATCTGATTGAGGCAATTTCCAAGAAAGGTTTGGATTATATATATATATGTTTGGCATGTTGGATTCTAGAGCATGGAAAGATTGGCAGCTTTGTTTTCCCAAATGTTCGTTCCTTGGTCATAATGGTTGGTTTAGGTGACAAACAAAATTTTATTAGTTAGCAAGGGGCGTATTTGTACTGTGGTATGTAGTCATTGTTTACTTGTCTTAGTGGGCGTTCGCAAGTCTAAAACATTGAATATTGATGGAACGGAGGGAGTAATATTATCATGTCTACTAGATCCTCAGAACAATTAAGCTGCTGGCAGATCATGGATTGAGAAAGGGGGCTAATAACAGAGTGGATTAGATAATAAGACAATTAAATGGTGAAATAGGGCATTGCTTCACCTTGGCCTTGGAGAAGCTTTGCAGTTGGCTTGACAATTAATGTACGTGGTTATATTGCATTGATCAGTACATGCCATTCTCTGGCATGCGTCTTGTATTGCAACCGCAGTACATGATAATCTCCAGTGAATCATCACTGATCACACCTTAAGCAGCATTCACATTGCAACGTGATACTGGGTTTACTGTTGATTTGTCATCTGCCCTGTCAGGGTTGGTTTATTGTTGATTTGTTATCTGCCTTTTCAGGGTCTTGTGGATGTGCATATCATGGGGAACTCTAGTGCAACTTGGTGTTCATATTTTCTGGTGGTAACAAAAGTGCTACCTCTCATATGGTTAAAACTACAAGCTTATTCTACTACTGGGTGTAACCTGGCTATGCCTTTGTTTTCGCGTCTGATTACTCGTCACTCTTCCAGATGGTGTGGATACTGCAGGCTTGCCACCGGTCTGCGCTACGGAGCCCTGCTGTCCTCTCATGCTGAATGTACAGTTGTTTTAGCATGCTTCTTTTCTCCAAATGGATGATAGGTAGGCCTGGTGACCTGAATATTTGATGATCGACTGCATGATCTGTCTGTACAGTGTATAACGCCGCATCGGTGCAGTTTCCGATTATGAAAAATGCGGCATGCAAGTGCCATTTGGTCGCCATTATGTGCTGTGTTGCTTTGTTATTTGTTTGTTGAATCTCTCGAGCCCTCGTTGAAGCGAGGCAATCGGCAGTGCTCTGCTTGGGTCGCCGTCGAGTGTATGAAGACGGCGGGGCATGGCTGGAAGGCGAGCGCTGCCGCGGCTGTCGGTGGACGTAACCATTATCACTCGCTCCGGCATCAGTTACATCGTACATGAACTGACGACAGATGATATCAACATAGTAAAAAGGAGAATGCAGCTTCTTCCTTTTCTTCGTTCCGAGACATGAAGGGACAGAATACAAAGAAAAAAAAAAGACCCCAACGTAATAAGGGACAGAAGCAGTGGGTCTAGTCTATACACAAAAAATATCGTCTGCGTGCAGGAGCCTAACTAAAACCACCGTCAAGAATCAGCTTCAAGGTCCTCGATCGTCATGTGTGTTTTGCTGCCAGCCTTCACTGTTTTCTGTAGGCGCCCCGGGCAAAGTGAAGTTCTTATTCATCAAACAGCTTCAACATCGGGTGAAAGCTTCTCACGAATTCACCATTCTATCCTTGATTTTCGACGAGCAGATCTGTAAGAAGAGTACTACCACGTTAGCCGACATTTTGGCTTGGTTGCTGTACATCAGACAGTAGACAAAGAAAAGATCTACCCGTCATGAACCATTAACATATTTGATATTATAAGTCCAAGATACGGGGGGGAGAGAGGGGAAAAAAAACATGGACACGTGTATCCGAAGAAGAACAATATGACTAGGGCACGTTCTTCTTCCAGGAGGCACCTCCTAAATTGCTCTGCTTTAGCGCAGCCAACGATGCCCAGGCGTTTCAGCTTGCCTAGATTCTCTGCTTGGTCCAGGGCTGGGCAGTCCTGCACGAACAAATCCTCAAGCTTGGGAAGATTGGCGATCCTCCTCAGGCCTCGGTTGTGCTTCACCTTGAGCAGCACAACCACGGGAAGGTTCACAATTTCATGTAGGCTATGCGCCCCTTCGATGCGAACTTCACGCAGGTTTGCAGCCCTGTGCAGACCTTCAGGGAGCGCCCTCAGTTTTGGACAATGCAATAGCGACACACGCTTGAGAGGCATCAGTGTCACCTGGTGGGAGTCTCCGGTTGTGTCCTGACTGCACAAGCCCACTGTGCTCAGTGACCAGGTTTCCCAATTGGGCATGTCTGAGATGTGAATTAGTTCAAGTTTGGGGAAGACTTTGGTGCTGCTTCCCAATGTCATCCGGACACCTTTCCCCGGGAGTTCGGCACCGGTGTTTCTAATTGCATCTGCACCTTTAACATGAAGGACCTGCAGTTCTGGCAGCTGGCCAGCTGGTGGAAGCTCCGAGAATGCTATGCATTCGTTAAAATGCATATGGCCAAGGTGTGGCAGCTTATCTTGTGGTTCTGAGCATAGCCATCCGGGCAACCTGACCCCAGGGAACCCATAAAAGAAAATGCATTCCAGTTTCCTCGATGGAACAAGCTTCTCATGGACTCGCTGGATTCTCTCAATTTGTTCGGTCTGATAATGGGTTCGATTGTTTGGATCGGCATCCATGGTGCAGGAGAGCCCTAGTTCCTTGAGATGAACCATGCTACTGAGTACCATCGTGCTCCTGGGCATGGCTTTCTCTAGCTTCTCGATCCAGAGATGCCGTATCTTGGACAGATTTTGCAGTTCATCCAACGTAAACCCAGCAGTTCCATTCTCGAAAACTCCTTTAAGGTTGTAGAGATGCTGAAACTTGCCAATTCCTCTTGGAATGCTAGTGAGGGCCTTGTCGACCTGAAAGAAACGAAGTCTGGAGAGATCCATAAGGCTAGCTGGCAAGCTGCCAAGCTGTAGACAACCAACGGCGGAGAAATACTCAAGGCTGAAGAGCCCTCCCATGGATTCAGGAAGTTGCTCAACTTTTGTATAGCTGAGGTCTAGCAACCTCAATTGTACCAATCTTCCTATTGTATCTGGTATTCTCCTTATGTTTATTCCACGGAAAACTATGACACGGAGGTGCTCAAACCCTATAAAAAAGCTGTTTTTAAGTTCCCTGAGGTTGTAACTATGAAAAAGCAGCAGTCTCCTTAAACCAATCTCGTTTTCTATAGCAGGTATTTCCTCTACATCATTACTGATCCCCAAACGACGAAGTTTCAGTAGTTCGTCTTCCTTTTTCTCTACACTCTTGAAGAATCCATGATCCCTCCACATATGCTCATCACTATCTTTGCTTAAGAATAATGCATGATCTCTTGTCAAATTTTGGGCAAGTGACCTTAACAGATCATGCATTCTTGATACCCCCTTGTCAACAGAGTCTGGCTTTGGCTGCAGCAGAATCCTCCTAATTAGCTCAAGGTAGTATTCTTCAGCTATCTCATATATGGAGCGCCCATACTCTTCCCTCACAAAACCTTCTGCTACCCACCAGTAAATGACATCATCTCGACGAATATCAAAATTTGGAGGCAGCAAAGCACACCAAAGAAAGCACTGCTTGAGTTGTGGGTGCAAGTCATTGTAGCTTAGAAAAAGGGAACCGTGCACTTCTTCTGGAAGTCCATGGGTAGACCATTTTCTGTCTCGGATGCTCTCCCACTCTACCCTGCTTCTCTTTGTGGATAAAACGCCAGCAATGACCTCAATGGCAAGAGGAAGTCCATCACACTTTTTGACAATTTCTTCCCCAATTTCGCTAAATTCACTTGTTTCTATACCTGCTCGTAAGGACTTCCTCAACAGCAGCTCCAGGCCATCACAAATACCCATCTTGTTTACTTGGTGACAATGGATTGCATGCATCCTTTCCAAGACATCAAGGTATCTTGTGGTAACAAGGACGCGGGAACTGATCATTGTACATTCCAAAGGCAACCGAAGAAGATTGACCCAAACATCAGATTTGTGCACATCATCCAAGACAAGAAAGACTCGTTTTCCTCTGATAGAATTCCCCAGAACTTCTAGGAGTTCGGCCTTCATCTCAAGTTGATCACACTTCCCTCCAGCCATTCGTATGGCATGCTTTAGCAAACCAGTCTCTGTGTAGCTCTGAGAAACACATAGCCATATGCGGACTTCAAATTTCCCCTTTATGGCCTGTTCATTATATATCTTCTGGGCTAACGTTGTCTTACCAATTCCTCCCATCCCATAGATCCCAAGAACATATGGCCTGCAATCATGGAGGTCACTAATAATCCTCTGAACCATTGTACCGACAGCTTGTTTCATCTCTTCTCCAACAAAATCAGGTTCACTGGTAGGAGAAGTCTGACTTCTGTTAACACTGGTTATTCGGAACGGTTGAGAACTCTGGTGAGAGCTGATGATTTCTTTGTTCTTTTTCATCTCATCTAGTTGTTCATTTACATCCTTGATTCTTCTAGCAATCCTATGGTGGGATGGAAGTTCTGAAAACCGAGAGAACAGGGTGCAGTTGCAACATACCGAAGAAGCTTGGTTCCGCGAGTTAACCATGGTCAGATCTATGATGTCCTCGATGTCGAACATTAAATGTTTCAGGTCCCTGTACCATGTCTCTGCCCCACTGTCTTCCATGGCCTGCGCTTCGGCATTCTCACGAACAGAGCTGAAGTATATCAGTTTCTTCCTGAGCCTCTTGATATCTTTCCTCACAGCCAGTGTCCTGACAACTTCCTCCTCCATCAGAGCACCGAGCTTTGCTAGGCATGTCGAAACCAATGCATCCACCATCGTCCCCACCATCCTTCCCAAACTTGTGTGCTCTCAAATGATCCACCCTAAGAAAGGAAGAGATCTTAGACTTTGATATGCAGATTAGAAGGGGTGATGAGGGGAGATCTCAGAATTGCAAACCACCTGACAACGCAAAGGATGACGGCCCTCAAAATGAGTCACTTTGATGAAATTGGGGAGTTCAGTTCAGAAGAGAGAACTGTCTCGTGCGTTTGATTCTTATCTGGCCTATCTTCTTGGTCTCTTGGATGTTTTCTTAAAAAAAATCCTGGATTTTTCAATGTATAAGGCCTCCTCCAACAAGGGGGTATTTTATTCGAGCAACAGTGCAAAAAGGCTCTCGCTAGCGACGGATTAGTCGTCTATCTCATATGTGTTCCTCTCTCACACGCACACTTCACGATGCTCTGCCAGCATCAATTCTCATCCCTCTCTCCGTCCTCTCTCCTCCACGTCTGCCAGCGACCTCGCTACTCCTTTGGAGGAGGCCAAAGGAGTTGCCCAAAAAATTTCGTTCAAGGGCAATAATTGGTGCGGACTTTATGCTCCACTTGACCATGAATAGCACCTGTTTTCGTTCCTATCCATCTTCGCGTATATTTTATGCCTCCACTTGACCATGAATAGTCCTGCTTTCTTTGTTTGTACCATAACTAATCCAACTTTGTTGGCCTTCAACAGCGCGCAGGGGGCAGATCCTTGCTCAGAACACATGGAATCCTAGATGGCACATCACACATGCAGTTCAATTCACGAGGACCTCAACAATAAGAACACGAGAGAGAAAGCGTGTGCTGTGACAGAAGGAGGAGATGCTAGCTAAACGTACCTGGAAGAGGCAGGATTCCACATCAACAGGTACGGAAACCATTACTGTTCGTCCCTTATGCATTTCGTCGAACAGCTCATCTGCATTCCGGCCCCGGCTCCCACACACCAACCAACCATCAAGCGGCCTTCCTGCATATACAGAACTACAGATTCCTTAAAAGATTGCACGCGCCGGGAAAGCTAAGCCCCTCCCTCATCTTTTTTTGGAAAAGCATATTAAATTCCTGCAATCCTACTAGCACGGCATATTTCGTTGAGGACGAGTATGTTTGGATACATTCTGTAAAAAAATTGAAATGGAATTTTTTCACATTTAAAATATTAAATATAGATTAATTAAAAAATTAATGGCAGATTCCGTCCGTAAATCGCGAGACAAACCTAATAAACCTAATTAATCTATCATTAGTAAATATTTACTGTAGCATTATTTTAGCAATTTATTGTCTAATCACGGCATAATTAGGCTGAATAGATTCGTCTCGCGATTTACGGATTATCTGTGTAATGCGATTTTTTTCAACTATATTTAATACGCTATGTGTGTGCAAATATTTATTTAAAATTTAGATTTTTAGATCTAAACACCCTAATTTTGCAAGATCACTGGAAGAGGCTCTCAGCTGTCACCCAGCTGTTATAGAAAAAACAAATCAGCCAGTCTCAACAAGATATAGATGCTTGCCGTCTCTCGAAGAAAAGAAGTAGTATATTTTATTTAGAAGATAAGGATGCCTTGGCTTGGTAGCCATAATAAACAATTCAGCATGCACCTGCCGTTTGACCGGATCCAGATAGGAGCCCCTTCGAAATCCGAAAGCGACGCCGCGCTGCGAATGGAGGGCGGGGCCGCCTGGAGCTGGAAACATGCACTGCATTTGCTGCTGACTTGCGGTGTAGTTTCTGATTATGAAAAATGCTTGTTCGTTTCGTTGTAATCTGATCTGATCACAAAAGAACGCGCGCAACCCACACATCATCAGCAAACAGCTTTCTATCAGAACAACATGCCGCGGTGGGCTCTTTCCACTTATCTGAAGCTCGCTGATAGAACAACATGCCGCGGTGGGTTTGTTTCCACTTATCTGAAGCTCGCTTTTCTGAGAAGCAAAATTCTGAGATAAGCTCACTGTCTGAAAAATCAGCTATCTAAATAAGCTGGATGTTCGACAATTATAATTATTTCGAGTCGATTCTCTGGGTTGAGTGGTAAAATATCTGAAGTATCCCTAAGATTGAACATATCTTATTTTTCGGTAATGCTATGTATAGGGCGTCCGATCACCGTCTCCGCCCCCCCCCCCCCCCTCGGAGCCACTAGCGCCGCTCCCCAAGCACGCGAGCTCAGGCCCCAGCGACGCAGCTCCTCCGGCGCGTGAGCTCCCCTGCTCGCCATCCTCTTCCCCTCCCCACTACCTATGCAACACTCCTCTCTTAGATTTTGCTGCATGTTGCAAACGTATATTTCATGTGTGTTTTAGATGTTTTAGAAGAATATTGCAAGTGTTTCATGCGGATGTTGCAAAATAAGATCTGGATGTTGCGACGTTGCATATGTTTCACATGTAGGTTGCAAGTGTTTTATCTAGATGATGTATTTTCATTGAGATGCTTCATGTGGATTTTGAATGTTCCATGAAATATGAAATAAATATTGCGGCCGGTTTTTTCCTCATCATTCAATATATTTTTTGATGTTCCAAATGATGATTTTTTATATTGCAAAAATTTATTTTCTATATTGCAGACGTGATATCATTTGATATTGCGATGCACACCAACGGAGGGCGCTACCAACGCCGCTTATTTTTTTACTGAATACAAGCAAAAGTTTTAATAAGCTACTCATTAAATTCGGAAAATAGATTAGCTGCACGTGGATTTTGTTGGGCTGATGGTGTTTTGGGCTTTGCAGACTTGCACTTGGGCTGGTGGGTTTTGTAGGTGTCCAAGAGACGGTAGCAGAAAAACACAGGTGTTCCTGCTCCTCTCTCTCTCATCCGCCATGGCTGAGAGAGAGGAGGGTGAGGGTTCCATTTTGGTTACTTCGAACATGGGAAACGGAGGTCGTCCACGGCCGCCGCGGCAGCCATGCCTACGGCTCCACGAGCTCGTGGGAAGCTTGTTGCTGATGGCAGGGAAAGGGAAGGACGCGAGTTAGGAGCTGGTAGAGGAGGGTATGGAGGAGCTCACCGTCGAGCTAATCGAGCTGCGGCGGCGCACAACAGGGACAGGGGAGGGAAGGTGGGTGCAAATAGAGGGAGGTGCGGCAGAGGCGGGGCATGGCAGACCGCCAAAGCAGGAGGCGGCGCAGGGAGAGGGGCGGCGGGGAGGGGCGCAGGGAAGGTCATGCGTCGGCCGGAGTTGGGAGAGCGGAGGGCAGGCGAGGAAACGGCCCTCGCTTACCAGGTAAGCGGTCTCGAGAACGCGTCGGAGAGAATCAGGCTTCACGTTGTATTCGGGCAGGTAATCGGCTTCCCAAATAATCGGCTTATAATCAAGGCATTTGGGTGGGATTATAGCTTATTTTCATTCAGAACCGGTAAATAAGCGGAAACAAACATGCCCCAAGACGGCGGCAAGGCAGCAAACGTCCGGCGACACCGCGTGCATAGGAGGAGGGGGGGGGGGGGGGGGGGGGGGGGGGGGGGAAGAGGGGACGGCGCAGCATCAGGGTCGTCAAGAGGAAGAGAAGCGCTCGAACAAATGACGCTCCATTTTATGGCCCTCAAAAGTTGAATCTCCCTTCTATGACTCTATTTTTATCTTTTGCCCTTTCCATGGTCCTGCCGTTATCTCTCCAGTTAACCTCCAGTTAAGTGGCTATGAAAAGATGAAAATACCCTTGGCACAAACAATAGATATTGAGATCTCATATAAAATAGATATTTGACACGTATTCTGTTTGTAACAGCAGACATTATGAAGCAAATTCTCCATATTTTGAAAACACTAGAGAAATCGTCATGCACAACAGTATAATAGAGTAAATCAAATAGTCCACAACCAATACATGTTCACAACATGTTGACATACAGATCCACAAAACGAGGGAATACATAAGCCAACTAGTCTAGAACATAAGCCAACTAGTTCACACACTTCGCATAGATTAACTGAAATATTGACATCAACTCTTGGTCTGTATTAACTGATGGGAAGGTTTTCAAATCTGCGTCATAGTATTGAACATGTGCTACTTCTAGATAACCCGCGGATACTGATCTCTGATCTCATCAACCATGTCCTTCAAATTTGTTGTATCACTGTCCACAACCTTATCAAAGAAAAAACAACAGACATCCTTTCTAACTTTTTTTGATTGCCAACAAGTTCAATTTCCAACAAATAAGTTGATTTGGGATCCATCTTGTGGATTAAATCACCCTACATGCATGAGCAATACTATTCCATATTCTAATCTTCTGGAAAACCAACAAAAACATGTAAATCTGTTGGACTAACCTCCTTAGCCGGCAGCCGTGATGCTCCCAGGTCCCGCTGGTGAGGCCGCCCGCGCGTGCCGCGCTGCTGGGGCCTGGGGCCGCGCGCGCCCAGCTGCAGGCGGTGCCGGGCCGCCGTCCACGCACTCCCCGCTGCTGGGGCCGCACGCGCGTCCCGCCAAGCCCGTGCGTGCGTCCCACCGCCGCCTGCTCGGGGAGGCGCGGGATGGGGGCGCTGTGGAATGGGGACGTGGGTGGAACTGACTGCCAGTGTGGATAGGGTGGGGGTATTTTCGTTAAAAAACTCTGTGTCACACAACCCATTGGAAGCCCTAATGAAATGAGTTAACGGATGTCACGGTAAAACCATGGAAGGGACAAAAGATAAAAATAGAGCCATAGAAGGGAGATTCAACTTTTCAGGACCATAGAAGGGAGCGCCATTCGTTCCAGGGCCGTACAGGGAATTTTCCCCAAGAGGAAAGGGGGAACAAGAAGCCGGAAGAGGGCCTTTCTGTAAAATAATGAGGTCCTACCTATAAAATAGTTAGGGGGTTATTCGTAAACTACCGGATAATATGGGGGCCAATCTATAACATATCGAAGCCGTCGACTTGACGGCCGCGATTTCTATTCATTGCGCGCACGGGTGCGATGCGCCGCGTCGCACAAGCGGCCGCCGCCCCCGGTTCATCTTCTACCTTTAGCTAGGGGAGGGGGGAGCGCCCGCCGGTGAGCTAGGGGAGGAGGGAGGAGCAGGGGTGGCCGGCGAGGGTGGTTGGAGGGGGGAGCGGCCGCCGGCGAGGTCGCCGGCGGCCGGGGTGGTGGAGGACGGCGGCGGCGGCCTTAGTATCCGGGGTTGCTGGGGGTGGGGGCGGCCTCCATGGTCACCGGACCTAGAGGAGGGGTCGGCCGCCGGTCGGCGGCGGCGGCAGTGGCGGTTCGGCCGGCGGAGGGCGAGGCGACGCGGGAGCGCCGCCAGCCGGGCGGGGAAAGACCCCCCATGGGCGGTGCCGGCGGCGGGGGGCGAGGAGAAGGCAGCGGCGTGCGGCGACGAGCTCGATTAGGGTTGGCGGCGGCGGAGGTGCCGACGCCGGAGCCCGGGAGGCAGGGGAAGGTGGGGGAGCGGCGACGGAGGCCCTCTGCGATGGGTCGTCCCCAAGTCACAAAGCGCGACAAATAGACGCCCCCACCCCCCCTCCCCCGGCGGCGGCCCGTCCGCGAAGCTCTGGAGCCTACTACGCTCTGGCGTCCTGGAGCTTTATGAGAGCGAGCAGAAGATCCAAGTCGTCGATGGAGGCCTCTCGCGCGAGGTGGCCGGCCACTCACTCGCACTCTACGCGCCACAGGACGCCATGCTGCTGGGGGCGACGGCGACGCACTGTGCTAGAGGTGGGACGGACACGACGCCGACGAGGCAGCTGCGTAGGCTGGAGGGGCAGCTTGGTGGCGCGCCTCGCCGGTTCCTAGGTAAACCGGATAACGATGAGCTCGCCGCGGGAGTCTCTGCGTATCGAGAAACATGTGATCGTTGGGCGTGTTTTAGTTCCCCGTTAAAATTTTTACACATCAATGTTTGGACATATGCATGGTGTATTAAATATAGTTAAAAAAGAAATCGCATTACACAAATGGACTGTAAATCGCGAGACGAATCTAATGAACATAATTAGGCCGTGATTAGATAATAAATTGCTACAGTAGACATATAATAATGATGGACTAATTAGGCTTATTAGATTCGTCTCGCAATATACGGACGGAATCTGCAATTAATTTTTTAATTAGTCTATATTTAATACGTCAAATGCGAAAAGATTGCATTTTAAAAACTTTACGCGGCTATCTCTCATGCGCGATCATCTCTGCTTCATCTTCATGTCGTCTGCTGCATCGAATTCGACCACCAGGTACTATCTGATTCGCTAGCTTCTCTTCGGAGATGTCACTGTCAACCGATTACCTCTGAATAAATTGCATGCATTCCAGGATGACAGGCAAGGCAACCCCCTGAAATGTTGCGTGAAATGTCTTATTCTCAAATGCAAGACTGAATATTAGTACCAAAGCTACAATACAAGCATCAGCAGGAGTTCAGAAGTATCAGAACAGCCAAAAGATGCTGCTGCAGTACAAGAATGACAAAAGCCCAAACAAATTAAGGAAGAGCAAGACACCTCAAGCTACTCAAATCTCCATGCTTATATCGGCCGCAAGTGTACCAGATCGGCTTCAAGAAATTGCCTGGAGAAGGCTTGTTGCGGATGAAAACATCGGTGAGGACAGTCTTAGACTGCAGTCTGTAGCGAGGCTTTGAGGATCCGATCCCCAGGCCCTGACCCTGAGATGGAGCACAAGCATTTCACACTAGTACAAAACCGAATGACAGGATTTCAGCAGAGAATCTAAAACATCAGATAAAGTTTGGTGGTCAAGTTCGATGTTCAAACAACCAGATCATCATTTGTTTCACGAGGCTGGAGACCATGTAATTCTGAAATAGAAATGGATCTCTTAAGGATGAGTGATCATGGTGCGCCATTGCCTTGTTTAGTTGTAGAAAATTCCAATGGAAACCGAAAACATTATGGCATAATTTAGTGGAGGACAACGAAATTTTTGGAAATCAGAGTGTGACAAAAAAAATTGATTTCAGAGGATCGCAGATTTTTTGTTAAATTTTTACGGCAACAAGGCATTCGGTTCTCAACTTGCTGTAGAATTTAGACTAGTAGTTCAGCTGGTGTTATTGCAACACCAAAATTTCTATTGACTTATTGAGTGTAGTTTTAAAGTACATGCATCCTTAAGTAATGTACATTTGTTGCAAGCATGCTATGAGAAGCTCAACTTCTGTTATTCTTGTTTCATGATTTGTCCTCCCCTAAAAAAACAACTTTGATACGTGTGCCATTGTTGTGCTTGTACCTCAACAAGGACTCAAGGAGTATTACAGTGGCTACACTTGCAATATCATCAGTCTGAATCTGAGGGGTTATAAACAACCAATACCAGACTGTCAGTGTTGTTCAGAAAGTGTGGAACTACTCATGGCTATAGATAAAGCCAGTGCTTGCATATTCAGACATGGAAAAGGATGCTCAACTCACTGCATTGTGTACCATTCAGCCAAAAAATAGTCATATAATAATCTGGTTGCTACCAGCAAATTCCTTTTCTTGGTGATGTATCAGTAAATGTTTGTTCGTCATAATCTGAGCGAAGGGGAATGGGCGCAAACCACACAGCATCAGCAAACAACTTGCTACATACCAGAGCAGCACGCGCCAGAAATTCAGAAGCAATATTCAGTAAGCAAATCATGTCCTTTTCTTTTGTGATGTAGCAAATCATGTCCACGTATTCAGCTGTATCAAATTAGCATGTAACGTCAGGCATAGCAAATTAGCAATTAGCAGCAGGAATGCAGGATCCTATCATCCTATGGATAGTCAATACACCAACTCCCAAGCAACGGCGCGGCGCGCGACGTTTCGACAGCGCCGCGGGGGACGGACGAGGCACCGGACCGCGGGTACGGCGTCCGAGGCCGAGGTGGGAGCCGCAGAGGACAAAGACGTGGTCGCCATTGGCTTACCTACCGGAGCACCCACAGGTTGAAGAGATCACCGTGGGAATCCTCCAAGACGACGGCAAGGCAGCATCCGTCGGGCATCAGGGTCGGCAAGAGGAAGCGAAAACGACGGCGAAAGCTATTCATCGCGTGCGCGGGTGGCAGTAAAGCCGTCGCAGAAGCGCCGCGACGTCCTGTTCATCTTCCCCGGCGAGCTCCGGCCTGGGTTCGGGCCCTTCGGGGTTGGGGGTTGCCGGGTCCGTGGCCTCCGGCGGCCTTAGAAGAGGAGGGGAGGGGGGGCAGGGAAGCCCAGCGGTGGAGGCGGGTTGCGGGCGGCGGCGGTCGGCGGCGAGGACGCCGCCGGCCGGGGGCGGCGGGGAGACATGCGGTGGGCCAGGCACCGGGCGGGGGAGCGCGGATCTGAGCTGATTTGCGTTGGCGGCGCCGGAGCTCGGGGAGGCGGGGGAAGGCTGGGGCGCGGCACCGAGAAAGCTTCTGCGATGGATCCTCCTCAAATCGCAAAGCGCGATGAATAGAGCCCCCCAAAACGACCGGCCAGAAGAGGGTCTATTTGTACAATATTGAGGGCTTTTATGAACAATATGATCCAAAGTAGGGGGCATTTTAAAAAATATTGGATCGCAATTATTAATCGCAATTCAAATTAGAGTGTTTTCTAAAAACTACCGGATAAAAGTAGGGTTGATCTGTAAAATCCAAAAGCGGGCGACACGACCTCTGCGTCGTCCCCGGCGTCGTCGCCGTGGCGGCCCGTCCGCCAAACCCGTCGCCACAAACTTCCCGCAACCATCGTCCTTCCATTTCATTTTGTCTTCAAGGAACTGGGTACCTTACCCATATTTCCCTCAAGTCCGATTACATTTAGTATCAAGCTTGAAGCTACTCTGTTCATGTCCTCCTGCATCAGTTGTCACAATAAGCTGCCTTAATTTTCTATCCGCATAATTCAGAGATCATTTATGTACCAAGACGCCAATATGTAATGGCTGCTCGCCTTTGACCTGGATTGCGTTTACTTACATGTAGATCCTCCTCCATATCTTCCCCGTTGAATGTTCGACAGAAGTGTGCGCAGATCACCCCGGTCCGGTTAAGTCTGCTATTTGTTACGGAATCAATTAGATGGACATGGTGTAGTATTTGTAACTAATTGTATATAGTTTTTGTAGTATTACTTTGCCAATGGTCGCCTTTTTACTACGTGATACTTCACTCTGGCGCTACTGAAATCCACGTCCCATCCATCGTAATAGGTAGTTGCCACAGTATGCATCGCTTCCTTTAGCTTCATCACAACCTCTCTTGATGCAAACTTTGAACTATTCGAGCTTGAGTCTTCAAATGCTGGATCAAATACTGTAATTTCGTTGATATCCATTTGCCACGCGTAGCATACCCATCTATGTTCTAATATTCCTGGGAAGAAGAGCTGCCACAAGAGCTTATGTCAGGTGTCTTTCATCGAATTAAACCGTACTTCATGTTGCAATGCATTCATAACGTCCTAACTTATCATTAGAAATGGTGTACACCTCTTCAATGTCATCGAACAGTACACCATGCGTTTTGCCAATTGTTGTCTATGTGGTCAACTATTTCTAAACTTAGTGTGGCATTCATACTTAGGTGAATGTCAAACTACTATACTGGTCAAGTTGGCTGGATGTTGGACATACCATTCGGCACTCCGTAACATCATAACTCAGGTGTGGCCCAATGAATTGTCCCTTTGTTGACAGGGCGGTTTCATCGAACCATCCAGCTAGTATTGAACCCTGCAGCAAAACCGTGTTTGTTGTTAGCCTTCAATTCAAGGTATTCTGAAATACTATTTTATTTACGAAGGCCTGCTGCTTTCTCTTCAGCTATATTTAGCCTACCAGGAAGTCCGATTCAATGTAATGTCTCCATCTCGGTGAAGGTGTTGAGTAGTATAACTTGTCATCTGATTGCCTTATTTGCCGTAGAATAGCATCGGAGATCCATTTCTAACTCACAAATACCCAGGGCTTGATCAACCATTGATTCTCCTTGCACTTCTATATATTTAGGAATATGATGGGCGATGAATGGAATGCTGTACCATAATTTATATAGTGCTTAGTAACTTAACAAATCTAAAGATATTGTTCATGAAATGCAAATCCTAAATAAATGGTAACATGGAAATTATAGTTTTTAGTGCATTCCTTCTCCACCTATGGTTACAATTGAGTTATTATTGTTTAATGCTAACTTGCCTTGGGTCGGACAGCTCAGCCTGGTATTTTCTCAATGAATTTGTTAGCCAGTCTGCATCTTTTGTGCTCCATCCCTCCACTCCCCCCAACTCCCACGGGGTCTTCCATGACTGGGTTTCCCTGTTTTTTGCCTTAACCAAAGGTATTTCACACAGTTTGATTCTTTCGCTTCCAATTATATTCCTCAATGATCTCTGCACTTTCGCACCGTGCCTGCACATGTAGTACTTGGACATTGCTCGACTGGTTATGCATTCTTGTTCTCCTATGTCCGAATTGATTTTCCCTTTCCCTGTTCGTTGTCTTATGGTAATGTTTTCCATGTCTCTACTGCATTCTACTCTCATATGGCAATTGCAGATGCATGGCGCACATCCACTATGTCCGGCATTGGCTGCAATGTGCTTTCTTTTTTTATGCCTACAACATTCGTCTTGTCCATATGTTTCCTCATCTTCGTGCATTGCCTGACTCGTCATTCCCCGCTCCATTGATGTAATTTCATTTTCATTTGCCTCTTTTTGCCCATCTCTTGAGCTTGAAGCTAGCAATTTATCGCTCAACCCTGCATTTTTCATCGTTGTCAGTACATAGGTTGATTTACTTAATGTGGCTTATAGGGAGGCAAAACAGCTTGTATCACTATATGTGCAGTCATGTAACTATCTTCATCTAACTACTATCAACTATGTTGGTAAGTTTGGAGATTTGTATATTCACCTCTGCGGACCCCCGAGCAACATGAGCCGTCCTTGTGCCGGAAACCCAAGCTGTATGGTTCAATTATCTTCACAAGTGTCGAAATTACTAGGAACGCGGTTACTTCTCGGCTTGTTGTTATGGAAGACTGGAATTCTGTGAGAGCGTGGAAAAGTGGTCCTGCAGCCTGGTGCATTTTATCAAGTGTTTAGATGAAGTGATCAAACTGTCTAATTGGAATTATTTCAGCATAACATTATCCGATATATTGGTTATGGTTGCATCGTTTTCTGATTTATCTGTTGCTTACCTCGATGGGCACGTGTAGGGTTTGTGCCAGTGATATCGGTGCTTCCCACAACTGCATGTTTAAGTCTGCTACACTCTTTGTCTCTGGTTGTTTCCCCTTCGTAGCCCAGCTGTAGCAGCTGTTCTGCCTCTTTCAAGCTGCATCCACAGGTTTATGTTTATTATTATGTTTCGCAACTCAATTTAACAGATCACCCTGTTACAAACCTACTACTCCTCCGTTCCAAATTGTATATCTAGATGCATAACAAAATCTATGTATCTAGATTTCCCAAAACGAACTATAATTTGGAATGGAGGAAGTAATTCGTATTATCATGTATGCCTTGTCAATAGTTAATCCCCTTCTTACCTTGTTCTTGCCGTAGCTGGTGTCGTTTCCTCCCTTTTTACCTGGAATACTGTCTGCTCTAATCATGTAGCATAATTTGTCAAATGCGAACGCCCTCACTCTTGGGAACACGTCATGCTCCGTTGACAGGATGCCTAGGTCTAAGCTATCCAGGTATAAGATCTGCACAAAGCACAATCTTAAGCATGTTACGATCATTCCCATTGTATATGTTAAATCTATCGTGATATATATATATATATATATATATATATATATATATATATATATATATATATATATATATATATATATATAAAACACTGTTTCCGTGTACCTGTAAGAACAGGGTGCAGCCAGTTAGTATTTGAACTTTCCCTCCCACTTCAAGCTCTCCTCTAACTTTGATGCACGAGGCCAGTAGCTTTTCCAGTACGTATGCACACCAATCGTAAGATTTTATCTCATCAAGGTTCACTAATGCATTGCAGTACTCAAATGAGATGTAGTCATACTTGGCGCCAGGTGCCAGCAATGTGGACATCATATAAATGAAAAATGCAGTTCCGAATGCTTCCATTTCGGTTTCACTCATTTCCCGTTCATATTGTTTCTCCACTATTTCTTGTGCTGTTCTGATGCTTCTGACATCTTTTCTGTTGTTTGTCATGAGTCTGTTCTTTATGGTGTTTACTGCTTCCTTATCCTGAAACAGCCTTTTCGTCACCTTTGTACCACCACACGGTATTCCAAACACCTTTGCGATGTCCTCCTTATCTATCTGTATTGATATGTCTTCTGAAATAGACAGTATATCATTCAGTCCATTCACCCTGCTCATCAGCCACAATGAGAACTTCCTGTTAATTTGCTGAATTGCTGGGAAATGCAGTAGACCCCCGAATCCTATTGACTCCACCAATTCCTTCTTCCTCTCCGAAAGTCCAGATATTATTTTGTACACATTATGTATCGAGCTCCTAGGGATACCCGTTCGACTATCATGACATGCCATTGATGACCTGTCACAGTTTGTTAGTGGTTCTTGACATGTCCTTTCATTCACCAAAAAATCCACACCGACTGACAGCCTCTCTTACTGCAAAAAATACTGATCCATTACTTTAGGTTTATATTCAATCACGTGATCCAAACAACATGCCAGCTTTGTTGCATATCTAATTTAATTTGCCACACTCGCTACCCCATGGCGACAAAGTCACATTCAAGCCATACTCAACTAGTTGAATGGATATATTTGCCCTTCCAATTTTGCAACTCTACAATCACTTACATTATGTAACCTTTATTATGGTTTTGAAAAGCGCTAGCTAATCTGCCTACCCCTTTTTCAAAACTATTGTTTGTATGCATTTTATGGTATTACAAGATCATCTAACCCACCATGCTATACAGTCAAATTAATACGTATTAAATGAAATGGTCGGATATACCCATCTCTGAACTTACAAGGTTATTCAATGATATATGAATCGACTCTGCATCACTACAGGTCTGTGGTAAGTTGCCTTCTTAGTTCGTTGATATAATCTACCAATGCCATGTTCCTTTTATACCCAACTAACTAATTCTTTCTCTTAAATGCTTTCCATATAAACTAAACTACTGACATCAAATTTGTAGAATTGTAGGCCACTGCATGCCGCCGCGGTTGTATTCACATGAATCAACAAGGCCACTTTCGTGCATTCAGGGTATACCACACTGGACTACGAGAATCGATTATTCTTTGAAGTATTTACCGGATATGTACTAGTGGACATCTGTTTGCTTTTCCCCCCATATCCTGCTGCTTAAATCTACCATTTACACCGTTTAGTTCGTATCCAACTATCTTATTTTCCGTATTGCACAACGTATATATATATTATTTTACCGTCAGTACCTGGGGATAAGGATGGCGATATTGATAAAGATGTTAGATATAGAATCTCAGCTACCTGGTTGAAGTGGCGTCAAGCTTCTGGCGTCCTATGTGACAGAAGGGTGCCACAAAAGTTAAAAGGTAAATTTTATAGGACAACGATTCGTCCGGCGATGTTATACGATGCTGAATGTTGGTCTACAAAAAGACGACATGTCCAACAACTGAGTGTAGTAGAGATGCGGATGTTGCGGTGGTTTTGCGGGCACACACGAAGGGATCGAGTTCGGAACGAAGTTATTCGGGATAGAGTCGGGGTGGCACCAATTGAGGAGAAACTTACCCAACATCGATTGAGATGGTTTGGACATGTCCAACGGAGATCCCCTGAGGCGCCGGTGCGTAATGGGGTTCTAAAGCAGGCCAAAAATATAAAGAGAGGTAGAGGTAGATCTAAACTGACTTGGGACGAGTCGGTGAAGAGAGACCTTAAGGAGTGGAATATCTCCAAAGAGATAGCTTTGGATAGGAGCGTTTGGAGACTCGTCATCCACGTACATGAAGATCCGTGATCTTTATTTTTTTATGGGTATCTCTAGTCTACCCCAACTTGATTGGGACAAAATGGTTGTTGTTGTTGTACCTGGGGACAAGTTCTCCCGACGCAAGAAGCGCACCCTCTCTCTGATTTGAAACTGGATTCAGGTCTTGGATCCTACATTCTGTTGCTCTTTCCACTGGATCTGCAATTCCCCGCCCGTAGTCGCTGCTAGCCTTGCGCCGCTGCCGCCCTCTTCTTCTAGTCGATCCGCAACTGTAATGAATCGAACTCTTACCATTCAAGCGATTGGTATGCACTCAAGCGTGAGAGCAATGGATTGTTAACCACTTACCGGATGCGGATGTTCTCCTCGGTTTCTTCCTCGACGCCCTACTCCTGCTCCCTCGCCTATCCGTTCCGCGCTTCCTCGCCTCGCTGTTATTCGGGTTTTCATTTACCTCGCACTCATTTGTCGAATTTTTCCTATTTACCCATCGTTGAGTTCTGGCCACTTTACTAGTTTACACTTGCCTCCTCCATCCGCGGCCCAGTGTGGACAGGGACATTTCGTTACCCTTTCAATTACTATTCATCTGGTTGCATCAATAGCCATTACCACCTTAAATGCCTGTCAAGTTTCAGAAAATTCATCGGCTTCTTTCGACTTTTTTTCAGCTTATTTCGAGTTTTTTTTCAGCTCACAGAGTACTGTCGAACCAGCGCCTGCCAAACAGCTGCGAATCCCTTTGTCATGGCTGGCATGCAAAGAAATCATGTCAGGAGACGAGCTGCCGAGCACACAAGATGTATGTAGATAGATATAGATGGATGGTTACACATGACACTATAGGGGACACCAAGCAGGCCACACACACACACCCCACAGATCAGAGCGTGGCCTGCTGCACACACAACACACTGCTAGAGCACCGCCACAGGTGCCCGGCCGGCCGGGGAGGAAGGACACGGCGGCGGCGCCGGCGACGACGACACCTCAGTACCATCATTATTGTTCCCCATCAGTACCATCTACTAGCAGCACGAGCAACACTGTTACTAAGCATGCATGCCACACACACACTTCAGAGTTCAGACAAACGAACGACGCACACACAACACTGCTATACTAGCTTCGTCCTTCCGAGATCTCCTCCGGCCCGGCCATGGCCATGAGCTCCTCCTCACTTGCAGGTGCAGGGGTTGCAGGTGCAGTTGGAGCCGCACTTGCAGCCGCCGTTCTCGGCTCCGGCGCCGGCCTCGAACCCGGCCTCGGCGTGCCTGCGCGTCAGAGAAACATCAATTTTTTTTTCAGTTCAGAAGACGAGTTGCAGAGCAATTTTGCCTTGTTCTCTACCAGCAGCTACGTGTGCCGTCTCGGACTTTTCAGTTCAGGACAAGTAAAGAAGACATCATTTTTTTTGTTGGCCTTTTCCTCCCCTTGGCGCGGGGAAAAGAAGCAGTGGCTGCTTGTTTTGTTTCATGATGGGCACAAACTGCTTTTGTCGTAGCTTAGTGACTGAAATTTGTTGCTGATGGTGACTGAAATTTGTTGTACCACTATGCAGACAGTGCTAAAACCATATATGCTAACAGAAGTTAGTACTACTTCCTACACAACCGATCTACCACACACAAGGCAAAACCGTAAAAATAGTACATCTAATAATTCTGCACCATAAAAATAGTACATCTGATAATTCCGCACCGTAAAAATAGTACAGATGGGATGGATGAACATACCCCTTGTTGGTTGGTGCAAGTGCAACGCCCATGATGACGGTCTGGGTGGTGGTGGTGGCGCCCTGCTCAGTCAGGCCCGGGTACATCTTGCACCTGCAGGTCAGGATCATCAGAAATTCTCCTCTACAGGAGCACAAGCACTGCACGCACATCATTCCAGAGTCCAGACAGGAATTTACATGCAGGAACTTGAGATGGAAAAACCTTTCTAGAAAAAAAGGGGAGGCAAAATCTCCCAGCTCTATCCTTTAATCAAAGATCCACCCACAAAGGTTCTCCCCCAAAAGAAAAACATTTCTACACAAGCAAGCTGCTGCGTCTGCATGCACGCCCCGCAAAGCCCCTCAAGGAAGGGGAACAGAGCCATGGCGCAGGTAGATCAAAGAAGCCAGCATCACAAGAGGCCATCCGTCATCCTAGACCGACATAAGGAGCGGAGGCGAGCCCCCATCCCCATCACCTTCAACAAGGGGAGAAACGAATTGCACAGCAAGAACAACTGAACGATCTGAACCCATGCATGCATATGGGAGATGGGAGATGGTCGTCAGAGAGATCCGGGGAGCGTGGCGTCCTGGAGCTTACCCTCCGCAGCCGGAGCCGCACTTGCAGCCGGAGCCGCACCCGCAGCTGCCTCCGCAGCACGACATCCTCACGGAGATTCAGAGGCTGAACACGAGCAGATCGAGGGAGCGTTCTTGGCAGTCGGTCACACAACAGCGAGCGAGATGCGATGCCCCTGCCCCGGCGGGGAGGCCGTATTTATAGGCCCGGCAGGCGGCCACCTGGCCGTCCACGCGGCGCCCCGTGACGTGGGCCCGCCTCGGGCCGCGGGTCCGGTGTGCGGGGAAGTTACGCTTCTGCCCCTGATGGCTGATTGCACGGCTCCCGGCGTGGGCGTGGCCGTCCGTCCACGGGACGCGGACAAATGCGGTTGGGATCACACGTACCGGATGCCCGTGCTGCCGCGGTATGATCCAGACAGAATTCCGGCGTGGCCTCTAGTGTGGCTCGTGCTAACGGCAACTAATTCGTAAAACACTCGTGAATTATACCAGAAGGTAAAATGCAAAAGTGAGTCCATGGATCATGGCTCCCATAGTCCGATTGTTTGGATCCGGTGCGGCGGTGGCGGAGAACGGATTATTGATGTTTAGGTATAGCGGAGCTGGACCGACGAAGCAAAACGCTGCAATATACTAGCACTAGTGTTATGCCTAACAGGCTTAAATGCACCCCAAAACAATACAGCCTAAAGTTGAGCATGTATTCCCAACAAATTTAAAGTATGGCAGCTGTCATACCTCGCCCTACCGAGCGACGCTACGTCGGTGCGGTGATTTCTCGATGGGTGGTTTTCATGGTGGTCGTGGGCTCATGGCAAGAAATTCGTGGCAGGAATTTTGTGCCGATAATTAAACCTATATTCGATTCTGTGCAGATTACTGCTTTCAAAAGTATACTGGTGGTGCCGAAGGAGCAGGAGCTTTCACAAGAGAGAAGAATCGGAATACCGCGATGCTTGTTGATGTTTTGGGCCGGTCCTATCCACCTTAACCAGTCACCATTGACAAAATCAATGAACCAAAACAATTGGCAGCACAAAATATATGAGGCAGGGTGCAAACTGAAATCCAAAGAGTAAACTGCTAAGGGCAATCACAATCCATGGTGTCTATAAGTAGTGTCTATGGTGTCATTATCATCAAGACACTACGCTTAGAAACCATACTCTACAATCCATGATGTCTTGGTGCGAATTCCTATTAAACCCACTCTCTTCTCTACACCAATCATATTTGCTCTTCATTAATTATGAAGACATCACCTCGCTCCCAACGCACAATTTGTAGTGTCTAGCATATTGGTTTACGTGTTGACACTGGGTCTTGCATGAGACTCAGTTTCTTCCTCTCTCCACCCTCTCTCTATTTATTATGGTGCCACGTAAGCTAAAAATTCTATATGGCAGCATAATTAATGCTATGGAAACCATCCTGCATGGAGGGTTGGGGATGCTCTAAGTAAAATGCTATTTACGAGAAGAGAGTTTAACGATATTTATTCATTTCACAAATTAAAATAGTTTACTCTTCAAAACGATGTATGTATCGTTTGGAATTTCGAGCAAATTCAAAAGCCGCGGATCGGATAATATCTGTGTTGTTGGTGAGGACAGTGACACGAATCAGTAAAGCAGGCCAAAGGAACCTTTCTATGTCTGGACATGACCTCTATACCTGAGCCTGGTTACCTTACCCCAACGCCAAAAAGATGGAGAGGCTCCAAGTTCACCTTGCATCCAACCGCTCAGTTGGGATGAAACGCGTGTAAATATCTCAGCTTGCCGCACGACGTGGCCGGTCGGCCCTGGCCCCTTTAGTTTGGATAAGGACACCATGTGTGCGTCACAGGAAAATCACACGGCGGTTAGCGAGTGACAGCAGCAGATGATACTGGAGCGCACTGCTTACGGCACTGTTAAAATTGTTGATTAGACTAGACCCTAGAGGTGGCATGCATGTACACGCCCGCCCTAAACTGCACGCAAACATTGTCGCTGTCGGGTGAGATTCGAGAACATGAAAAGAAAAAAAACCCTGCCCTACCATGGACGCAGCATTGACTCGTGAATTCCTGGTCTAGGAGACTAGGACAAAAAACCTAGCTGCATGCATCGTTGCATTGTGTTCTCTAAAAAAATCAAGTAATCAACAAATGAAAGAAATATATTCGCAAAAAAAAACAAATGAAAAGAAATTAAATACCAGTGCTTTTGTCTGATAATAGTAGTTGATTATATGATCCTCACCTTATATTAATCAGAAATTCGGTGCCCTACGAATGAAATGTCACTATTTTGAAAAAAGCGGGAAAGAAAAAGCAACAGGCCGGCCATTGCCATTTGCGCCATCTTTTCCATCAGCTGTAGCAATCGCGTTGCACCCGGGTAGGCATGTGCCTAGAGATGCCATCAAGTAAGGGTTTTGTCCATCCATCTGCTATCGTTTCCCTGCTGGGTTGCAGCGAGAACACCAGTGTCCAAGGTGTCACGCTCGCGGATAAGATTTGCGCGGCGTATCGTATCGTACCGCCCCACCAAAGTCGGTGCCGAGAAAAGAAAAGAAAAAGTCTTCTTAGTTCTTCATCAACTTCTAGCGGACCATGTGCGCCGTCTGTGCTCTGCATTGTGTGTGGGCGTTGCAGGTGGCGTCGCCTTCTTGGGCACCATGATTGAAGGCTCTCGAACCATCCTGAATTCCTGATGGTCTGCAAAATATCTGGTGGTAGTGACATGTGCATGGAAGAGAATGGTTTGTGTTACCTTTCTTCTTTTTTTCTGCCAAATTTAGTGGGTTGGAGGGAGATTTATTTGGAAATGCGCACTGGATAACTGATGAAAGTTCGAGATCCATGAAGGACAATTCGTCGTCAACCCAATTCCAGGTTCAGACTGGCCAATGCAAAGTTTTCAGGGATGTGGATCCCCCGAGATGCTTCTCTTCACTTCAGAGATTATAACACGTACAAATGTACACGGTTAGCATATCATGTGGATGTAGAGGGCTAATGTGCATGAACGTGCGTTGTGCTAAACTTTTTAATTCTTCTTTTTAATATAAAGATACGTAGCTCTGCTGCGTATTTAAGAAAAAAAAATGTACACGGTTAGTCATCCACGGACAGACGACACCAGGGATATGCTGCACCAGTTTTTCTTTCGTGCGTCTGTGAATGAAAAAGATAACGAGCATCGTATCAAGCGTGTTTTCATCTTTGGGGAACAACTGGATCATGTGTCTGCAAGGTTGTGACTTATTACTACCCGAGCCCATGAGCACCCGAGCAGGCTCAATCGTGCAGCATGGTGCTTTGGGCCCATCAGGCTTAGCACCAGTAAACTAAGCCCACATGACTTATGGAATGCCAGACCCAGCCCAGCTTGGCATATCAGCCCAGTAAAGCCCACATGGCTCCAGTCTGCTACGAGTAGTATTTCACAACACGTTCATTCCCTTCGTGGCACCACACCAGTCATCAGATGATCTCAGTTGCTGAGAATGGCTCTGATCACCGACAGTACCTGGATGTTAGAGAATGTAATTAAACTCCGCAATATGCATCTACAAATATCACCGACAGTTTGAGCAGGCTAGAGCTTTATAACCTTTCAGAGTCGATTCATGAACTGCAAACTTTTTGCCTTTGCCTGCCTGACAAATAATCTTCCTTTCCTTTTCAAGATTACACATACAATACAAGTAGTAGAACAAAGCGTTTCCTCCTCCATTCATTTATACTAGTAACCAACAGGCAAAACTTTCCAGCACATGAATTGAATTCCTAACACCTAACAACAATGACCCCCCAGAGTATGTTTTCCTCAACCGAGACAAAACGAATTTGTAATATGTACATCAGAATGATTCCATGCCTTTGCACAATATAGAATCCCTAACCCCCCCCCCCCCCCCCCCCCCCCCAAAAAAAAAAAAAAAAAAAAAAACTAGCTACACTCAAAGCTCTGCAAGCTGAAGAACGAGTTCAGTCAGAAGCTTGTCAAACACAAAGTCTGCCACCTTGTTCCCCATATGATCAGCATCTCTCTCAAAATTCATCCAGTGGTCGCTCTTTGCTAGATCCTTTGACAAAATCGTGTCGACTCCGATGCTGGACCATGGTCGTTCATCCAGACGGGAGCTCACTCTAGACCATAATTCCTTGAGGACACGGTGTCCCACAGGTTTTGGTCTGCCCGAAGATGAGAACCAGGAGAATTTGGACTTGGAGACAGAATATTTCTTGTAGATGTCGAGCAGTGCTTCGTTTGTCAAATCGAACAGAAGCAACTGATCAGCAGACATATCAGTGAAGTCAAATGATGCTGCTGCGGCCTCGTAATGCTGGCAATCCTCTTCTTGGAGAGCTCCGATGTTCTGTGAGTACCATTCGTCAAACAGCATTTCATTGTAGAAGCTCGATTTCTTGAATATATCCTTCACATAGTTAAACTCAACCTCGTGGCTTGGATCTACTTGGAAGCCATTCAGATCATCAAAGTCACTTTCTTGTACAACTGTAGTGTCAGATGAAACATCAGCATCATTTAAATGGAGAATTCTTGGCTTCACAGATGTATCTGCAAGAGGCAAAAACCAAGAAAATGTTATACAAAAATTTGTAAGTAGTGATTGAAGCAAGAGTAGCGCAAAAGTAGATTCGAGAGCTAAGATGTGTTAGTTTCACTGATGATATTGACACTAAGTTAATATTTGGGTCATGAGTATGTTCTGAATACTAAATGTAAATCTCACCATCCAGCGGCGTATGTTTCACCGGACAAGCAGGATCAGCTGAGAAGGCCACGTCAAGAACAGATATTGGACTTTCAGATTCTTGCTCGTAGCTTAGACTTATGTCAGCTTCGAATTCGTGACTGTGATCAGGAACACAAGAAGTACCTTTTGGTGACTTTGGAAACTGGAATGAATGCATTTGGTTGTCATGAAAAGTCGGTGTTTCTTCTTCTGCAATTTTGGTGTCTTCTGAAAGTAGAGCAGTGCATGAATCTGCTTGGGCTGAAGAGTGGATCTGAGCATCATTACAAGTTTCTGCATGTTCTTCCAGGATGTCAACTACTTCTGACATGGCAACACACAAGTCGACTTCAGCTGATGAGGGAACCTGGTCACTATTACCATAAGTAGCTGCCTGTTCTTCTGAAGTATCAACAACTTCTGAAGGTGAAGGAACAATACAGGACATTGCAACATCAAAATTTTTGTCATCGATGCATTCTTCAAGTAAAGCAGGTTTTTCAGAGTCACCAGAAACCACATCACCAGAACTGCCATCCATAGCAACATTTGCATCTGCATCGATGCCAGTTTTCTCTTGAGCATGTGGTGCCAAGGCATCTTCTGCAGTTACAAGATTTTCATCTTGTCTCCCCAAACCCTGTGATCGGAACTCAACTTCAGAAGCTCTTTGCGATGAAGTCATAACACTTGGGACATCCAGAGAATGATCCCTAGTAGACTTAGAGCTTGTCAGTACTCTTTTGGATTCACTACTTGAAATGGCATCAAGTAAGCGAGAGTAATTTTCCAAAGATTCACTGAGGGAACGTGAACGCCGAAAACCTTGACTTACATGCCTCTTTGCAGCAGGACCAGTATAAGGTTTTAGACCATCCCTATCATACGTAGCAGAGGTTGATCTGGGGAGACCTTCACTGACTATATCTTCAGACACCTTCTTTCCATAAGGAACCTTGTGAAGAATCCCATCCATTGAAATGCTACGGTGGCTCTTTCGCTTCACACAGCTGTCATCTCTTTTTAGGAGCAATGAAAAACTTAAATCACTATCACAACCATCTGGGATGCTAGATGTAGAATGGCGCAAGTTTGTGTCCATAGCATTCTGCGTTGACAATTTAGTATTATGTGAAGAGCCATCACCACTGGAAGTGGATTCACCGTCAAGAACATATTCGTTGCTTTCCAGATAGTGTATTGAAATGGTACGAAGAAGCTTTGGTGCAACAGGAAGCATCTTTTCTTTCTGACCTTCCTTTCCATATAATTTCCTCAGAACCAAGGACCTCAAACTAGCCTTACCAGAATTCTTTTTTGATGCCTTCTGTTTTTTTGTAACCTGGAATAGAACAAATGAAAAAAATAAGGCAAGTCACCTTCAAATGAATTAGTTCTCTGTTAGGACTGTGCGTAGTTTTGAGAAGGTACATCTATAAACTGCTTGTATTAAACACTATATGGCTATATACAAAGAAGTGTCAGATATACGTGTATACTAATACCCACACTACAGGTCCGCAATAAATGCTTACGAATAGTATCTAATTTACATAAAGCAGACAAAGTTTCAGAAAAATTAGTAGTCATTTGAACTAAAAAGGAAAAAAAACAGGGAGGATGATAATGAAGTGCTCAACCATCAAGCAACAAAATAGGCGTGAAGATGGTTTATAATTGAAGACAGACCAAGGAGATCATAGAAAATGAAAATAAGTACTATTAAAGAAACAGTTTGAAAGTAAGGATGGGCTATTGGACATACTTCAGTATTTTTCCCATCATCCATGATGCCACTGTCTTCATTTTTCAATGGAGCATAGGAGCTTCGGAGTCTACTTCCTGCATCACAAGAGAAATGGTTTAATATGGATTCATGAGCATAGTTTCTACTATTATTGTTCACGCGCACTATTTCAAAGTATAGTTTTGGTTTAGTCCACACAAGGACAAATAAATATCACTACACTGAAAAAGCCAAATAATAACCAGTTATTTTTACATTGCATCATTAGATGTGCAAATTGTCTTGATGATCAAACAGAAACAGCTTCAAATACATGAATTTTCAATTGCACTCCACTACCTTATGCTAATATCCCATTCCATTTCACAGATATCAAACAAAGGACTCAGTAACTTACCGCCACTGCTTTTCCCCTGACCGTGTTTCTTGTCAGATAGCATCTTCGTGGACCGCAGGCGACGGCGAAATCCAAAGAATTGAAGAATACCCCATCGGCACCCATTTAATTCCTTGCTATAAAACGCGGAATCCTGGTGGTGCAACAGCTGGGCCATTTGGTGTTTGTCCGCCAGCAACGAAGAAGGGTGGTTCCTTATGAACACCACCCTTGCAAAATAAGGGACAGGCCTTCAGCTTTGCTCAACTTGCCCACCTGTCATGAACAGACTGTCCACTGATTAACAACCTCGCAGATAACACACCTAATGTCTTTCCAACTCTAAACAAATCATTGCCTCCAGACCATACCAAAAGGCGTGCAGAACAAATTTAATACAAGAAAAGATGGTCTCCAACCAAATCCACAAAATTAGCAAGCTAAAGTAAGATAACAATGCTGAGAAAATGCGTAAAGTAGCATAGAAAATTTATTTCCACAATAATCCATGAACGTGCAAATAAAAGCCAACCTAACAGGACCTTTTCTACTTTTTTCTAGACTAATGAACTTGCTGACATAACACTCATCTTCCTGAAAACACGCAGGCAGAAATCCACCAACTGCAATGGAGGCATTTATGATGAGACCAATTATAAGATATCTTTCCATATCCGTGTCAGTTAGTGTATCCCTTGCTGGCTTGCTCATGAATAATCAGATTAGCGTCTCCATTGCGAATCAATAACCATATGATTATAGTAAGGTCTTTGTTTTTAACATACTATAACCACACGGCCAAACATCCTCAGTGCAACAAAAACAAGGAGTTACGCTTTTCAAGAGAGAGAGAGAGAGAGAGAGAGAGAGAGAGAGAGAGAGAGAGAGAGAGACGAGTTCAAGGAAACTTCTAATGGGGGAACAATAAACTACGTACGGTGGAAATTTCAGTCATGTGTTAAGCAACATGCATGTGCTGCTAGGATTTCTTCAATATTTTATTCCAACATAAAAAGTAAACGAACACGCACAATAAACAGCAAATGGAAGCGGATACATTTCTCATGAGCTAACAAAAAAATGTCAATCTACAAATTACTAACAAATTGAAAAATGAGGGACAATATAGCATCACAAGGCTTCTAAGGAATTAAGTCCATTGAAACGGTGCTACAGTACAGAATTTCTTTCAACTTCCAAGGGGAAATTGTAACTCTACTGACCAACATAATCACAGTTCACTTCTTCAATCAATCAAATCATGTACTGACAGTGACAGAAATCCATCTTTAGAAGAAAAAAACAAGTTAAAGGGGGAGAAAAAGGCACCAGGATGATTGCTCAATGCTTTCCAAGAGCGAGAAAATACTTCAGAGAAGCAATTACATGACTCCACATGTAACTCAAACCATGAAAAGGTAAAAATAAGAAATCACCTTTTAGCCCCCACTTCTCCAACAGGCAACAGGATCCGTAAAACGTGATAAGGTTACTAATTAGATGTCCCGTCAGGCTTAGAACTCGAAAATAATAATAAACGGAAGGGCATAATCCTGAATCCTGATGAACATACAAACAAAATGAACAAGCAGCAAACAAACTTCAGTCGGCAGAGCCCAAACGGGATGACATCACTAAACATGCTCCCTTACCGATCCAAACAAAAACGACGAAGAGAAAAGGCATCTCTTTTCGTCCCAGCAAAATCAACGAGGAAGAAAACGCAACCAAAAGAGCACGGATGAACAAAACGCGTTCTGAAGAACACGGATGGAAATAAAAATACCTCCAGACTCGTGAATTAACACTTAACAGCGTTCGCGGCTTCCCAATTCGTCACCATCGACCGAACGGACGGAAACGTATGGACGCCTTCCCACGAACAGATTAAACGCGCACGCAGAGCAGCGCCGCCATGGCGCCCCCAGAACTCGCGAAACACGCAGCAAAAAAAGAGACCCAAAGATTTCCGTTTTCTCCTCCGAAACTGACCTGGGGTTCATACGACGGCGGCGACGCCTGCTGCCGCAAATCCGGTAGGTTTTGAACCGAGGATCGGAGACTTTTGGGAGTTCTGGAAGGAGGAGTTGGTGAGGAACGAAACGGGAATGAATGAGAATGGAAAGAAACGGATGGATCCGGGAAGCGAGGGGGAGGAAATGAGAGGGGGGTTTCCGTTAAATTCTGGTCCGTGGCGGCCCCTGCCCGGATGGCGGGTGTTGGTAGTTGAAAACTTCCGCCGCTTGGACAGTTAGGTTTTTTCTTTCTTTTTTATTATATTATATTACGAGGGTCGGTTTATTTTGTTGTTATTTATGTTATAAATAGGTTATATGATCCCATGTTATTTTCTCTACAGCAAAAGTGGTAATTAATGTCCCATGTTGGACAGACAGGAGTAGTCGAGTAGACGAGCCAAGTGAAAAAGAGAGAAATCTAATCTAAGAGCTGATCTTTATTTATTTATAAAATGCTATTTTCAGCCGCTGAAGAATAACATCACCTTATGTTTGCTACCTTATATATGTCTTTACTAAGCGTGGCTTGTTCACACAAATTCGCGTAAATGATGCATACAAATCGGGAAGAGTCACGCGAGAAGCATGATACCGATTTTGAAGTCAATAAGTTATAATAGAAGCATGCTCACTAATCTTCGCATTCTTTGTATATGAACTCATGAACGCATATGATTGAAATTTGTCGCTTTTCGGGGAGACTAGAAAGTATCTATTTACTCTACCATCTTAGCTTAGGTGACTAAATTTACACTTGCACAGCTGAGAGTTAAATTCAGAGATGATGGTATGAGATGGCTGTCGCTGTCAACCGCCTCGCGAGCAAACTAAGGACACCAGCAAACGCCTAAATCAAGGCAAGGTATACGGCGAAAGTACATAGAACCGCGTTGTCGTCCGGCCAAACGGCTTTATTTCCCGGCTTTGGAGTGATAAAGAAAATCATCTGCTTTTATGTTCCAAAGCCTCATGTTCCTCCTTGAATTCAGACTCCTTTTCGTAGACTTCACTGTGCGTACTACTCGTTGGCATCGTGGTGGGCCACTGGAAAAGGTTTTATGTGTGAATTTGACCCCTCCCAAAGATTTTTTTCCCAGTTAAATATTCATTGAATAATGATTAAAAAAAATTGAATTGTACAGAACATATGGATCGATCTGGCTGGGTTGACCTGGTCAACGCCTGAGACTACCAGTCCTGCAAGCAGCAGTTCCAATCAGACCTGGCATGATTTTTGGCTGATTCTTACTGGAATGATGGAAATAAAAGAAAAGGGCTAACCTTGGGTGATCTTGTGCTGACCTGTTCTATATCCCTTGCTTCCTCCACATAAATTGCATTACGTTTCGGGCTCTCTAGAACGTGTCGATTCGCTACTTAGCCCTACATTTCTTGCACAATTTTTTCGTGTGATGAGTATCAAATCATCAAGGTACAATTACCTTCCTCGCGAAAAAAGGTACAATTACCTTTTTAGAAAAAGGAATAGCCTTTATTCTGATGTACAATTACTAGGAAAGGATAAAAATCACGGTACCTCCATGAACCAACTTCTGGTGAAATTTTCGGAAAATTCTTGTGAATTTCCTACTTGTGAAACAGAAGAATACGCTTCACTCTTTTTCGTACAACTGAACTCCCAACGACCATGAAAGCGTGAAATAAGCATGTCTAACTTAGTAACTTCTCATGTGAAATTATCGGTAAATTCAAAATTCTCATGTGAAGTCAGCTTCGAGATCGCTGCCACACTGATGTCATAAAGAATTCTCACTTGCCCATGACTAACTTGTGAACTGTGATTTGCATGCTGCAGCATCCTTTGGGCACTAACTGCTACTGCCTTTGATGGAGCATAACATAAATATAATGCAAAAGTCAACCTTGGAATGGCTACAGATATTCCAGGGTCATATATATCTTGCTCAAGCTGACCTTTTCAGTGTGTCAAGCGGTCAAGCCGGTCAAACTCCGACGATCCTTCATCATATGACCTAAAGAAAATTACAAAAACTAAGAAAAAAAATCCTACGATCATGTGGCTGTGGATTCGTTGAGATGACCTGAAGTGTCAAATGGAGCATGGAAAACTTCCAGTACAGATGTCAAATGGCCGCTAGAGACACTGTAATTGACTGGTCACTGCTCTTCTAGCTTGCTTGTCGCTTGTTGGAGTAGCTGACAATACAAGGAGTACGGGTCAGTGGTCGCAGGAGACCGGCGAAAAGGGAACACGCTGCGAAAGCGATGGTCAGCAAGAAACTTTCCGGTCTAATTGGCGTGCTGCCACCAAACATCTTAGGTCTTACGCAATTCGTTTATCTGGGCATATTCCTTCATAGAACACACTATATTCATATATTGATCTCCACCAAACGATCTTGAAAAGAGAGATGCATGACACACATGACACAATCCATTCATCTCCACAGAACTTCAGCAGGCTTGTCAGTTGCCATCATGTTTGTTAGAGAACTAAGGTTAGTATTGTCACAATTTTGTGGCAAGAACATTGAACAGCTAACATTAAGCAAATTTAGGTAAGAAAATCAAATATATGACATGTGCACCATGTGACTGAGAAGTTGTCAGTCTAATTTATGTCAGCAACCAAACACTACAGAAACTATGCCTGAATGCCTGATGGCAACCATAGGCATCAATCCAAATAGGCCCTCAGAGTTTTTCTTTAGGTCATCTGTTAGTAATTGGCCCCATGAAGGCCCAGACTGGAAGTAAAAAAAAAAAGGTACCCTGCAGACTGTCCACATGTGAGCAGTTGCCAAAAAAAATCTCTATGTTTGGTCTTAGTGACGAGGATGGCAAGCCCAAAAGTACATGTCATTGGTACTTCACATGATAGCTGTGCCATCCAGGAATCGAACATCACAGAAACCACAAAAGTCAGCAAGAAATCATTCGCCATGAATCTGTATGCCGTGCAATCAAATTGATGGCAACAATGTCAAGCATCAGGATTTTCAAGTTTTAGATGAGGTATATGCAGGATGATAGGACAGCTACAGCAAGCGTCAATAGGAAGTTATGTTTGCAATTACTTCTGCTTGGACAAATAGGGGCGGAAAAGAAGATAACAGCAGATGAATCTTCAATTGTATTACGACAGGAGCACATGACATTTCCAAAGAAGCCAAAGAAAAATTTAACATCCATCTTTCGGATTAGAAATTTCAGACTTCGTGATCAAAGGTTCAACTGGTATAAAGGCACGATTAGTACAAATGTTTGAATGATATCATGACTTGGAACTTCTGAAGGCTGGGACGTAGTAAATATTGAACCGTGACAGGCCAGCCGCAATCACCATCTCTTCACAGGAACGGAGGGAGAATCACCCAGCGGCGAGGATACTTGGGCCTCCCGTCCTTGCCATCAAACAGCTGCAGAAGAAGCAAGGTCAGTAAAGCTATGACACCTGTGTGGTATTGGTCAGTAAAGCTATGCCAGGGAAGAGCAAAACTTGCCTTCTTCAAGCGGCTGTGCTTGCCCAGCGCCCAGTTGGTCATGATGCTTGCTGCCACGACAAGGAAGATGTAGCCTGCCACAGTCTGTGTGGCAATGTTGAACCCGACCCACTGGTAGATCTCGGTGGTGTAGTTGGCGCAGGTCACAATGTTGAACAAGAAACCACGGGGGATCTGGTAACCCCCACCGCCGCTCGGGCTTCTGAGGTTCCTCAGCAGGATGTGGCAGTAGAAGTTTGCGATCTGGCAGATGATTCCGAAGCCAAACCCAATCTTCATCTGCAGATCACTCACTGGGGTGTAGAGCGGGTGGTTGCAGTAGTAAGCGATGTAAGCGCCGAAGGTCCAGTAGTAGGCGCAGTTCCTGAAGACGTTTGACAAAGGTGATGTAGCGTGGCTGAAACGGTGCACGAAGAACGTCTCCATGATCCTCTTGAAGTAGTGGAAGCACCAGTAGTACATGGCATAGGTCTGGACAGGGTGGATGACCCGTTCTCCCTCGTACCCGAAGAATTTATAGACGGGCAGATAATAGAACATGGGGTAGATAATAAGAGGACCCAAATACTCAAAGAAGAACAGCGTGCTGTAGTAGACTTGCGGGCCTAAATCTTTGAAGACTACTGTGAGTGACCCAGAACCCTTCTCACAGTATTCTGACAGGCTGGCCTTCGGACTGAGAACAACTGGCTTTCCACTTTTTCCAGGTTGAAGAGGGAGGGTGAGCCGCTGCCTAGAAGGATAATACTTCTTAGCTGCATTATGCAGAGATAAACAGTTAGCAAGTCATACATCATAAAGAGAAAAAGCAGCACATTACAAGGAGAAATATGTTCCGGGAGAAAGCAAAATGAGACTAATACATGATTAATGTTTTCATCCAACCCAGACTCAGTTTCATCCAACCAGACTGACACAAAATTTTACTAGATGCAAACTCTAATATTGTTCTACCAATTAGTGGCACAAGCTTGAAGTTAAAATGGCATTAGTTTGAATCCAATAAAACCAATTCACTTAGCTTTGCAGTAACCAGATTTTAGCAATCTTGCAATGATTAGTAGACCCACTTAGAAGATATATATCAGTTTCTCACATCTCAATCACCTATTCTGGTTTATATACCTTTGGTAGAGCATCATGAAGCTACTTTAGAATATGTAAACAAGGTGCAAAATTCGCATGCCAATTTGGAAAGTGTTCATTGTTCCAACAAATTCGACCAAAATCTGGAAGTAAGTTAGCCCTATGCTTCAGGTCTAAATTGAGGGCAGAGCACCACACTACTGCAAGTTGCCATATTGCAGCTCAACAATCCATGTTAGTAGCATTCGATGCATTTAAACTGCACTGCTTAACCATACATGATGATATATTCTAGTCTCACCCAACCACATGGCAGCATGCTAGCAAACCTGCTTTAGTGGTCCAACACGAGTCATGACTCATGAACAATAAGTGCTTGTGCTCACCACCTCAGTATAATATTATGGAAGTAAATAGGCTAACATGCAGATCTACTTACTAGTCTGCAGAGTGTTACAACTGAAGACGACGGTGCCTATGAATGTGACAATAACTACCATAAAGGCATAGGATGCCTCTTAAAATTCTTATCACAGATGCAGCTAAAATATGACATTTCAAGAAGTGAACATGGCTATGCTATGCTCACCGATGATGCTCCAGAAGGTTAACAAACAGAAATTAGAATCCTGACAGCACTTTAGCTTGAAAAACAGAAAACAATATATATAGTAGGAATGTAGAGCCTACATACTTCCTGGTTCTGTCAACCAATAGCAAGAAATTTATATTAACCCCTGGTGCACAAACATAATTAGGAGCATTTGTGCAAACTACAAAGTACATACTTTCCTTAAATGTGTTTTTGACATAAACAACCATGCTTACATACTTTGGATTAAACAGTTTTGAACATAATGAACATCGACTGAATGCTGTACAGATGCTATTTCTAAAGACGGTCAGGTGTGTTTAGATCATTTTGCCAAATTTTTTTGAAACGGAATCTTGATATTTAGGAGTATTAAATAAAATCTATTTACAAAACTTTTTGCATGGATGGATTGTAAATCGCGAGATGAATCTAATGAGCCTAATTAATTCATGATTAGCAGATGGTTACTGTAGCATCACTGTTGCAAATTATGGATTAAGTAGGCTCATTAGATTCGTCTTGCGATTTACAACCCATTTGTGCAATTGGTTTTTCATTTTACCCACATTTAATACTCCATGCATGTGTCCAAATATTCGATGTGACGTTTTTGGCAAAAAATTTTGGGATCTAAACAAGACTGAAAAGCCAATAGCATGTCCCAAAACCAACTTCTACAAAACTGCTCAACAACACTTCCTGTTCCCATCTAATTTGTCCCTTAAGATTTCTTTTCCATTGCTCACAGCTCACAAAAAGAGTGCATTTTTAGAAAAAAAGAAAAAGGAATAAAATAAAATAAAATTCAAAGGGTGAGTTGATGCTGATGGCCAACTCCCTCCTACCTAAACAGATCCTAACGACCTGCAGCACCAAAACCCCAAAAAGAATCCCTACCAAATCCGGCCAGCCAAGGAAAGCAAATAATAAAAATGATCCAAGGTTGACTAGAGGTATTGACATGCAGTTGCGTGGATTGGATTGCAAGTACTAGATATGGTTGCAGCATAGTATTGAACCCACTTGTTTGCTAAGTTAGCCTCTTCAACCCTATGAACGCTAGTGCAAAGCATAATGTATTCACCACAGCTTCCATCCATCACTTTTATTGTTTCCTTTCAAAGCTAGAATCCAGAACTAACACACAAACTGCATATCAAGGCACCTATATACTATTGTGCCCTTGTGTCCCTGTTCACAGATAATTCCGGAAAGCAGGATAAACCTGTTACCTCAGAAGCATCAGCACTAACCTAATGCTACTGGGCATCCAATCAAGCAATCACTGAAGCTTAGAATTTGTTAAAGAAGCTTGCAGAATGAACTTGCATGATGTGTGTGTGTGTTTAAAAAAAGGCAACAATACGATTTATATTAACATGAGCCTCTAGAATAGAAGCCTACAGATTGAATTGCTAGCAAAGCAGCCGTGAATCATTTTTTTAACAATCACCACAGCGGCACCCAGCCACCCACTATTGCAAGAGCATAAAGGTACTTCCACGTGACCCTGCAAAGATTTTTTTTTACTAGCGCAACTAAGTAGGAAGAGCACATAGATTCCTATTTGGCAAAGACACTGACTGGCACGCAGCAAACAGCCATGCTCGTCCACAACTCGAGAACACGGAGATTTCTTCCTCAAAACGAAACATTGCAGCGCACAAATGGAGCGCAGGAACTGCAGCAAGTGCGAGCAAGTTGTGAAATTTGAGCAAGCAAGCGAATCCACTTACTCCTGGCATGGATGGCCTCCTGCAGATCCGCGACCTTGGCCTGCAAACACGTACCGAGCAGCCGATCAAAATTCTAACCTTTCCGCGAGATCTTAAACCCCAAAGAGGAAACAAAACCTCCCCCAGGAAGCCCGCGGGGTGGAACCCAGCCCCCCGCCCCAAATCAAGAGGCGGCGGCGGGGCGCGGCGGCGGGGGAGCGGGAGCGAGGAGCACGTACCGATTCCTTGAGGTCGATGCCGCCCTTGACGACCTCCCGGCCGCTCCGGGACACGACGGTGACCTTCATCTCGCCCGCCCGCGCTGGCAGCAGCAGCGAGGCAAGGGGTTGGCGGTGTGGCCGAGGAGAAATGGAGAAGTGAAGAGGAAGAGAGGAGACGGGGCGGCGAGGGAGTGGACGGAGGGAGGTGGCGTATTTGATCCCGCGGCGGCGGGGCTGGGGGAGCTGGTGGGCCCGCGTGCAGGTGGGGAGTTGGACCCACCGGAGTTATGTGGCTCAACTTCTTGATGTAGACCGGGTCCACGCCTTCCCTGGCCAGTATACAGTACTAAAACTTTTTTTAAAAAATTAAAGTACGAAGTTTTTTTTTGCGAGGAAATTAAAGTACGAAGTTGGGAGTCGTAAACCGGTGCAAAGCATGTGAGTGGAATCTTGTTCAAATTCAAGGTGATGAAACAGGTCAGATACTAGCGTTTTTTGTACTGGTAAAATTCGGCCGATTCATGCCGCACCACTGCAGTTTGAACATTATCTACAGACCAAAAAATAAATAAATAGCATCACATGCGTTGGACGCAGATTTTTTTTGAATCGATCGACGCAAATTTCATGAGGACCTGAAACCGCCGTAGATGGGATCTGCCCAGCCTGGTGGCCCACCCGGCATGGTCAGATGTCAGCCGGCGCATGGACCGGGTGCACGGGCGCTGGAGCAAGCAGGCCCAGGCCGGCGGCGGCGCGCGGAGTAAAGAGGCCCGCAGGCTGCCGCAGTTGGTTGGGGAGTAGCGCGGGCGGCCCAACGGCCTCCCAACGCCGCGCGACCCCCGACCCCGACCGTCCGTCCGTCCCCACCCCCGAGCGCGCACGCTCTTGCAACCCGTCCTTGCCGGCCGGCCGGCCGCCGCCCACCCGCCACCTCCGCACCGGTACCTTCCTGCACGCGCCATGCGCTCGGGCACGCTGCTCCGACCGGCGACGTCGTGCCGGATGCTCGTACAGTGTGCCATGGTCCGTCTCCGACGTACGCCGCTCCGAGTCCTCCGAGGCTCCGACACGCCGCCGTCGCTCCCTCCGATCTAGCCGCCGCCCCTTGGTACTTCTCCCGCCTCGCACGGCGCGGCAGAAGAAAATCGATTCCATCAATCGCTTTGCTAGTTTGGCGACAACTAGCAATATTCAAATGTTTACTTGTTCCAAACCGTTTCAACTAGCGTTATTCCTTCCTTGCGAATAGGTCTGTAATTAAGGAGCCATGTTAATCATATTTTTTGACTTATACAAAAATATGCCACATCTCCATACAGCGTGGCTCTCAAGTCTCAAATTGCTACACATGCTTATATAAGTTTTGGTGTAGAAAATAAGTCTATACCAAATGATCTTGAGTGGAAAAATAATGTAGATAATGGACCGTGCAGGCTTGTCACGCGTGGTGAATTTCAAAAGGTGTTCAAATGAATTGGTAGGATGGATGTGCAAAAGATTAGAAAAGGTAAAAGTGAACTCAAGCTGTTTGATATTTTACTGAACATATATGTAGGAAAAGACACTTATTTCGTCGTGTAATATCTGATAGTTTGTTATGTCATCTTCAAATTCAAATTCAAAGAACAACAACCCAATCTATACTCATGTTTGCGGTTGATGAAGTGTTCATGATCGACCTTCGTCTCCGATAAACACATGATGGTAGTTAGAATTACAAGACATCTGCTAAAAAAAGAATTACAAGACATGCAATTTCCCCCCGAATTCAACCCAATTTCAGCCCACTCGTTGTACATTGGAGTATCTTCTTCCCTAAACCTCCTCTCCACTCGTTCAAGTTCAACCGGTGAAGCGGCGAGTTCTTCCAACTTCCAAGTCCGCGACACAGTTGTTCGCGCACAGCTGGGCGCTGGTCCGGTCCTTGATTCGTGGCACCACCACGGACCGAGGCAGCGGATCCGACCGGCTCCGGCGGGGGGTCTGGAGAAGCGAGGGCGGCGACCAAACGGGACCTTGGAGGTAGCGCCGGCGGCGACGAGGTACTCTGGACCGCCGGAGATGGGGAAGCGGGAGTTTGCGCGCGCGCACCACGTGGCGTTCTTCGATGCCATGGCCACCGAGCTCCCCGACGACTACGCCCCGCAGGAGGTCAACCACCTCACCCTCGGCTACTTCGCCGTCGGCGGCCTCTCGCTCCTTCGGGAGCTCGGCCGGGTAAGATCCCGCCGCCCGCTCCGCCGCGACGCGGCTTCTATCGATCCGCTTCAAGAATTACGCGGAAGTTTAGATGTTTGGAACTTTATTCTTCCAGTGATTTGAGATGTTCTGGACGCGCCTGCGTGCAAAGATTGGATCTTGATTGGGAGTAGGGGCGTCCTGCGGTTGTTTCGGTCGCAGTTAGTGTAACTTGTACATGCAAAATAGCATAGATCTAGGCAGCAGCGTATCTCTGCATTTGAAATCGAGTTGCTATATAACATTCTCCTCCTGAACATACAATTTTCTTGGAAAGTAGATTTTAGATGGTAGGCTGGTTAGGAAGGCAGTACCTAGTACAAGGAAGTAGAAGAGGAACATCCAAAGCTTGTGACAGGAAGAAAGATCAAATAGTTATAGCTCTCTCTGGAATCCCATTAAATTCCATTAAATTGGGACAATGTGTACAATTGAGTTGTATTAAATAAATTAGTTGAAGAATTCATACTGGTAAGCACAAGTAGTATTCATAATGATAAATGCTGGAGGTGGCAAGTATGAAGATAGCGATAAATGTAGAAGGTTGCAAGTATGGAGATAGCGGAATACCACTTAGATGGACGGATGAATGACTGGGTGGACTTTTCAATGATTCTGAAGGCTTCTATGAGTGACACTAACATCTGATCTGTTAATTAATTAGTTTATTCAAGGTGGTTATGGCCTTTCAGGTGACTGAGACTGGGGGGTACTGTACAAATCTTTTTGACATGTACATGCATATGATCACTGTGATCTGTTTCATGGGAAATACATGTGTGGCATTTCTGTCTAAAGAAAATAGGGAGCCTACGTGGCATTGATGCTGTAGCAGCAAGGTGGCACAAGTTCCCTTAACGCCAATATTGTAGTCTAAATTTTCTGTCTTCTAGGTAGCAGTCAGTTGAGTTGCTGTGAGCAGTTGGGTGCTGCCTAGATAGTTACCGACTAAATTTATCCTAGTCAACTTTGATTGCTTATTATGTGAACTTTGTGAAGTATGCCTCTGATTTGGCATAGTATGCTGAAGGAGTGAAATGTATCCTGTAGTACTATTTCGCTAGCTTTACTCGTAAGTAAGAAGCAATGCAATAAACTGACTAATTGAGATGTTGTGTATCTGTTTTTCCCCCTCTAGGTTAACAAGGATGAAATAGCCAAATGGGTTTTGTCTTTTCAAGTTCATCCTGACGCACATGCTGATGAGGATAATGGTAAGTTTCCTTGATAATTTTTTAGAAAAACTACCACAATGTCTAAATTTCCTATTTCAGCTGTACTATGTTATGTAAGAATTTATATGTTTCTAGGGTCATTTTATGGATTCTGTGGTTCTAGATCAACTCAATTTCCTTTGCCTAATGTGAAGGTATGAGTGGCTAATGCTTGTACATTTTCACATTTGTATTTTGATATGTTTTATTTGTTAAATTTTGAAGCATGCTCTGTCACAGGACCCTTGCCACAATGGTAGTCATCTTGCAAGCACTTATTCTGCCCTCGCTATCCTGAAGATTGTAGGCTACAATCTAGCAAATATTGATAGCAAGGCACTTTTATTGTCTATGAAAAAGCTCCAACAACCAGATGGAAGGTAGGGATTTAGCTTTGGTCTCCCATCTCATAGTTATTAGACTTGTAAATTGGCCCAGGAAATATCTATCCTTCCGCATCTGCTTACATTATCGAGAGAATAGCTTCACCCGCCTTACATTCTCTTTTATGATTTTTTTAATATCCTGCAGTTGGTTCACATCCCTGATTGTTTGAGTTTGAGGAACATATATGTTTGCTACCTTTTTCATATGCTGCACTCAACTTTTATATGCACTAAATCATGTTCTCTTGTTGAAATATACTTCACATTAGTTAATGCCACCTTTTTGGTCTTTGCACTTTTGGCCTTAGCAATGCTTTTCAGACAGAATGTTAAGATGGTATGTTCTGAGTAAATGCATGCATTCTATAGATGGTTCTTGTCTGTGCATGTGATCTTACTTATCTGTGAGCTTTTGGTTGGTTGTTAGTCAGCGTAGTGGGCCTCTGTTTTATGAACACATGTCTTTTGTAGTACATTGGTTTACTTGACAAGTATCTTTCTGTAGCTTCATGCCTAGTCATATTGGGGCGGAAACGGACCTGCGCTTTGTATACTGTGCAGGTGAGGAGCACTGTCCTTTGTTTACGTTAGTTTGAATCGTCTGTTGATATAGCTTAGCGCATATGATTGTCTTTTCAGCTGCAATCTGCTCAATGCTAGATGACTGGACAGGAATGGACAAGTTAAAGGCAAAAGAATACATTTTTAACTGCCAGGTTGATTTTTAAAAGTTTAGAATGTACCACATTTTATTGAGATTGCAAAGGCCATTCAACTACAATGCCTAATTCTTATTGCTATCATATGCAGTCATATGATGGAGGCTTTGGCATGGTTCCTGGTTCCGAATCTCATGGTAAGCAATTTCATTGACATTTCGGGTGTTGCTTTACCTACTTTGTTTGTCAGTGACATTTGGTAGTTACCATTTGTTTATGTGGCAACAGAGTTTAATATTTGCTTGCTACTTTGCAGTGGACTTTTGGTTCTCATTGTTTGTCTTCGTGTTAGTGAGTCAGGTGGAGGAACTTTCTGTGCTGTTGCGGCTCTCCATCTAATGGGCTTTGTTCAAGTCGATTTGGCATCCAACTTAAGAGATTCTGCATCTATTGACATACGCATGCTCCTTGAGTGGTGTCTTCAGGTTTAAATTGTGCCCAATCACATCTCTGCAATTATATGCCAAAGTTTCCCTCTTATATGATTATAGCTATAGGATATTTCTTATCTACCATGTAAACATGCCATTTTTTCTTTTGCCCATGGTTGAGAAAGAAATAGAAAAAGAAAAATGGCAAAAGAAAGCAATGGAACGTTAATAAGAACTGCATTTCCTTTACAACTGTTGCACCTTACAAAGTGATTGCACTATTATTGTGCAGAGGCAAGTGACTGATGGAGGATTCCAAGGGAGAAGAAACAAGCCCAGTGATACCTGCTATGCTTTTTGGTAAGTTTATTTCTCTGTACTAGCTGTCTGAGAAGCAACAAGAACCATAGCTAATTTTCTTGCTTCCATTTCACTTCACAGGGTTGGTGGTGTCCTAAAGATCATTGGCGCTTACCATTTGATTGATCATTGTGCTCTTCAGGAATTTTTGCTGACCTGCCAGTCACCTGTAATGACTAATACCTCTTCTATCTTCCGTCAACTAAGTTACATTCTCAAATTGGTCACGTTTTCTTTTTCTTTTCCTGACTGAATCTGCCTTTGATGGCACTACAGTATGGAGGCTTTACAAAATTTCCACACAATCGGATCCCAGACATCTACCATTCTTACTACGGCCTGGCTGCCCTTTCCTTGTTGGAAGAGGAAGGACTTGAACCCCTCTGCGTTGAACTGGGGGTCCTCTCTGCTGCATTGTAGAAAGTTGCATTTGTAGCGAATCTGATTAATCTGCAGTCTTTTGGAAAGACAGGTCTTGTAATATAGTACAACATGCAGGCTATACAGCTGAAAGCAGAGGAAGTAATTTACAGATGAAGTTGGTATGTTTTATCAGTGTGCTTTGGATGGGCAGATCATGTAATATAGTTTGGGGGTTCTAAAGATGTGTGATAGTTTGGCTGTAGAGGAGCGCCATGGAGATGCTAACTGAAACTGTCATCTTCCCAGTTGGTTGAGCTAATTGTTGGTAGTTGAGTTAGCTGAACGGTTTTATTATCACTTTGAAAGCTACTAGTATGTTTGATGTTTCTGGTGCATCTGTTTGGCATAACTGTATGACTTGCTAGTAGTGACGTCAACAGCTCTGTACAGCATTTTTTCATGACAACTTTATGTTTCAGTTACAACCTAGACATCTGCACGCTCTTCATTTTTCTTTTGGAATTCAGGCAAAAAAAAAACATTCAGCTGGAGCTCTTGATCAAAACAACTACTGTTTTGATCACAGGGTTACCATGACTTGATTTATAAAGATTGACTGTCCATGGGGGATAATAAAAGGATGCATTTTTTACTTGGAGAGCTGAAAAGGGGAAGAAAATAGAAAGGGCATGTTCGTTGCACTGCTGCTATACTTGTGTGACAGTGCTTCACACGGACGGAATTTGCGCGGGCGACGGGCGAGCAGTTACGCGGCTGCAGCGGCAATAACTCCCCTCTGCCCGCACCCGTTCACCTATCCTCTCCATCCACCCCGATCCGATCCGGAATTGATTTCCGATTCCGATCGGTGGTTGGCCGGCGCTGCCAGATCGATTCGGACTCCCGTCCGTGCAGCCCACCGGTGACGCGGTGGCTTTTTATTTCCCCCGTTCCATTTCCCCCCTCCGCGTCATCGCTAGTCGCGACTCTGCAATCGCGCGCGGCAACCCACAGCCGGCGGCGGCGCAGATCCCGGCGGCCCCTTCTCCGGCCAAACCCTCTCGGCGCAGGTCCCGGCGGTCACTCCAGGTCTCTCCAGACGCCCGGCCGCCTGCCTCCTGTCCGCCTCTTCTCCAGACGCCCTCCTGCGCCAACAGCAGGTATGGTTCCTCTGCCTTACTCTTTTCTTCTTTGTTTTACTGCCTTATTATGATCTGATAGCCAGTTGAGTACTCTTCTTATCATATTAGCCAAAACCCACCCCATCTCGGCGTCTCGTTCCTCACTGCAGCTGCGGCGATGGCGGGTGTTGGCTCGGCGCTGCGGCGGGTCTATCTCTCGGTCTACAACTGGGTCGTCTTCGCTGGATGGTCCGTCGCCCCGCCCGCTGCTCTTCCTTTCGGTTCCGGGTGGATCTTTCCCGTCTTGCTTCAATGCTCGCTTCTTGGATTGATTCGGGGCGTTTGTTGTATCTTGCGGTCTTGCAGGGCGCAGGTGCTGTACTACGCGGTCCTGGCGCTGCGGGAGAGCGGGCACGAGGCCGTCTACGCCGCCGTCGAGCGGCCGCTGCAGTTCGCGCAGACCGCCGCCATCATGGAGGTGAACTTTGTGTGAAATTTCTTATAGTGTCGTAGTTCAAGAGTCAATGTTCTTTTGCTTAATTTCTTGCCACATGAAGATTTTGAGGTACTAAACTCTTTGTGTTTCCCTGGTTGCAACAATGATGGTGGATTGGTGGGACAGATTCTGCACGGACTTGTAGGTACGAAATTTTTCTTTCTGCTTGACTGATATTAGTATATACCTCTTTTTCAGTAGTCTTCTCAAAAAGTGGACCTGATCCTAGATCTTGAACACATCAAAGACTTGACTTTCATTTTTCAAACAGTGTCCTAGGATTATTAGATCTATATGAAAATGATGTTTTCTTCACTCCTGTGGTATTTGTTCATTTTTTGTCAGTGTTGTGACAAGGTTGTCTTCTTTTTAGGGTTGGTGAGGTCTCCGGTGTCTGCTACTCTTCCACAAATTGGATCCAGGTTGTTCCTTACATGGGGCATCTTGTGGAGTTTTCCTGAGGTATTGTCCACTAGCAAGTGTTCATATTTCTTGTATGACATCCTTTCTGTAGGAATATATAATGACCTTGTTTTGCAGACCCAATCCCACATTCTTGTTACAACCCTGGTCATAAGCTGGTCGATCACAGAGGTACTTATTTCTTGATGTGATTCTTCAAAGTACTCACTTGAAACTCCTAGAACTCGGAATGTCGTGCTTAAGTACATGATACTAAAACCTAAATACTAGCACCTTATTTTCTGTATTTCAGAGTAACCTTATGAGAAACTGTTTTTTACCGCAGATCATTAGATACTCCTTTTTTGGGATGAAGGAGGCACTTGGATTTTCACCTTCATGGCTCCTATGGCTGAGGTTGGTACTCATCAAGAAAAAATGCATCTCACAATTTGCTCTAAATTTAGAGATTATTTACTATATTATCAATAAATTTCTTTAAAAGTGTCATGTTTAATTTTTTGTGCTATTGATCACTTGCAGGTATAGCACCTTTATGGTGTTGTATCCTACTGGTATCTCGAGCGAGGTTGGCCTGATTTGGATTGCCTTGCCATACATAAAGGTAAGTGGGGAAAAAACATATAAACCTCAATGTTGTTCATCTTGTAACAGTCATTTTAACTGCTCATTTTTATTGGTGACTGATTTCAGGCATCGGAGAAATATTGCTTTAGATTGCCGAACAGATGGAATTTCTCATATGATTACTACTTTACATCCATGCTTGCCCTCATGATCTATATTCCAGGTAACCCTTCCCTTCTTAGCTGGCTTGTTCCATTTTGCTATTAATATTCTAGGCAAATAGGGTCTTACAAGAAGGTGCATTGTTTCACTTTGGTTGCAGGAAGCCCGCACATGTTCACCTACATGCTCTCTCAGCGCAAGAAAGCTCTATCGAAGACTAAAACTGTGTAATGCTGCTAAGAGCTTCGTAATAGAATGCATTATGTATGTGATGTCTCAATGTGCCTCAACTCTTTCAGTAGAAGTCAGTGATTGGGGATCGTTAGAATAGAACTCTTCTCATGAATTGTTCGATCAATACATGTTGTACCAAGGAACGTATCAGGTGCGGCATGTTTGAACTATTGTTGTTTCGAAATCGGCCATAATTCACGGGGTGAATTTCCATGTTGATTTGATGCCTTTGTTAATCCATCATACATCTGATACAAATGTCTACTGTTGTACTAGAAATGCCATGTTGATACATCTCGTACTTCTGCCAGATGTGCTGTTGTACTGTGCCAATCGGATTTGTGTTAAAAATGATTTGTACTGTTGAATTATTTTTAATTAGTTTCAACAAACTAATTAGAAATAATTCATTAGCCCCGAGGCCGCTGTATTTTCGGCTCTGCCTGCATGCACGTCGAGTTGCCGGTAGAAGAACGTCTCGTCCCCGCCCCACGGAAGAGAACGCAGATGACGAGTACGACACGAGCAGCATTTGCTTAGGTTTCAGTATCTTTGATGCGGAGGGGTACAACCACCTCTGCAGGATAATCTAATCACCCAAGCTGTTGTGAAACTTGTCACTGCTAATTTGCTTAGGTCAAGTTTCAAAAAAAATGAAGTAAATGCTGATGCAGCTTTGCTTGTGATGGTCAACTCCGGAGGTGCACGGCTTCTAGCTAGTTTTCGTAAGCTAGCTGGCTTGCTTCCTGTGAACTAGTAAAAGCTGGTTTAGATCCTGTAAATTTTAGATGAAATTCACTGTAGCAATTTTCAACCAAAGATTACAAGTACTAAATATCATCTAATTATAAAACTAACTACACGGATGGACAGAAAATCACGAGACAAATCTATTAAGCCTAATTAATCTGTCATCAGAGGTTCTTTAATGTAGCACGGCATTGTCTAATCATAGTCCAAATAGGCTTGAAAAATTCATCTCGCAATTACATCCGGAGTTATGAAATGGATTTTGTTAATTATCCACATTTAATACTACTAATTTGTAGTGAAACGTTCGAAATTATTGTAGCACTCAAAAAAATTTGGCATCTAAACAAAATTGCTCCGAGAGCTGTTGACGGGGTCCTCTTCCTAGTACGTCTTAACTACATGACTGGTGACCGCTGCTGTGTCAACAGGGTCTTAATTAGTGTGCACACACCATGCACCACATGCTTTTCAGCTGGCATAGTGGCATCTATGCACGTTTTATTCTTGAGAGAATTGTAGGATAACCGGCCAGAGTTTTGAATTGAATCAAACTCGTGATGCCTCGTTGAAACATGTTGGATTAATTGGGCCAGGGGCTATTAACTCAATTAATCAAGTAATTCCAAGGTCCATAGAAAAATGGTGGTAATTACACAAGTGGTTAAACCATCTTGGAAGTTGAGAGAGTCTCTAACCAACTTATAAGTGGAGTTTGTTCACACCTGGTAAGAAGGATAAGAAGTGATAGCAAGGTGCCACACGTGCGCGCGCTCGCTTGCCTCGCCGAGCCGAGCGTGACGTGTGTGCTGGGTCTTGGTCTGTTTTGCAGTTTTAAACTCTGGTTGATGACTAGTAACTGACGCTATTTGATGGCAATTGTGACTAGTAATTATGGAGTGATGGCTGGCCACCAATGACTAGTAACTGAAGGCTATCATGCCAAAAGGTTACTAGTAACTGGCGTTGGTTGATGGCTGCAATTAACCTGGACGACTAAAGAACTCCCAGTGGCTATACATACAACACTCCTCTCTTCTTCCACGCGAACGAACCAACCATACATTCCACTGTTGTCGCTGCTTCCCTGCATCTCTGTTCCAGAAGCCTGGACGCACAGGCTTGCTTGAAGAACAGGCCTCCAGAACTCCGTCCTCTTCGAGACTCTGCACCGAGTGGAGGGCAATCAAGTTTCTGGGGAGCGCATCACGCCACTGCTCGCTGCTGTGAACAACTACTTCCTGGCAGCGCATCTGCACTGCGAACACCTGCACGGCATCAACTTTTGATCGACTACATCGAACAGACCCGATCAGAATGTCGACTGATCAGGGTAACAGCGCATCCGGTGCCTTCGGCGCTGGCCCCGCTACTGGGTACACCCTAAACGTTCTGTTCATGTTTGTTGTTTTCATTACAAGAACGATTGATCATGGTCCTATTCTGGTATTGGTTTCTGTCATGATTTATATGTTATTTCAGTTTAATTTATACCATGAAAGTTCCCTGATTCCTTATATTCAACAATCTAAAAACTTGATAGAGCTTTTTCGGTAGCTGGTTTTGCTGCACAACTAAAACCACATGCTTTTGATGGAACAAACTACAAGAGATGGGTTGGCAGGCTTGAGCTGTGGTTCACGGCTATGAACGTTTGGTTCATTACCCGTGAGCGCTCTATTGGACCGCATAGTGTCGAGGAGGACAATGCGAACATGGCCGCTGATAACTTGTTCAAAGGGGCTATGATCAGTGTTCTTGGAGAGAACCTGATCGATTCATATATGCAGTATCCCTCTGGCAAGGAAGTGTGGGATGCACTTCACGCAAACTTCGAGGTATCCGATGCGGGCAGCGAGTTGTATATTATAGAGCAGTTCTACGACTACAAGATGGTAGATGACCGTTCTGTCATTGAACAAGCCCATGAATTACACGCGCTTACAAAGGATCTCGTAAATGTCAAGTGTGAACTGCCGGATAAGTTTTTGGCCGGCGGTATCATTGTCAAGCTGCCTCCTTCGTGGAGGAACTTTGCTACTACTATGAAATATAAGAGGCAGAAATTCACTGTAGTTGGTCTCATCGGCACTCTTGATGTTGAGGAGAAGGATAGAGCAAAGGATACTCGTGCGCGTGGTAATGAGGGAGGTTCTAGCGCCCATGTGGTGCAGAAAAAGAACTTTCAATCCCACAAGAAACAGGGCAAAGGGAAGGCTGAGTTTCAACAGAAGATTACTCGGACTACCAACTTCAAAAAGAAGAAGACCAAGGGGAATTGCTTTGTGTGTGGCGGTATTGACCATTGGGCCAAGGACTGCAAGAATCGCAAGGACAAGCAGCAGCACAGGCAGAAGAAGTCTGCTAATGTTGTTATTGGCGATGCTGAGATGGGAACATCAGGGTATGGTAATCATGCTACTGTTCTTTCAGTTTGTCATTTACCAAATTGGTGGATTGAGACCGACGCTAATATACATGTGTGTGCTGATTACTCTTTATTTTCTTCTTACCAGGTCACAGGGGTTGGATCCGTCTTGATGGGGAACGGTTCGAATGCGGCTGTTCGTGGTGTTGGTACGGTTGATCTAAAGTTTACTCTGGGAAAGATGTGCGGCTGAAGAACGTGCAACATGTCCCCTCAATAAATAAAAATCTTGTTAGCGGATCTCTCCTTTGTAAGGATGGTTTTAAGTTGGTTTTTGAGTCTGAACAAATGTGTTGTTTCGAAATTTGGATCATTTGGTTGAAAAGGATATGACTGTGATGGTTTATTCCGCTTGTCATTATTAGACTCTTGTAATAAAGTTGTGAATCATGTGTGTAATGATGATGCATACAATGTTTGGCATTCACAGCTTTGTTATATGAATTTTGGTTGTATGTTGCAGCTTACCAGTTTGAGTTTAATTCCGAAATTTACTTTGGTCAAAAATTCTAAATGTCAAGTATGTGTGCAATCTAAGCAACCGCGCAAGCCTCACAAGGCTGCAGAGGCGAGGAACTTGGCACCTTTAGAGCTCGTTCATTCTGATTTGTGCAAAATGACTGGAGTGTTGACTAAATGAGGGAAGAAATATTTCATGACTTTGATAGATGATTCAACTAGATATTGTTATGTGTATTTGCTAAAATCCAAAGATGAGGCGTTTCATTTTTTCAAGGTCTGTAAAGCCGAAGTTGAAAATCAACTTGAGAGAAAAATAAAACGTGTTAGATCAGATCGAGGTGGAGAATATTTTTCAAATGAGTTCAATTTGTTTGTGAGGAGCATGGCATTATTCATGAGAGCACCACTCAAATGGAGTGGTTGAAAGGTAAAACCGCACTCTAACAGAGATGGTTAATGCCATGTTAGAAACTGCTAGACTTCCTTGGGAATGGTGGGGTAAAGCCATGTTGACTGCTTGTCATACTCTTAACTACAGAGTTCCTATAAAAAATAAAGAGAAAACACCATTCGAGGAATGGGAAAATAAAAAAATTAACGCTCTCATACTTGCGTACTTGGGGCTGCTTAGCGAAGGTTAATGTACCAATAGCTAAGAAACGCAAGCTCGGACAAAAAACAGTTGATTGTGTCTTCCTAGGCTATGCTTTTCACAGTGTTGGATATAAATTCTTGATAATTAAATCTGGAGTACCTGACATGCATGTTGGTACAATCATGGAGTCCAGAGATGTTACATTCTTTGCAAATCATCTAGCGGTTCGAGTAATGAATTTGTTAAGATCCCTGAAAATAATGACAAAACAGTACACTTTGAACAACCGCTTGAGGAGAACATTGAGAAGGATGATAATGAAATGACTCGAAAGAGCAAGAGACAGAGGACTGCAAAGTCTTTTGGTGATGACTTCATTGTGTACCTTGTAGATGACACTCCAAGAACCATTGCTGAGGCTTATGGATCATCTGATGCTGACTATTAGAAGGAAGCAATCAGAAGTGAGATGGATTCCATAATATCTAATGGGACTTGGGAGGTGGTCGATAGTCCATATGGGTGCAAACTTGTAGGATGCCAGTGGGTTTTTAAGAAGAAGCTTAGACCAGATGGTACTACTAAGAAGTACAAGGCAAGGCTTGTGGCTAAGGGTTATACCCAGAAAGAAGGCGAAGATTTCTTTGACACTTATTCACCTGTTGCCAGACTGACTACCATCCATGTACTACTATCCTTAGCTGCCTCACACGGTCTTCTCGTTCATCAGATGGACGTTAAGACAGCTTTCCTTAATGGAGAGTTGGATGAGGAAATTTATATGGATCAGCCTGATGGATATGTAGTAGAAGGTTAGGAAGGAAAAGTGTGTAAGCTGTTAAAATTTTTGTATGGCCTGAAACAAGCGTCTAAGCAATGGCATGAGAAATTTGACAAGACTATCATGTCGGCAGACTTTATTGTGAATGAGGCCGATAAATGTGTGAACTATCGCTTTGGTGGGGGACAAGGAGTGATCATGTGCTTGTATATAGATGACATATTGATCTTTGGGACTAACCTCAATGTGATTGAAGAGGTCAAGAGCTTTTTGTCTCAAAGTTTTGAGATGAAAAATATGGGAGCGGCTGATGTGATTTTGAATATCAAGCTGCTGAGAGAAGGCAATGGTGGGGTCACACTTGTGCAGTCTCACTATGTGGAAAAGATTTTGAGTCGCTTTGGATACAGTGACCGCAAATCTGCTCCTACGCCTTATGATCCTAGTGTGATGTTGCGAAAGAATCGAAGAATCACAAGAGATCAATTGAGATATTCTCAAATCATTGGCTCGCTAATATATATTAGCTAGCGCCACGAGACCTAATATTTCGTTTGCTGTGAGCAAACTCAGCAGGTTTGTCTCAAATTCTGGAGATGAACATTGGAAGGCTCTTGAGAGAGTGATGCGCTATCTAAAGGGCACTTTGAGCTATGGAATTCACTACGCTGGGTATCCTAAGGTAATTGAGGGCTATAGTGATTCAAACTGGATATCTTACGCTGATGAAATAAAAGCCACAAGTTAATATGTGTTCACACTTGGAGGTGGCGCTGTTTCCTGGAAGTCTTGCAAGCAGACCATCTTAACAAGGTCAGCAATAGAAGCAGAACTCACATGATACCACAACAGTTGAGGTTGAGTGGCTTCGTGAGCTGTTGATGGATTTGCCGGTGGTTGAGAAATCATTACCGGCTATTCTAATGAACTGTGATAATCAAACTGTGATTGCCAAGGTGAACAATTCAAAGGACAACATGAAGTTATCCAGACATGTGAAAATGCGGTTGAAGTATGTCAGGAAAATGAGAAACTCCGGAGTAATAGCATTGGACTATGTTCAGACAGCCAAAAATCTGGCAGATCCTTTACTAAAGGTCTTTCGCGAAATGTGATTGACGAGACATCGAGGGAGATGGGATTGAGACCCATTTGAGAGCTATGTCATAGTGGTAACCTATTCTATTTGATCGGATCCCGTGAAGAAGGACGGCGAAACAAGCTATTGATTAACTGAGAAGAAGAGTACGTTTGTACAAACCCACTCTGTTGAAGATGCACTCTCTCCTTTCTGCATGGGAGGTTGGCTAATACCTTAATGTGATCCAAGTGGCTTATGTTAAGCTAAGATGTTGTCCTGCAGAAACATCTTTTAAGGAACACACCTATGTGAGTTTGACTGCCAGTCACAGTCTATGAGATCTGGTAATCTCTGGAGACTCATGAAAGGCATAGGAGTACAGCTTATATGCTCCAAATAGAGGGGATGCATTCGCAACCTTGTATCGGTTAAGGGCTTAGGTGAAACTTTCGCACAAAACTGTCAATTCAAGGCATAGTTCATTGTTCAGTTGTGGACAAGTGTAACTTATGTTCTAGGTGGATGTTCAACCTTCATCAGGTCTCCATCAAAACACCGGTATATCAAAATAGCAATGGAAATGAGAATTTCAAATCTATGCCTTAGAATTTGGTGGGGATTGTTGGATTAATTGAGCCAGGGGCCTATTAACTCAATTAATCAAGTAATTCCAAGGTCCATAAAAAAATGGTGGTAGTTACACAAGTGTTTAAACCACCTTGGAAGTTGAGAGGGTCCCTAACCAACTTATAAGGTGGAGTTTGTTCACACCTGGTAACAAGGACAAGAAGGGATAGCAGAGTGCCACATGCGCGCGCGCTTGCTCGCCTCGCCGAGCCGAGGCGTGGCGTGACGTGCCGTGCCGTGTTGTGCAGAGCCGAGCCGAGCACTACGTGATATGTATGCTGGGCCTGGGTCTGTTTTGCAGCTTTAAACTCTGGTTGATGACTATGCTATTTGATGGCAATTGTGACTAGTAACTATGGAGTGATGGCTGACCACCAATGACTAGTAACTGAAGGCTATCATGCCAAAAGGTTACTAGTAATTGGCGCTGGTTGATGGCTGCAATTAACCTGGATGACCAAGAACTCCCAGTGGCTATACATACAACACTCCTCTCTTCTTCCACGCGAACAAACCAACCATACATTCCACTGTTGTCGCTGCTTCCCTGCATCTCCGTTCCAGAAGCCTGGGCGCACAGGCTTGCTGGAAGAGCAGGCCTCCGGAACTCCGTCCTCTTTGAGACTGCACCGAGTGGAGGGCAATTAAGTTTTTGGGGAGCGCATCATGCCACTGCTCGCTGCTGTGAACAACTACTTCCTGGCGGCGCATCTGCACTGCGAACACCTGCACGGCATCAACTTTTGATCGACTACATCTAAGAGGCCCGATCAGAATGTCGACTGATCAGGGTAACAGCGCATCCGGTGCCTTCGGCACGGGCCCCGCCACTGGGTACACCCTAAACCTTCTATTCATGTTTGTTGTTTTCATTACAAGCACAATTGATCATGGTCCTATTCTGGTATTGGTTTCTGTTATAATTTATATGCTATTTCGGTTTAATTTATACCGTGAAAGTTCCCTGATTCCTTTTATTCCAACGCAACATATAATTTTTCTTTGTCAGTATAAACCGAGAGACGTAGAGTAGTTTTCCCTTCAAATCACAAGTTATGATCTGAACTTATACATATTGGTGTCTGATTCAAAACAAAATATTATTTTTTTTGCAGCGGCCGGCAACAAGCATTGCCCCGACATAAAAAAGAAATCATTTTATAGAAAGAAAGTGTGCATGTGCTGCCCGCTTACGTGTTTAGTTCGTGAAAAATTTTGGACGAAATTTACTGTAGCAATTTTCAACCGAAGATTAGAATGACTAAATATAATTTAATTATAAAACTAATTACACTGATGGATAGAAAATCGTGAGACAAATCTATTAAATCTAATTAATCTGTCATTAGAGGTTGTTTACTGTAGCACGATATTATCTAATCATGGTCCAATTAGGCTTAAAAGATTCGTCTCGCAATTTCACTTAGGGTTATGGAATGAGTTTTATCATTTATCCACATTTAATACTCCTAATTAGTGATCAAACACTCGAAGTTACTGTAGCACTGGAAAAATTTTGGAACTAAACAGGGCATAAGGGAATTCACCGAGGGTGTGTTTAGTTACTGAAAAATTTTGGACGAAATTCACTGTCGCAATTTTCAACCGAAGATTAGAAGAATTAAACATAATTTAATTATAAAACTAATTACACGGATGGACGGGAAATTGCAAGACGAATCTATTAAGCCTAATTAATCCATCACGATACTATCTAATTATGGTCCAATTAGACTTAAAAGATTCATCCGGCAATTTCACCCGGGATTATGCACCCGGGTTTATGGAATAAGTTTTGTTAGTTATTCACATTTAATACTTTTAATTAGTGGTTAAACGGTCAAAGTTACTGTAGCGTAAGAAAAATTTTAGGAAAGTGTCCGATCACAAACACACAAGCCACATGGTTGCATTTACTGTGGGAGGTGGGCAGTAGGCAGTAGCAGTGACAGCCAAGATGCCGAAACGTTTTCTTGGTGCATATTCATTTACATCATTATTACATGGAGTAACGGAGAACCACCCAAGCCAAAGCCACCACTATAGAAACAAGGCCATCTCAGTGTCTCCCTTCTCACTGCAACTCTTCAATGGCGGGCGGCGGGTCGGTGGTTCAGCGGCTCTACCTCTCCCCGTACAACTGGGTTGTCTTCTATGGATGGTCGAATGCTCTGTCTGCTGTTCTTCAGTTCCAAATTGAGAGTTTTTGCATGCATTTTGAATTTGGGGGCACAGCACCTCTCGTGTTGGAATTGGGCTCCTTGTGGGTTTGATTGGGATTCTTGGACTTTGGATCTTGCAGGGCGTAGGTTCTGTACTACACAACCTTGACATTGTTGGCCAGGGGGCATGAGAGTGTCTATGAAGCTGTTAAGCAGCCGCTGCTATTCGCACAGACCGCTGCCTTACTGGAGGTAAAATCTTAGTGCGCCAGTTGTATAACTAGAAACGCAGGAGCAGCCTTACCGCGCTCAAATTGGAGTGTGCCAGTATTTCTCTCATTGCCATAATTACAATAATTGGAATAAATAATATCTTTGTTGAAATAGATAAGTCAAGAAACACTTCCAAGTATATATATTTATGCCGGATTCACTTTGAAGCAACCTTAAATCATATTGCTTTCAGGTTCCTCATATTGTATGCTTCCATCCTAGTAATGCATTTTTGTATCTTTTTATATTTTTGTAGATGAGAAATAAAGGTTTTGTTTTCTCCTGATGATGGTCTCGCTGGTACTGCAGATTCTTCATGCTATTGTAGGTAAGAATTGCTTCTCGCTTTCAGTTATGTTATTTCCACTATCCTTGTCAATCTCAGAAATTGTAGTGCACCAGCATAAAAATGGATTAAAAAATTTCCGTGTGTTCTGAAGGACTATTAGTTCCTAGCAATTCTGCTTGGTGGAAACTTTAGTAGAAAACACAATGTTGAGGATCTGCAGGATATTTTTCGCTTGAAGCTTATCCATATACTGGACTAATTCATAGTATTTGGTAAAAATAGCTCTTGAAAAGTAATGAAATTTGGGATTGTCCCTATTGCAGAATTTTCAGTAAAAAGATGCACACATAATTCGGGATTGTCCTTGTTGTGGAATTTTTGGTAGAAAGATCCCTTTGGGTGCACATGAATATTAATTTTAAATTTCACAAAGTGTCATGTCAGATTCAACTATTGTTCACAAACAAATTGCTTTTATTTGCTCACATGGTTTCTAATCACTATGATATGTTGAACTGTTTTAAGGGTTTGTGAGATCTCCCCTCTCTGCAACTCTTCCACAACTTTCCGGGAGGTTGTTTGTTACATGGGGCATCTTGTGGAGCTTTGCTGAGGTATCGTTTGCACATCATTAGAAAGTCTTAGTTCATACTGGAGAGATATTTTTTATTTTTGAGCTTTAGAACAAGTTATAAACTTGAAAGCACTCTAAATATAGAATACACATAGAGATTAGGTGATGTTGTAACTCTTAAGACTGGATGAATGATGATTGATTATTTTTGTAAAACTAGATTATGGATTATTTTTACTCCGGACTAATCTTTGTAGATTTTTGTATTACAGACACATTCTCACGTTCTCGTTACTTCCTTGGTCCTAAGCTGGTCTATAACTGAGGTACATGTAAATACAACATCCAACATATGTTCTGTGTTCTCAAAGGTTCTTGATTGCAATAGCATGAATCTTGCTTCTTAAAGCCATGGTATTCTTGAAGTTTGTCAAGAGTAAAAAAATATCAAGTTAACCAGAGCTTTGAAATTTTTGTTCTAATCTTAGTATTGGATTTTTAGTATTTTCTTCATGACACGTAAACTTTATAAAAGTTTGCTGATTCGTTACAGGTCATAAGATACTCTTCCTTTGGTTTGAAGGAAGCATTTGGAATTATACTTTACTGGCACCTGTGGCTTAGGTTAGCACTTGTTCCTTGAAATATTACTATTTCCCATAGAGTTAAAAGAACTTATTTTCTTTATATCAAACAATGTCGTTCTTCATTGTTCTTTGATCAATTATTTATAGGTACAGTACATTTTTTGTGTTATATCCTATCGGTCTTGTCAGTGAGCTTGGCTTAGTCTTATGCTGCCCTTCCTTCCATGAAGGTAACTCGGATATTAGAAAACAAGGGCTAAATGATGTTGCTCATTTGATAACAAGCCCTACTTTCCTTTCCTTGGCCATACTTTGCAGGCATCTAGGAAATACTGTCTCGAGATGTCTAACAAGTGGAATTTCTCCTTCAACTACTACTATTTTTGTATTATTTTATCCATCCTCTACATCCCAGGTACCACATCCCACAATTTTCCTACATTTAGAGACCGGCATTGTAATGAAGTAGGGCCTGAAAAGACACTTTGTTATTTCATTTTGATGACTCTCAGGGTTTCCGTACTTGTTCCATTATATGATCACCCAAAGGAAGAAGGCCTTATCAAAGGCAAAAGCTGCATAATACTTCATAAGGGCTTTCTAGTTCTGGAGTATCCAGTAACCTGAGAATGATGGCTCTCGTTTGCAACTTAATCTTCAGTGGAAGTCTGCAGACTGGGGAATTGTTAGAATACTACTCTTATCTGTTGCCAACAGTGTTTGATTGTGAACCGTGTTTGGGTGTAACAAGGAAAAAAAGTTAACTTTTCCATGGATAAATGAAAATAAAACCAGATAAGGATTGCTCAAAAAAAGTTTGGAGGTTTTCGGTGTTGATGCTCTGCCTTTTCGAATTGGGTCTAATTATCTGTTCTTCTTAAAAAAAAGTAGAGTTTCTGTAAGTGTAGTCGCCCTGAATAGCAGGAAGCAAGAAAGATACGGTCACCACTTGCTTTAGGCAAATCAGAAATGCAGTGGCTACTCTCTCGCTTGGAAAGAAAAAGGAGGTGTGATAGCTGATAAGGGTAGGCAGAGATCTGAGGTGACTGATGAAAGGAATCCTCCAACTGCATCTCTCTCTGCATCCCTGGATTGCCTTTCTGCAGCTGGTAGGTTTGATGTGCCTCCCTCACTTCCTTTCTACCTTCCGTCCAGTTGCCGGAAATCGTAAGAGCGATGCCGGCCTCTGCTTCTTTTACGCCTGGTGTACTTGCTCTCCAAATTATGCAGACTGCGCAATGCCTTTCAGATTGTCCCTGCCCATGACCATCCGGTGACACCGTGCCATGCTTTTCAAGTGGCAGTGCGTGAGCATCATTATCCTAACCACCACTGATGCCACGCACCCCAAATCCTGTTCCGTTTACACCTCCAAGTGTGCCATGTTGAGCTGCCTGCTCGTGACTCAGCGAGCGACCTGTCCTAACACCACACGGCGTTGTTGCTCACCTTTTGCATCGTCGTCTCCTCCTTCAAATGGTTTTTTCAAGTGAACAGTTAAATCACAGAAAAAGAAGAAAGCACAAGGGGAGAATTGACTTATGTCCGATGACATCCGGCTAATGAAGGTTAAAAATATTTTGAATCATTGAGTGTACAATCAATGATATTGAATCGAATGGTTGCATCACGTCGTACGTGTATGTAACCGTCTTCGTTCAGACAGACCAATGAGATGGTACTAAGAAAGAAGATAAAATTTTATTAAAAAGAGAAGACAAATTAAACTGTACTGCTACTTGACCCTAGAATTTTGATCAACAATTGCAACCTTATCCGTTGCGAATAGAGGTGAAAATGGATCATCTTTAGGTGCACCTCCAGCCCTCTTTAGTATAAATATTTGTACTACTTCTCCAAAATAAGACCGGTGACCCATTTGCACCTCTAGTTGTGAATGAGTCGTAGGATTGGTCTGTCTTTGCCTTCAGGGCATTTCATTGCAGTTTCCGGACGCACAGGCTCGTCAGAATAATCTCCCTCTCCCAGATGCTCAGGCCTTGTTGTCGCGTACGGCACTTGTCAAGCTCCTAGTCCTAGCGCTCGTCAACGTCAACTATGGCAGGCACTACCTGACCGCATACTAATCAGCTGTTAAGAATTCAGGAACCTGCCTGGTGTTGTGATACGACAATACAAACCAACGGCTACCTAGGCAGCTGCCAAGAGGGACTTGTATAGCTCTGCCTGAGAAACAATGATGTAATAACTTTGTGTTTTGCTATGGGAAAAGTCCCGTTGTTGTTTAATCCCTTTTTAAGTCTTGCTCCGGTTTCATTATTTGTTAATCCCCAACAGGAAAGTTGTTTAAAAATAAAGTTGTTAATCCTCAACCTTTTGGCTGGCGTGGCAGTGGATTTCCTCTATGTGTGTTTCTATTAGTCAAGTATGTTTGACATGGACTCTTAACATTTTTTAATCTGGCTCTTAACATTTTTTTAATCTGTTTGTTGCCCACAGTTCCGCATCAACCAAACCCAGGCTCCATGTCAATTTTATAACAACTGTGCTTTGTGCTCAAGAGTAAGTTGTACACCAATTAATTAACCATTGAGAGCCATGCGGTTTGAAAGGTAATGGTTGCATCAAAATGAACCGTAGCTTTGTGCCCAAGACCAAGAGTAAGCTTCTTTTTTCTTCCCTATCTTCACCCTCATTGTTATATCTGTGACGAAATACGATTCGACCCCACATCCTTCATCCTAACAAGATCATCCGGCCTATCTTATATATCTCTTGTGGTTATGGTTAAGAATTTGGAGATTCTTTCGATCTTACGATTGGACATTTGAGAAATATATGTGGATTTGTGGCTTTGAATGTAAGATCGGGAGGGGAAACCTAGTCCGACAACCAAAACATTTGGTACATGAGGTGGTGTGGCACCGTGGATGTCTTTAGCTAACGTGGCGGATGATGGTAGTGGAGTGAGTCAGCAGAAGGCTCGCTCGGTCATCCAAGGCGTTAGCCTAGTGACAGGAGTGGCGATGAATCTAGCGGCATGAGTTGTCGAAGATGGTATATGGAACATGGGCAGCCTTGCTCTAGCTTTTACGGCAAGATGAAAAGGAAGTGGCTAAATAAGGAGGAAAAAAAGAGAGGGCCATCATATTAAACTGAACAAAAACCCAACATTCCAAATATTGACCATGTGAGCGATGGTAAAACACCCAAAATGCTTGATGTCCCTACAGTATAATTCCAATCATAGATGGTACTAGCAAAGTACATCCACAACTATTATAAACTAAGGTAAGGTTTGTGTGCTGCCTAACAATGATCGAATAAATAAATTAAGATCTGATTAGCTAAAGATTGTGGATTGTAGCTTTTAAAAGCTCTACCTGACCTAAACATGTCAACTTTTGACTAAGCTTTTATGATCTTCATCCCGAGTTGGTAATGGCCATTTAGCTAGTTGGTAGTATAGACTATTGCCATCCAATAGCAGCAACTCCTTATCTAAACAGGATCCAAACAATTTCCAATCTTTCACAATAATCTCTAGCTGATCCAAACACTGAAATATGATAACTATTATTAGGGATAACGCCATTTTCTTAAGATAATCATGGCGCGTCATGTGGCTAAAGAAGTAAAGATCACGATTTGGGTTTGCATCTATGGAGAGTTGATGCCTTTCCCGTGGATTTTAGCGAGGATCCAGCCAGGGCCACCTGCACCGTTCCTTGGTGGAGGAAAAGAGACGAGACGCGGTTGCAGGTTGCGACCCGCAATGGACTAGCCGGACCCGAACCCGTTGACAAGCCTCTTCTCCTGTCCTCTGTTTTCTCCTCCTCCCCTGCCCCATCAGGCCATCACCAGTGTTCTCGTCTCTCTCATCGGCGAAATCTCCAGTTCATTCATCCCGAATTCCCCACCCCATCCACCCATCCATACCCTAGCCGCCAGTCTTCTCGTCTCTCTCATCGGCGGCGGCGGCGTCCCCTCCCCTCCTCTCCTCCCCGCAAGATCCGGCGTGCCAGCGCCTGACGGGCGATGCGCTGGGCGGGCCTCCGTCGGCACGAGTTCCTCTCAGCCGGGCGGCCCTAGCAGCTCACGGCCCCACCATCTGGCAGGTAGCCGGCAGCGGAGCAGCAGTGCCTTCTCCTTCTCCTTTGACGGGCAACGCGCCCACACGGCAACAAGGCCCGCTCCTTCGGCACCGCGGCCCATCTCCTCCCTTCGCTCCCCCAGCGCCCGCCGCTCTCCACGCGGGTCGGCCCGGGCGCCGCCCTCCACGCTCCCCTGCCCAGCTGCAGCTCGAGTCAGGCTGGTGCGGCAGCACCCTCTCTTCCCACGACTTCTCTGTTCTTTCTGTCGGCCTCGGTCTTCCTTTCCTAGCGGCGACGACAGGGCGAGGGCGCTTCGCCGGCGACGAACATCCGACAGGGGTATGCCTGCCTATTCCCCTCCCTTCCCATCCTGCTGCGCGAAATCAAACACCCAAACCCCTAACGTATGGTATTTGTATTTGGATGTGACCATGATTTTACCTACTAAATTCGATCTTTTTTGCAACAGTCTTCCGCCCCTGCCGTGGGGCTCCCATGGTCGCCGTGAACCTTGATCGGCGCATCAAGCGAGAAGGGGCAGCATATACCAGGAGGTGACAGAGCAAGAATAAGAGGTAGCAGAGAAGTAGGCAACAATAGGGAGGGCCAAGGAGAAGGAGAGGAGGGAGCTCTCCATGGGGGAGCCCCTCCTCGCATCCCTCTCCATGGAGAACAGCAACAGCCACCCCTGCACGCTCCTCTCCATGGACCCTGCGGGCTCGCACCCAGCCTCCACCGAGTCCTCCGGCGCAGCCAATGGGGTTGGTAGTGGTGGTGACCGGGAACCCTTCGTCATTCCCCGGCGTGAGTCGGCGCACCCGGGTCCCCCGGACATCAACCTCCCGCTTTCTGCAGACCCCTCCCCACCACCTCCATCGTGGAACCTCGAAGGGTTCGACATACTTGATGTCACTCTTGGAACACACAACTATGAGTCTGAGGTTGCGCTTACACTTCCGAAGTCGACCGGCAATGGCAATACCACTATCGGCGTCGGCGCGAGGAAGTGTGCTAAGAGAGGGGACAGCATTTGGGGTGCATGGTTCTTCTTCAATCACTACTTCAGGCCTGCGCTTGTGGAGAAGCCAAAGGGGAAGGTGACACGAGATGCGTCCGGGTGTATCTCAGGCTTCGACAAGTCTGACCTTCGCCTTGATGTCTTCCTGGTGCAGCACGACATGGAGAACATGTACATGTGGGTTTTCAAGGAGCGGCCTGACAATGCCCTTGGTAAGATGCAGCTCCGAAGTTTCATGAATGGGCATTCCAAGCATGGGGAGCCATCATTCCCATTCAGTGCTGACAAGGGCTTTTCAAGGTCACACCGCATGCAGCGAAAGCATTACCGAGGGCTGTCGAACCCGCAGTGCCTTCATGGGATTGAGATTGTGGTCTCACCTAATTTATCAGCGGTTCCTGAGGCTGACTTGAAGAGGTGGGCCGAACTTACAGGCAGGGAACTTAATTTCTCAATACCATCTGAAGCTAGTGACTTTGAGTCGTGGAGGAATCTTCCGAGCACTGATTTTGAACTTGACAGGCCACATCCATCGGCATCAAAGAGTGCTGCACATGGATCCCACAGTCATAAGAAGGGATTGAATGGTTCAGGTCTCAACCTATCAACTCCACCATCATCGGATGATGGGATGGACCTTTCACCCAAATGTGCCAAACGGCGCAAGGATTTCTTTGGCCATGGTGTGGAGGAGGACTGTGTGATGGCAAACAATTCATGTTCTGACAGAGAGCAAGAGGTAGAAGCTCATACTGGTGAGCCATCATGGATGCATGAATTCACTGGTGTGGCAAAACATGCAAGCGGGCCTGTCACGGCTGCCAAGACGATATATGAAGATGATGAAGGGTACTTAATCGTGGTGAGCATGCTCTTCTCCGACCCACACAGCGTCAAGGTTTCTTGGAGGAACACACTAACACATGGCATCGTGAAGATAACATGTGTGAGCACCGCCCGTATGCCCATCATCAAGAGACATGACAGGACATTCAAGCTGACAGACCCTTTCCCTGAGCACTGCCCTCCTGGTGAGTTTGTGAGAGAGATACCTCTGGCCACCCGGATTCCAGAAGATGCAAAGATTGAGGCATATTACGATGAGACAGGAACTGGACTAGAAATCATGGTCCCAAAGCACCGGGTTGGACCAGAGGAGCATGAAGTTCAGGTGTGCATGAGACCGCCGCATCTTGGCGACAACGATCTTGTTTTATCATAGCAGAGAGAACAGTTAGCATATAGATCTTCTGGTATCGTGCCATGAGATACCAAAATGTTACAGGTCTTACCATGGATCAGTGAAATCCATCATCATTTGCTGCTAAACAGTTAGCTTATAAGTTGATGAACTCCTGTTTTCCCCATAAAAGTTGGCGATTTAGGCAAAAGTTACCTCTATTAATTCCCCCTCTACCTCTGCTACATATATATATTGATCTCCTTGACTATCTGAAAGGTGGCTAGTTAAGATTCTGTGTATATTCAGATGTTCAGGCTAATAATAAGGTTGGTGGCTACCTATGATTGTGAGGTTCGGAATTGCGCCGTCGATTTCGACAATTTTGTAATCATTGCCTTAACTGTTTTAATGTGGCTGTCTTGCTTTCATCTGAATCTGAATCAGGACCTGATGTGTTGCTGTATTAATGATTGATGCACCCATATATGGCATCATCGTTTCAACTGACTCCTGCTCGTATCCTGGTACTGAGCTACTGGAGAGACTTGTGGTTTGTAAACAGGTAACAAGTCTCATCCTTTTAGGGTGAACCTAACCTGTAATTTTGCGGACAACCTGAATGCTGTGAATTGTGATGCCTTAACTGACCTGTGCTGCAGAAATATCTCTCTCTACTTGGTCCTGAGAGGCTGAGAAGCAGGATATTTTTCAGGCTTTCGTGTGGCCAGTACAGAGCCATGATCCTCCTTCCTGGGAGATCTGTGGACGCATGAGAAAGCAACGGCGAATATGCTCGCAGCGGGTGGTTCTCTGTGGCCAGGAGCTGCCGCAGCGGCGAGTGGATGCCCGGGTGGCAGAATGGCAGGTTGATAGCCGGAAACGAGCTGGTTTGTACTTCCAGCCTGTGCGCCAGATTCGAGCACCATCTTCTGCTGAATTCAGAAACTCAAAGAGTTGGCACCAATTCTGGTACTGGATTCTGTGCCTAGAGGCCAGAGCTGGGGTAAGAACTGTCAAGTGCCACTTAGGTCGTCTCTGAAGCAAACCTTGGCATCTCTTATTCTGAGCAAGTGTAATACCATTCCGCATCATCCTCGTTCATATTTGAATGAGGTGGATGAATTTAAAGCTAGTTTTTTTGGCACGCTCCCATGTGCTGCGGATCCCAATTTGACGCGAACTTTTCTTATCAATTCTACTAGTCATGCTTTGTAAGAAGATTCTTGAAAGTTGAAACTAGCTTGAATATGCTTTTGAAAAACCACCTTAATACTAAGGCCATGTTTGTTTCAGCTTTTGCTTTTGGCTTCTTGCCAAAAGCCATAAGCTGAAACAAACAACCCGCTTTTGAAATTGGCTTTTGAGAGCTTTGTTTGTATTAGTAGCCAAAAGCACATTTGGAGGTGCTTTTTGCTAGCTTCCAAAGAGAACTGTCTAGAGGGGCACTATATGTAGGAGTATTATACATCTTATTAATGCAAAAGACAATGCACCAAGACAACTTTTACAAAACTAGCTTTTCTAGAACCCATAAAAGCTGGCATTTGAAATGCAAAAGCCCAACCAAATATGTCCTAAGAGGAGTCTTCATAAAATGTTTGACACCAATCAATACGAGAAAAAAGGGGGGTAAAGATGTACTTTTGCAGTTCATCAGTGGAAGGTGCATTTTGAAAGAGGAAGTCTTTGAGAATAGATTTTGAACTTCAATTTTGAGTAGAAACCATTTGTGCAAAAGCATTTCTAATGGAACTACCTTTACGATGTTGCTATACTAAAAATGCATATAGTCCGACCAATTGTAAGTAAAAGGCTCAAAGGTCAACTTGTCTAACAAAACCATGAGTAAGAGCATTGCGATTCTTTGGCTACATATGTTCCATACTTCCATTGCATAAAAAAATAGGTAATTGCTGAATTAAAATGACACAAAAGACTAAACTATCTCTAGGCTCCCACAACCTACTCCTTGATCCAAAAACACAAAAATTTAAAATATTGAGATGGTCTACAAGTTGACATTTCAACTAGTAATTTCTATAAAAACATGCTACTCCATAAAAAAGGGGGATTGCGCATTGAAAGTGTTTCTCATCATGAGCTTAGCAACATCAACTTTTCTTTTCTGAAATAAAGAAGCAACATCAACTTTACCATAACAATCAGTATGGATTTTGACAGAGCCCTAAAACGAATTACTCCCTCCATCTCTAAAATAATGCAACTCTCGCTTTCCGAGAAGTCAAAAAGTTTCAAATTTAATCAAATTTATATAAAATACTATTAACATGGTCAAACTTCAAACTGATTTCTCGAAAAGCGAGAGTGCATTCTCCGAGGATGGAGGGATTAAACAACTGCAGCAATGCCGCTGAGCTAAAAAAATCGGTTAGTATGAACGAACAGTGGCTGTGGTGGGCCGAGTCCACAACCACCGAAGCGGATAAAGCGTCCCCCACCTCTTCAGTCTTCCCCCTCCACCTCCACCTCTCGCTCCCACCACCACCGCCACCGCCACCACACCCTCTCCCGGCCACGCGTTCCCCGCCCCGTGCATGAAACCCTAGCCTAAACCCCACCACCATCCTCGCCGTCCCTTCCTCCCCGGCGATGGCCAAGGCGCTGCTCTCCTCCTCGTCGTCCCTGCTCCCCGCGCTGCCCCGCGCTGGCGGGGGCGCCGCGGGCCTGCTCCCGCCGCTCCGGCTCCGCCCGGGCCGCCGGCGCGCCGCGGCGTGCGCGGTGAGGGCGGGCCTCCACGGGCTCGACTCGCTCGGGGGCCCCCACCTCCAGGCCGCGCTGGAGCGCGCCGAGGCCGCGCTGTACACGCTCGCGGACGCCACGGTCGTCGCGGCCGACGCCGCGGCCGGGGGAGGGGACGCGGGGCAGGCGGCCACGGAGGTGCAGAAGAACGGCGGGTGGTTCGGCTTCATCTCCGAGGCCCTCGAGGTCGTGCTCAAGGTAATGATTGCTTAGTGAATGGTGGCCCAGCTGCTGTTACCAGTCTCACGGTTGACATCGATTCTGGGAGAATTGAATGCGCCCGGACTATGGGTTATGGAAGTGCAACTGCCTGGACAGTTAAGAGTGAGGACTGTGGGGTGTGTGCGCTGCTCTTTAAGCTTCCATGCTCTCGTCTAGGAAAGGTTGTTTGCTCCTGTACCAGTTTGTAGTGTCGCTTAATGCTGCTTCGACATGGAAATGGGTGTTCAGGAAGCCCACATGCCTGTTTAGGCATTTAGCCCAAGGCTTTTGACGGGAAATGCTAGAATTCCGACTTATGCGGTGCCATACTCTTAATTCACTAGCTAGGATACTAAGTTTCATTGCACTGAAGGCATAGGAATGCTGATGCTATCTGAGCCTCGTCATACAGGTGCTCAAGGATGGTCTTTCGGCAGTTCATGTGCCGTACTCTTATGGATTTGCAATCATTCTGCTCACCATCCTCGTCAAGGCTGCGACATTGCCTCTAACCAAAAAACAGGTGAATGTCCTAACCCATTTGAATAGAATCGCCCAATCTCTGGTCCCGATTATGAATTTGGTCAATTGATTGCTGAGTTTCTCGTTATTTCAGGTAGAATCAACTCTGGCAATGCAGAATTTACAGCCGCAGATTAAGGCAATCCAGCAGAGATATGCAGGCAACCAGGTTGTATAGCTGCCGGAAATTTCAATCATTGATTCCCTACGAACTTATTTTAGCCTTACCATATTCAAATTCATTTCTTTTCGTATTTTTTATTATAATTCTCATTTTGTGCAATCCTGCTTCTATATAATTCTTATTAGGAAAGGATACAGCTAGAGACTGCTCGGTTATATCGGCAAGCTGGAGTCAACCCCTTAGCAGGTTGTTTGAATTTTCCCTCCTAAACCATTCTATTCTGACAGTTAATCTTTTTTAGCTAGTTTATTTTGTGCTTGGTTCCTAAAACTGAATCCTTTTATGTGATATATATTGTTTTTTTTCTGATGGAATCTGTCCCTGCCTTACAAAATCATTGTGTTTACGATGTTATCATGATTTTATACTTTCTTTGACAGGATGTTTTCCAACGCTGGCAACAATACCTGTCTGGATTGGCCTTTACCAAGCCCTTTCAAATGTAGCAAATGAGGTAAGTTAAGTCCAACCACTTGAAGCTTGCTTGATTAAGTGGCTTTTTTGGCTGATTGTCTTCTATGACATGAAGGGGCTGTTGACTGAAGGATTTTTCTGGATTCCATCATTGGGAGGCCCTACAACAATTGCAGCTCGGCAAAGTGGTTCTGGAATTTCGTGGCTCTTCCCATTTGTGGTATTGAAATTGATATTTTATTAACATATAGATTAGTCATTTCATTACTTTTTCTGAGAAAACGACTTTCTCTGAGAAAAAGACTGATCTATTGCACTTGACTTATCATAATAGCATGTTGCAACATTTGGCCAGTTTTAGACCAAAGGAATGTGTAGGACACAGTGGCATGTTACATAGCCAAATAGGGCAGCACATTGGAGGGCACTCAAGAAACAGGAAGCATTGTCATGTGCATTTCCCCAATTTGGATTTCATTATCTCTTTAGTATCATGGCAGAAAATGTTGGTCATGTAGAAAATCTACCTTGTTTCGATGGTATAAGATCAAATTCTATCAATTTATTATTCCTGTTGATCAGAGCCTGAATACATTAGCCATGCAGATATGCTAAAAATCCTAGAATTACCACTGACATTACAAACAAACTATGCAGGATGGTCATCCTCCAATAGGCTGGCATGACACAATATGTTATCTTGTGTTGCCTGTGCTACTTGTTGCTTCCCAATATGTCTCTATGGAGATAATGAAGCCACCGCAGGTGAATACTTCGCTGTATATACTCTTTCATTGTCTATATTGCCAATTGTACACTGCTGTGGTTTAACTTGATCTGTGGTCTGCTACAGAGCGATGACCCATCACAGAAGAACTCACTGCTCGTTTTGAAATTTCTTCCGTTTATGATTGGATGGTTCTCGTTGTCCGTGCCATCAGGACTGTCCATTTATTGGTATGTGCATCAGTTGTTTTTTTTATTGTCAGATGGGTTCAGATTTATTTCAGGTTACAGTGCTGACTGCTTCTCACAAGTTCATAACCCCTTCCCTATTCACTTAATTCTGATAATTCGTTAAATCCACAACTATCATCGTATACTAAATTCCATCTTTTTTCATTAGGTTTACGAACAATGTACTCAGCACAGCCCAGCAGATTTGGTTACGGAAAATGGGAGGAGCAAAACCTGTAGTTAGTGAGGGAGGTAGCGGAATAATTACAGCGGGACGTGCAAAACGCTCTAATGCTCAGCCAGCTGGGGAAAGGTGCCTTTGAACTTCATTTTATTATTTAAGAGTTCTCCTGTTCTGGTTCCAATTTTCACATGCAATCTTGCAAGCAGGTTTAGGCAGCTAAAAGAACAAGAGAACAGGAGAAAACTCAACAAAGCACTTGCTTCAGGAGATTCAAAAGCATCAGCATATGACTCAGAGGATGAAGAGTCAGATGATGAGACCGAAGAAGAGGTATCCTTGACCCATTTCCGTTACTTATATATCTTTCTATAGTAGAATATTGCGAGGCTTTTTCTATTGGAAAATCATCGTTGTCACTACATCTCCTGCAAATTTGAAGTTCCTCCTGTGTTACTCATGTAAACCTGACAACAGGGAGGACCTGTGGAGGAAGCATCCAGCACTGGCAGTGACAAGAAACTTCCAAGTTACTTGGGGAGGAAGGGCAAAAGATCAAAGAGGAAGCGCATGGTGCAGTAATCATTATTGGATGTCATTTTTGTCTGAAATGGTAAGTACTACTGACCCTTCAGGTACTCTTCATGTTGAAGCATGTCACAAAAGAACCAGTGTTGAACTTTTCCATTTTGCAAAATTGGTAGCTGGTTCCTTAGTGGTCTTTTTCCCAGTAAATTCGGATTTCCTTGGAGCTTTTACGGAAAAAAAACTGAATGATCACTTTCAAATCATGTAAAGATAACCGACAATGGTACTTTTTCTTTTCTTTTTTTGGTGCTAGAAAGTGTGCAAGATGGCTCCCATCTCTTCTTTTCTAATAATAGTTCTCTGTTGCAGGTTAATTCAGCTGACCAGCAGTGCCACAGTTGATCTCGGAGACAATTTTGATGGTCTCCTGGAGGCCTAAACATGAGGTGCACACCAACAGACATATCCGGGGTCACAGGTCTTTGCTGGTAAGTGGTCAGACCAAGTAGCTCAGTATATGCTAGGCTTGAGGGGGGTGATGGACAGGAGAACAGGAGTCGAGTAAATGTACAAGCAGAGGGAAAGGATCTGTAGAAGTAGATAAAGATACTCGTGTGTATTCTGTAAGGTGGGTTCCGAAATTGGGCAGAATCCGGATTGCCCTGACCATTCATATACATTCCCTTTTTCTCCTCTTGTAACCTTATAAACCATTGTTTGGAGGGTATATTGCGAAGCTGACAACCATCCAGTCATACAAATGAGTTTCAGTGCAACTTTTGGCACTGTATTCTGTATTGTCAACCGTTACGAAAATGAACTGGTTTGCGTTCAAAAAAACGAAAATGAACTGGTGCAGACAGCCTTCTGTATTGTCGACCCTACGTTTTTTTTTGGACTTGATTTTGTAGATGAAAGGCTGCGGGAGCTTTGCTTTGCCTGGAGGGACCGTGAGCTGGTGCGCTCAACTGCAGCCGTCGCATGTGCTGGCCACAAAAACATGACAATCATTGTTCCTCGAAAGCTTGCAAAAGTAGTAATGCCACTTTCAACGGGTGATGACTGATGACGATATTGTTGCGCCACAACTGGAGGGTCAAGCGCCCATCATCTTGGCGACCCATTTCTGCTTCTGCTGCTAATTTTTCAACGCTGTTTACGTTTTCGTCCAGAAGCGAGTCCTGGTCATCGTGCTGAATGACTGAACGAGGGTCTCTGCCTTCAACTCGATACATGCTTGATAGTTGATACTTCTTTTATTAGCTTTTTTTTAGCAACTGACAACTACTAGGAGGGAATTTCGAACTTGTTTTCGTGCCCCAGGAATCAGTGCCCTACAATTCGACTTGGAAGCCTCGGCTGGTGTATCCGTGTACCGTGTACGTGTACAACTGTGCACTTACTTTTATAACTCGTGAGTCGTAACATGAAGCAGCAGTTGCGGTCAGCAGGCGTGCATCTAGACAGGTTCTGCTGCTCCATACAGAGACTCCCGGCGATGCCGATGTATCTTCCCCGGTGTCTCATCTACCACCTCGCTTACACGGACAGTGACGCATGCCAAGTAACTAAACTCTCTTCTTTCGTCCCACCTAGATGAGTCTACAAGGCTTCCTGCCTTTTACGGCATGTTTCTTCTGTTGTTTGCTGCTCTGCTGCTGGTGATAGTTACAGCTTACAACTACCATAACGGGATTGGTGGTACCGTTCATTTCCTTAAAACCTTTTTTTTTTTGCGAAAGTTCATTTCCGTAACCTCTTCCGTCCTTCCGCCCAAGGGACAGTGTCACGATGAGCAGCCAGCTGACGACCGGCCGCCGGCGGCGGCGGCGAGGCCATCGAGGCATGTGGCACGGCCGCCCCCCTCACGGTCACGGCTGAGCTGAGACTGAGACCTCGAGGCGATAGAGGGTGGCGACGAGGCGTGCAAGAAAGGTTCAGCGCCAGTGCCGTGCCGTCCCGGGCCGCGACATGACCGAGGCAGCAGCGTTCGGCTCCGCCCCGTCAGAGATTCAGAGTAGCAGAGTTCAGCCACGCCTGAACTCCATCGCACGACAGCTTCTCCATCAACTTAGCATTTGCTTAGGTCGTTTATATACAATAATACTCTCTCCGTCCTGATAAAAAGAATAAAAAGAATAAGAATGTAACTTTCATTTTATGAGGAGCCAAACAATTTTAAATTTAATTAATTTTATACAAAATAATATAACTACTTATATTTCAAAATAAATATCATTAGATTGACCATGCAATGTATTTTCATACTAAATTTATTTACAGATATAAATATTAGTAATTTTTTGTATAAATTTGGTCAAATTTAAGAAATATTTTCTTTAGGACAGAGGGAGTAATACACATCGCTTTCCAGTATAATGCCCTTTAATCTTTAATGCAACTTGCCACGCAAGCCTGATTTTTTTTTCCGTGGTGTCACAATCGCTGTCTTTAAATTTGTGCCTGCACTGCATCATTTCCTCTCGATGGAAAACGTCGTCGAGGGGGGCAACAAATTGTGGGGTTTGATTAAGTTTATTCGGCCAAATAAACTATGAACAAAAAAGGAAAGAAAAACAATCTAAGCCTGTTCTTCAACAGCGCCGCTGATACAGACAAGCACAACTTGCGCCTTGCTTGCATTCGCCAATCGCCTTGCTAGCGAGACTTTGCGTTTGGTTGCTGCATAAACTAAGCTCTCGTTTGCGCCGTTTCAGAGGGGGGGGGGGGGGGGGGGGGGGGGGGTAAAAATCTATGTAATTACAGGTACCCGCACGCCAAGAACACGCGACCGAGCGAGCTCTCGCTCTCCCAGCCTCTCGCCATCCGGGAATCCCACAACCCCCTCTCCTCTCCCCGCCTCGCGTCCTGTCCAGGAATCCCGGCGAGAATCTATCTTATCCGGCGCGAGCAGCTTAGCCATGGCCGCGCGCGGCTGCGGCGGCCTGCAGGGCCCGCTCCTCGGGGCCGCCGGCGCGGTCGCGCAGCAGGACCACCCTCCCCGGGGGCGCCGGAGCAGCCGGCCGTGGACCGCGCTGGCCATCGCCGCGGCGCTCCTGGCCCTGGCGGGCGTCCTGCTGCTCCTGAGCTCCGGGGATGCTGGTGCTGCTGCTGCCAGTCGTCCCACGGTCGCCGGCGCGCGGCGGAGCCGGCACGAGGTGGAGTCCGGGGTGGGCGCGGCGGCGGCGGACGACGCGCGGTGCTCGGAGGTGGGCGCCGCGGCGCTGCGCGCGGGCGGGCACGCGGTGGACGCCGCCGTGGCCGCCGCGCTCTGCCTCGGCGTGGTGCACCCGATGTCGAGCGGCGCCGGCGGGGGCGCCTTCGTCGTCGTCCGGGACGCCGCCTCCGGACGCGCCGTCGCCTTCGACGCCAGGGAGACCGCGCCGGCCGCGGCCACGCCGGTACGTGCCCCCACACCCCATCACTACCCACCCGTCGTCCATCCTGCCGGCACAATCAGCAGCTAGCAGGCGCGCGGGGAAAGAGAGGACGGGACCCCGCGCGCGCGCCCTTCCCCCGCCCATGACATGTGGGGCCGCGTGACACCCGGCCGGCGCCAGTTGGGTCCCATTCTGTTGGGTGGTGCGCGCGTCGCTGTCTGGTGGGCCAGCAGCGCTCGCGCAAGTGATAGCTGACCGCTGAAGTAGGTTCAGCTCAAAGAATCAAGGAGCCATTGCCACCGAAAGCAAAATTTCAAAAATCTTAGAGCGGGGATCATAAATAGACTCAATCAATGACAAAAGGAGATAGGTTTCTTGTTTTTTTACAAAACTTCGGCGAAACTATATGCACCTTGTGTTAGACTCATGTTGCCGTTGCGGAGGAGGTTTTGTGACCATAAAAACTTATATTTAGAAAAAATACGAGCACATGTAAGAATCGGTGAAATTTCCCGCGTATTTAGAAGACGGTGAAGAAACTTATGAATCTTCTCGTCAAGACCATATGTGCAGAACATATAGGTAATGTAATGGCATAATGGGTGTCAACGCATCACTTAATAAACTGTAGATTTGGCCTAATATCCCATCACGCACCTTTTTAGTTTTCTATATAGCCACGTGACCAAGCACGCCCAAGATCCCAACAGCACAGGACCAAACAATCCGTACGAATTAGAATGGTAGGTAGCACGTGCCATATGAGATCAGAGAAATAGTAGCATTTTTTTCACTAGTAGTTTGCTAACGTGCAAAGTGAAACAATAATTGCCGCTTTTGGTAATTTTCACTAGTTTGAAATTTTGAGGAAATTTCCCCAAAACTAAATTTTAACAAAGAACAGCGAGAATTTGCAACTTGTTCTAACTGCAAACTTGTACCTGTGCAAATACCAGGACATGTACGCGGCGGACCCGTCGACCAAGTACAAGGGCGCGCTCGCCATGGGCGTCCCCGGCGAGCTCGCGGGCCTCCACGCCGCGTGGTCGCGGTACGGCCGGCTCCCCTGGCGCGACCTCGTCGCGCCGGCGATCCGCCTCGCGCGCGACGGCTACGAGGTCGTGGCGTACGTGGCCCGCGCGCTCAAGACCAGCGAGGCCGACGTGCTCGCCGACCCGGGCCTGCGCGCCGTGTTCGCGCCGCAGGGGCGGGTGCTGGCGGCCGGCGAGACGTGCCGCAACCCGGCGCTGGCGGGCGCGCTGGAGCGCGTCGCCGAGGAGGGCGCCGCGGCGTTCTACGGCGGCGCCGTCGGGGAGGCGTTCGTCCGCGACGTCAGGGCGGCGGGCGGGATCGCGACGGTGGAGGACCTCAAGGGGTACAAGGTGGAGGTGAGCGACGCCATGCGCGCGGACGCCATGGGCTACACCTTCCTCGGCATGCCGCCGCCGTCGAGCGGCACCGTCGGGATGGCGATGGTCAGTTCAGTGCTCTTGCTGCTCGAATGGATCTTGGCATCCAGCTGGTTGGTTCAGACTGGCAGCAATGATTTCTCACTTGTTATCGCTGCAGATGCTGAACGTCCTGGGTGGGTACAAGTCGCTCGAGTTCTTGAAGGGGTTTCTCGGCATCCACCGGCTCATCGAAGCGATCAAGCACATGCTGGCCATCCGGATGGGCCTCGGCGACCCTGACTTCGTCAACGTGGCCGGCGACGTCGCCGAGATGCTGTCGCTGCCGTTCGCCGACAGGATCCGGCGAAGGATCGTCGACAACACGACGTTCCCTCCCGGCTACTACTTCCCAAAGTATGCGAGCACATCTGCTCTTAGCTGCAAGTGTCAGAGCACTGATTGATTTCTGTTTTGCTTGGTGTCATCGATCAGATGGACCCAGCTGGACGACCACGGCACGAGCCACCTGTGCGTGGTGGACGGCGACCGGAACGCGGTGGCGATGACGACGACCGTGAACTACTACTTCGGCGCCAAGGTGCTGTCGCCGTCGACGGGCATCGTGCTGAACAACGAGATGGACGACTTCTCCGTCCCCGCGAAGCGCACGCCGGACCACCTCCCGCCCGCGCCGGCCAACTTCATCGCGCCGGGCAAGCGGCCCCTGTCCTCCATGACGCCGCTCATCATACTCAAGGTAGTTTCCTCTGGCGTCACAGAGATACTGGCCCGGCTCCGTCTATACTGACAGCTGGAGCATGTGTCCCTGCAGAACGGTCAGCTCGCCGGCGTCGTGGGCGGCAGCGGCGGGACCAACATCATCGCCACGGTGCTCCAGGTCTTCCTGAACCACTTCGTCGTCGGCATGGACCCTCTGGCCGCCGTCCAGCAGCCCAGGGTCTACCACAAGGTACACTAGCAAACAAAGCAACCACCATGCCATGGCCCCCTTTTCTTCATCGTCCCTGCTCCGACGAGTAACAAGTGCATTCGGGCATCACTCGCGTGTTCCTGAGCGTTGGTTCGTTGCTGTTGCAGCTGATTCCCAACGTGGTGACGTACGAGGATGAGACGGTGGTCTCCGGCGAGGTGATCGCGCTCAGCGACGGGGCGAAGGCGTTCCTGGAGCAGCGGGGGCACCGGCTGCGGAGCACCGGCTCGGGCGCCGTGTGCCAGTTCATCGTGCACGAGCTGGCGGCGCCGGCCGCGTCGGGCGGCGGCGTGTTCCGCGGGAGGCTCACCGCCGTCAGCGACCCGAGGAAGGACGGCAGCCCCGCGGGGTTGTGAGACCGGCTAGCTGCTGGGTGCCGTCGATCTCCTCCATGTACATAAAGTCATATACGTATCACTCATTGTTCTTGTCCATTCACACGGGCAGTAGACAAAAAGGACAGAATTTGTCTCGTGATTTGTAGCCCAGATGGGATCAAAGATCAATCATACTGCTGTGTGTCAAGAAGAAATTTATGGTTCTTGTTCGAGACTCGGTTCGAAGTTTGATCGATCTTGATTCTTGCCCAAAAGTATTTTCCTGATGAACTATTTTTGGGCCGCACAATGTGGCCCACGGTGAGAATTAGACTGCCTGCAAACCATTGGCCCAAGGCCTGTGTCCATGCTGCACCAACCGGAACCTACGTCTGGGCCTTACGGATTCACACATACACTAGCATGGCCCACTAAACTCCCAATCCACGCGGCGCGCTGTGGTCGGAGCACACCTGACACGAGGCGGGCGGTTGCTGCGATGACGCGACGGCGTTCTCATTAAACTGCAATATTAACTCAAACTTTTGTGCCATATATGTTTGAAAAAGAAATTCGTCAAAAATTAGAAAAAAAATCAGACGGGACCTGGCCGGTCTGGACGGTTCCGCCGGCTCATCGGCGACTGGACAGCGAGGCGGAAGCAACCGGGCGTCGCGGATCCGGCGGCCGGCACGTGTCAGCGAGCGTGACAGCAGCAGCAGATCCGGGCCTCCCCGTCCGTATCCGCTTTTCCTTTCCGGTAGTACCCATATGCATCCATCCATCAAACACGGAGTATTTTTTTTCTCTTCTTTTCGGGCCAATTCCACCGCTCAATTCGCAGGACCGCCACCGCCCCCGCCTCCGGCGATCACCTCCCGGCGGCAGCGGCCATGCGGAGCCGGAGCTCCACCGACCGTCTCGAGGCGCTCTCCCTCGAGATCGAGCGCAAGCTGCAGAAGGTACCGGCCGGCCGCTTCCGAACCCCTGCGCGGGGGTGGTCGCTGCTGTGATTTGTTGCGGTGTCGGTTTTCGTGCCCGGGGCTGTTGGGGTTGCTAAATTTTCCATCAATCTGTGCTCGTCGCGGGCGGTTGAGGCCTAATGGCTCGCGCGCCACGAGCTTTCGCGGCTCCACGAGGATTCATGGGCGGTGGCGGGAGGAGAGGGGTAGTGGAGAGGGAACAGGGGTGCCGGTAGCCTGTAGGGGGTGGGCGAGACGCGCGGGGGCTAGGGTCCTGTGCGGATGCCCCGCGGTGAGGCCCTATGCTGTGGTCGGCGGCAGCGGGAGACAGGAGGGAGGAGCATGGACCTGCTGGCCTGCTCGTGCCACTCTCGCTGAGTATCCCCAATTGTACTTGTACATCACAGCTATGTCAGTCAATTTTTTGAACTTCCCTTAAAAAATCAGGATTTCTCGTCTGTTGAGCCAATTGCATAGCATTGATTGTTTTCCTTTCAAAACCAGGCTTTCATGCCCTTCCCTCTTTTGCTGTATGATGATTTTGTTGACAGAAGCACCAATATTATCATCTGATCCCAATAACTGCAGTTAAGAATTATTAATTCTACTCGAAACAACATTTGTAGAGCGTATGCGTACTCGAAGTCTGAGTGGTTGAGATCATAATGTGCATGTGTCTCACCATACTTTTGCCGCTTGGACGCAGGCTCTGAGCTCCAACTCACAGCGTCTCCGGATACTGCAGCAATTGTTTGCGGATATAGCATTGAAGGTGGATGATCGTGCCCGAGGTGCCATCTTTAATAGTTTCTGGTGCTAGTTTCATTATTCGTTCCTTTCAAATAGTAAAGATGCTTGCATTCATATAGTGTTTAGAATTACAGTGGTCTCCTAGTTTTCCATGTAGCGCATGAAGCAGATGAAACAGATTTTTTGACCTGATGTCATGTCATTAATTTGGGTTTTCCAAAATAGTTATATTGAGATAGCTGCACTTCATTCCATACAAATTTAGCTCTTTTCATGGGTTAGGAAGTTTTTTGCACCTGTCTGATATTCTCACATTGGCTGCTTGGACCTGACTTAGAAAGTCATACTCGTTATCATTACCTCAGTTTACATGATCTAATATGATAACCATCAGTTGTTTGCGCCATGGTTTCTATAAACATGTTAATCAGTAAATAAATATGATTGGCACATCCACATTGGATGAGCAGCTATTAGAAGAAATTTAATTGATTTCTCATATGGAACAAGAGAAATGGAATTCGAATTTCCGTAAGTCATTAGGCTACGATGATTTGTTGTTGTATGATTCCTTTCTGTGGGGTTGCAACTTCATCTTATGATAAAATTTTTAAGATCAGTATGACGAAGGTAGTTAAAATGGAATGATGAAACACATTTTTTGACCTGATGTCATGTCATTAATTTGGTATTTCCAAATAATTATATTGAGATAGCTGCAATCCATTCCATGACAAATTTAGCTCTTCTGATGGGTCAGGAAGTTTTTTTGCACCTGCCTGATATTTCACGTTGGCTGCTCGGACCTGGCTCGGAAAGTGACACCCTTTATCACTATCTAAGTTTATATGATGCTACAATCATTGACCTCAGATTGTTTGCACCATGGTTTCTTTAAACATGTTAATCAGTACATAGGATGAGCAGTTATTGGAAGAAATTTAATCGATCTTTCACTTGGAACAACAGGAATGGATTTTTTCACATTTTTGGATTTCCTTGAATCATTAGGCTACAATGATTATTTTTGTTGTATAATTCGTTTCTGTTGCCTTGCAACTTCATCTGATGATAAATTCTGATTATTTTTGTTTATCAATCTATTTTTTAGCGAAATAGTATATTCAATCCTATATAATAAGTAACTGCATTATACTTTGAACAGATGCAATTATGAGCAAGAATGATGATGGCATTGCTCCAGTAGATGAACGAGAAGATGGTCGACTGTGCTTCTATGAGATTCTTGCCAACCATTTTGTTAGGGTGCCTGAAAGTGGGAGGCGTATACTCGAGTTGATAGTGCAACTCTGGAGCCAGTCCTTTGCGGCCAACATATTTGCACTTCTTTTCTACAAATGGGTATGCTGTGCTACTTAAGTTAACAAATATTCGAAGGATGTATATGTACTGGCCCAATTCCATTACTGAGATATGATGTGTTCTATTTTTAGTTGATTGTCTTTTAAAGTACCATTTAAGTTTTAAGAAAGACGTTGTTTTCAGTAATTGCTTAGGGCACATGCTTTCTCTATTTTAATTCTTGCTATGTTCTACATTAATGCACATAGTCCACAAGTACAGAAATATCTATGTTTATCAAAAATACAGTATGCTATGTGTAATGTATTTAAATTATTCAAGGCCAAAGATTATGTATTAACACCAATAACTAGTCAAACTAGTATTTCAGGATGGAATAAATTCTTTCTTACTCTGGATTGATTATTCTGTCCTTATGACAAGATAGTATTCTCCAACTTGTTAGGTCTAGTTGGTCTGGTCTTTCTTCCCCCTTTTTAGGAGAATAGCTAGATGTTTGTTTGGGGTGGGTTACAGGCCCCTCATTCTGTAATGCGGGGATTCTCCCCTCTTTCTTCCTTCTTAATATATTGATACGCAGATCTCATGCGTGTTCGAGAAAAAAAAAGTATTCTCCAACTTGTTGTCTCGACCATCTTTACCTCATTTTAGTAATCACAAGTTCATTATGCAGTTGTTTGAAGCCCCTCTTGATGGAAAGGAAATATCACTAAGATACAGCTCTGCCCTTGTTCAAGGTGCTACAAATGTATTTTGGTATGATTGCAAATATAAAAGCCATCATTATTAATTATTTCTGCCTTTTTACTTCATCTGTTTCTGCTATAATAGTTGAGAACATATCATGGTTGTCATTTTATTTTCTCCCTGAAACCGCCACTGTCTAATAACACTTTTCCCATAGGATTGACATACAGACAAATACAAGACATTTTCTCTCCTTGTATCATGTAAGCGTTGGTTTGGTTCCTCATGATTTGTCTCATTTCAAAGTTACTCTCAATGCTTATTTAATCACTATTTCTTTATTTTGTTAAACAGTATCTCCTTGAGGATGTTGCTCTAGTCCGTGACCGACTTACTAAAATATCATTACAGGTTATTCTCTCTCTCTTCATTAAGTTCTCCTGTACCTCTTCTCTTCTAACAATGCCCAAGGCTACTGTATCCCTTTTCTCCTAACAATCGTTATTCCGTAGGCTGGTAGAGACCTTTTCCTTCTGCTCTCTAGATTCATGTTCTTCTATGATCAGGGTAGGTTTCCTTTCTGCATCTTTTTAAGGCAAGAATGCTTATTGTATGCTACTAAAGTGCTCCAATGTTTGATGTGCAGAACATTTGCTCTCTAGTTTCCTAGAGCATTTTCCCACTTTTCCAAATTCTTTCTTGGTTGGGGGGCCAGCAGATTACTTTGTAATTGAACTCACTGATCAGGTTGCTCTGTTTGTGAAACAAATTTGCTATCTTGCTCATCTGATGATGAGCTGTGTCATCATCTCAAACTAACTGCTTTGTTCCTTACTGCAGCTTCAAAAGCTAAAAATCGAGCCAGTACTACTGCACTACCTCTCCCGCATGAGCATACTTCAAGGTACTACCCTGAATAAGTTTCCTAGGGAATCAGGCATGCTCTAATTTTACAATTATGTTCTTCTGCTGCAAGGTCAAACTTTATTTAAGAAATGAATTAATTCATGCAGGGTTGGAACTGAGGTTGAGTACAAGCACTAGATTAAAGGCCTGCCTCTACAGCTTCACTTCTCCTGGTGGCCCTACCTACCCAACACGAGCGGTGCGGCATGCAGCCTGGAATACATTGGATTTTCTTTTCCCTGTGAGTACCACATTTTCTCCAATCTTAGTACAGTTGTGAATTCACTTACTATGGTTTCTTTGGCAATGTACCTTGAAAGTAATGCGGCATGATATGATGTTATTTGATACCTACCAAAACGATGAGGTAGGTGTCTAGATGACACACTCACTCACTCACTCACACTCACTCACACTCACTCAGTCACTCTGTTTTTGTGGCACCAAACATATTGTGATTGAGGCTAGGAGCGTCGTAGATGAATATGCAGAGTTCTCTAACAATCAACCAATCATGGCTTACATTCTATATTTTATTGTGTCCCCGTTGGTGCCAATAAACTGTTAAGATTAAACCGGTTCATTTCTTCATTCGCCACTATAACCTGGTAAAATGATAATACAACTCCACCCTGGTTGCTCACGGGATTGTTGCTTGGCTACAGGTTGGTCGCTACCCAAGGCACGTGATAAGCCTGTTCTTCAGGCTGCTGTATCCGTGGTACTGGCCTTCCTCGTGCTGGAACTTCGTGGTGACCTGTGCCATGACTATCTACTACTACATCTTAAACCTGCTCGTCTCAACCTGGGAGAGCCTGAGGCGGCATAGTCCCCGAAGAACCCGAAGAACGCACGATGAATGAAGACATGGTGGCTGAACCAGCACCATCTTGTGTTGTTGTTCATTTTCTTTCGTTTTTCGCAAAGCAGTGTAGTAAGTAGTAGCTTGTGCGTTTGTGCAAACAACATGTTCTGTATAAACTGCTACGTTTGTTCGTTGTCTATATAGGAAGAGGAACAAAAGGTGATGAAGGAGAGCATGTGCATTTCTGGCATCGTTTCTCCGGTATTTACTCGCAGTGTCCTGCGACCATCAAAGTCTATGGACTACGGCCTTACGGGCAGCTTGCATTGGCAACCATGTAAAGTTATGGTCAGTCCCTGCAATGTCGAGCTGTAGATCACGAGGGAGCTTCTGATGTCAGTCCATAAGGATTTTGCCTAGTGCTTCTTGCTTTTGTGTTGTGCAGATGGATGTTGAACTGCCTGCTGATTTGTTGTTTGCTCCGGTTGCTGGACACATCAGTCACACTAGTTAAACCTGGCCTCTGATCTTTTTTTAGAAAAAAAGACCATCAGTGGTTTTATATTTGTTTTGGGCTGCTTTTGAGTTTATCCTGGTTGGCTGTCAAGATCTGTTGATACAAATGACGAATCTTCAACAACGGTTCGCGGAACATGACTGTCATGGTCTGATTAGGATGTTGGCTGCTAGTTTGTACCTTCTTTGGTATCGGTACGACGGTACCAAAGAGAAGCAATAGATTACTTCGTGAGTACCTTGCACTGTTACAATCTCTGGAGAATGAGCTGCAACATTGAGGTGTCATCTTCAATTCTTCATTCGTAGTTCGCGCTACTCGTTTTTGTGTTCTACTTCGTTTCCATTCAGTGTGGAATGCTTCATGCGTTTACTGAATTTTAGTGGCACTAGCTTACATGCTCAGTATACACTGTACAAATTCTGGGTTAATCTCTGATTGAAGGTGGTCATAAACATTCAATTCACTTTGTCCCGGTGGCACACATGCTCCCCTTTTAGGGCTCAGCCTAACCTAATCTTGCTGACGCACACTAAATGCGCGCCCGAGATTCAGTGCGTTGTGCAGGTTCGACAGGTCACCTCACCTTTGCCATTCTACTTTTATCTCGAAGCTTTTTTTTTTTGCGCTAACTTCACCCAGAATCTTTGAAGTACGACCTGTTTGATAGCACCACTGGCAGCTCTGAATCTTTAATTATCTCAATTCTTTATAAAAAAAAGGAACCAAAGAGGGAAAAAAATCTAACGTTAGTTATTCTTCACCCAAGTTTCCATCCATCGATTTAGTGCTTTGCTTGTGCTACACTGCTAATGGACAAAAGTAGTACATGATCGATGCTCACTAACATGCAGATGGTGTAGCTGCCTACCTGTATGACCTGGACAACAGTCGTCTTGGAAGTACCTTCACTATCAGAGAAGGTCAAGTGGAGTATGTATGTTCCTGATTTGTGAGCAAATGCAGACCCAGGCCTGTCTCATTGCTCACCCAACTTTCCAGCCATTTAGTGCTCGCTCCAGAGTCCAGATCTAGCTGAGATTAAGGTTGTCCACAAGAATCCATAGTCATAGGTGCCTCATTATTGCGTGCAACAGTGACACAATGGCTGGCGTGGCATGAGTAGCCTACCCCTGCTCTGAGATCATCATTAGCTGCTCCAAGTAATGAACTATACTGAAATCGGTAGCTCCTTGACTTGGAAGGACTCTGGGAGGGTGCAAAGATGTCCACAGGAAGTAGCAGTTGGGGAAAAAGTTGCAACAGTAGCTCCGTTTGCAGCCGGGGTTTTCAACATTTTGCAGGTTGGCGACCTGATCGTGGAGGCAGTAGTTGTAGCTTGTACCTGAACAGCTGAACTTGTACCCAAACTAGTGGCTCGCTTTTTTCTCGACAACAGGAAAAGGAAAGGCTCTTCTTTTCCTCTTGGGAAAGATGACAGGGACTCTGCCTTGCATTACTTGAAAGGAAAAAATCGCTTTTTCCTGATGGCCACAAGTAACGCGAAGCCTGATCGAACAGCCGGAGTCATCAGCCTGAAGCCCTGAACAGTTTATGATAAGAAGCCACCTCATCTGAGAGACTGCAACCAACAAGTCATTGAATCCCTGCAACCACGTCCCTGACAGCAACGTCCACGTCAAATCATTAACGGTTGCCACGCATAGTAGCAGCAGGTGAAGCGTGGTGGCATCTCCAAATCCTTTCCTGCGGCACCAGCTAGCCTCCAATGATTCAGCCACGAAATTCAGATCGGGTAGCTGCTGGCAACAAGCCATGGTTATCTGCCAGACCGAACCATGGCGATTGGAGCCCTTTCCATGGACACGCCGGCATGAGATGAGGCCATTGGGCCTTGCTGTGCAGCAGAAGCAGCTTTACATGGAAATGGAGCCTTGTGGTGCCCAATGCCCCGGCCTACCATGTGGAACCACTCTGCATCTGGAAACGCCTCTCTCCCCTGATGGAGGATGGAACTATAAATCTAGTGAGCCTATGTGTTTCCTTTTGCCAAGTGTGCGCCTGCTGCCTCCCTTTGCCAAGTGTGTGCATTAATTAAAAGAGAAAATTCCTTATTTGACACTGGGAAAATAAGCCATTCCTTTCTTGATCCTGAAATTTTCTTCGTTCCCTATTTGACACTCGCTTCAACTTTCGTTCCCTATTTGACACTACCGTCTGTTCTGTTACTTATCCCGTTAGTAATCGTGGGCCCCGCTGTCAGATAATAAGGTTTGGGTCCAAATTACCCCTCTCCCTCCTCAACCTCTTGGGGTTCATCGCCGGCCTGTTCCCCAACGGCGAACTCCACCCCTCCGGCCACCGTTTCGCCCACCCAACGGCTCAAATCGGACGTAAGCAACCTCCTAAAGCTCGTGCTCTCCACGTTCCGTCGCGTTCGCATCGTTTCCGCGCCCGTTCCCGAGCCACGCCGCCGCCGCCATGCTGCCGTTGGCTGCGGGCCGCACGCGCAGTGCCCTGCGCGGCGCCGCCGGGCGCGCCGGCTCCGCCCAATCGCGTTGACCGCAGCGTCGCCCTGCTCCGCCGCCGGCCGGCTCGAACTTTGAAGCGCGTGGTTGCCGCCGCGGTCCATGGCCTCCGCCGTCGCGAGTAACCTCCCGCCCGCCACCGCGCCCGCGTACGGGTGGCTCAGCCCGCGCGTGTCCTTCAGCCACGACGCGCAGGGCGCGGACGTAATGGAGCCCGATGTCATGTCGTCCCCAGCGGCCGTCGCCGCCATGGCCGTGGCCACGCCGGAGCCGGCGATCTCCAAGGACTTCATCGACTTCGAGTTCAGCCTCGGTGGGTCCGCCACCATGCTCCCCGCGGACGAGCTGTTGGCGGACGGGAAGCTGCTGCTGCTGCGGAAGACGGCCGCGCCTCTGCCGGATACGAAGGCCGCGGCAGCGGCGCCCCCGCCACCGGCGTAGGCGGAGGCGGCAATGCCGGCGCCCGCGGGGCCGGTCAAGCCCCTCCGCGCCGCCGCGGTCTCCCACACCGCTCCCGGTCTCCAACATGGGCTTCCGCTATGCAGGGCTCTCAGCGGAAGGCGACGAGGCGGCGAGGGAGGGGCGTCACGCACTTGCTATGCAGTGATGGTGGGCGCGGCGGCAGTGCTGAGAGCCCTGTGGCTCGGGGAAACGGCGATTCCGGGGATGGGGGTGCTCGCCGGCGGCGAGGAAGAGGTGTCGCGGCACGGCGGCGTCGGACCGCACCTGCGTCTGGTCTTGGCCCGGCCAGAGGCAGTCCGCGGCGGTCTGGCCACGCACGGCCATGGCGGGCACTCGACCGGCTCTCGGCTCCCGCCGGCGGCGAGGCCGGCCGGCGGCGGAGCAGGGCGACGCTGCGGTCAGCGCGACTGGGCGAAGCCGGCGCGCCCGGCGGCTCCGCGTAGGGCACCGCGCGTGCGGCCCGCAGCGAACGGCAGCATGGCGGCGGCGGCGTGGCTTGGGAACGGGCGCGGAAACGATGCGAACGCGACGGAACGTGGAGAGCACGAGCTTTAGGAGGTTGCTTACGTCCGATTTGAGCTGTTGGGTGGGCGAAACGGTGGCCGGAGGGGTGGAGTTCGCCGTTAGGGAACAGGCCGGCGATGAAGCCCGAGAGGTTGAGGAGGGAGAGGGGTAATTTGGACCCAAACCTTATTATCTGACAGCGGGGCCCACGATTACTAACGGGATAAGTAACAGAACAGACGGTAGTGTCAAATAGGGAACGAAAGTTGAAGCGAGTGTCAAATAGGGAACGAAGAAAATTTCAGGGAAAAAAAGAAATTACTTATTTTTCTAATGTTAAATAAGGAATTTTCTCTAATAAAATTTGCAGGAGGCGACAGCAGATAACTGACGTCGTGATCGTTTTCTACGTGATTATTACGTCAGCAAGTTCTTGGTTCTCTCGGAATCCTAGTACGATCGATCTCGCGGCAGTGCAGCCTATACTCGACATCCAACGACCCGGCAGGAGATTCCGTCGGGTACGTGGACAAGCTGCTCACTTTTTCTAGGCCACAGGGAAATAAAGTTCTCTTTTTTTCCCCTTGGAAAGATGACAGGAGCTCGATCTGCCTTTTGCATTAACTAGTAAGGTCAAACAATTTCCATCAAAAACTTTCTGGTACTGGTACAAAAAAGACTATGCTTTTTGTGCTTTGCATGGTTAGAGAAAAGCGTGAACTTGTGAAAGAGGAAATAAGGCAGGTTTCAGATTCAATAGTATAAGCCGAAAGAAGCTAAAAGCAGACAAGTAGTACGACATGTTTATCTCTTATCTCCAACCAGCACTGACAGCAGCGTGGTCCTTGACAGCGGAGTCCGCACCAATGCAGACGGCATGCTGCTGAAGATTCTGAAGACGGCAAGCAGATGATGGCAATGATTCAGCCATCCATGCTTGTAGGCTGTTGTCACTTCTGGCCATGCTCTGACCCGCAGTGGGGTATCACTACCAGTATGATCTTCCCATGCATGCGGCATGCCCCGAAACGTCTGCAGATCCCCCATGGCTGCAGATCGTCTGCAACATGCTTATCCTCCATGGCTGGCTGCATGCACAGTCAGCACAGGCAGAGACGACAGTTTGGTGCCTCCCTGCAAGATCTGTGTGGGTGTGTGAGGCTGTGCCTCTGACTGAGCTGTGACTGTGAGCCCCTAGATGAGCTGCTAAGCTAATCCTTGGCCTCGCTGTGCTGCAGCTGCACATGGAACGGGTTGAATGCCTTGGCCTACCCTGCGGAAAGCAATCAAAGCATGGAGCCAAGTATTGTTTAGTTTTTCATCAAAATTTTTACACATCAATCACATCAATATTTCGCTATTAATTATCTAAGCATGGTGTATTAAATGTAGCCGAAAAAAATCGTATTACACAAATGGACTATATTTCGCGAGACGAATCTAATGAGCCTAATTAGACAATAAATTGCTACAGTAAATATGTGCTAGTGATGGACTGATTAGGCTTATTAGATTCGTCTCACGATTTATGGACGGAATCTGCAATTAATTTTTTAATTAATCTATATTTAATAAAGATTCGATTTTAAAAAATTTACACTGGGCTAAACAAGACCCTAGTATAGCCAGTGATCGAGCACGTCAGCTGGCTGCTTCCTTGTTCTTGTCCCTTCTGTTCATTCCCCAAGCGCATTACAATTCGGGCGGGGGAGATCAAAAATCAAATGCCTGGGTGGTACTGGTGATTGCATTGCTTGGCAAGCCATGGACGTGTTCTGAACGGGAGCCGATTTAGTTTCCTCTGGTTCCTTCCTGCTGCAACTGAAACTTCTAATTCCAGGCCTACTAATCACGCGTGATCTTCTGAACCCGGCCTACTAATCACGCTGCAGTTGACGCGCACATGCATGAAACTTTTCATCTGTACCGGATCCATGCCATTGACGTGCTAATGCTAACCGCAGCGATTGTGTGTTGGGTTCTTGGAAGAAAAAAAATTTAAAACAAAGCAATTGATGGAAGCAACGCTGCCGGACGGCCGGTGAGGCCGGTGAGCCGTGCAGATCGACCAGCAGCGGGACGACCTGGTTGTTGGCAGTTGAAACTTGAAACCATGGCCATGGGTTTTTCACTTTTTTGTTTTTACTGCTGCATTTCCCAATGGAGCCGACGTAGCTCGTCCGGAACCCCTTAAATTTCCTCGTTTTCTGTTGCAGGACTCAACCTAACGCTGACATAGGTTACGTTGAACAAACTGTTGGTCAGAGAAGAAGATGGCACCGGTATCGTAGTCATTCTCAGTGTTGACACTAGCTAGCAATGATGTTACACAGATAGCCAAAAAATAGGGTGGCCCTACGTAACGGATGACTTAATTCGAGGCAACTTAATCCTAGTCTACGACAGCATCCCCATAAAACACCTCGCCGTTGTAAAATCATTTGAGGTTTAAATTTAAACAAAAAAATGAAAGAGATGAGCACCTGCTGATTGAGCTCCGTGTGGATCATAACTGATATGCATGTGACGTCTGGTAGTGGTGCAGGGGCAGCAGCGGGTTGGTGCAAACTGAAACTATTTATTCAGAAGGGAATTAAATGTAATTTTTATATGAATATAAATCGGTTGAAGTTTCTCCTTTCTTTAGCTAGATCTTTTTAACCTAATAATGGAAAGTGTTGGAGAGAGAAAATAATACTAGAGTATATTGTACTTGATTGTTTGTTAGAGAAGAAGATGACACATTTGTGTTGTAGTCAGCCATTGTACTAGTAGCGACGAAAAGGACACCACTACATCTACGGTAATGCTCCTGATAGGACAAAAAAAAAAAAAACTCGGACACTCCAATCAACCATTGATGGATGTTGCGGTGGTAAATTTACGTGCATTTTTGTTGCAATAGGCAAATGGTGATGTTGTGGAGTTTTTACATATCTTTTTTTTTGCGATAAGCATAAGTGATGTTGCAGTGTACGTTTCATCTATATTAATTATGTTGCAACAGTAAATATCATATTGTTGAATGTTGCAACATCATATATTGGTTATTTCCATTAAGTGCTAGAGAGAAATACATACATAATTTTAAAAAATATATAATTTTATGATGTTGCAGCTACAATTTAAAAATATCGGGATTATAAGTTTAAAATGTTGCAAAAGGTAAGTGTCGATATTGCAAACTTCAATTCTAAGATTTTGTTACTCTTAGCGGATGTTGCGTGAAACATGATGTCGTGCTGCTGTGGGAATTTTCTCTTCCCGTATTGAATGGTAGAGTTATTTTTATACATGTATTTTTAACGTTGTAAGAGACGATTTCTAATGTTACAGCAGTTAACTTTTGATGTTACAACCGAGCGCCCGATGAAAATTCCCATCGAACATCCGGACGCTAGCAGGTCCGATACATCTATAATAGTATGAGGACTCAGGGTTTGATTCCACCCGATCCGTTAGATTATCATAAATTTAATCTGATGTTCCCGTCAACTTCGGAAGAGTCTTGGTCTATTTTTCTTGCCATGCGGAAGAAATTTTCAAAGTTTATCTCCACAGGATGCAACTGTGTCAAAATTCACCATCAAAATTCAAAACCGGTGTCAACACTAACAGAGCGAAATAATGCGGGAATGAGGACACATGGTTTGACTCCACCCAATCCTTTTAAATTAGCATGAATTTAGTATGATGTTCCCGTTAACATGGGAAGAAACTAGGTCTATTTTTCTTGCCACGTGAGGAAGACTAGATCCATTTTTCTTGCCATGTGAGGAAGACTAGGTCTAGTTTTCTTGCCATGTGGATGAAGATTCCCGAGTTTATCTCCACCATGATGAAGATTCCCAAGTTTATCTCCACCATGATGCAACTATGTCAAAATTCAAAATCGATGACAACAGAGCGTAATAATGCAGGAATGAGGACACTCAGGGTTTGATTCCATTTGTCAGAATTCCACCATGCCGCAACTTTGTCAGAATTCACTATCAAAACTCAAAACCAACTCCCAGTAGACAAAAAAACGCTACCACTGCACACTGTGATTTTCTACAAATTTTATAGCTTTTCAGTAGTAGTCCCTGAAACAACAGCATACATGTACACACTACATTGTTATCCGACAAAGAAAGCCCAATGCAAAAAATGACTGTAACTGATTGAGGTTTTAATCCGTGTACAACTTTTTCTTTCCGTGATGCAATACATGTACAACTAAACCAAGAAGTTGATTGATCCCCAATCCGTTTCCTATACCAAGTTCACATTGTCACAAACTCTGAAATAACATCTAGAAACACTAGAGGCAGACAGATTCATGACTTATGAATAACTCCTCTGCAATTGGAAGAAGAAAAGTCTCCGTAAAACGACGAACTCGTCTCTGTCCAAACTCCAAACTCCTTTCGTTTTTCCTTCTGTGATTGTGAAAAGCTGGAGAACGCCTCGCAGGGGGGAAAAACAATGAGAACTCTATCCTCTTCTCTGTTTCTAGAAGACTCTCTGCCTCTTGGCGTCCAAGAATTCCCCCCAGGCAGGCAGGCGTGCGTGCGTACGTAGCTCCAGATCGCAGCCCGCACCAGCACGATCCGGCTCCAATCCCTTTCCGTTCCGGCCTCCCCGCTCCGTGCGTCATCCTCTCCGTCTCCTTTCCCCGCCCCGCCCCCCCGCGTTGGCGTTGTTGCGCTCCTACTCCCTAACCAAACTGCTACCCGCGCCCCCAACCATAAATAACCTCAACCCTCTCCCCCCTGAGCCCCCGCATCCTCTTCCCATGCACGCCCGCCTCCGCTTCAGCCCTCCGCTCCACTTCCCGGCGCATTAAACAAGTCGCGCGGCGCGCCGAGGTACGGTGACGGCCGCATTGCCGAGATCTCCGTGAATCTTGGGGTTTCTTGGCCGTGCTACCTTCTTTGTTCACCTTTTCCTTCTTTTCTTGGGTTTGTTGTTTTGGTTGCAGTTTGGTTTAGTTCAGTTGGGTTCAGCTCGTTCTTTGTTGGAGAGTTGAGGCGTCGAGTCGGCGATGGGTATCCTCTCGCTCATCACCGGTAAGGCGGGCGCCAGCGGGTTCGGGTCGGCGTCCACGGCGGAGCAGGTCACCGACGGCGTCGACGCCAGCCGCCTTACCGTCATCATCACAGGTAACCCGTTAATCAGCCGCTAGCAAACAAGATTCCTCTTTTACGATGGTGCTTAACCGAAACTGATGCGAACTCTCTGAGCATTGCGTTGTTGAATGGGTGATGCTTGCTGCTCTGATGTTCTTCGGTAAAAAGACGACAGTTTTCCTCTGTAATCGGGATGCTATGGATTCTCGATCTTTCCCTTTTGGGATGTCCGATGAGGAGTGCGGGTAGATCTCTACCTGCTTCTTTAAATAGTGTGTGGTATGCCAGATGTGCACCCTGATATAATTGCTGGTTACATGTTCTTGTCACTGTATTTTTCCTCACAACTGTACTGGTCGTTGTTAATGAGACGTACGTGTCTCTGAATCTTGCCTGTGCAATGGTTATGTTGTTGAAAGTGTGACGTCATGATGTTCTGCTTAATGCTGTTGCTTGGAATTCTACTGAATCTATTGATGCTTAGATTTCTATTGAATCTACTGGTGCTGCGAACTTGTTCCTCAAATATTGTGCTCTGTAATCACCAAGATTATGCAAAGCTGGGTATTTGTTCCATGGTTATATTTGTTAGTAATGTCAGAGGAATCTCTGTGTGGTTTCCTTTCGTTTGTTTGTGCTGGTAGTTTTTTTCTTAAAAAACCTTTTTTTGGTCATCGAACAGTTGATTGGTGGGTTTAGAGCTTGATTTGTGTATGTAATTGACAGTTAACACGTGTCGTTGGCAATGGTTTTCTTACAACTGCACTAGTCCTAGTTGAGGTGTACTTAAGTTTTCCTGCGAACTGTGACTACCAACTAACATCTTCTTGTTACAGTGATCTGTATCTTACTGAAAATTACACTAGAAATTCACGTGCAAGCAGTAAAGGACTTGCGTACATCAAATTTCAATGTTATTATTAGATGATGTTTACCTACTCAACTTTGTGGTTAGATTACAGTGGGCTAATGGATTTTCATTTTTAATTTTTCTCATTGATGGTCTAGCTGTATATTCCTTCCTTTTTGTGTGGAAAAGAAATGTTCTGAGTTTGGGGCCATGTGGTCCAATGGGGCAATTATTTTTGTGTGGCTTTGAATCAATTGTCCATTGTGTAATGCTGTTTTTTCCCCAAGCACAAACTGACGACTGTACCTTCTTTTGTTACGATGCATCTTTATTTTCCTCGCAAATGAATATTTTTTTGTTAGATTAGAATCATCAGTGTCTTACCAGTGGTAATATCACACTTATGTAATATTGTAATGCAGTAGTTTGTTGAGTTCCTAAGTCTTAAGTACCATGTTTTTCGATATAACTGCTTCTCCATGTACAAAGAAAGTTGTGGGCACCAACAACCCTGCACCTCATGAGATTACAATTCATGTTGGGGGCACATTTCCATCTTTCCTTTTCTAACACATAATTTCTCAAAGCAATGTTATTCCATGTAAATTTTAAGCCATGGCAAGTGTAAGAGGTCACTGGTGCAGGATCCTTTCTGTTAGATGCCTATCATCTTCAATCCTTATCATTTCACTATACTACTTTGGGGGCTTCGTTGTTCCCTTAACTTCACAAAAAGTTGAGAAATTTTGGCCAGTTTCTATGGTTGGTTGTATGCTGACTATTTTCATTTATTGAGAATAAATCCGAGTCTGGTTCAGCCTTACACAGAAGCTTTCCTAGAAGTTTTAAGGTTTTAGGTTAATGTGCTGTTCTACATATAAAAAGATAAATACACATATCTGTACGATTAGTATTTAGTAATTTGGTTACTGATGAAATGGCTAATATAAATAGTTGGTATACGAGGGATGTATATGAATGCTTTGATGATAGTAATTTTGACACCACCTCTGTTGGGATGTAGAAGGAGAATAATTCTGGAATAGGTCAAGGGTGTCGGAGTGCTCAGTAAGTCCAAGGCTGGATCGAGGGGTGGCTGAATTGACATATCATTAGCCTTGCAGCATTTTATTTGTCATTTTCTATTTGATAGTGTTATTTTAGCAGCTTTAGCTCTTTTTTCCTTGTTGGTAGTTTTGTTTTATGATGATTTTTGCTACAGTTACAGTTGCCTGTTGGCGCTAGGCTTCAGCTCAATAGTGCTTTCATTTCACTTCAAAATGTTAAATATCTTTCTATGCAGTGTTTGTGACTCCTTAATTAAGTGTGGTCCTATATTGGATTAGGAGTCCAAAAATCTGTAATTGGGATATTTAATACTCCCTCATTCCAAATTGTAGGTCATTTTGGCAAATCTAGATACATAGTTTTTGCTACGTATCTAGACATAACGTATATCTAGATGCGTAGCAAAAGATATGTATCTAGATTTGCTAAAATGACCTACAATCTGGAACGAAGGGAGTATTTCTCATACATGAAACTTATTCTAGGTATATATCTGTAATTGACACCATTCCTCAGCAGGAGTTGAGTGCAGTTTTAACTGCCATAATTTAGTTCGTAAAATTTCGGTTAACCACAACCAGCATCTATTTTCAAGCTGTCTAAGATCTATTGCTGTCCTAATTTTGATGAAATCTGTAATGTTTGGTGTTTCTCAGGAGGAGCTAGTGGCATTGGTCTGGAGACATCAAGAGTCTTCGCCCTTAGAGGAGCCCATGTCATAATTGCCGCAAGAAACACTGAGGCTGCATCAGAAGCAAGGAAGACCATCATGGAAAATAATCCAGCTGCACGAATTGATGTTCTGAAGCTTGACCTCAGCTCCCTCAAGTCTGTCAGGGATTTTGCAGACCAGTTCAACTCGATGAAACTTCCTCTGAACGTTTTGATGTAACCCTCTTCAGCTCTTGTTATGCTTGCCTTTCTTTGACATGAAAACTTGCTGTGCTTCAGTTAAATTTATTTTCAGTGATGTATAGCACTTGCACATCTATTTTAGCCTTTTCCTCTTGTCTATATTACACTGAATTATGACTTACAGTTTCCTAATCTGTTCTGCAGAAATAACGCAGGTGTGATGTTCTGCCCTTTTCAACTGTCTAAAGATGGAGTTGAGATGCAATTTGCCACCAATCATATCGGTATTCTCTTACTGCCAACATGACTTACTAGAAAACAGCTAAAATACTTGTCTCATTGTCTGGCACTGACATTTGTTTTACCAGGACATTTTCTGCTTACCAATCTCCTCCTCGATAATATGAAAGCCACTGCCAAGTCTACGGGTATTGAGGGTCGCATCGTGATCTTGTCATCAGTTGCTCACACCCATACATACCCAAAGGGAATTGACTTTGACAGAATCAACGATGAGAAAAGGTATGTGCCTTTAATTTATGGTTCTTTGTGTGGATTGACTGTTGAGTGAACTGCAAGTGACAATCTTTTATTGACAGATACAATGATAAAATGGCTTATGGACAATCTAAGCTGGCAAACTTACTGCACGCAAATGAGCTCTCTAGACGGCTCAAGGTATTATTTTATCCTCCTAGCATTCTCCTTTATTTTAATCTTTTGGGAAGGATAGAATCCTGAAGTCAAACAACTTGTCCATCATGTCCCTGACGCTTTTGACTGTACACTATAATGAAGTAAAGGGGTCACTGGTAAGAATAGCTAGTGCAGACTTTGGGAGCTAAATAACTTAAAATCTATAGGAACCGTGTTAGATACCATTATGACTTACAGAGATTATTTAGGTTACCTCCCTTTGATCTCGATCTGTATCATGGATCATTAATTCTATATTACTCAACAGGAAGAAGGAGCAAACATCACAGTTAATAGTATTCATCCTGGATTGATCATGACCAATTTGATGAGGCACTCCTATGTTCTCTTGAGTATGCTCTCTTGCTCCTTTTTCTGAGAGAGAATCTTTGTTCTGGTCTTAGCTAGGAACACTTATCTTCCGACAGTGTTCTAAAACAACTTGTTTTCTCTTGCAGAGGTCATTCAAGTTGCAACTTTCATACTGTGGAAGAATGTACACCAGGTTTGGAACCAGATTTTCCCAATTCATGTTTCTAACCAACTCTTCATAGCAATAACCGTACAGAGCATTGTCACTGGGTAAAAGTAGTGAATATGATATTACTTTGGAAATACTGATACTTTTAAACTTTCTTTTTTCAGGGAGCAGCAACTACTTGTTACGTAGGACTGAACCCACAGCTGAGGGGAGTGACAGGAAAATACTTTGCTGACTGCAACGTGGAGAAGACGAGCAAACATGCGAAGAGCGACGAGTTGGCAAAGCAACTCTGGGACTTCAGCGAGGAGCTGATCAGGTCTGCGCAATGAGAGCCGTAGGAGCTGGATCAGAGGAGTGTTCTGATTGTGCTTGGCATATGGTGTTACTAGTGATTACTGGTTAATATAGTAGCAGTGGTTATAGGAACCTGAGCAATGGTGGAGCTCGTGGTGTTCAGAAATAAAACTCCACGCATGCTTTCCTAGATTATATTCTGGTGTGGCAAAGATCAACCTGTGTACTCTTGTTAATACATGTCCAATATATGTGCAGCTGAGTTCTGGTTTGAAGTTCAGATTGTGTTTGCCTGGAACATTCGTTTCCTTCAGTTTCTGAATTTTTTTTATTGCTTTGGTGTCTGAACTCCGATGACATATGGTGTTGCTACATTCTGAATCTATGCTGAAAACATCGGAAACTAGAAGGGAAGATCCAAGATTCGTACATGTACAGCAGAAATATTTCTGATTCATGTAAACGAATCGAGAATTTCCTTTAAAAAAAAAACGAATCGAGAATCACACCGCCTACACATGTTCCAAAGACGCCGGCTCCTCGTCGTGATCATCCTCCCACACCCCGACGGCCGTGGTGAACCAGACGGCGCCGGTGACCACGACGGCGGCGAAGACGAGCGGGACGACGACATCGGGCCTGGCCCGGCCGAACATGCCGGCGGGCACGCAGACGACGTCCCACGGCGGCCCGTCGAGCGGCAGGCCGACGCTGAAACCCTCGCCACCGCCGGCGCCGCCCTGGCACGCCCTAGACAGCGGGGTCCCGGGCCCGAGCGCCCAGACGAAGGCGAGCTCCGGCGCGAACGCGGCCACGGCCACGGCCGTGATCGCGACCGCCGTCCACGTGGCCGCGTACGCGAGCAGCGCGCGCCGTGCGATGAGGCCGGCGAGGGAAGGGAGCGGGAACGCCATGGAGGGGCCCGGCTTGCATTGGTCGCCGGCTGCGCGAGGCTTTGCTGGAGGTTTATAGCAGGAGCTGGTGGATTGGACGCTGTGGTTTGGGTGAAGAGGATTTGGCGGGAGAGCAGGTGACCGGTGGCACTTGCGTAGTGCGTTCGAGCTGGTTGGTTGGTCGGAGGCTCGAAGGCAGCTAGGTAGGTGTGATTAGACGTCACTTGTGGTGATGATTGATTTGGTAAACCATCACCCGATGTAAATTTAATTTCCCTCTTTATCGGACTGTTTTCATAGAACGAGACATATTAGCAATAAAGAGGAGAAATCGGATGCATGCATACAGAAAAGGACAACAACCATAACGTCATCCACATGCATGCAATTCCCAAACTAAAATAATCTATAAATATTAAACTGAGCATCTAAATTAATTTCGATTGCACCATTATCTTTCTTATGACAAAATCTTCAAAATAAGACCACACTTGCCTATGTTTGCACGATATTTTTTTTAAAAAATATTATATTTAAAAATAAATAATTAATTTCGGATACTGGGAACAAATATTTTAACAATACGAACAAATAAATATTTTAATGAATAAAAAATTAAACAAGATGAATAAATAATAATGTACAACGAATAAAATATTAAACATCGCAACATTGATTATATAGACTAAATAATAGAAAATGAATATCACAAATAAATAAGTCAACATATGGCCGGACAATTTAATCTACAAAGCGAACAAATAAAATAGTTTGATTTGCGACTAATTAGTTACAGATAGACAAATAATTTTTTATGAAGAACAAATGCATCTACATCATAAAAAAATATTCTTATAAATGTATATACATATGCTAAAATAATTAGTATATAAAAAATAAATTATTAAATTGGGAATAAGGGACAAACTAGAAGGAACATAAAAAGGAAACATTAAATATTAATATATTTATATCAATTACATAACTTAGTCTCTAGAAAAAAAATAGAAAATAATGAAAGAAAACAAGAATAAAGAAGAGAGAAATTAGATTGAAAAGAAAGTTAAATTATACTTATATATTAGGGAAGAAATACCTGGAATAACAATAGAAACAAAAAAGTAAATAAAGAATAAAAAAGAAACGAATACAAAAGAAAATAAAAAAGAAAAGGTAAGTGCAGCAATGTTGCATGCGTGCGTGTAGCCAAATAAATTTGCATGTGCATGCGGGCATGCATAGATTAGCTTTTACGCGGCAGTGTTGCATGCGTGTGTAGTCAAACAAATTTGCATGCACATGTGAGCATGATGCATAGATCAATTTGCATGCGGCAGCCATACGGAGCTTTATTGGGCTGCAAAGCTAGACAACCTCTCCGATTATTGGGCCAAATAAATAAATCAGCCTAACAGTGGAGGAATATCCCTTCAGAATGGATCCACAATTTGTAGCACAAGTGACATGTAGCCGCTGCGCAAGCTGCTGTGCTCCGCAGGCGCGACGGAGATGGCGAGAGCGGGGGCATTCCGTGGCCCAGCCCATTGCCAACGCAACCGCCCAGCCCGTTCTCTCTCTTATCCGGGCCTGGGCCCATCTGCCGAGCGATGTGAGTGAGATTCTTCTCCTCCCCCCCCCCCCCCCCCCCCCCCCCCCGAGCCCGTCTCCCGCGTCTGCTTCCGACTTGCGGTGGCGTTCGTGAATCGTGTGTGTGTGTGCTGTGCGCCGCCGTCGCCCGGCGGCCTGCGCCGTCTCGAACGCGCCGGCGGCACGCCGCCCGCGCCAGTTAACGGGAAGCGCTGCGCCAACTCCGCGGGCCCACGAGAGGCCGACCTCCTCTGGCTCCGTGCCGCTGGCCCCCGCGGCCCCGCCTCCCCCCGGGCTGCACCGTGCCGCGCTGCTGTTCAATTGGACCGCGCCACAGCAGCGCTGCTACTGCTGTAGCACGATGCCGCCGCTGCGGCTGGGGTCAGCCGTCGTCGCCGCGGCCTGCAGGTTCAGCAAGCCCATCGCTCGTACGTATCACGTCACGTCCTCCTCTCATTGCCGGAATACTATCCTCTCCTGCGATTCCACTACACGATGCAATCCTCCATCCAACAGCGAACGATTTTCCCCCATTGTTGTTAAATTTCTAATGAAAGGGATTAACTTGGACGCAGGTACTCATGAACCATGTGCAGTTATTAGGAGCCTCGGCGTTCTTGGGTCGTGCCCACCAGCTGTTCGACACAATGCCTCAGAGGGGCCACCACCCGTGGGCTTGCCCCCGTGCTTCCGCCAAGGTGTCCTTCCACGTGGGCACGTGTTTGGATTGCTGAGATTTTGCCATGCCAGTTCTTCAGAACGTTCCAGCGAGGTCCATGCCGGTGAAATCCTGAGAACTCTCAAGTCCATTGGTGGCAGCGACAGCGCCGATCTCGGCGATGCTCTCCGTCAGTTTGCAGGAAAGATGGACGAGGACGTTGTCATCAAGGTCCTCCAGAAGCAGCGATCCAACTGGCAGGTCGCGCTGGCGTTCTTCAACTGGGCGGCAGGGCTACCTGGCTACGCCCATGGGTCGAGGGCCTACACTGAGATGCTGGACATTCTCGGGCGGATGAAGAAGGTCAGGCTCATGAGGCAGCTGTTCGATGAGATCCCGGAGGAGCGGAGGGTGGTGGTGGTAACCAACAGGATGTTTGCCGTGCTGTTGAACCGGTATGCGGGTGCACACAAGGTGCAGGAGGCGATAGAGGTGTTCTACTTGAGGAAGGACTACGGGCTTGAGCTCGACTTGGTTGGCTTCCAGATCCTTCTGATGTCGCTGTGTCGGTACAAGCATGTTGAGGAGGCGGAGGCGCTGTTCCGCGAGAAGAAAGGTGAGTTCCCGAATGTCATAAAGAGCTGGAACATCATACTTAATGGTTGGTGTGTGAAGGGAAGCTGGAGAGACGCTCAAAGGATTTGGAACGATATCATTGCATCCAAGGTTGAAAGGGACCTGGTCACCTATGGTACATTCATAAAAGCAATGACCAAAGATGGCAGAATTGGTTCTGCAGTGAAGCTGTTCAAAAGAATGTGGGAGAAAGGCATTAATCCTGATGTGGCGATCTGCAACTGTATCATTGACCAGTTGTGCTTTAAGAAAAGGATTCCAGAAGCACTTGAGATTTTTGGAGAGATGAATGACCGGCGTTGTCTGGCAGATGTGGCTACATACAACACTTTAATAAAATACTTATGTAAGATAAACCGGATGGAGAAAGTTTATGAGCTTTTGGATGAAATGGAAGCAAAGGGCTGCCCTCCAAACACTAGGACGTACTCTTACATTCTGAAGACAACTGAAAAACCCAAAGATGTCATAGCTTTGATGCAGAGAATGGAGCAAAGTGGTTGCAAATTGGATTCTGATACATATAACTTAATATTGAACCTTTATATCAATTGGAAATACGAGAAGGGAGTGCAGCAAGTATGGGATGAGATGGAGAGGAGTGGATCTGGTCCAGATCAACGATCATTTACTATTATGGTTCATGGCCTTCATTCCCAAGGAAAGCTTGATGAGGCTCTGCAATATTATACAACAATGAAATCGAGAGGGATGATTCCAGAACCAAGGACCAAGATACTGGTGAAAGCTATATATATGAAGAAAGATGGGTCTGCCACAAAAGATCGGTCTGCAAATATGACAGAGAAGGATCTAAAACTGGATCCACGATCAAAACTATTCCATGTTTATAAATAGTTTGCTGCCAGATCTTGCTCCTATTACCTGAACAGAGGATTGCTGGGCACATATTTTGGGTTGGAAGAATCTCTTCAAATCAGTTTCCAGATCACAATGGCAACATCTTGGGCTACAATAAATCATCAGCAAAGTGTATTGGCATTATGGTATCCCAGAAAGTTTTGCTCAGACTTTCAATGTCATGGTATGTTTTTTAATGTCTGATATGGATCAATTGCAAGTACTGTATTACATGCTCGTATTATATAGGATATGTGAAATGTGTACAGATGTTTGTTTATTCATCTGTTATGCGTGGCTGTGTCTAATTTCTAGTTGTTGCCAACATATGCGGCAGCAGGTAGCTTCAGCCGCTCAGAAGCCCAAATGAAGGATGGCCCAGGAACTTGCACCTCCGTTTTCTTCTGTTAAATTTATAGATCATACAGTGCCTGGCTACGAAGGAACTCATATCTAGTACATAAAGAGTTTTGTTTGGCCATTTCCACAATGCCAATGCTGAATTGTTCTCAGGTAAGCTATTGTTTGTTGCTACTTTGCTACCTCTGGACTACTCCCTGCCACTTCTCTTTGCTGTTTGTTCACTGTCTTTTGTCCGCATCGTTTTGATATAGTCAGGTATTCTTATTTGAAAACAACTTGATTAAAGATAATAATTTCTGTTTACACCCTTTAAAGAATTGTGTTGATGAGAAGGAATGATGGGTTTCTTTTTTTGTAAGAGAATTGTACTGATCAACTCTGAAGTTGGAATATACTCTAGGAAAATATGTGGTTATGAGAGATAATTATACTTGCAGCAAACACTTTTAATCACTCAATTCTTACAGAGAATTGCACTATCAACTGCGCTTTCATTTATGCCACACTGCTCAGCTATCAAAAAGGTGCAAAACGCAATGTAAACAAATAAAACCACACGGTCCAGACTGCAGGCATCTGTATGTTCAATGACTTTACAGTTTAGAATGCCAACAGAACTCAGTTAGTTTGCTTATGCAACAAGGGGAAAAACAAACTTACTAACTCATCTTTCCATGTTAGGCTCCATTTGTTAGAGCAGAATTGGGTAACTGTGAATATAGTTGAATCAAAAGTTTGCCTCAGACTAGGAAAAGAATATGGTAATGCTCCATATAGCTAGAACATGGTCCTAAACTAGTTTTGAAAAAAAAAATCCCTGAAACCGGGAAAAAGGTCAAAGCCCAAACCATACATGGAAAGCGGCTGGCCGCCATGTCAAAGTCAAAATCAGAAGCAGACAGCGGCATCTCACCTGACCACGAATCAGATGTGATGCATGTGCATGTTGCATATATTAGCACGCATCCATCAGGATTAAACAATACTCCTACAGCAGTGCGCTAGGCGACCACTCTAGCTCCTTGGCTCCTGCCCAAACTAAAGTGTATGCACCTCAAGTCAATGTGCATACACTTTAGTTTGGCAGCCGCACAAGAAGTCTCCGCATTCTTGCCATGATATGCGTAGGGATCACCGGATCAGTAAGCTCCAAAAACCATTCCATGGTCATCGATCTCACAAGAAGCATCAGCAAATCAAAGCAACCACCAGCACATGGCGATGTGCCCGGCGAGCTTGCTGCTGCTGCCGCCGCCGCTATCCGTCGTCGTCTCCATGTCCATCTCATCGGTACCCGTGGCCGCACAAACCGGCGACGAGGCCGCGCTGCTGGCGTTCAAGGCCGCGGCGGTCGCCGGCGGCGCCTACGACGGCGACCCGCTTGCCTCGTGGAACAACGGCAGCGGCGCCGGCGGGTTCTGCAGCTGGGAGGGGGTCCGGTGCGGATGAAGGCGCCGGCGAGTGGTGGCGCTGAGCCTGCCCTCCCGCGGCATCACCGGCACCCTGTCCCCGGCCGTCGGCAACCTCACGTCCCTGCGAATTCTGAACCTAAGCTCCAATTGGTTCCAGGGAACCATCCCTGCAAGCGTCGGCCGCCTGGCACGTCTGCAGACGCTTGACCTGAGCTACAACAAGTTCGACGGAGGGATGCCCGTCAACCTAAGCTTTTGCTCCAGCTTGCTGTTCTTCGACCTCAGCAGCAACCGGCTCCATGGCCGCATTCCTGTTGAGCTCGGGCGCAAGCTCGCAAACCTTTAGAAGCTCTCACTGGCGAACAACACCATGACCGGCGGTATCCCAGCATCGCTAGCCAACATGTCATCTCTGTACCATCTTGATCTGGGTACGAACCAGCTCGAGGGCCCCATCCCACATGAACTCGGCAGCATTGGAGGCTTGCGCTTCCTCTACCTCAACAGGAACAGCCTCTCAGGTGTGCTTCCACACTCCTTATACAATCTGTCCATGCTGCAAGAACTGTCCGTAGTTAACAACTCCCTGTCTGGAACTATTCCTGCAAATGTTGGCGAAAGGTTCCCTAGAATCGAAGTTCTTCACTTTTCTGCCAACCAATTCCATGGAAGTATCCCGGCTTCACTCTCCAACCTCTCTGCTCTCAAGGATCTTCAGCTCGTGCGGAACAATTTTAGTGGACGCGTTCCTTCTACTTTGGGGAGACTGAAAGGTCTTGTTTCTTTGAACTTGTTTAGCAACGAGCTGGAAGCAGATGACAGGGAGGGGTGGGAATTCATCACTGCGCTGGGAAACTGCAGCCAGCTTAGGCTCCTGGATCTTGAGTACAACTCCTTCAGTGGAAAACTTCCTAGTTCAATTGCAAACCTGTCGATGACTCTCCAACTTCTTGGTCTGGGAGACAATAGGATTTCTGGGTCTATTCCATCCAACATCGGTAACTTGGTTGGTCTGCAGTCACTTGGGATGGAGAATACTTCCATATCCGGAGTGATTCCAGAGAGCATTGGTCGGCTAGAGAACATGGCAGTGTTAGAGATTTACAACACTCGCTTGTCAGGCCTCATACCTTCGTCACTGGGAAATCTCACGCAGTTGAATGTACTTGCTTTATACAGTTGCAACTTGGAGGGGCCAATTCCAGCAAGCTTGGGAAACTTGAAGAACATGTTTGTCCTTGATCTCTCAGCAAATCGGCTCAATGGATCGGTTCCCAGAGAGATCTTTAAACTTCCTGCACTTTCCTACTACTTAGATTTATGAGTTAAATACATCAGCGGCCCTTGAACCTGTCTCGAGGTGCCACTTAGGTCCACGGACTCGCAAAATCGAAATCTGGCACTCTGAACTTGTTAAGTTGTGCCACTTAGGTCCATACCCCTTGACGTGGCGCCACATAGCATAAATATATGCAAAAAAGCCCTCTAAATTTGCCATCTTCTACCTTCACATCCTCCATATTAGAGGAACTCTGGGAGGGATAGAGAGAGAGGAGGCAATGCCGCCGCTGTCGATGTCGAGCTCTAGGGCCGCGCGAGGGAGAGGGCGCCGCGCGCCGCTCGCATCCGGCCATTCCTAGAGCGCGGTGGAGGTGCGCGTCGGCGACCTCTGGGGCAGGCGGCTGTGGACGCCGGGGCCGGAGTGGCTGCCGGCGGTGGGAGTAGGAGCCGTCGTGGCCGGGTCCGCCATCAAGACCCCCGCCGTCAGCGGTGGAGGGGAGGATCAGGAGCGGGGAGGGATGCCGCGCCAGGAGGCGGCTAGCGGCGGGCGGGGCCGGTGGCGCTGGGAGGGAGGAGACCGCGCCACTCCTGCGCTCCTTCCGCCCTCGATCGAGACCGGCAGCGACGCTCCACCTTCGGCCCGTGCCACCGTCCGTCGGTGGCCATGGGCCCTGCTCGCGACGGCGTCCGCGCGACGAGGACCAGCACCGCGCCACGGCGTCCGCTCCGGCCGCGGCGCACCCTTGCCCGTCCCTGCCACGGCATCCGCGTGCTTTGCCCGAGCGTCGGGCGGCTCGGCTCCTCCGCGTGCTGCCTCGCCGCGACGATGAGAGACTGAGAGAGAGGTGAAAGAGACGAGGAGGATGTAGATATAGAAGATGATAAAACTCAAGGGCTTTTTTGCATATATTCATGCCATGTGGCACCACGCCAAGGGGTATGGACCTAAGTGGCACAACTTAACAAGTTCAGGGTGTCAGATTTTGATTTTGCGAGTTCGTGGATCTAAGTGGTACCTCGGGACAAGTTCAAGGGCTGCTCGTGTATTTAACTCTAGATTTATCATACAATTTGCTGTCTGGGCCACTTCCTAGTGATGTCGGTAGGTTGGCAAACCTTAACCAACTGATTCTGTCAGGAAACCAGTTATCTGGCAGCATACCAGATAGTATCGGAAATTGGATATCGTTGGAACGGCTGTTGCTGGACCAAAACTTGTTAGAGGGAAGCATACCTCAATCTCTGAAAAATTTAAAAGGTCTTGCTCTACTGAACCTGACAATGAATAAACTATCTGGCAATATTCCTGATGCCCTTAGTAGTATTGGTGGCCTGAAACAGTTATATCTAGCGCACAATAACTTGTCTGGTCTGATACCCTTAGGTTTACAGAATTTGACATTCTTGTTGAAATTGGATCTGTCCTTCAATGATCTGCAAGGTGAAGTGCCAAAAATGGGTGTTTTTGCAAATGCAACTTACGTGTCGATCTATGGAAATGATCAGTTTTGTGGCGGAATACCTCAACTTCATTTAGGTCCATGCTTCATGTCTAGTGCAGAAAAGAAAAAAAAGAATTCGTTGAAACCCCTTGTGATCATCTTAACGTCAATCAGCGCGGTTATATTCTCAGTTTCAGTAGTTGCTCTTATTGTGTTGATTCGTAAGAAGCTTAGGAAAAGGCATGAAAGTCAACTCATATCCACAATTGAGGAACAGTATGGAAGAGTTTCTTATCATGCATTGTCAAATGGGACAAATGGATTTTCAGAGGCCAATTTGCTTGGACAAGGAAGCTATGGCATGGTTTATAAATGCACTTTACATGATGAGGGCACTACAGTAGCCGTAAAGGTGTTTAACACACAACAATCTGGGACTACTAGAAGTTTTGTGGCTGAATGTGAGGCACTGAGAAGGGTGTGTCACCGTTGTCTGGTAAAGATCATCACCTGTTGCTCAAGCATAGATCACCAGGGTCAAGAGTTCAAAGCATTAGTTTTTGAGTTCATGCCAAATGGTAGCCTAAATGGTTGGCTTCACCCAGAGTCTGACATGCCTGCGCGGACAAATTCTCTTAGCCTAGAACAAAGGCTACAGATTGCTGTCGATATCATGGATGCTTTGGACTATCTTCATAATCACTGTCAGCCACCTATAATTCATTGTGATATCAAGCCAGGCAACATCCTCCTCACGGAAGACATGAGTGCTCGAGTTGGAGACTTCGGAATATCAAGAATCCTTCCAGAAAGTGCCAGTAAAACCCTGCAAAGTTCGAATAGCATAGCTGGAATAAGAGGCACTATTGGTTATGTTGCTCCAGGTAATTCAAATAGTTATTTTTTGGTATTTGTACATTATTCATAGTTCTTATATAAACATGGTATCTGACTTTTGGTTCCTTGCACAATCATAGAGTATGGTGAAGGTTCTTCTGTCTCAACTCAAGGTGATGTTTATAGCCTCGGCATATTGCTGCTGGAGATGTTTACTGGAAGGAGCCCAACGGATGAGATGTTCAAATGGTTCTTTGGATTTGCATAAGTTTGCAGAGAATGCACTTCCAGAGAAAATATGGGATATAGTTGATCCAACAATATGGATGCACACAAATGGCAATAACAGCACTATAAGAAGTGGAATTCAGAATTGCTTGGTTTCTGTTGTTTCTCTTGGAATCTCATGCTCGAAGAAACAACCTAAAGAGCGGACCCCGATACAGGATGCAACCATTGAGATGCATGCTATTAGAGATTCGTATCTAAAGTTTGCCGGATCTCTTTCGGTGGAGAATGGATAATAGCACCAAACCACAATGATTTTCCACAACAGTGAATACATTGGACTGAAAATGGGCAAGATGCCTGCAGGTGATCAGCTTACCTGAAATAACTGAAGATGTACATGACGCTTCAGCTTTATAATTCTTCCCTGCATTTGTCTACATCAGATGTATGGAAGTATAAATTTAGAAGATGTGTCAAAATGGATTGGATCCAGAGATTTACCTGTTGTCTGTATGACAAATTTTTGTCGAGGATTCAGTAACATGTATGAGTCGAAATACAATCAATGCTCTGCCAATTCCAGATAGCATGATTGGAATAGAAGCTCCTCCATTGATTTTTTTTTCTCGAGCACGCGTCCATTGGTTATGTAGCTCCAGTCTCCAGATAACTCAAGTTATTGTGTTGTTCCCTGTAGTTTGCTCCATGTTCCAAACGACATTTGTGATAGGTTATATGTGTGCATTTTTTAGCATAAGGGGTAGAATCTGAGGTGTTAACTTAGAGGCCTGCTGGATTTGCATAACTAATAAGTTTGCCAAGGAAGCCCATAGTGGGAAAAATACCCTTCGACATAGCAGACCCAACAATCTTGCTGCATGTAGCATCAAAGGATAGAACTACAAGAAGCAGAATCAATGATTTTTTGGTTTTTGTCTTGGGGTTTAATATCCAAGAGAGCGTACGGTGATGAGAGAGGCAGAAACAGAGATGCATGCTAGATTGCTGTTGGAATTTTTTTGTACCTATTCCATTTCCTTTTCCTGTTAACTTGAGAATATAGTGCTTGTAGTCAATGCAAGGCCAATGACCAGAACTACTCTCTTTATGTATGTAGTTACTTGAAAAAAAATTGGAGCCATATATGGGATTTGGATTAGATTTTTTTTCAATCTGTTTTCTCCGCCAATCCGAAAAGGACTAAAATGTATGCAATTTTTACCTCCTTAAGGTATATTGCCTTAACTGCACATGAAGGAAAACATGAAAAATGATTGCTTCCAAAAAATATATATAAATTGCTTCTTCAAATGACCATAGACCGAATAACCACTGAATTCGCAGCTTTAACAAAATAACAGTAAAGTTGCCACAGAAATTTCAACGATACTCAAGCACGTAACAAGTAAAATCCAGAGCACAAACTAACAAAGATGACAGTCCGGGTGCACGTAGAATCCAATGAAAGCTTCCTAACCCACCGCTGACAGGAGAAAATCCAGAAACAGAGCCTTCACCCACCACTCCAGCAGACATGATCCTTAGGTAACATGAGCCATATATGGTTATAGGAACTGTTATGTTTCAGCAACTGCTAAATTTTTTCATTAGTTCTTCGCAACTTATGTTTTAGAAGAGTTATCTACAAATTTGTTGTATAAGCATTTTGAAATTGTTGTGTATATATGCCTCAGAAAACTTCAAAACATACAAAGGAAGATAAAAGTTGTTGCTTTGTATGTTTGTGTTCCTCATCTGATGATTGTTTGGCTGAATATGCACACTGGAAAGTTTTTATGTGCTTTTTTACGTTTTGCAAATTTCCGAAAATCCGCCTAGCGCAAAATAGGAAAGAAAAGAAAAAAAAAAAGAGCGGCCACCAGCCACGCAAGACGCCACAACCACCGCTGCCGCTCCAGCAAGTCCAGCAGCTAGCACCGACGACGCCAGCCGAGAGCGGTCGATCGAGGCGTCTTAGAGGTTCGCCCATGATGCATGCTCTCTCCATCGATCTTCCTCAAATCTTCCTACTCTGCACCCCCGAAATCCATGCTCGCCGCCACTTCCGCCGGCGGCCGCCGCGTCTGCTGCTGGAGGCGTGCATGCCTGCTCCACCGAGCGACTTCATGGCCTAGGTAGCAGCTCAAGCTTCGGCGGCGGCTGTGCCCGGCCGGCCGCTTCGTCCAACGACTTGAATGCGCAGGCTCAGATTGTACCCTCCTCAAGACTTGATTTTGCCCCAATACTCTTCCCCCATCACAGCCCCAAACTCCCAATCGATCCCCTGTTTGGACGGCTATTTTCTTGTTGATTCATTTTCACCATTACTTTTGCATATTATCTTTTCAATTGTTGCAGGATCTGCCCGCAAAACCATCCCCGGCTACACGGATTGATTGTGGATTGGACAACCTTTAGGCGAATTTGGTTGTAATCTGGAGTCTCGAGGCTAATCACAGGTCATCTGCTTCCCACTTTTGTGTCCTTCAGTTAATTTGTACATTGCTCTGAGTGCTGAGATGTATGGTTAGATTGCTTCAATTGCACCACTGCCCCCCCCAAGCTTTTCATACTCCGATTGACCTGCTAACCTGTAGTGTTTTTTTTTAATTGTATGCCTGTCATGTACCAATTGCCCCCAGGTTGCATAAGTTCGATTCTTAAATTAAATTCTACAATTTCTGTGTGGTCTACAATCACTTAGGCAAATCATTTTCTTGCTAACCGTTTTGTTAGTCACGTTGGGCTATATGACCATATGGATGAGTATATAATATAGCAATAATTCAGTTCTTTCCTTGATGCAGAATCATAAAGTGGGCAGATATATGTATGCTTGTACCATTATTTTCTGAAAGCCTGTACTGAATGTTGCATAATGTTGCATAGGTTTTCCTCAAAAAAATGTTGCATAGGTTCATGGTATTAACAGATTATGGATTATCCACTTGATAGAATCTCCTTTGATGGTCCAGTAACCTATTATATGCTTTCTTTTTCGGTTAGAGAGGCATGATTAAAAATGCACGCATCTCGGTCTACTCAATACCTTCTTCCAGCTAAAACCATTTCTTGGTGGACTACTTAGTGCATTACTTGCAGGCTGCAGTATGACAATGCTTTTTTTTCCCTGCAGTCCCCACTGCAATATGTGACATTTTTAATGTACTCATATTGCTAGTTCTAGGTCATGTTGCTGCATCCAGCATCCTACTATGACTCTACTAGTCTACTGGAGTTCTATAAGCTTTAGACTTTTAGGCTGAGGTGAATGTCTCATTTGGGGTTTGGGGGCTGAAGCTACATCACTCCAACTCTACATGCAAATCTGAGATAGATGAAGATACAGAGCCTAAGTGGTGGTAAATTGATGCCTGTGTTTGCATATAACATTGGAACAAAATTTCAAACTTGCTGGAACTTCTTGTTAGTTGTCTTTTCTTCAGCTAAAGAGACCAATATGTTTGTGTTTCTCAGGCTATCTTAGTTATTGATTATTTTTTCATGGAAGACCGAACTATATGTTTCTTTGAATCGAGATTATTTGTTGGAGTAATAATAAGGAAATGATTTTCTTGTTGTGCTCCATAGCATTTTGAAACTTCCAATCATGGAGAAAATCCCTGGTGCTCATAAATGAAATTTCAACATTTTTCCATCTTCTAATGGCAGGCAGAACAGAACTGAAGCTAATATGGCTTCCTTGCCATTGGCCACCGCCGAAGTATGTGACTCCAATGCTGGTTTAATTCTGAGTGGCGATCTTCGTGCCCTCCAACCAATCTTCCGTATCTATGGAAGGCGGCAGATTTTTGCTGGCCCTGTTGTGACACTGAAGATCTTCGAGGACAACGTTCTGCTCCGTGAGTTCCTCGAGGAGAAAGGTCACGGCAGGGTCCTGGTGGTCGATGCCGGCGGGAGCATGCGCTGCGCCGTTTTGGGCGGCAACCTCGCTCAGCTAGGGCAGAACAATGGGTGGGCCGGCATTGTGATTAATGGTTGCATCAGGGACGTCGATGAGATCAATTGCTGCGACGTTGGCGTCCGCGCTCTAAACTCACACCCCATGAAGTCGAACAAGAAGGGTGTCGGCGAGAAGCATGCCCCTGTGACCTTTGCAGGAACCAGAATTTGCGACGGCGAGTGGCTCTATGCTGATTCTGATGGTATCCTTCTCTCAAATTCGGAATTGACCGTGTAGACCTATTTAATCCGTATCCAGTGTGTATATGAATTGGGCGCTTAAAAGGAGGGCATATCCCTTGTCAGTTGGTGTTATATATTGTCTAAACTTTTTGTAACTAGTATTCCTGTTGAATCACATGACTAGTGGGAATAATTTGTGTTTCCATAGTTACTAAGTATTTTCAGTTCGCTGTTTGTGATTTTTTTTCCTGGCTGCTTCCCGCTTTCACATATCTTTTTTAGCACGGCCACTTTCATTTCTAGGAGTAGGAGTTGCAGGATCAAAGGCAAGGCCTTTCCAACGTTTAGCAGACCACAAACTTCCCAGAGTGTCAGACATGTGAATGTTGACAAAAATGGGCATCTAGCCGTGTTTCAATGACACTGGTCTTGGCATCTAGCCACTTCCATTGACTAAAACAGAGTCTCCCTTCGTTGACACACGTCCCACCCACACTGAAGAACAACATTATATATAATTCTGTTGAAGCTTCCTGTAACATGATTAGTTGCTGAACTTGATATCTTCTATCCTGTATGCATAAGACCAGGCTGAGCTGGAGATGTTGTTTTCAATTTGTTTCTCATTCTCGAATTCGATTAATCAAATATCTTCTTTCGTGTATGCCTTAGTCAGCAATTTTGGCTCAACCCTCAAATCATTAACTCTAAACAATCTTACGCTAACACGCTACTCCACTAGTTTGATTGCTAAAGGCCGTCCACCCCTAAAACATTGTCAATCTATATATATAGTGATTGGGCGTGTACATAGTAATTTGGAAAACAGAAACAAAAAGAAGAGGACAGTAAAAAAAAAAGAGACTGATACAAAATTACAAATACTTGATATAACTAAAGCATCAGCCGGCAGAAGTGACTAACCAGCAAACGCCACCCCCCCCCCCCCCCCCCCCCCCCGCCAACCCCAATTTTGTTTATAGCTAAGTATACTAAGGTGATTAGTCCTATGCACAGCATAATTAAACAGAACCAGAACCAACTCTGAAGCGTGAAATTTGGAATTGGCTTAAGTTGCAGCACGCTCCGCCACTGATCAGGTAGTGCCCAAACACCAATCACTGACCTTCGATAGGATGGTCCTCGCATAGTAAACAACGACCATGCCGGCTTGAAGTTGGAGGTCAAAGGGTGTGAGTCTGCATCATGACTGCATCTGTGGGGCCAAAAAAGAACTGCTACAACCAGAAAATGTGGAATGCCGGCATGTGGAAAATGACAAGAGGACAATGTCCAAGTCAAGAACTCAAGATGCGGTGACCACTATAATATTTTGCAAGCAAATGTACATGTCACGGTGGAACATGGCATCCACTTCTGTAAATAGCACCAGCACCATGCCTGTACTTACACACTTGTACACCAATTGCAGCCCATCAAATCCCCAAAGCCCCTACCACCAAAGAAACCAGCATGGCAATGCGCTCGGCGTGCTTGCTGCTGCTGACTGCCTCCATGTTCTTCTCGACGCTCCCCGACGCGGATGCCGACGATGAGGCGGCGCTGCTAGCCTTCAAGGCGGCAGCGGTTGGCGGCAACAGCGACGCCCTTGCTTCCTGGAATGGGAGCACCGATGGCGGATACTGCAGCTGGGAGGGGGTGAGGTGCCGGGGCAGGCACCGTCGAGTGGTGGCGCTGAGCCTGCCATCCCATGGGCTCACCGGCATCCTCTCTCCCGCTGTCGGAAACCTGTCCTCCCTGAGGATTCTTAACTTGATTGACAACAGATTCAGCGGGAACATCCCTGCAAGCCTCGGTCATCTTGGCCACCTCCGTTACCTCAACTTGAGCCAAAATGCCTTCTCTGGCCCGCTCCCCGCCAACTTGAGCTCTTGCACTAGCTTAATGGTGATGGACCTCCGCATAAACAACCTCAATGGGAATGTGCCCCCTAAGCTCGGTGACAAGCTAAGGAGCCTCAACTATCTTGTTCTGCGGAGGAACAACATTACTGGAGGGATCCCAGCATCGCTAATCAACTTGACATCATCAGCTATTCTGGACCTCTCAGAGAATCAGCTCAAGGGTACTATCCCAACTAACCTTGGTATCCTCAAGAACTTCCAGTTTCTTGATCTCGCCTTCAACAACCTATCTGGCCATCTCCCTATCTCTCTATACAACTTGTCTTCGATGGAAAGTATGCAGATTCAGTCTAACATGCTCAGCGGAAGCATCGCTACTGATATCGGAAGTAGGTTCCCAAGCATGCAATACCTTGATTTTGCGGAAACCAGTTCACTGGGCACATCCCTGCTTCAATCTCCAACCTCACATCACTCCAGGTACTTTACCTCTCACAAAATAACCTCAATGGATATGTACCTCGCGCGGTGGGGAAACTACGAGCTCTGCAATATCTAAACTTGAACAGTAATATGCTAGAAGCTAACGACAGGGAGGGATGGGAATTCATCACTTCTTTATCAAATTGCAGCCAGCTCCGGGAATTAATTATCTCCCGCAACACCGCTTTCACTGGGCACCTACCAAGCTCACTTGTGAATCTCTCAACAACCCTGCAATCTCTCGCCTTTGACGACACTGGGATTTGGGGAAGCATCCCCTCAGCCATCGGCAATCTAGTGGGCCTTGGAAGGCTTCGTTTTCAATATACTTCCATATCCGGAGTGATTCCAGATAGCATTGGCAAGCTAGGAAACTTGACTGAGCTTTATTTGTACAATACTAGCATGTCAGGCCAAATACCGTCGTCTATTGGGAATCTCTCAAAGTTAGTTATATTTTATGCATATTACAGCAATCTAGAGGGACCAATTCCAGCAAGCATTGGAAAATTAAAGAGTATACTTTCCCTTGATTTGGCAATGAACCACCTCAACGGTTCAATTCCTAGAGAGATTTTCAAACTACCACATTTTTCTTTGGTTTATTTGAACTTAGCATATAATTCAATATCTGGACCCCTCCCCTCTGAAGTTGGTAACTTCGGCAACCTTAACATCATGAGTCTATCAGGAAACCAATTGTCTGGTGAGATACCTGAAAGTATTGGAGAGTGCACTGTGCTGCAAGACCTTCGGTTGGACAATAACTTATTTAATGGAAGCATACCCAAATCTCTAAACAAGGGTCTGGTTGTACTCAACTTGTCCATGAATGAGTTGTCTGGTACTATTCCTAAAGCCATTGGAAATATCTACGGACTGCAACGGTTGAGTCTAGCACACAACAAATTGTCAGGGCGAACTGCAGTTTTACAGAATCTGGCATCATTGTCGATGTTGGATTTGTCCTTCAACAACCTACAAGGCGAAGTGCCAAAAGAGGGGATTTTTAGAAATTTAGCTAACCTTTCTATCATCGGAAATAACAACCTTTGTGGAGGAATACCACAGCTTCATTTCGCTCCATGCAAGACAGATTCTGAAAAAAATAACAAAAGAAGACAATTGAAGTATCTTACAATAGCTCTAGCAACAACCGGTGCACTTTTACTATTAGCCATCCTTACTGCACTCATTTACTTGATCTATAAGAAGGATAAACATAGAAGTCCATTCCAACCATCAATAGTTGAGGAACAGTACGGAAGAGTTTCATACCATGCATTAGAAAATGGGACCAACGGATTCTCAGAAGCAAATTTGCTTGTAAAGGAAGCTTCGGGGCAGTCCATAAATGTGCTTTGCAAGGTGAGGGAACCATTGTGGCTGTAAAGGTTTTAAACCTTGAACAGTCTGGCTCTACTAAAAGTTTCATAGCTGAATGTGAGGCATTGAGAAGGGCGCGTCATCGATGTCTCATAAAGATCATCACCTGCTGCTCAAGCATCAACAAACATGGTCAAGACTTCAAGGCATTGGTTTTTGAGTTCATGCCGAATGGTAGCTTGCATTCTTGGCTCCATAAAAAGTCTGACATGCCCACACTCAACAATACTCTTAGCCTAGCACAAAGGCTGGGTATTGCTGTTGATATCATAGATGCTTTAGACTATCTTCATAATCATTGTCAACCACCAATCGTCCATTGCGATCTCAAGCCCAGCAATATCCTCATTGCAGAAGACATGAGTGCCCGAGTTGGAGATTTTGGCATATCTAGAATCCTTATAGAAAGTGCAAGTAGAAATCTGCAAAATTCCAATAGCACAATTGGAATAAGAGGCTATGTTGCTCCTGGTAAGTGGTAGCTAAAATTGATGTATTCTGTCTTTTGTTCATTATTCATAGTCCTTGTATAAATTTGACATGCTGAATGATGTTTTTCTTTCTTTTGCAATATCATAGAGTATGGTGAAGGTTCTTCCATCACAACTCTTGGTGATGTTTATAGTGTCGGAATACTGCTGCTTGAGATGTTTACAGGAAGGAGCCCTACAAATGATATGTTCACAGGTTTATTGGATCTACACAAGTACTCAAAGGATGCTCTTCCTAACAAAATTTGGGAGATAGCGGATACAACAATGTGGCTGCACATAGACACCTACGACAACAGTACAAGAAATAGAACTGAGAATTGTTTAGGCCATGTCATTGCCCTTGGGATATCCTGCTCAAGAAAACAACCTAGAGAGAGGACACTGATACAAGATGCAGCCACTGAGATGCATGCTATAAGAGATTCATACCTGGTGGTGGAACATGGAGGACTAGCAACAACTCTACAAGCAGCAGAGAATAAGTAGAGCTGAAAATGAGCAAGATGGTTGCAGGTAGTCACTTTCCTTAAATAGCTGAAGATGTATATGATGCTTCAATTCTATCATCCATTCCTATAAAATTCTGCATTTGTTTACATCAGTTTTGTGCAAGTACAGAGGACGTACGTCGACAAGATTAAATTCAGATTCACTTCTGCTGCTATCAGATAAAATGAGCCACGCCAACCAACAGCACCCAACTACCACTACCTAAGCTAAGGGGATGGGAACCTGGTGATAGCCTTGGTGCCCACGAGAAGGTGTGCTTCCCAAGCTCACCGCGCGGGATTTGGTGTTGGGGCTAAACTTCCTCCTGCTACAGCGATGCAGCCGTCGGCCTCCGCGGTCAGCTTATCGAAGATGCCGTTAATGGAGGAGTTCGTGATGGACATGGACTTAGAGCCTTGGAGGAGATGCAATCCTCGGCCGCCTTCTTCTTCCCGGGAAAGTCTTTCCGTCGTCGCTGCCCTTGTCGCCTCGTCCGCGGGGAAGCCGGAGGCCAGAGCACTCCGCGAAACCGCCGGCCCGTTGCAGGTGCCTCCGTGGGCTTCCTTGCCGCCGGTGTGTATGCAGTATTGGGCCTCCAATGATGATAAGTTTGCATCTCCGGCGGCTCCTAATACGATCGGACGGTGATGCCATCGTAATATTTTTCCCCAACATTTATCTCATCCGGTCATTCTTTTTCCCTCTCATTCCTTTCTCTCCATCTGCAAACAATCTCCTCATTGCCGCCCTCTCCCTTGCCTTCTTCCCCCGCCGCCCCCTCCCTTCTTCCCCCACCACCCCGTCCCATCGTCATGCAGCGCGGGCCGTAACGTTCAGTTTATGCGTTGCTTGAGAAATCAGATCCTCTGCTCTGCCCAAACCCGAAGCGAGGTCTATCCGAGCGAGCGGCCGGCCAGTGGAGTAGCAGCCACGGCCCAACGCGGAGCAACAGCACCGGCGGAGCGGCAGGAGCAGTGGCGGGCCGCGGCGGCGCGGAGCAGCAGTGGGCCGCAGCGGCGCAGCGCGGGGGCGCACGCGCTGAGGGGCGCCCGCGCAGCGGCGGAGCTTGGAGCAGCGAGCGGAGCCGCGGCGGCACGGATCATGGTGACCACGACGCGGAGCAACGCGGAGCAGCAGCGACGGCGCACGGAGCCTGTTTTTTAATTTTTTTTTCCTGTAACGGGGTAACCGCTGGGTCTGGAAGCGGCGGTGATGGTCTTCCTCCATCACCGATTCACCATCGAGTTACAATCGTGTTTTGATTTCTCCCTCCATCACTCCATCACCATCGAGTTACGCTCGTATTCCAGTTACTCGAGGTTTATTATAAACCCCGTCACACGAATATTTTAATGTTAATTAGAAAGATTAAATATAAATTAATTATAAAACTAACTGCATAAGTCTATGGCTAATTCGTGAGATGAATCTATTAAGCCTAATAAATTCATAATTAGCCATATGTTGGACTAATTAGATTTAATAGATTCGTATTGCGAATTAGCCTAGAAATTATAGAATTTGTTTTATTATTAATTTATAGTTAAGACTTCTAATTAACATCCAAACATCCGATGTGATAGAATTTTAAATAAATTCAAAAAAATCAAGCATAGTCTAAATCTAACACCCTCTCAAAAGGTGACGATGGTCATTTTGAACCAGCCGTCATGGAGGCGCTGGAATTAACATTTTAGTATTTTTGTAATACTAATCTCTTTTTTGTTAACATTTTGGTCTATTTCAGTTATTTATTTGTATCTTGCATGGTATCATTTCGTTTAGTTAGATCAAATTAATGAAAGAATTTTTAATATTTTGTTGATCTAATGTATTTTTTTGAAGTATAATACAAATATAGCTGTGAGTACAATTTACCTGTATAAATACACGAACGCAACTTTACTCCTAGATAGACATTGAGCTTACAAATTTTGAAATTGACGAAACCACTATAGGGACCACGCTATCGATGAGTACATCAAGCATCGTTAGTTACTGGAATAAATATAGTAAAAATGTAAATACATGTGCCAAATTGAGAACTCAATCTTGGTGGGAAAGTTTCATCACATGACTGCCTCGAAGGTGGCGGAGAGAAAATGAACGAGGTTGCCAAAAGCTTTGTTCAAACTTTCAATTAGGGTGTGTTTAGATCATTTTGTCAAAAGAATTTGAAACAGAATCTTACTGTTTAGGAGTATTAAATAAAATCTATTTATAAAACTTTATTGTAAATCGCGAGATGAATCTAATGAGCCTAATTAATCCATAATTAGCGGATGGTTACTGTAGCAGCACTGTTGCAAATTATAGATTAAATAGGCTTATTAGATTCGTCTCGCGATTTATTACAATCCATCAGTGCAATTGGTTTTTCTTTTTACTCACATTTAATACTCCATGCATACGTCCAAACATTCGATATGACGTTTTCGGCCAAAATTTTTTAATCTAAACAAAACCTTAGTTGTCACTGATGTGCCGTTGTGCTGCCTGAACCGGAAAGTCAACATGGCAAAAATTAAGCATCGGTAAAGACTCAAGAACGACCACAAACAAACTGAGCTTAATTGGCCAATCAGCACATTCTAACCGACCACAAACAAACTGAGTTTAACTGTTATTTGGATGATTCACGATCATTATTTACTCATTTTTTATTCCTCACATTGGGATCCTGATTTGATTGATTTTTGTTTGGTCGTAAACCGAATTTTCTGTTCTATAAACAGTAACGATTCTACAGTATTGATTAAAAAATCACTAGGTAACCAAAATTACTCGAGTAATGTCCAGTCACTCCCTTCTTGAAAGCCGTCCAAAAGACTCTTTGCAGATGAGCATCGTGTAAGACCGTGCCACATGGCAGCGTCTTCACACATGGTATTCTGGCTGACTCGTATTGTTTTGGATGGAGAAATTAAAGATGAGAAATCATACCCGCAAAAAAAAAAAGAAATCAGTGTTGACTGAGCCAATGACTCTGCAGTTTCCGGTACTTTGTCCAAAACACAGACCAATGACTTGACTTCGAGAGGCTGGGCCGGGTCGCCTCATCGTATACTCATCGTCGGTGTGCCGGGGGGCGCAGGCCTGCAGGCAAACCGGCGTGCCTTGGCCAACCAGAAGAAGGGGCGGCAACCAGAACAAGGACGACGTCCAAACTTCACCAAAGAATTGGGCCTGGGCAGTCATGACTCCGGTGCACCATTTGTCCTTGTCCATGTCGAGATCAAAGCATGCAAAAATTTATTCCGATCCATCGCCTGTGGTCTCCATGACCTTTTCCATCTACTGCCAGACACATCATCTTCATCGCCATCAAGTCAAGGAAGAAAAGAAAGAAAGAAAGAAAGAAAGAAATGAATGCTTGCTGTGTGGAACAATGGCACTGGGAGCTTCTACATTACTCCCTGATGCTCGTTAAATGAATTTTCAACAATATTCCATCTTCTAATGGCCGGCAGAACAAAACTGAACCTAATATGGCTTCCTTGCCATTTGGCACTGCCGAAGTATGTGATGGCAATGCTGGTTTAATTTATGTGGAATGCCGGCATGTGGAAAATGGCAAGCGGACAATGTGAAGAGTGTCAAGAGTAATAAACACGCTACTATGCGGTAACCACTATAATATTTTGCAAGCAAATGTACATGTCACGACGGTGCATCAAGGCTTAGTATATATTATAGCATCAGCCGGCAGAATTGACTAAGGCCCTATCTAGTTCCTAAAAATTTTCCCACGCTACAGTAAATTCGAACGTTTGACCACTAAGTAGTAGTATTAAATGTGCATAACTGGCAAAATCCATTCCATAACCCCCGAATGAAATTGTGAGACAAATCTTTTAAGCCTATTTGGACCATAATTAGATAATATCATGCTACAGTAAACAACCTCTAATGATGGGTTAATTAAGCTTAATAGATTCATCTCGCGATTTCCCGTCCATCCGTGTAATTAATTTATAATTAGATCATGTTTAGTCCTTCTGATCTTCGATTAAAAATTGCTACAGTGAATTTTGTCCAAAAATTTTCACAGATCTAAACACACCCTAACCACCAATCACTAGCCTTCCATGGTCCTCGCACACCAAAGCAAGTAAGCACCGACCATACCAGCTTGAAGTAGAAGCAGTTGTCGGCCTGGGAGTGCCCTCGAGCTGGTGTACCAAACACTCCAGCTTTAGCAACCGCTTGTGTACATGTCACGGTGGAACATGGCATCCACTTCTTCTGTAAATAGCACCAGCACCTTGCCTGTACTTACACATTTACACTTGTACACCAAATGCAGCCATCAAATCCACAAAGCCTACCACCAAAGAAACAAGCATGGCAATGCGCTCGGCGTGCTTGCTGCTGCTGCTGCTGCTGACCGCCTCCATGTTCTTCTCGATGCTCCCAGCCGCGGATGCCGATGATGAGGCGGCGCTGCTGGCCTTCAAGGCTGCTGCGGTTGGCGGCAACAGCGACGCCCTTGCTTCCTGGAATAGGAGCATCGATGGCGGATACTGCAGCTGGGAGGGGGTGAGGTGTCAGGGCAGGCACCATCGAGTGGTGGTGTTAAGCCTGCCATCCTGTGGGCTCACCGGCGTCCTCTCACCTGCCGTCGGAAACCTGTCCTCCCCGAGGATTCTTAACTTGACCTACAATGAATTCAGTGGGAGTATTCCTGCGAGCCTCGGTCGTCTGCGCCACCTCCGTATCCTCAACTTGAGCCGAAATGCCTTCTCTGGCCCGCTCCCCACCAACCTGAGCTCTTGCACTAGCTTAATGGTGATGCACCTCCGTTTCAACCAGCTAAGCGGGAGCGTGCCTTCTGAGTTCGGCAACAAATTGACGAGGCTTAGGATTTTCACCCTTGCGTACAACAACCTCACCGGTTCCATCCCAGCGTCACTAGGCAACTTATCTTCACAGCTAACCAGCTTGAGGGTACTATCCCGCCTAACCTTGGCGCTCTCAAGGGCCTCTTTTTCCTTAACCTCGGCTTCAACAACCTCTCTGGCCATCTCCCTGTCTCCCTATACAACTTGTCTTTGATGGAAGTTATGCAGATTCAGTCCAACATGCTCAACGGAAGCATCGCTACTGATATTGGCAGTAGGTTCCCAAGCATGCGATACCTTGATTTTGCAGCAAACCAGTTCATTGGGCACATCCCTGCTTCACTCTCCAACCTCACATCACTCCAGGTACTTTACCTCTCACAAAATAGCCTCAGTGGTATGTACCTCGCACGGTGGGGAAACTACAAGCTCTGCAACATCTATACTTGGACAATACTACACTAGAAGCTAACGACAGGAAGGGATGGGAATTTATCACTTCTTTATCAAATTGCAGCCAGCTCCAACAATTAATTATCTCCACCAACACCGCTTTCGCTGGGCAACTACCAAGCGCAATCGTGAATCTCTCAAGAACCCTGCAATTTCTCACCATTGGCGAGACTGGGATTTATGGAAACATCCCCTCAGCCGTCGGCAACCTGGTGGGCCTTGAATGGCTTGGTGTTCAATATACTTCCATATCCGGAGTAATTCCAGATAACATCAGCAAGCTTGGAAACTTGGCTGTGCTTTATTTGGACAATACTAACTTGTCAGGCCAAATACCGTCGTCTATTGGGAATCTCTCAAAGTTAGTTGCATTTTATGCACATCATAACATTCTAGAGGGACCAATTCCAGCAAGCATTGGGAAGTTAAACAATATACATTACTTAGATTTGTCAATGAACCGACTGAACGGTTCGATTCCTAGGGAGATTTTCAAACTACCACATAGTTCTTTGAGTTACTTAGACCTGTCGTATAATTCACTATCCGGACCCCTCCCCTTTGAAGTTGGTAACTTGGGCAACCTTAACTTCATGGCTCTATCAGGAAACCAATTGTCTGGTCCGATACCTGAAAATATTGGGGAGTGCATTGTGCTGGAACATCTTCGGTTGGACAATAACTTATTTAACGGAAGCATACCTCAATATCTAAGCACGGGTCTAACTACACTCAACCTGTCCATGAATGAGTTGTCTGGTACAATTCCTGTTGCCATTGCAAAAATCCAAGGCCTGCAACAATTGAGTCTAGCTCACAACAGTTTGTCAGGGCCAATTCCTGCAGTTTTACAGAATTCGACATCATTGTCAATGTTGGATTTGTCCTTCAACAACCTGCAAGGGGAAGTGCCAAAAGAGGGGATTTTTAGAAATTTCGCTAACCTTTCTATCACCGGAAATAACGACCTTTGTGGAGGAATACCACAACTTCATTTAGCTCCATGCAAGACAGATTCTGAAAAAAGAACAAAAGAAGACAATTGAAGTATCTTACAATAGCTCTAGCAACAACTAGTGCCCTCGTAGTATTAGCCATCCTTATTGCACTCATTTACTTGATCTATAAGAAGGATAAGCAGAGGAGCCCATTCCAACCATCGATAGTTGAGGAACATTATGGAAGAGTTTCCTACCATGCATTAGAAAATGGAACCAATGGATTCTCAGAAGCAAATTTGCTTGGTAAAGGAAGCTTCGGGGCAGTCTATAAATGTGCTTTGCAAGGTGAGGGAACTATTGTGGCTGTAAAGGTTTTAAACCTTGAACAATCTGGATCTCTGAAAAGTTTCACAGCTGAATGTGAGGCATTGAGAAGGGTCCGTCATCGATGTCTCATAAAGATCATCACCTGCTGCTCAAGCATCAACAAACAAGGTCAAGACTTCAAGGCATTGGTTTTTGAGTTCATGCCGAATGGTAGCTTGGATTCTTGGCTCCATAAAAAGTCTAACATGCCCACTCTTTACAATACTCTCAGCCTAGCACAAAGGCTGGATATCGCTGTCGATATCATAGATGCTTTAGACTATCTTCATAATCACTGTCAACCGCCAATCGTTCATTGCGATCTCAAGCCAAGCAATATCCTTCTTGCAGAAGACATGAGTGCTCGAGTTGGAGATTTTGGCATATCTAGAATCCTTCCAGAAAGTGCAAGTATAATTCTGCAAAATTCCAATAGCACAATTGGAATAAGAGGCTCTATTGGCTATATTCCTCCTGGTAACTAAAATTGATGTGTTTGGTGTTAGCTCATTATTTCATAGTTCATGTATAAATATGGCATGCTGATTAATGTTTTTTCTTTGAACGATCATAGAGTATAATGAAGGTTCCTCTGTCACAATTCTTGGTGATGTCTATAGCCTCGGAATATTGCTGCTTGAGATGTTTACAGGAAGGAGCCCAATGGATGATATGTTCACAGGTTCATTGGATCTACACAAGTACTCAGAGGATGCTCTTCCTGACAAAATCTGGCAGATAGCGGATACAACAATCTGGCTGCACACAGAGACCTACGACAACAATACAAGAAACAGAATTGAGAATTGTTTGGTCCGTGTCACTGCCCTCGGGATATCCTGCTCAAGAAAACAACCTAGAGAGAGAACACTGATACAGGATGCAGCCACTGAGATGTATGCTATCCGAGATTCTTACCAGTCTGGTGGTGGAACATGAAGTAGTAACAACTCCACAGTAATTTACAGCAGCAGAGAACAACTAGAGCTGAAAATGAGCAAGATGATTGCAGACTTGCAGGTTGTCACTTACCTGAAATAACGGAAGATGTATGTGGCGCTTCGACTATGTGCATTCATTCTTATAATAATCTGCATTTGTTTAGATCAGATTTATGCAAGTACAGAGGACATTTAATAAAAAGTAATGTTTCAGTAAGATTCACTTCAGATTTGAACTCATTTTTTTTTTGTAGAGAAATCAATAAGATGCATGAGTCAAAATACATGCAACCGACTGCTAAATTCAAATAGCATGATTGGAATATATAAGACTCCCTTTTCAGCAGCATGTTGCTCCAAAAATTGTTTACCAGTAGTTCCCTCCATGTTGCAGGTGAACTCTAAGATCAGTTATGTTTGCACATTTTTTAGAGTATTGTATTGGGGAATGCTCGGATATCTCAATGACCGGTGATGTATATAGCCTGAGCATATTATACATATTATAGCTTGAGATATATATTTAGTTATTTACGTGAAGCCTGGTGGATGCTTTTTGCAAAAGGATCCTTAGAATTGCTGTTACAACAATCTCGCTTCACGTGAAATCAAATAATATAATTATGAAGAGTAGAATCAAGGATCTTGTTTCTTTTTTGTGGGTTTCTATCTTCAAACAATATGGCAATCTGGGTGCGCAGATGCACACACATTCCAATAACAGAAGTAAAAGATGTAGAGATTCAGAATTGTTTTGATGTCTTTTGGCTTGCAAGCCGTACTTTAAGTGAATGATGCAAATGATGTGGAGATTAATGCAATTAAATTCGGCAAAATAGCCAAGTTGGTCCTCGAACTATCGGCCAAGGGTCAACTTCGTCCTCGAAGTATGAAAAGGTCCCATTTGGTCATCCAACTTCACAAAAACTAGTCAATTTCGTCCCTCATCCAAGGTGGAATGCCACATCACCGTGCCCTGAGCTGGACGGGTAGAGCAGCAGCCGGTCGCGCCGCGGCGGAGGACAGTGCCTCCCACCCTCAACCTTCCCTGACCAGCAGGCCCCACTGGTCAGTGGCAGGGGGCGCTCGGCCAGGCCAGCCAGGCCACGCGCGGCAAGGCTGGCTGGTGGCGGGGCCGTGCGGGCGAGCCAGCCCACGGCTCGCGCGTCCTGTGGGGCCGCAGGGCCACGCGGCTCGGCTTAGGGGCGGCGCCTCCCGTGCGCGCGGCGGCACCGGCGAGTCGGAGCGGCGACGCGGTGGCGTTCCGGTGAGCACACTGGCAAACGCGGAGAGGTGAAGCGACCATGAGCATCGTGGGGGCGAGGGAAACCGGTTTCTATACCTAGCTCGAGCGAAGGGAGGCCGAGGAGGGTCGTTAACGGGAGGATGGCCGGCGGTGGCTCGCGACACCCGGCGGGTGGGGAAACTTCAACCCCCGACCGCAGGAGCCATGGCCAGCGGTGAAGTGCGGCTGAGGTGGAGCTGGGGAGGTGAGGAAGGTCCAGTTGGCGGCGATTTGTTTGTGGTGGAGGGAGAGCGACGGATTTGGGCGGCGGATCACAGGTTGTTGACTCGGCTCTGCTTTGGTTGCCCGGCCGGAGGAAGAAGAAAGGAGGTGACATGGCACGGTGACGTGGCAGTCCACCTAAGATGAGGGATGGAATTGACTCGCTTTTGTGAAGTTGGAGGACCAAATTGGACCTTTTCATAGTTCGAGGATGAAGTTGACTCTCGGCCAATAGTTCGAGGACCAACTTGGCTATTTTACCATTAAATTCCTAGTTAGCATATAGGAGAAAAAAAAACAATCATACTGAAGATAGGGCAAGGTACATACTGTTATAGTATATTTGGATATGCAATCCCGGACTGTCATATGTATTGGGGAGGTGCCTTACCCCCGAAGTCTCCGTACTCTATATATACCATCCAAGAGGCTCAATGCAATACATCCCATGCATTATACATAATCTTACATGGTATCACGAGTCTAGGTTCAAACCCTAGGCATCCGGCTTCCGCTGCCCTCGCGCCACCCCTAGGAGATCAATTTCCGTTGGGGGGCAGCGCCCTCGTAGGATGCGCCGCAGATCCATCTGATCCACCGCGCCGTCATGGTCTAGCAACAGCAGAGGGACATACCTCTCCCTATGGCGGCGCCACTCATCGTCCTTGTTGGCCATCACATCGCCATGAGGCCGCCGCTGGGCCTGCATGCCTTCGCGTGTCCCTCCCTCCTGCTTCGATCTGGATCTGCTGCCCCTTCCACGCCACAGGTCAAGCACCCGTCCTACCAGCGCCGCGCACCGCTGCCCTGAGCGTTAGTGCGCGGTCGCGGAGGCGGGGTCGCCAGGCCATCGCGTCATTGGGGCTGCCGGGCCACCACAACGCCGAACGACGTCGCCGCCGGGTTGCAGCACCGTGGGGCTCCGCCCCTCCCGCCCTCCATCGTCGGCTATCTCCTCCGCGCCATCGGGCCTGCTGTCCCCTTCCCCCTCAGCGCCGCTTCCGCCGTAACCATGGAGCGCGAGGACGCGGCTGCGGGGGCGGCTCGGGGGCCGCCAACCCACCGCGCAGCTGGAGCGGAGACGCCGCTCGGGACGCACCTCGCCCCCTCTGCTATGCCTCTCACTGTTCTTTCCCCGCTCGGGATGCACCTCGCCCCCTGTGCTATGCCTCTCTCTGTTCTTTTCCCTATGGGAAGAAAAGAGGATAAAGGTGAGGGGCATCCAGCTAGGTGCACTCGAGATTGTACCCGGAGGTATGTCTTATTGCTTTTTTTTCCGATCAGAGATCGGTTTGCGTCACCCTGCCGTTCGTCGGCGCATTGTCGTCAACACTCCCGAGGATGAGGTTGTCGCTACGCCCTCACAAGTTGCAACGCCGTCGCTCGTGATCAAGCCACCATCGCTGGTGTTGCTACCTTTTCAGGCGGTGGCACCACCCGTTGCTAGTCCTCGTCAAGCTGGCACTCGATCCAAGTCTGCGCCTACTGCCGTTTTCACGCGGACACCACCGCCAATGTTGCTGAAGGAAGATGCACGAGCGCTTTTCAGCTGCCTCGTCTACCATTGCCATCCGCCGCTTACCGTCTTGCTGCTATTCTCGGCAAGAAGCTGCTGATTTTGTGTACTCGGGTGCCTCTGTTGACGCTTCAGATCTGCGTCCTCCTCCACGGTTTCGACCACGTCCACCTCGACCTCGGCTACTTTGGCACTAAAGGGCTATCATCTGCATGAGCTACTCCAGTCGAAGCATTTGCACCGGTGTTCCGACTGCGGGGGGATGACTCGTTGTTCTCCAGTCTGTCCGTTCGTGTTGCTACCGCTATGACTGCAGAGGGATGTTAGAGTATATTTGGTAGGTTAGGATATGTAATCCCGGACCGCCATATGTATCGGGGAGGTGCCTTACCCCCAAGTCTCATACACTTTATATATACCGCCCAAGGGGCACAATGCAACACATCCCACGCATTATACATAATCTTACACATACCTCATGCTTGCCAGAAAATTATTTTACCATGGATGTCAAATTTTTGGTAGCTCCACAAGAGCACCTAGGCATGGCACAGGTTAAATCGTATTCTCAAGCACTAGCTGCAACAAAAGAGGAATTTATTCTGTCCATGAAAAATAGTACAGAGATTTCAGAATCCTAGGACAATCTCAAGTGTGAATTGCACAACCTACAAGTGCAAGAGACATGGACTACCATGCAAGTGGAACCATAATTACTGCAAAAATTCCCCATATTGCTAAAGCAGTGCGGGAAATTTCTCATTTGAAAGTAAGGGCATAGCAATCTTGTTTCCGAAATTCACCTATCTATTGCACTGTAATCATCACTTCAGTACATATATTATTTCAAATGAAAGAACATTAAAGTCTCCACCGAAATTTTGTCAATAGTCAAGCATGCAACATCAAAAGCTGAAACTGACAATATCGCAATCTGGGTGCACAGTTGCACACACAATCCAATAACAGAAGTAAAAGATGTAGACATTCAGAATTGTTTTGATGTCTTTTGGCTTACAAGCCATGCTTTAAGTGATGGATGCAGATGTGTGGAGATTAATGCAATTAAATTCCTAGTTAGCATATATGAGAACATGAAAACAATGAGACTGAAGATAGGGCAAGGTACATACCTTATGCTTGCCAGAAAACAATTTTACCATGGATGTCAAATTTTGGTAGCTCCACAAGGCACAGCGCAGGCTATATTGTATTCTCAAGCACTAGAGCTGCAACAGAAGGGGAATTTTTTCTCTCCATAAAAAATAGTACAGAGATTTCAGAATCCAAAGGACAATTTCCAGTGCGAACGAATTGCACAGTCTACGAATGCAAGATACATGGACCACCATGCAAGTGGAACAATAATTACTGCAAAAATTTCCCATATCCTGAAGCAGTACGGGAAATTTCACATTTGAAAGTAAGGGCATAAGAATCTTGTTTCCGAAATTCACCTATCTTATTGCATAGTAGTAATCATCACTTCAGTACCCATCAGGAGACAACCAGAGCAATAGCCATGGATTCTTTTTTTGGTTTTTTGTATAACAATCATTAATTCACAGAAATCGCAGCGACTATCCCAGATCCATGACAGGAAAAGCGTCTAAAAGCACAAGAGCCAGTCAGAAACCCAACCCAACTACTGACAACAAACCATTATCCATCCAATTCCATCTCCATTCACTACTGCTACTCCTGCATACAGATCTATGAGCTGAGCCACCAGAACAAGCACCACGCTACTCCTATACTAGTAAGAGGGTGCGAACTTGGCGGCTACCCTAGGAGACGGCTTGAATCGCGAGCTCTCCCGGGAGCGGACGGGGCTGGCGGCCCCGGCCTCCTGCGCGAGGCGTCGGCGACGAAGGAGTTAGTGACGGATGGCGGGGAGGCAATGGGCAGGGGAGCTTGAGAATGCACATCAGGTTTGAGAGGGCGTTGGCAGGCATCCGAGAGGGAGCGAGGAAGACGAGAGAAATTCCGTTTTGCACGTGATGACGGCTGTGGGCTGGAAGGCCCGGAACTATGGACGTGGGGTCCTGCTGCTGCCTCCTCGTTTTCTTTTGTCTACTGAAGGGCCTGGCGGCCCATCCCATTGCCTGGGCCGTTCGAAAATCCTCCAGGTCTGAGATTGAGCACAAAACTCAAAACAGACTGCTATTGTTTCATCAGCCGGGACGGAGGAAAGCATCAACTTCAATCATCTTAACACATGACACGACATCAGTAAATGGTGATTTCAAGAAAACTCTACGGGCACCCAATTGAACCCTGGCGTTCCAAACACTAATTTTGACAACCACATATGTACAGTTCACGGCACATGGTAACCTGATCCACGTCTTCTATAAATAGCACCAGCTAGCAGCCTACATGCATGTACTTACACATATTCAATTGTATACCAATTGCAGTCTATCAAATCCCCGAAGCATACCACCAGCAACTAGCATGGCACTGCGCTCGACGTGCTTGCTGCTGCTGCTAACCGCCTCCATGTTCTTCTCCACACTCCCGGCGGCCGACGCCGACGATGAGGCGGCGCTGCTGGCTTTCAAGGCGGCGGCAGTCGGTGGCAATAGCGACGCGCTCGCTTCCTGGAACGGGAGTACCGATGGTGGATGCTGCAGCTGGGAAGGTGTGAGATGCCGGGGCAGGAACCGTCGGGTGGTGGCGCTGAGACTGCCATCCCATGGGCTCACCGGCGTCCTCTCCCCTGCTGTCGGAAACCTGTCCTCCCTGAGGATTCTTAACTTGACCTACAACCAATTCAGCGGGAACATTCCTGCGAGCCTCGGTCGTCTGCACCACCTCCGCATCCTCAACTTGAGCCGCAATGCCTTCTCTGGCCCAATCCCGACCAACCTGAGCTCCTGCACTAGCTTAATGGTGATGCACCTCCGCTTCAACCAGCTCAATGGAAGCGTGCCTTCTGAGTTCGGCAACAAACTGACGAACCTCAGGTTTTTCATCAAGGGAAAAACACCTGGTGGTGGAATGACGAGGTGCAAAGGGCTATTAAAAATAAGAAGAAGTGTTTCAAGCGCCTCCACCTTGATAAGAGTGCGGCCAACATCGAGAGCTATAATTTAGCGAAGAGGGTTGCAAAGCGAGCTATAAGCGTAGCAAAGGGTAAAGCGTATGATGACCTGTATCAGCAGCTAGCCACGAAGGAAGGGGAGAGAAGGGGAGAAGGACATCTATAGGATGGCTAGGATCCGCGAGCGGAAGACAAGAGATATCAACCAAATCAAATGCATCAAGGATGGGACGGATCGACTTCTAGTGAAGGATGAGGAGATCAAGGACAGATGGCGAGAGTATTTTGATAAGTTGTTAAATGGGGAGAATGAGGGCCCTACCCTTAAGTTAGATGACTATTTTGATGACACCAACAGATGCTTTGTGAGGAGAATTCAGGAGGCTGAGATCGGGGAGGCGTTGAAGAGGATGAATCGGGGTAAAGCGATGGACCCTGATGGTATCCCCATTGAGGTGTGGAGATGCCTAGGTGCCAAAGCGATAGTATGGTTAATTAAGCTTTTTAACCTTATTTTTCAGTCCAGCAAGATGCCTAAAGAATGGAGAAGAAGTATATTAGTACCAATCTTCAAGAACAAAGGAGATGTTCAAAATTGTACTAACTGCCGTGGGATTAAGCTGATAAGCCATACGATGAAGCTTTGGGAGAGAGTTACCGAGCACCGTCTAAGAAGAGTGACAAGTGTGACCCCAAACCAGTTTGAGTTCATGCCTGGAAGGTCGACCATGGAGGCGATTTTTTTAATCCGACAATTGATGGAGAGATATAGAGAGCAGAAGAAGGACCTGCATATGGTCTTTATTGACCTTGAGAAGACGTATGATAAAATACCGAGAAATATCACGTGGTGGGCCTTGGAGAAGCACAAAGTCCCAACTAAGTACATTACCCTCATCAAGGATACGTATAAGGATGCGATGACCTTTGGCCGGACATGTGATGGTGACACCACTGACTTTCCTATTAACATAGGTCTACATCAGGGGTCAACATTGAGTCCTTATTTATTTGCCTTAGTGATGGATGAGGTCACAAGGGACATACAAGATGATATCCCTTGGTGTATACTCTTTGCTGATGATGTGGTGCTGGTTGACGAGAGTAGGGAAGGGGTTAATAGGAAGTTAGAGCTGTGGAGACGCACGTTAGAGTCGAAAGGGTTCAGACTCAGTAGGACCAAGACCGAGTACATGATGTGCGATTTCAGCGCGACTAGGGATAAGGATGGAGATGTTAACCTCGATGGGCAAGTGGTGGTCTAGAAGGATACTTTTCGGTATTTAGGATCGATGCTTCAAAAGGATGGTGACATTGATGAAGATGTTTGATATAGAATCTCAGCTGCCTGGTTGAAGTAGCGTCAAGCTTCTGGCGTCCTATGTGACAGAAGTGTGCCACAAAAGTTAAAAGGTAAGTTCTATAGGACAACGATTCGTCCGACGATGTTATACGGTGCTGAATGTTAGTCTATAAAAAGATGACATGTCCAACAACTGAGTGTAGTAGAGATGCGGATGTTGCGGTGGTTTTGCGGGCACACACGAAGGGACAGAGTCCGGAACGAAGTTATTCGGGATAGAGTCAGGGTGGCACTAATTGAGGAGAAACTTACCCAACATCGATTGAGATGGTTTGGACATGTCCAACGGAGATCCCTTGAGGCGCCGGTGCGTAGTGAGATTCTAAAGCAGGCTAAAAATGTGAAAAGAAGTAGAGGTAGATCTAAACTGATTTGAGATGAGTTGGTTAAGAGAGACTTTAAGGAATAAAATATCTTCAAAGAGTTAGTTTTGGATAGGAACGCTCGAAGACTCGCCATCCACATATTTATAGGTTTCATCTCTAGCCTACCTTAATTTATTTGGAAAAAAAAGACTATATTATTGATGTTGTTTGAGGACCGGCGGGCGTCGGCCCCAACTGCTGTGGCTATCACCTCTCCCTTACGGAGCCGGCCAGCCCTATCAATACCAGCTAGACAGTAACCCCCGCCGTCCCCTTCTCTCTCTCTCTCTCAATTGCTCAACCCTAGCCCCGCGCGAGATCCAGGTGAGGTCTCCCTCCATCTCTCGATTCGCATCTCTCTCTCTCTCTCTCTCTCTCTCTCTCTCAATTGCTCAACCCTAGCCCCGCGCGAGATCCAGGTGAAGTTTCCCTCCATCTATCGATACCTCGAATCCGTTCGTTCCGGGTGTCGCTGGATCGTATTTTGCCGGGTTGCTTTTGCAGGGGTTCAAATCTGTTGAGATCAGGGCTTGTTCTTGTGGGGATTGAATTGATAGATGATTTCTCTCCATCTCTTTCCGGATATTTCGCTACCTTCAGATCGGTAGTTGATTCGTATTGAGGTATTGGATTGTACGAGGGTGTAGTGGGTTCTCAGCGAATCCCCTTCTTTTTCTCTTTTTTTTTGCTAGTTTTGTCTCTGTCGGACTTTCGCTTTGCTCTTTTTGCGAATTTGACGACGAAACTATATCTTATATCGGCTAATTTTGGGTTATTCTGAACGTTTTGCTTATTTGTGTAAGATTTTATACTGGACTCCTTTTTGTTAATTTTCTTATAAAAATGCGTAGTGGTCGACGATAATGGTTTCATTAGTTAGAAACAAAGAATTAAGTGAATTAAAAAATTGAAAATCCCTTCTCTTACGTTGGCGGGTAGTACTAACTGATTTGGGGTTTGTAATATAGGCATATTCGAGTTCACTAACAATCTGTGTTGAGGCTAGAGTGTAAGCTGATCGTCTTACAACTTGTTTACTGGCTAGCTATACTACCCACTATTGGCATTGATTACGTTGTTTCAGGATTTGGAAAGATGCTGACAACTAAGGGATGCAGTTACAATCTCACAAGAAGCACAAGCGAGGAACTAACAACCAGCAATGGTGGTGGAGAGGTGTTACCTTATTATCTAACAAGCTTGAATAAGAGGCAGAAGACTTGCAGGGGTGAGGGAGAGGCTATTAAGTCATTGCCTTCAGGTCTGCTGCTTATTCCTTTAATCATTTTGCATGTAAACACAACTCCATGGACTACTCATAATTGTGGTGTATCACTTTCTTCTTCAACTAAGTTCAGGTACTAGTTTTGACGGAGGACTTGGCAGTAGTGGCTCTGCCCAAGATGCCTCTGAACGTCTCAGTGAAGAAGCAGTGTCAAAAATGTCCCGAAGTGTCGTCTTGCTTTCGTTGTTTGATGGTGATTTTGGCTGTTAGATGCATCTGGATTTTCCAAATACTGATTTGATCATCAACAATTAACTGTTGAATGTATATCTTTTGTAGGAGGCATCAATGTGTTTACATGCTCAGGCGTTCCTGTTGATCGCAAATCATCTCATGTAAAAGTACTGACCTCAGCAAAATTGGCTGCAACTTTGGAGGATAAAAGAAAAGCTGGCTGTAGAATGATGGTTAGTAAATCTGTACTCATTTTGTCTGTTCATTTTGAGATAGCTATGGTAATTACGCATGCCCTTCTTGCTTTGTCGTCATTTCAGATTCATGTGTGTGATGTATCCAATAACATTGCCAGAGGGTGGTTGCACCACTATGACTTAGACCTTGGGATTGCTTTTGTCAAGGTCATGGAGTTCCTTGATGTTAGTGTAGTACATCTCCGTCATGGAATGGAATTTCTGCCCCATGGTAACCTTGTAGCTATACAGTTTATGGACTCTGGTGCATTAACACCCTTGGTGCTGTCTAAAGATTCAAGTGCTTCTGAAGATGGCAAAGAGTTTTGTAAGTCCTTGAAGGTAAGTTCTTGGTTCGTCTCTTGTTTCTCTTCATGGTGGTTCTAGAAATAAAATATTGGCATCATATATGAATGGTTAATAGCACTGTATGCATTGAATGACTGAAATAGAGGCATCAGAATGATATTTCCTCCACTATGTACCTCATGTCCCGCTCTATGCAACTTTATTTTGTCCAATGCAACCCTTGTTGCTTTGTCACTATATTTCTGCGTTAGGCTGGGGATGGTGCGCCACTTTTTGATGGTGATGGAAACTTTGCTGGCATGAACCTTCTTTTGGATACAGGAAGCTGGTCTTGTGTGCAAATGAGTGTAATTATTGAACAATTGGAGCAACTTGAGAAAAGGATTAAATTGCGTGTGAGCAGAACGGTTGATCGATCCAGGTATGTCCTGTATATTCCCAGAATATACTGGCAGTGCTTTCCAATTTGCTTATCTATGCATGTCTTTCACTGGTCTTGGCTGTGGGTTCCCGGTTGGTGGTTGTAATTGTGCGAACAAGGCTGAACATCAGCTGTTTGTTATTTTTGTAGACTTTTGGCATTTGTACTTCTTAGAAGTTGTGTGAATGAGTCTCCCTCATTGCTTAATATATTTGTTCTGCCTACCAAGATTTTATATTTGTTGCAGTTGCTCTGTGGTATGATTAGGGATGTTGTTTCAGTGTTGGAGGCAACATGTTTGTCTAATTGAAAGAAAGGAAAATTATCATTCAGGCGGAAATAGACAATTGACCCCATATTTGTAACATATCCCAACTCTGGGCATTTATGATCATTTAATCTGTTACATGCATTATAAATGTAGGTTCTTTATATAGTAAATAACAAGTTAACTATGTTTTGCTGCAGACATAAAGCTCCTTGCACACGCGACGGACGGAGACGAAATGGAATACACTATAGCAACAATCCGAAAGGTGAGCATACAGCATGCAGCCTGTCTCTAAGACCATTAAATTGCATTGTTAAGTTTATAGCCATTTCTAAGGAATACGAATGGGGTGAATGCTTATCATTTAACATGCTTTACGATATGTCCGTGAGTAAGCAGAGTGACTACCACTTGTCCTTGTACGCAGAGTTTTATATGAAGTTTCATGTATTGCTTATTATATCATTGCTAATCACTTGATCTTGTTTCACCAGCAATTGAACTTACTGCCCAGGATCCGTTGGAGGATGTTGACTCCTTGGGTTATCCCATGCAACCAGAAACTGCAATGGAGGGTATGTCAGTGCTTTTGATCCCACTGACCTCTTCAGCATAGTTTTTTGTTCTTTACAGCCTGGGCACTAACAGCTATTGTACCATTATTTTTGACCAGGTGGCATGGTTTTGGTTAACACTTTTGAAGAGAATTTTGGTGACTTGTTTGATTCTGGTGAAGGTGTCTGGAGTATGCTCAGTAAAACAGTTGCAGAGAATTTATCCCGAAGTGTTGTCTCCCTTGCTTCATACGATGGTGATTTTACCGTAACATGTTCTTTGCTTTTCCATATTGGTACTCGGTAATGATTAACTAACCATCAAAGTTATGTCATGAAGGGAAAACAAGGTTTTTCGCTTGTTCAGGCGTGATTATAGAATGGAAGGGGTGCAGCACTATTCTCACTTCAGCGAGCTTGGTTAGAAATCGTTTTGATGAAACAAAGATTGATGAAAACCTCAAGGTCCGTGTTCCTCCAATGATTTTTTACTTGTTCAGTTAAGACATTGCTCATATCCGGAAATCTGTTGTTACAGATTGATGTGCTGCTTTCAAACAAACTACACACTGAAGGGACATTGGAACATTATAACCTGCATTATAATGTCGCTATTGTCAGTTTCAAGGGTCTCTGTGATTATTCTGCTGCAAATATTAATGTTCGTGGAGCTCTTCATTTTACAAAAGTAGTAGTAGCGGTAGGACGTTGCTTTGAATCAAGCATGTTAATGGCCACAAGAGGGAGACTCACTGGTTGGCAGAGCAGATTTGATTGTGATAATATTCGATATTCCACTTGTGAAATTACTAAGGTACACTTGCTTTGTCTTGCCATTTACGGGATTGAAGTAGATTGTTACCTCAGAATGGGTCAGTGTACGTGTATATGTCACCTACATTTGTTAAACCTTAGGTGTTATGGAAAAAAGTTAACTTTCGATGTAACCTGGTGCCGTATTTTTCATTGTTTTGTTAGGCTGGGATTGGAGGTCCAGTTGTTGATTTTGAAGGGAAATTTGTTGGCATGAACTTCTATGACTGGAAACAAGGAACTCCATTCCTACCACAAACTATGCTCGTCCGAGTCCTGGCACATTTTGAGAAGAAAGGGTATGCCTGGTAGTATAGATTCTTCTGTTAGTATGCCTGAGTGCTTTACTGGATCTAATCCCTCTGCTTTTTGTGCGCCCATGCGGTGGATGTACAGGATTGTTGATGTGGTTGACAGTTATGGTTACACAAACAGGTTGGTAGGGCCTTTGTGATTCATATTTACATGCATGATTACTTGGTTTGAATGTTTTGCATAAATCTGATGTTGCTTGTTGTTAACAGATGGCCTGTGCCCAAGCCACTATGGCGTCGCCCCAACGAGCATCATCCTGAGAACGAGGAGAAAGAAGAGTTCATAGTTCATGTCCCTGGGAGTTCAAGGGTGCACAGATACGGACATTTTTTTGGGGACCTCGTCTGCCTAATCTAGATATTATCACTCCAGTCTGTTGAGATGTTCGTTATCTCCCTTATTGTCTACCACAAGCAGTGTTGTTTCTGCGCACTATATGTGCAAAGAGCAAAGGAAATCATATCTTGGTTAGTATGCACAATCCAATCGAATGAACATGAATAGGATGGAGAGCTATTACTGTTTTTTTTTTCTGTAGAACTGTCTTATTTTATTAAGAAGGAAAAGAAATGTAGAAAGCAAATGCCAAGAGACCTCTCGGTTTTGGCCGCTGTTTGGGCAAATTATTTTTATAGTTAGCAAAGCAAATCACTTTTCTGTAACAATAATGATATCCATTCTCCCAATTCTCAAATACATTGTTGGAGATCCTCTTGTTGCCTGGTGGCTGGTGTAGAGTTGTCAGGCCCTATAGAGGAAGAAGAATCACAAGGGAAGATGAATATGATTCGGGTACATGTACATCTAAGGTGGTGTTTGGTTTGTAACAGGTAGGGGAAGACAAAACAAAACACTGGTCGCCGCCCTTCAATTTTCCTCTCTGCTTGCTTCTGCTCCCTAGCGCGGCTCCCTCTCTGTTCTCCCTACTCCTGCTGCAGATCACCCTGCCCGCACCTTCCTTGCTGCTAGATGCTCGCTCCCTGCTGCTGCTCGATCTCCTGCTCCGATCTCTGCTGCCATGACAAGCCACTAGCATACCTGCTGAAGGATTGAGCTAGTGGAGCCCAAGTCAAGCAATTCATCTCTCGATTTGGGTCCGTGGCCGTTCAAATTGGCATTTTCTGATGGCTCGCGTCCTCTCCCCTCCCCTCCCAGCCCCTTCCCCTCCACCAGCCTCACGCCCTCGCTTACTCCGGGCCCGGCGGCCACCCCACCGGCCGTGACCTTTGTTCCTTGCGCCACTGCTGGGCGTACCAAGGTCCAAAGATGAAAGGACGAGCCTCCTACCTCCGGTGAGTTCCTCGGTCTGCCAGGTTGCGCTCGCGTGCATGCACTCCGGCAACTCCTCGCCGCAGTCGCCGCATCGCTGGAGTAGCGCCTGAAATAACCGGTGATGGAGCCCCTTCAAGATCAAAGAAAAAAGTGATGAGGGCATTGCACATTATTGCGGAAACTGAAGCAATCTCTCAGCAAAGTTTGGAGGAATACAGCAGGCTCTTCCTTCGCTCAGTCTTCATCTCTTTCTGCGGTCCATGTTCATGCAATGGCCGTGCTGTTCGGATGGGCCACACCAAATATGAGGAACCAGTCCAAATTGATTCCATTTAATTGAGTCATCATTCATTGATATACTCAATTAAAGAGAACCAATTCTGGTAGTTCTTGGAATGTACTATGAGCAATGCCCAGAATTTAAACACACTCCATAAGCACAACAAATTAAATATCATCACACACAAGTATATCCATACATAGAGGTTCACATTGCATAAAAAAAATTCAAGTTACATAACATAAGTATTAGAGTTTTGCAGTGGAAATGTCTATCATTGCACTCATACTATACGACACAAAATAAGAAGGATAACACTATATGCCGATAGTGCCCTTTTTGTAGCCACCGGCCATCTACTCCTCACCCGCACCTTTATCCGCGGGGTAGAAGATGAGGACATCCCACATGATGTACAAGACAACGATGTCTAAAGGGACCGTTGACTCAAGCAAGAGCACAACTACTACAAAATGAGGTGAATCTAATACTTAATGAATGTGGACATGCCACTACTAAGAATTATTTACTGCCTAATGGAAGTGCATTCCTTGTCCTTAGGTTCAAAGAGGAGGCCATGGGAAATCTGTCCAAGTTATAGAGAGCAAGTTGCAATCTTGGATAGGGTCTTGCAGAGATGCTAAGAGAAGAACCTGGTGCTAAATTGGGAAAAGTGCCACTTCATGGTCTGTGAGGGCATCGTTCTCGGACATCTCATCTCCGAGAGAGGAATTGAGGTGGACAAGGCAAAAATTGAGGTCATTGAACGACTTCCTCCACCCACCAATGTCAAAAGAATCCGAAGCTTCTTAGGTCATGCAGGGTTCTACCGGCGCTTCATAGCTAATTTCTCCCATATTGCTAGACCCCTCACAAACTTGCTAGAGTATTTTGCAAGTTTTTATATCATAAAAATCAATAAGCAGAGGATCAGGCGATCTTAAAATAAAGTTCCAAGGGTTAGAGTATTTTGCAAATGAAATATAACTCAATTATTCTTTAATTCACAAGCAAGGAATTCATCTCTTCCTGTTTGGTTTAATCAAATTTTAATTTGTTTAGCAAAATACAAATTTGAACCAAAGGCAGGAAGGACTGAGGTAGAAAAGATGCAAACCGTCGTGGCGAGAAGGCGCCGCGCTGGCGGCTGCCAGGTGGGGCCGGCCAGCCTAGTAGAGGCCGGCCGGCCTGGGTCTGTGGCCCCTCCCCGAGGGGCACGTCCCACAGGCTCAGGCTCGGTTCCAACGTGACGGTGCATCGTGCCTGACGGAGGTAGACTCAGGTACCTCCCTGCCGAGTGGAGATGGCTACCCGGCTAAACGACTCCACATAAAAGACCCGACGTAGAGGCACTTGGCTGGACGATGGGCGGGATACCCTGGGGTCAGGATCTAGGTCGAACTGGATATGCATATCTTGTGTATCTCAACCGATCGGATTCCTTGTAACAAAACCCGAGTAGATTTACCCTAACTTGTAACCCACGGCTACTCGGATATATAAGGGGGTCGTGGGGGTACCCATAAAAAACAATCCCTACAACTCCCAAAACCCTAGCCATTGCTACTCATAATACAAACCCCCGAACACAGGACATAGGGTATTACACTCCGTGCGGCCCGAATCTGTCTAAGTCCTTGCGTCCTTGTGTTACCATCAAGCTCACGGCTCTCTTCGATCCACCCCGCCTACAAATCTACTGGTTGGATCTACCCTAGGCAGACTTGCTGGAGTGCAAATCCGACAGTTGGCACGCCAGATAGGGGGATCTACAGGGTCCTCTTGGCGAGCTTGATGGCATCCAACTCTAGCGTCTTCTTCTCCACGCAAGTGACGCTCCAGATCCAGGCCGCCGTCGGCCACTCCATCATCTTTGGATGCTTTCCCGAGATGTCTGCTCCCAGGAGCGCGTCCTCAAGCTCATCTGTCTCCGAGACAGAAAGCTCCTAGGGTTCCATATCCGATCTGACCCTCTCTAGCTCAGTGCTACAACAGGTTGAGGACTTGTCCATCCAGGACGAGGCCCAAAACCCTGCATGGATGACCCGTCGTCCACGTATCAACATCGACGATATCCTCGCTGGCCTAGACCGAGTCGATGCCTCCCTCGCCGAGTGCATCGGCCTCGTAGAGTCGACACTCCGCCGTCCTCGCGACTCGGCCCCTCAGGCCCCGTTCGGACTCCGCTCCAGCTCCTCCATCTACTCGGACCAGATCCGATCTTCAATGGGAAGCTACGTCTTTCTGACCTGAGTCAACCCAACGTTGACCAGATGGGATCTGACACGGTCTCAGGACCACAAGCTGGCTACCAGGAGCTTCTTTTCACCGTCCCACCCAACCCAGTGAGCTCTCCGGATCGGTGGGAGATCTCTGTCGTTTCCTCCGACGAGGCATCTGTCGAAGGAGAAGACGAGGAGGCCAAGCGTCAACGACTCCAACGCAACCATGTAACACCTCAGGTGTTTAAATTACGAAATAAGCCTCATTAGCTTAAAATAACTAAGAAAAGTTTAAAATAAATGAATTATAAATTGGTTTTGCTTTGAATTAAAAATAGATGTGTATATGTGCATAAATACATGTACTTTAATCAAATAAATTAAATAACTCTCACCTCAACGCACTTGGCGGCGAAATTTAATAGACACACCATCGATGACTGGATAAATAAAAGTCTAGTTAAAGCCTAGGAGAGAATACAAATTTTTGCCCAGGAAATAACGTGCCCTCCGAATCATGTTTTTTGAGTTTTTAAAATAACTTCTGAACTATAACTCAAATGAACTTTAGCCTGAAACAAAACTTGTGTAACTTTTCATTTTGAACAACTTTCATGTTCAGAGATTTTTGAGTTGCAACACAAAAATTTGAGAAACACTTGAATTTGCAGTTCAGCTCCTCACCTTTCTTCTATTTCCCTCTCGGCTCCCTCCCTCCCCTGCTCTGCCGCCCAGCGAAGCCGCCGGCGCCACGTCGCTGGCGATGCCAGCCGCCGCGTCGCGCCAAGCCAATCCCCCAACGCCTCTGCTCGCCACCCAGCTCGCCCAACCCGCGGCCGCGTCCTCCTTCTCCCCCATGCGACATCCCGCACGGCCAGTAGAACGCCGCCGCCCCGACGCCCAATGGCGTGCCCCAGCCGTGCACGGCTCTGGTCACCGCCGGCCGCGCCCAATGGCGCACCCCTGCCATGCCCGCCCCGCCCCAACCCCCTCCCCTCCCTTGGCTCCTGCTCGCGCGCAGACCCGCCGACGCCCGCCATTAATGCCGCCGCTCGGAGCTCAGCGCTGAGCCCCTCCCTCCGCCCCGCCTCCACTCAATCCAACCCCCGAAATCGGTCCCCCACAATCCACCAAAGCTCCCCAGCCAAGCGCTGCCGCTCCACTTCGCCGGAGCTCGCCGGAGCCAAGCTCCAAGCGTCGCCGCCCCTGCTCCACCGTGGCGAGCCTGCCATCGGCCACCTTGGCCCCAACTGAGACCTCCCCAAGGTAGCCCATGCCTTCCCCGTGCTCCTCCCCCACCTTGCCCTCACCGCCGGCCCCTCCCCTCGCCAGAATCGAGCTCGAGCTCGCCGACCGGCCGCCAGGGACCACATTGCTTTGATTGCAATCTTCCCAGGCGTCTGCACGCAAGTTTCCAGGGGCATAACTGTAAACCTGTATTTAAACTTTGAATTCAAAAACAGTGAACTTGTAAAATTTATATAAAATCATATAAAAATTAGAAAAATACAAACTCAACTGTTCTGGAATCTTTAGAAGAAAATCTACCACTTTTGTTACATGCACTTTCTCAGTTTCTCAATCTATTTTTCTCTAGATTAAACGGAAGGTTTAATAGCTTTTATTTGTACCCACTGTTGTAACAGTAGATTAGTTCCTTGATGTGTAGGCCAGTGTAAAAATATTAGGACCAGAACCCATCTCTAGCTAAACTTTTTGTTAAACTTTGTTCATGCCATGAAATTATAGAACTAATTTGTACCTGCTGTTATATTGTGATTCATGTTGTAAAACTTTTACAGAGCTGTTATAGTGATGCCTAAATATCACAGAAAAAGTTTAGAACTTTTTTCCTTTCTGTAACCTATTTAAATAATTTTATGGTGGAAAAAATGCACTAATTCAAATAATTAGTTTCTGTGCTTGGAAAATGTTCAACATTTTACTGTGGGACACTTTATAGTAGCTCTTGCTGTATAAAAAGTTTCATATACAGAAACCCTGTAAAACATCCTATAGAAATTAATCTTTATTAAAATAGTTGTATATTTTCCTATTTATTATGCTTTGTATCTTGCACATTAAAATCTGAAAAATTTACAGTAACACATATATGGACAGATTAACCCCTTGTAAAAGTTTTGGCATCAATACTTGCATGGTTTGTTCTGTATAAAAATAACTATGTTCTAGCAGTAGCTGTGTATTACATTTTTCATAATCATTCTGCTGCATGAAAATATCTGAAATTTTTATAGTGGTTTTATCTCTGCATAATGTACTCTGTATAAAAATTTTATCACCAGAAGTTACCTAGATCAGTGTTTGTGCTTAATCCCTGCTTATACTGCTAAAATTAAAAATTCAATACAACACAATCCTTCCTTGTTTAATGGAGTTAATTAGTTTAAGATGTACTCTATTAACGATTGCCCAAGAAAATTGTAACTAAGTAACTTTACAACCAAATCTATGTTATCGTGGACTGCAACTTTATCGTGAAGGAAAATAATCGTCATATACCATCACTACAACTTACACTTGTGCATTCATATAGAGTCAACTACTCTCGCCGACGGAATGTACGAGCTGGTGCCCACGTCCGAGAGTGAGCAGCGTGAAGCTCAAGTGAATCTAACTGAAGCTTTTGAAGACCCGAACCCATGTTCGGGCGAGCCCCAAGCTAACTTTACCCAAGAAGACAAGCCCCGAAGCATGAACCATGTTTTTCTAAATTATGCAACTTAATACTCTATTCTACTTGTGCATTAGGTTTATAGGAGTTGAATGAAAACTTAGTTGCATGATCCTAGGTACCCATGCTCTGAACCCTAGATGTAAGGTTCGATAGAATGCTATACTAATAGGACTCCGGTAAAAGTCGAGTGATTTCCTGTCACTCGCGAGAATATAGGAGTTGAATGTTTACTACATGCTGAAATCATAAGGTCGACGGACGGGGCTATGGTGCGATGTTCAAGTTGATGATTGATGTCATGTCTGTTTAGTGGAAAATGCTAAGGCCGCAGTGTGTGGTAGTGGTGGTTAAGTCTTTGAACGTACTAACCACATGCCGAGAATATGGTAATCGGTAAGCTTAAGTACCTAATCGGACCGGCAAGTGGACAACATTCCACCCTCTCAACTTTAGTTCCATGCGCGCACATGGTGGGTGCAGAGCTAGACTCTGTAGTCTCGGATGGTGGCCCTGATCCACAACCTAGGAAGAAAGGGAAAAAGTTGCACGTGTGACTCTAGGAGTAACCACGTGACGTGTGTTTAGGTTTCCCTTGCAAGGTTAAGAAATTCGATTCGAATCGTCCGTTTCTCGCGGTTATTGAGACTCCCTTCTACCACATAGAGTAAGAAATGGAACAATGATGATGATTAATCTTGTTGGATGCAAATTAATTCTTTCACCATGTATGATATTGGATAGTTGATTACTGGATAAAAAAAACTAGGATTCCCACAGTGAAAAGTCGGTACAGAGTGATCACAAAACAACACAACACAACCAGACAGCCGAGGCAAGATCATCAAACAGATATAGTGGGGAGAAACACAGGCAAGGGTCGTAACGAATTCATATTCCATTCATTCACAGATCAGCATTTAACGTACATGACATTCAGTTTTACAAATTTCTTGCTCAAAACATATCCTACAAAACTTGAGGTTTGGATCGGCGCACTGTTAAGCTTCAGAATTTGGTGTGCGTTCTCCCATATCCTGTCCTCTTGAATCGACGAAACTTTCGGTCTCTGGCTTCAGGACTTGGCAGAGCATTTTCCTCCTGATATCTCTGACGAAGCTTATTCAGCAGACGGACAACACAGCTTGCTCGAAGCACACGCTTCTTAGTCACAGCTGGGTTGAGCACAGCTGGGTTGCGTTTCAGTACTCTAATGGCGTCCGGGCGGCCGAAGTCTGAATGCACAATTCCCAGTCCATTGCCATCCTTGTCAAATACAGGTGCAGAGATCAGTCTACTCTTTGAGTGATGGCCCCCTGGTCGTGGAAGCAACAGTTAACAGACATGTAGTCATCAGATTTCTTGACGCGGCGGAGCTTGCTGTCTTTCCCCTTGCACGTAGGAGCCGCTACAACTGCTGTCACCATTGTGAGCGAATCGAAGGAACCAACTGGTGCCAAGAGAAAACCGCTCTCACGTCCTGCATCGTGCCCCGGAACTGGACAGGCTCAGCGCCTTCTACCCGCCTCACACTGAGGATGCTGAACTTCTTGCCAACGTAGACTGCCCTCGCGTTGTGCCCCACGCTTCCACCACCAGCAAAGTACGCCTTGAGCATGCTCCAGCCACTCTTGACCAGGAATGAAGCTGTGAGAAGGAACGTGCTGTTTGCACTGTTGCCGACAACGAAACCAGCGCAATGATCCTCGTACTTCTGCTCTTTGTTGGTCTCAACAATCGTGACGACACGTTTCGCCACCGCTTTGTACGTCGCTTCGTCATTTTGGAGTCTTGCTTCTTCCATTGCTGGCAAGATGGGGAGAAACTACTGTTCGATTTAAAAAGAAACAGCAAAGATAAACGATAGGGACGGGCTGAATGGACAGACGCACTTGATCTCTTCTTTTCCTTCTAGAAGATACCAGAACAGGTGCCACAGTGGAGGCATGACTCGACCAAGCATCAAGGCGCATCTCAGTGTCGACAGCACATCGCCCAAGGGACTCCGGCGTGGCTGGCGACGAGCAATGCGGAACAGAGCAAACGGAGCAGGCAGCCATCGTATGTCCAATCCTTGTGATGGGCCGCCACGGGATTCGCCGTGCCGGCATTTATTCTAAACGAGCTATGCAAGCAGCCCAAGGGGACCGACGTGGCGCTCCTTGTCCCCGGCCGCGCGTCCAATGAACTGCGACGGCGGCCAGTTACGATTTGAACAGGCGGCAAAAAAAAAAAAGAGCAGCGCGCCGGCATCGAAGCATAGCATCCAATCAATGCGCGTGTGCTAAACCTAAACAGGTGCTAGTCCTACGCAGAGGAGGTTTGTTCTGCTTACGTGGCGATCGTCGAGGCGAAGGCGGCGACGGAGACGGCGACGGCGAGGAGGGAGACCGCATCCCGGTTCGCGATCCAGTGCACGCTCGCTTTTCTGCCAATCCAAAGTTGCACAGAACTAAAAATCATCACGGCATGTCAAGAGACGAACAGTTTCGGGGAAGTAGTGTTAAGGCGCTCACCGGCGAAGGGATTGTTGCCGGCGGACGTGTGGCGGACGAATTCCGGATCCTCGCCTAGTTCCTCGCACTGGAACGATAAAAGGCATCAACAACGCGATCAACAAGTAACGGCATATAGTGCGCTCGGCGGATCGAATTACCTGCCCCGGTGGCGGCTGCGGCGGCGCACGCCGGGATTACTGAAGCGGTGAAACGGGGGGGGGGGGGGGGGGGGGGGGGGTGGTTCCGCTCGTGGCGGCGCCGCGCCGAGAATGGAAAGCGGGTGGGAATATGGGATGTGACAAGCGCCGCCGCGCCGGGTTGGTTGGTGACTTAGGGTCTGTTTGGCATGGCTCCAACTCCACCTAGAGCAACTCCACCTAGAGCAGCTCCACTCCAAAACTCCAGATGGAGCTAGCTCTGGGTGGAGTTGGAGCTGGTTGGATGGGTTGTTTGTCATGGAGTGTGCCCCCAGCTCCAAAAAAGAGGATTTTGAGGGTGTATTACCATCATTGCCCTTGGTTCGCAGGACCCACATGTCATACTCTTTTTACCTATAAGTTTATTTGCAGAAAGCCTCTTGAAACTTCTAACTTCATTTCAACTCTACCCCTCCCCTCTCTCTTCTTTCTCTTACAGGTGGGCCAGGCCTCCTCTATTTCTCCTCCTCTGTTTCTCTTATGGTTGTGCTTAGATCAATTGCAGGGCTAATAATTGATCGATCAGATATCAGAATTAGAGCAAACAGAGCACCAACTCTATCAGGTCCTGAAAATTATCGATGTTAATTTATCTATCGTGGGTGCATGGTTGCTTCCAACAATTAGCAGGTAGATAAAAACAAAGTACCTCGATGATTCTGTGAGCAAACGCAGGCAGTAAAGGGGTGCCAGGCCGGTCTGCAATGGAGGGTCAGGGGTCGTCGGCTTGGTCTTCGGCAGCGGAGGAAGAGCACTATCGGCACCGGTGGGTAGCTTGGCCTTCGGCCGTAGAGAAGTACTACGAGTCCCTGTGAGCTGCTTGGTCATCGGCGGGTGACGACGAGCTCCAAGGAACGCGGTGGCGAGCGGACAGAACCGGTGGAGCAGAAGCAAGGGCGCGAGGTGGCTGACGCCTGAGGCCGACCCTTAGGAGTGCCAGGGAGCGCGTCTGGGCTGACGTTGGTGCTGGAGGCGGAGGCGTTGATGCCGCCGCTGCGTCGTGGGGCGGGACCCGAGCCGCGGATGACGCCGTCGGCGACGGAGGCGCGCTGGCGCTAGCTCCCCGTGGCTGCGGCCTCGAACGCAGCGAGCCCAACCACCCGAGGTAGTCCTCCTCCCGCGTCAGGCCGCGAGGCTTGGGCGAGGAGAGCGCGCCGTCACCGCCGGCGAGACCGCACCTCGGCGTCCGCTCCGGGGGCCACGTCATGCGCGCCGTCGTCCTCCGCATCCGCAGCGCGGGGACGGAGGCATCGGCGGCGGAGGTGCTCGTACCGGCGCGGCGACGCTTCGGGAGGGAGCGCGGGAGAGGTTGCCAGGCTGGGAAGGGCAGCGCCGGGTCCGCTCCCTCCGGCGACAAGGAGTAGGAGGAGGTGGCGCTGGCGCTGGCGGCGGCGGGCGCGTGGTGGCGGTGGGTACCGGCTCCGCGCGCTGCGATCGGACCGCCCTTGCCGGCGGCGGCGGCGTCGCTGGGGCGGCGGTGGATACACCGGTGGGGAGGGAGGGGAGGGTGGCATCGCGACGGGAAGGGAGGAATAAAAGAAAACGAACCGTTTTTCTGTGTAATCGATGGCAGTGGTGGGTAATTACCCACGAACTCCACGAGGAGGTTCAAAAGTGAGGGTTTTGGAGCAGCAAAAGAGGTGCTCCAAAACTCCACCCCCATCTGCACTACAGCTCCATGAAATTTTGGAGTTGGGGTGTTTGGCTATTTTTTTTGCTGGAGTCGCTGGAGTTGTGGAGTGGAGCTATACCAGAACCTTAGTGGTGGCCCGCTAGGGCAAAGGCTCCTCGGTGCGTCGCGACTCGCGAGCGTGCCGTGTGCCCCGGCTCGGTGTCGTGTGCGACTGGTTGCGGTGCGGCTAAAGGTCACGTTGGCGCTTGAGGCAGAGATAGCGCGCCAAGGGGTCCACAGGTCAGGGACGGAATAGAGATAAAGGTAGGCGTGGAAGGCCTCGCGTGACTTGCAAGCTGGACTCGGTTTGCCAGCCGGTCGGATCGGTTTTGGAGTTTGGACCGAACTGCCGTCGTATCTTGGGCCTCGTTCAGCGCACTGTCTTGGGGTTGGTTTGCTTCAGACTCTATTAAATTATTTCAAAAAAACAGTAGAAACACGGTTTGTATTGCCTTTATTCTCATGATGATTTAGCACACATTAAAGTATCGGTGCAAACTTAAAATCTTATCCAACTTTTTTTAGAAAAAACAACAGATGCAAATGGAATAGTAAAAGAAAACCGGTTTTTCACGAATCACCTCTATTGTACGTGCTTACAGTTGCATGCGCTCCAAGACGGCTTTGACGGACGTCTCCTACCCGCCGTCGCCCGGGCCGCCACTGATCAGCGTTTCATTTGGGAGCAGCAATTCATCGCTGCAGACTTTGCTGGTTGATTGTCTACTCAGGTTGATTGAGATTGAAAAGTTGAAACTAGTAGCTGTGATGTTTTCTGGTTGAAGCACAAGTCATTTTGGACCGGAATCTGCGTTATTATCGGTACTGGTTACCAAGCTAATCGGGTGCTACTATGCCCATCGAGTGTAGCAAATAATAAATGCATTTCATATGGATGGCTCTGTAAAACACCAACTGGCATATGCAATGCAACAAAGCCTGTGGTGAGAATGAAACTTGAAGAAGCATCTTCAGTAGCTGGTAGAGGATTCAAGGGATTTTGAGTTCAAAACCCGTGGAGCTGTGCTGTTTGTTCTACCAGTTATTTCCAAGCATATGCCTGGGAGAAGTCTTGGTTGCATAAAGAAAAAACCAGGTTATGGGTGCAACAAATGGAGCACCGTGCCGTTCACATTTTGCACAACAATGCGTACTATGTTGAATAATTTACAAGACAAAGATGCATACACATGCATAGTATCGCTGTTGAAACTTTGTGCGAACCATCTTCTATAGATTTTCCAGGGTTGGAAAATTCTCATGAAGAAAGCGCATTCCCTACCATACAAAACAAGAATGCGCCTCAAAATATAGAGAAGCAACCATCACAAAATTTTGAACAGTGTCTCACAATGTAGACTTTGGGAAGGCGAGATCCTTCAGTTGCTGAGGGTCTACAGCAGAGGGTGCTTTGGTGAGTGCACACTGAGCCGTCGTGGTCTTGGGGGATGCTATCACATCCCGGATTGAGCTCTCGCCAGCCAAGAGCATCACCAACCAATCCAGTCCATAGGCAATGCCTCCTGCAGTAAAATCCCAGATACACCATAATAATAAGCAAACAAAAACAGTAAATACTATGCATAACATATGATACAAATTGCTATATAATATTGAGGATGAGCATTAGCCTTATCTTAGAATCAAGGAAGTATCAGAAGGCATATAATGAGAAAAGTGGAATTTTCTAAAAGGGCAGCTACTTAGTGAAACACGAGAAAAAGATAGTTCTGTAAGCTAGCTGTATTCTAAGACTGAAGTATAATATTAGGTGGAGTTTATTGTAACTGAACAGGCGTACCATGTGGAGGAGCACCCATGTCGAAAGATTCTAAAAGGTAGCCAAATTTCTCCTCCGCCTGCATGGGAAATAAGGAATAACATGAGTCCCAAAAGAGTGAGCATCGCCAAATATAGCATCAGCATGTTGTCCACACTAACAACCTTGAGCAGAATGTGGATCAAAGAATGCAATGTTTGCACAAAATTGGTTCAAATACCACTACCCTACGATGCTGGTAGTTTCACATTTTTTACCATCAAATCTGTAAATTTTTAAACATATACATCTACAATAACTTCCATTCTTTAATTTTGCCATCTAATAAACAAATGGCAGCTGAAAACATTCTTTTCTCAGCACTTTCACCTAACGCAATATATGTGATATTTGAGAACTGAGAACGTGCTTGTTATCATAATGGGGGCAGTATCGAACCATCTGAACTATGAAGGGCAAGCAGATAACTGAAATCATACCTGTTCAGGTGAGATACCAATGATCTCAAAAATTCTTTGCTGTACATCACTTTTGTAGATTCTCAAAATGCCCCCTCCAATCTATCAATAACAGGACAGAATATTAGATGTTTGGTATAATTTTCAACAGCCTGTAAATCATTAAACCAAGCAATATTTTGCACATATTTCAGTAACATTGATATACCATATCTGTGAATAAAATTAATAACAACACATCAGACCAACTTTTGCACATCTCAAATCATTGTTGCTAATACCAGAAGAGGCATTCACTCAGGCAGCTGTATAGAAGTATTTAAGAGTATCATCTTCATTTATGGACCCATATTGACACAAACAATGCTCAACAGAAACAAATAAGAACTCAGATTTTACTGCACAAAACAACTAAATAAATTGTATGGAACGTTGATGTGTGATAGTATGTCCAATTGCCAGTCAGCATGCAATATGAATCCTCAACTGTGACTTGATTAAGATTCCTCATTCAAAGTTTATGTAAACCAGTCTAATGATACAATTAGCATGATCCAGTTTAAAAACAAAGTGCTACTCGATTCAATATGGTAATGATATTTCTGGGGTATAATATGTAAAAAAAAACATGTTTGTGCTGGTCTTTTTTTTCCTGAACATTCTGAATAATACTTGCATCTGTGTGAAGGTATGACAATTTGTTAAGCAAAAGTACACAAGAAAAACTTTAATAACTAAGGTCAGTAACAATCTTGAACTTTAGGGTGCATCATAAGACCCAAAAACAGATTAAGACAATACATCAAGTTAGCTTGTGTGCACAATAAAAATGATAAAAACAGGATGTACCTCCACACCATTGTAAATCATGTCATAAGCCAGGGCACGAGCTGATGGTAGATCATTCATATCTTCAGGATTTGATGCCGTGAAAGGATGGTGTAGGGCCTGGTTCATAATGGCAGGAAATAGACATGCTCAGAAAACAGGAATTCAGACAAAGCTCCTTCTAAGGACTTGCAAAGTCTCAAGAGTATTGGGACCAAATTTAGAACAGTGGGCATCTGCTGTAATCATGATCCTGTTGTTACCAACCCCATTAAAATGGCATTAGCATGTAATATAAGAAATATATTAATCGTTACCACCCCCATATTATGTTTGTTGCTATGTGTGTCCTATCCAACCATATCGTGCAAGGTTACATTTACAGACTCTGGAGACTAATTCCAACAATGGTGGGTATTCTGGTTCTAAGGCTGTCCGAATGTCGTCATACTCTAAATCCATCCTCTAAAAGGAATATTCCATCCTGGTCATCCAGATTCTCTCCTCTATCCCCGTTTCTCCCGCACTCGTCATACTCTATATTTCATCCTCTATATCCTAGTCATCGACATTTTCTACTCAAATGCACTCTACCCACCCCGGCTGACGAGTGGGACCCACATCCCCAAACCTTATCTCCCCACCGACAGCACTCCCCCCCCCCCCCTCTCTCTCTCTCTCCGGCGGAGCGGCCCGGCAGCGATCTCCGGCGGCGGCGCCCCTGCCTCCCTCCCCGGCCTCCTCCTGCGCCTGCTGCTGCTCGAGCTCCGCCTCGGCCGGGTGGCGAGGCGAGCAGGAGCGGCCGGCGGCGGAGGAGCAGGCCTCGCAGCCGGCGGCGGGCCTCGCGAAGCTCGTCCTAGCGCTGCTCGCAGCTCGGCCAGCGGGCCGGATCTCCTGCTCCCTCCGCTCGCAGCGTGGCCAGCCGGGCCGGCCGCGCGCGCGGCCGCGGCAGCACGGCGGAGCAGGGGCCCCGCCCCCGGCGGTGGGTCTCGCGGCGGCGCAGCAGAGCAGAGGCCCCACGGCCGGCGGCAGGCCTCGGGGCGGATCTCGGGGCCGCAACAGGCGAGTGGCGGCCGGCGCGCGGCGGACATCCTCCTCGGCGGCGAAGCTCCTCTCCACCTCCCTCTCTCTCCGGCGGCACAGCGAGGCGGGGTGCCCTCCAACGGCGGAGAACTGCGCACCAGCGGCTTCCGGAGGTTGGGCCTCGGCAGCCGGCGGGCCTTGCGGCGGCGCGGAACGGCGGCGGCGCGCCCGCGGGGCGGCGGCGCCGGCGTGGTGGGGCGGAGCGGGGCGGCAGCGGTGGCGGGCCCCCACGCCACGTCTGCGCGTAGCGGACGTCCGCTAACCCTCTAGATTTGGCGCACCGGGAGCCGTCCGAGACAATAGCGGAAGCCGATACAGGCCCCGGTGCAGCACTCCCGTACGCTAAATCGGTCCTGCAGGAAGCCGATACAGGCCCTGGTGCAGACAGCCTAAAATGTGATATACTCCCTCCGTACCCGTAAAACAAGTCATTCTGGGCTCTTGGCCCGTTTTCAGGTCGTTCTGGGCACGCGAGGTACGCTGTGGACGTGTTTGCCCCTGGCCGCCACCCGTTCACTTCACTCCGCATTAATGAGGCCAGCAGCAAAATGAGGCCCGCAGCAAAAAATTGTGGCCCCCAGGTATCGACCTCAGCACCTCAATACTCACACCTCGATGCGCTAGCCGTTTAAGCTGGGAAACTTTCTCGTATGGAATGCACCCGCAATCGCATTTAATATGGGCAAACAGGGAAAAATAACCCCTATTTAATCACTCCTTGGTAAGCACAATCATGTCCTAAACGACTTGTTTTATGGGTATGGAGGGAGTACTGTACTAAGTTCTGCAAATGGTGTAATGTCAAGTGACAACACAATAAAATAACAGCCTCTTTCAAAATAGCAAGTATACACAGACCTCTAAAATAATATGACCAGAAACAATTAAGCAGTTCTTATAATTAATACAGGATTAAAAATAGCTGACCTCGTATCTCTGCTCATCACTGTTCCATTCGAACATTGGAAAATCTGTCACCCAAAGAACTGAATGTGCTGACTGGCAAAATATCGAAAATGCAAAAGCGGATGTCAGGAGGATAAGGCAGAAACAGAATTATTTGCATAAAATAATAAATTATGGCAAAGAACGCACCTCATCGATATGCCATGAGTAATTTATAGACCATATCAACATCAAGGTTCAATATTCCCTAGTTTCTGACTCACCGTATCTATCACTTCCAGCTTATGAGCAATGAATAATCTTAACCGGCCAAGAACCCGGTTAGCTGAGGATTGTTCACCCAGTGCAAACAGGATAAGATTGCCCACCTTTGCATCCAAAAGTTTAATGAGCTGCTCTTTCTTTTCTGGTTTCAGACTTGATACCAGCGGACCAATTCCTTCAAGATCCCCTGTGAAAGCAGATAAAATATTTATATATAAAACAATTATGCAAGCGATGCCAAAGAATGTCTACAGAAGAGCAAAGTTTTTTTTCGTTTTACCATTCTCCGTAACTTTGAGGAAAGGCAGGCCCTTGGCTCCAGCTTTGGAAGCTTCAGTGTAAACAGTTCCTTTCTTTAGGTCAGTGTTTGAAAACACCGTGGCACCACCAGGAACACGCAATGCCTTTATTACACCTCCATTTTCCAAGGTATCAGCAAAAACCTAGCCACTTCCCAAAAATACATCGCTAACCTGCATTGGACACAGAAAACGAGGTGATAAAGTTTGTGACTAATTTATCAGGAAAGTAATTCTTTGCACATGTTCAACATATACGTTGCATGGCAAAAGCAGCACAAGATAAATACCAGGCCACTAACAAAACATATAGTAATAACTGTACCATATGAACAGTGCTAATGTGAGCAACGGACATAACTAATCAAATCATCAATATAGCAATTACAAAGGTATGCAGAAAGGTCAGAAACCCTCACATCTTTAAGTTCCCAATCAAACCGAAGGTCAGGCCTATCTGTCCCATAGCAATTAACTGCCTCTGCATATGTTAACCTTGGAAATGGGTTTGGCAGCTGGATACCTCCTACCGCTTGGAAAACCTGTTGCATGAATCATTTGACCATTCATTAATTCAACCATAAACAATAGTAGTGAGGGAACAATGACATCTTCTGAACAATGTACCAAGACATTGACTTACAACTATCTAATGTAACTTATTGAGAAGTCAGCAAACAGAGTCACAGACTGTCATATCTTTATAAGAAAACATTCGTGGTTACCTTTCACGTAGGGCAACCACTGACAGGCAAGGGCCAAAGGGTCTCAAATACAATGTTAAATTCAAGAAATAAAGGAAGAGGAAAAGGTATGTCAAAACCAGCATACATGTCTCATCAAATCTTCATTTAACTTCAACATATCTTCCATTGATGTAAAGGCAATCTCCATATCAAGCTGTGTAAACTCTGGTTGCCTGTCCGCACGCAAATCTTCATCCCGGAAGCACCTATAAGAATCATACAATGCAGCTTTTAAAGAGTAGTTAACTGGTTTAATAATACTGCATGCCAACTGGATGTGAATATGTGATCATATGCTCATGCCATGAGCTTATAGCTGAGACAAACGATATTAAAAAATTTAGCTCCAAAGGCAACAAAAGCAAAATAAATCTCATTGACATAAGAAAAAATGTCGCCCCTAATAAGATAGAATAATGGCAAGAGCTGTAATACGTAAACTAAGCAAAAGCGCAATGTGATACGTACAACAAGCAAAAACACAATTATACCTAGAAAAATAAAACACCACTGTCTAGCTATTAGACCTACAACCAACAATCACTTGCAATAGAATTCCGAAGCATAATAATGTGTAGTTTATATTTATAAACATTAATGTATATACTTCAATAGAACTTTGTAAACTAAGAACAGAACTACAATCACAAAGTAATTTCCTCAAACGTCAGAATCAACCAGCACAAAGAGAAAGAAAGAATGTAACTTAATATGTCCATCTAAACTGTTATAAGAATATGTGATATTAGAGAAAGTTGCTATTGCAGAAAAGGATCCAGAGTTCAAACATGACATGAAGCCTAAGTCTTCAAAGTTGCAAGGATAGCAAAGGGCATAATGTGTTTCTTAATAGATAAAACAAAAAAAAATCCTGCGAAGAAACAGATAAACTGTATACAGCTTAATCACCTGAACTCTCGATGGTACAAGATAGTCCCGAGCACCTTCTGGTGTAGACTTGGATAAAACTGGAGTCTCAATCTACCTTAACATGTAACTTTAGATCAGAAATAACAGAATGTCTTAGGTAAAGTAGTAAAATAACATAAAAACAATACTGCTACTATAGTCAAAAATTTAGTTACTCATTGTTAGTTGTTACAAACAATAGCAGATGTTTGCCAGTGCATGCACAACGGATCTGTTTTAACCAAGCTACAAAATTTTCATCAATTAGATAGTACTACTGGTAAGATTCTAAAATTGAAAAGTACTCCTGGTGACTAAAAGAGAACTATCTTACATGATGATAAAAATAAATTTTCAGTGATGTTAAAATTGATGTTATTATAATTGAATGAAAATTAGAGCCCCGGCCCCCCAAGTCACAAGTTGAAGAATTAGATCCCTGATTCAAGATTGACCATCTAGCGCAACATCACGAGACTATTTTGGATATATTTTCGCACTATTTCAATTATATTTTGGTACTATTTCGGATATATTTTGGTACTAAGTGAAAATAACAGGTGGAAAGTCAGGTAAAGTAAAATGAGTGTAACAGTAGATATAATCAGCATACCTCAACGAATTCATGTTCATCCTCCAAGTAACGTCGGATGAGTTTAACAACATTATGGCGCAACCGCAAGTTTGACTGCATTTGAGGATGACGCAAGTCCAGCACTCTAAACCTGTAATATTCCATGATAGGATGTTACAAAAGGGTGCACTAAACTGTCAGAGCGTAAACACATAGCTTAAATAAATTTTAGCATAACAGGAATCTCATAGCTGGGAAGGAGAAAGGAATAAGAACAACGAGATCAACTTTAGGCAAAGATGAATGTTCTATCTTTTGACAAGCACATTAAAATCTAGAACAGAGTTATTGTTGGGATCAAGAAGTAATAAATTAGAGACAATGGAAAGAAATGATAGTCCAGCAGAATCCAATGGCTGGTTTGACTAAAATAACATTAAATAAGTTGGTACAAGTTAGCATAGTAAGAATCCAATGGAAAGAAGGGAAGCTATAGTCCAGCAGAATCCAATGATGGCAAGAATTTCCTAACAAAACTGCATCTACACACCTCCATCACAATACCAATATGCTAGTATTGAAGAGACTTAAAAGGAAAAACAATCCAAAATTATAGCTGTGGACATAATTAAGTATATACTGTATAGTAAACTGAAGTGAATATTACTACAGCAATCTCAGCAGTTACAAAGTGTGTGACAGGCAATCATGCAACTGTCTTGTGTATGCATAGCATTCACAGTGCATCCTATTATACTAATTACTAATGGCATGCACCCAATAGTAAGTTACTATCAGATACGCTAGAATAAGTGCTTGACAATGCCTAAGCCGCATAAGCATCATCTTTCCTAAAGTCTAATGTGTGACTTTCATACACCATATAATTGCATATCAGCACAATTTGACAAGTCTAGTTAATTTTTGTGAATAACCATTCTTACAGATACTTCCAAAAAGGCCTGCGCAAAAATAAATTTCCAGGAACCACAGACTGTAAAGTTTTACCTCAATCTAATTTCTTCCAGACACTTCTCTTTTACAGAGTCAGCAGTTGTAACTGGAAACGGCAATGAACGAGTTACTGAGTTCAGCACTAAAACACGATATGCAGCAACCTTCACGGTACCAACACAACAACATAGTTAGACAGTCATGTCAGTTTCTGGTGAACGCAAAAGAAAAGAGAAAAGTTGGTGCCAATCAAAGAAACAGGTACTTAAACAATGAATTATAAAAAATATGATATTCCTTATCCCATACATTTTGCATGTCCAAAACAAGCATAAAGGAAATGGGAGCTTCTTAAACAGGAATATTTCAAGAGTAGATTATGTAAATATCAAATTCTAGCTGTGAAACATCACCTCTAGCTTATTGATCTCAAAAAACATAACAAGGTGTGGTGGTTAACAGTCAATACCTCTATAGCCCCAGTCTTCATATCTGCATTGATGGCATCTGTTGGGCGTGGCCGGACCACCCCCTCAACAGCAACCACTGACTCAACTCTCAACTTGTTTACTATGTTGTAAACTTCTGGGTACTCTGGCAATGTTGTCACCTACACAAAAGGACCAAATAAAAATCCCTGTGATCATTCATAATAAAAATAGACATCAACAACCAAAACATGTACATATATAATCATGTTAGAATTATCACTATGCCAGTCAATGAATACGACTTTTACCATAAGCCATGGCTCAGATAGGACAAGAATTGCCAGTAATATAGTGATATGTGACAGCTTGTTTGACTATAGAAAATACCAGATCACACGGCATCAGAAGCAAGCACAATAAGAAAAAGTAAGCAGCCATAGAAGTACACACATATTATGAGCAGTAATCATTCAAATACAACTGACGTTAATAACAGCAACTACTGCTACTATATTGCCCGTCTGTTAACCACAAGCAGTTGCCGTTCACTTGGGGATTGGGGTGTAGCTGACGCTAGTGACCTGAGTTCAACAGCTACTGTACAGGAATAAAGGATGCAACAATAATCCCAGATAACACATATCAAGCAGTGGAGGGCTTAGAGAAAATGTGAAAATAACAAAAATTGCCGAGTTTGTCTCTACAGAAGCAGCAGCTACATCAATGTAATCACGAAATACGAGATCACAAAACAGGTAGCAGCTTGCAACAGTTACAATCATTGATCTAAAGCAACTACGGGGCTAGCCAGCACTGCAGAAAACTGTCACTAACGCAGCCAATAGGACTTAGAAACGCACTCACCTGCACCATGCCGGAGCGGTCTCGCACGGTGAGGAAGGTGAGCCCGGCGTGCGCGCGGCGCAGCGCGACCCATCCGCAGAGCCGAGGTGGTGGAGAGCGGGAGGAGGCGGCGGAGGTGCAAGGCGGACGGCCTGGGCTTTAGGCGCGAGAGGAGGGAGAGGGGCGAGGCTTGGAGCAGGGAGGTCGCCATTGGCGACGGGGAGATGGGGAGGGAGCGGATCGGGGGGAGTGGGGGTTCTGGACTGGAGAAATCGAGGAAGAGGGACTGGGAGACGCCTTATCCTCCGCACGAATCTTACAGAACATGCCTTCAAGTTGAGGACCGGAAACATGTCAGAATTACTGCATGTTGATCGTCTAAAATAAGTAATTTTCTTATCAAAAGGACTCGAGCAGTCAAGTCCAGCGAGTCAGCAACAGCCAAAGCCAACAGATCATAAACTCTGGTCTGTGGTCAAAGTAGTGGCAAAATTGTAGGCCTGCGAGTCCTTGTGCTCCTCGAGAACAACCTCTCTGGCGTGCTTCCACACTCCCTGTACAATCTGTCCATGCTGAGAGACTTTGAGGTACAAGAAAATATGCTGTCTGGAACTATTCCTGCTGATATTGGCGGTCGGTTCCCCAGCATCGAAATTCTTAGCTTTGCTGACAACCGATTCAGTGGATCTATCCCAGCCTCACTCTCCAATCTATCTGCACTCACAAAACTTGGCTTTTATAAAAACAGTTTCAGTGGGTATGTGCCTCATGATTTGGGGAGGTTGCAAGGTCTCATTTACCTGTCCTTGAATGACAACAAGCTTGAAGCAAACCACAGACGTGGGTGGGAATTCATCACTTCGATGGCAAACTGCTCCCAGCTTCAGCTTCTGGTCCTTGCCAAAAACTCTTTCAGCGGGCAACTTCCTAGTTCAATCAGTAACTTGTCAACAACTCTCCAAGCTCTTTATTTGGGAAACAATAGGATTTCTGGGGTTATTCCATCGAACATCGGCAACTTGGTTGGTCTTAAAACACTTGAGATGGCAAATACTTCTGTATCTGGACCAATTCCAGAGAGCATTGGTCAGCTAAGAAACTTGGTTGTGTTAGGCCTTTACAACACTAGCCTGTCAGGCCTTATACCTTCATCAGTAGGGAACCTTACACAGTTGAATAGCCTTTATGCATACTATGGCAACTTGGAGGGGCAAATTCCAACAAGCCTTGGAAAGTTGGACAATCTGGATGTCCTCGATCTGTCAACAAATCGACTCAATGGTTCGATTCCAATAGAGGTGTTAAAACTATCTAAACTCTCTATCTACTTAGACCTATCATACAATTCATTATCTGGGCCACTTCCTACTGAAGTTGCCAACTTGGCAAGCATTAACCAACTGATTCTGTCAGGAAACCTATTGTCAGGCAATATACCTGATAGTATTGCGAAATGTGTATCGTTGGATCAGCTGTTGTTGGATCAGAACTTGTTTGAGGGAAGCATACCTCAATCTCTTGCGAATTTAAAAGGTCTTGCTTTACTGAACCTGACCATGAATAAGCTGTCAGGTAGTATTCCTGATGCCCTTGCTAGTATTGGCAACCTGCAACAATTGTACCTAGCACACAACAACTTGTCAGGTCTTATCCCCACAGGTCTACAGAATTTGTCTTCCTTATCAAAACTGGATTTGTCCTTCAATCATCTGCAAGGTGAAGTGCCAAAAGGAGGTGTTTTTGCAAATGCAGCTGACTTGTCAATTGATGGAAATGATGAGCTTTGTGGTGGAAAGATTCAGCTTCATTTAGCACCATGCTCCACGCCTGCTGCAGAAAAGAGAAAAAAAATGTCAAAATCCCTAATGATCACCATATCATCAATCAGCGCACTTGTATTTATAGTTTTACTAGCTGTTCTTATTCAGTTGATCCACAAAAAGCTCAGACAAAGACAGGAGAGCCAATTGACTACAACAGTAGATGATGAACAATTTGCAAGAGTTTCTTATCATGAATTGTCAAATGGAACCAATGGATTTTCAGAGGCCAATTTGCTTGGACAAGGAAGCTATGGCACCGTTTATAAATGTATGTTACCTGCTCATGGTATTGTTGAGGCAGTAAAGGTGTTTAACCTACAACAGTCTGGGTCTAACAGAAGTTTTGTTACTGAATGCAACGCACTGCGAAGGGTGCATCATCGTTGTCTCATAAGGATCATTACCTGTTGCTCAAGCATCAATGCACAAGGTCACGAATTCAAGGCACTGATTTATGAATTCATGCCCAAGGGTAGTTTGAAAGATTGGCTTCATCCAGAATCTAAGGAAGAGGAACGCAATCTGGGGAATACTCTCAGCCTAGCTCAGAGACTAGGGATTGCTGTTGATATCATGGACGCGTTGGATTATCTTCATAACCAATGCCAGCCACCAATAATTCATTGTGATCTCAAACCAAGCAACATCCTTCTTACAGACGATATGAGTGCCCGAGTTGGAGATTTCGGCATATCAAAAATTCTTCCTGATAACACAAGCAACACTCTGTCAAATTCAGTTAGCTTCACTGGAATAAGAGGCTCCATTGGTTATCTCCCTCCAGGTAAATTACTACAAATGTCTGTTGTTATCTTCGGTCTTAATTTATAGCCTGTCAAATCATGTACTTGCTACCTAAAAGACTTATACCTATATCAAATAATTCATGGGGTGTAAATAACTGTAGAGTATGGTGAGAGTTCTGCCGCCACAACTCATGGGGATGTTTACAGTCTTGGCATATTGTTGCTTGAGATGTTTACTGGGAGGAGCCCTACTGATGACATGTTCAAAGATTCCTTAGACCTGCATAAGTTTGCCAAGGCTGCTCTCCCCTACAAAGCCATGGAGGTAGCGGATCCAGCAATTTTGCTGCACGAAGAAACACAGGGTAGAGATGCTCCCCATGCTACCCTCGTGAGAAGCAGAACTGAGGGTTGTCTGGCTTCTGCGATTGGGCTTGGTGTGTCCTGCTCAAAGAAGTTGCCAAGAGAGCGAATGCTTGTGCAAGATGCAGCCGTGCAGATGCGTGCAATCAGAGATGCATACCTCAATGTTGTCAGTTGTCACTGCCATGGCAGCTTGCTAGATGGGAATTTGGAAGAAACAACGAAGCCACCATTCAATAAGTTGCGAAACAACGATAGAAATGAGTAGATCAAATAGTTCAGCCTACCTTTTATTTTGCATATATTTGTTTACATCTAAACCTCTTTTGGTCAGGCATGTGAAATATATTTGTTATTAAGATTAGAAGAGTGGTCATCGGAATTTGGGAAGGTAGGGTTTATAACATCCACGTTCTTCATATTTTTCATTATGATGCTTTTTCAAAATTTTAAAATATCACAGAGCTCTATCACTATTGCTATTATTACTCATCCACTTCCAGTCTGCTCACGCATTGCAATCAAAAAGTGGAGATATAGGAGCCACTACAGTTCACCTTTTTTCCTGGTGTAAGTACATAGGGTTTGATGATCTGACTTGTGTGTTTGGCTGAGGGAGGAGGATGTTCAGTTCGGCATTTAGTTGGATTGGAGGCATCAAACCCACTAAACCAGCACTAAATTTTACGCACTTAGATTGTGATCTTATTAGCTTGCGAAGACATCAATTCCGTTCATTTGCAGGACAACAGGCAGTCAGGCACAGCTGAAAGTTCAACATGATACTGTAGTTACCTCAAATAACTGAAGCCATATGAGCTCTCTGAACTAGCATCTCCATCTTTGAATTGCATATCTATCCATCAGAGTGAAAACAAAAGTAAGTGTATGCAAATTTCACATTCAGTGAGATATGCAATATTCCAATCTCCAAAATAGTGGGCGTGCCATACATAGCTGACACTGTACTGCACATCCCTCAAATAAATCATGGGGCATAATATAGAAAAATTACTCTGAAAAAAAGGACATGCATTTGAAATGACTACATATTCAGAATAACCAACCACCTTTAACTAACATTAGTAAGTTCCCAAAGAAATTTCATTCATAACCAAGCAGGCAACATCCACATCTCAACCGACAATATGTCAATCTGGGTGCACAAAGAATCCAAGACAGCAATACAAGATGTGGAGATTCAGGAATAATTTGGTACTCTTTAGACATGCTAATCATGCTCTAAGTGACACCCAGGAGTACGCATACCACATACCAGTGCTGGATGCAAGCCGAGGAGAAGCATGTGAGTAATTACCAGTAAGCTCATACAAAAGCATCGAAGTTACCTCTTTAATCGGGGTACCTCTTTAGTCGAGGTACTTTTGTTGCTTTTCCGAGTGGAATCGGAATAAAAGATTCTTTTAGGGTTTTTTCAATTTATACTCCTATCGTCCAGCTTTGTCCTTTCGGTTCATGAAGAAGAAAGATAATATGTCAAGTAAAATTACCACAGGTGTCAAAACTCGAAGCTTCACGAGAGCGCTAAAGCAACTGCACTGCCTCACAGCATGGCACAGGGGAAAAAGTTTCTGATACATCCTCAAGATATCAGAAAGAAAATGCTCCATAAAATCAAGAATCACAACAAACCAACCCAGTGTATAAACCATCGAACCCTCAAATGGAACAGACATTGTTGGGGTCCGAAGGACTTGAACCCCGAACAGAAATGGAAATGGTGAAAGTGCAAGGGAATAAACACGAAATGGGACTGTATGCACTTTCAATTATCAAAAAATCAACCCGATTACAGTAAAAGTCGGGGATATTTATACCCCCCTCCTTCGTTACATGTTTACAAGAATACCCCTCCCTGGCGTGTTCGAGTTGACTTCAGTCATGGGATCACGTTCCTCCCGTGCTCCCGAAGGTATGCCCGCCACCTTCGGGTCTCCTGGAATCTTCGATCTACATGGAATCTTCGGATTCTTCATGGAACCTTAGGATTCTTCATGGAATCTTCGGTCTCTTCATGGAACCTTCGGGCTCTTCATGGAACCTTCGGCTTCCCGCGAAACCTTCAAAGGTCGTACGAGTCTTTTCCACCCCCTGGTGCCGATAAGGTTCAGTGTGTTCCTCCGCAGGCTACTTCCGAAGGTCCCCGAAGGTCCCGCAGAACCTCCGGGTCCGCTGCGGTTACCTTCTTTCTATGATCACGGTGTTTGTCATTGTGCAACCCTCGCGAGTCGCATCCTTCGGAGGGTGTAATCCCCAACAGTAGCCCCTCACGGGCGAGGTCCGACTCCGACGGTCCGAACCCTCGATGACCAAGCATTGATCACCCTCCGAGAAAATGTCTCCCACTCGTCGGAGTATGGGGCGAGTCGAGGGTTACGTGTCGATCTCTAACTGGGTTTGGTATTCTCCTCGGGACGCTTTCACACCTTCAGTCATTCGCAATCTTCGCTTCATTTTTCCTAAGCCACTTGCTTTCAGGTTTTCCTTCGCGGAGAAAGCTTTTGTGAAGCTTCGTCCGGAGGTGTTTGTTCTTTGTAAGTGTTTTTTGTCATAGTTACTTTCTTTTGGCTTTGGTCAAAGTTGGTTCGATGTCTTACTCTAGTTTTATAGGGATGGCCCGTGTTAAGCAAACTGCGAAGCCCATTGATTCTTCTGAGGAAGCGGTTGTTGACGAAGGTTTGCGTCAACAAGTTGGGCACGAAGAGGACATCTCCGACGTGCAAGCAAGCCCATCGGAGTTAATGGCCTGTGACAAACCAGAGCCGACTCTTCGGTTTGGGTCGTCGAAGGTTACATAAAGGTTGATTGATTTTTACATCAGTAAAGGTTATTTCAAGGTGGGGGAGTGCCGCCCGCCATAGGACGAGGATGTCCCGAATCCTCAGGAAGGGGAGTGCGTTGTGTTCAGGGACATGTTCACAGCGGGGCTTTGCTTTCCGCTTGATGCGAAGTTTGCCGAGATCTTGTCCCGATTCAGATTGAAGACGCACCATCTGACCCCCAATGCTATTATACAACTGTCCAAGTTCTTTTGGGCCGTGAAGACTTTCGAGGCGCCTATTTCAGTGGATACTTTCTGTCGATTCTACGAAATGCATCCCCAGGGGCAGAAGATATCTTTTGATGATGATGATGAGGTCTACAATGCTCAGAGCAGCTGCTGCACCTTTGTTCCTCGAAGGGGCAACAAGGCTTTGCAACTTGATCGAGTTGAGATCTCCTTCAGTCAGAAGAACAAGTGGGACAATGATTGGGCCCAATATTGGTTTTATGCCAAGATTGAGTTTCCCAGTGACGAATGCTCTGGCGAAGCATTCCCTCTTGCCTCAAAGATTGAGCCTTTTGCTCATAAGAATCAGGCAGCCTTCGACAACACCTCGCCAGGCTTCGCAGAGTGCGAGGCAGCGTTTAGGGAAGCTGCGAAATCAATTGGCAGACGTGATCTTGTTGAAGAGTACCTTGCCGCGAAGGTGTGGCCGCTAACGTCCGGCTGGGCGGCGACATCCTTCGCAAAGGCGAAGTTAGGAGCGTTGGAGAATGTGATCCCCTGCTCGCAGTTTGGGCTCCAGAGGGTGTCTGGCAAGAGTGATGAGATGATGGTCTTAGAGTTGGAGCGCGAGGCCAACGACCTGCTCGGCTTCTATAATGATAAAGAGCACAAGTCCTTTGTTGAGTGTTGCCCCTATGGGAGCAGGATGCATGAAATGGGGGTAAAATATGAAAACCGGATGCCCCCCCCCCCCCCCCTGAACCAACGAAGAGAGCCAGGGGGACCAGTTCTTCGGTTGTTGAGCCCGCCGGCAAAAAAGTAAAGCCGGCCCGAAATTTGCTAGTTCTTCGGGGGCGTCAATGCTTGGGAAGTCTGTGGCGAAGGTGACCGAAACTTCGGCGCAGACTGTACTCGGAAAGCCTCCGCGCAATCCAGCTTTGAAGGTTGTTGTTGGTCGAGCGAGGCCTAGAAGGAAAAGGCTGCAGAAGCAATCCAGCTTTGAAGGTTGTTGTCGGTGAGGAGTTCTAGGCTTTGAAGGTTTGAAGGTTGTTGTCGGTGAGGAGTTCTAGGCTCGTAGCCCGCTCCAATTAGAAGCCACGAAATGAGCCAGTAGCTAGTTTTCGCGGTAAAATAGGCGACAAGAAGTACAGATAAATTGTTTTTTTCTTTCAGGAATCAAACCAATGTTTCAGCGATCAGCTGTTCAAAGACACTTAGAATGTATAGGTTCTTCGGTTCATGGATGGAAGTGCTATTGCCAACGCTGGCTATGATGGTCGCCATTATCTGATGTTTTCTGTTTGTGTAATGCTTTTGCCGCTGCTTTTGTGATCATCGAGGGTGTTTAGACCGTGAGGTGAATAGAATCTTATCATTTAGAGTACTAAATATAGATTAATAACAAAACTAATTACAGAACTCGCATATAAATCGCGAGACAAATCTAATGAGGTATATTAATTCATGATTAATGGATTGTTATTATAGTATTACTGTTGCAAATCATGGATTAATAAGCATCTTATATTCTTCTCACGAATTACAACCCATCTGAAAAAGTTTTGCAAACAGATATTGTTTAATACTTCTAAATAGTAAAAAAAATTTTGATGTAAAGTTTTGACGACTGCCGTGTCATCTTCACTGTTGCAGACTTGCAGTGATACTGTATTGCTGATTTTTTGTGTGGAAATGTGGAGACGGACGGATTACAGACCAACAGACCAGAGGCCATGCACGGCATGAACCCTTAAGCACAAATATTTGCATCACTGTTTAGTGGGCCCAAGGGCATGCCATGTCGTAGTCATGCTAGTCCTGAACGTGTGCTCTACCATTGGGGAAATGGCGAGGCCGCGCCTCCAGCAGCTCTACCGACTTCTTGCAGATGCCTCTCCCTTGACGATATTTGAGCCAGCACGGTGGCTCTCGATGATCGATGTGCATGGCCTGGGACGCCAAACACCATGGTTCACGTGGCGAGCTAGCTTAGCAAGAGGTTCTTGCCTCGCAGCAAGTAAGCTGATAACCATCTCAATCTGCCAACCAACCAGGAGGCACACCTGACAAAATAACTTTCATGGTTCAGCTGGAAACATAAAGGAGTCACAAGTAGCTTCGATCTGGAGTAATCAAAACCAATGGCAACCAAAATACTTTGCACATATTATGAAAATCTATCCCTCAACATTATGCTTTATTATATAAAAAAAAACTTTGAATATAAAAAAAAGTCATGTTTACACCCTCGTACTATCAGAAAAGTCCGATTTTCAACTTTCAACTATAAAATTGGATAACAAAGGTTATCCAATTGTTAGAATTGGGCAAATTTGGCCTCCTGAGCAATTTTAAAGGTGGTATTTCATTTTATGAAAAAAATAAAATATTCAAGATTAAACTAGAAAATTCACAAGTAACTCAATTTAAATTAGAAAAATACGAAACATGTGCCAATATTTTTTCTAAAAATGTAACATATCTATCGGCACTCTACTTGTCATTTATTTGAATCCAATTTTTTCATATTTCTAGTATTTATTTTATTATAGTTATGCCTATTATTTTTTGCTAACTAAGATTAAATGGAGCACCAACAGATAGGTTACATTTCTAGAAAACTTTTGGTACTAGTTTCATATTTTTATAATTTAAAATAAATTAATTTTATTTTTTAGATTTAACTAGATTTTTTGAAAAAAAATTAAAATACAAAGCCACCTTTGAAACCACCCAAAGGGTCAAATTTGTTTGGTTTCGACAGTTAGGTGGCCTCTGTTATCCAATTTTGTAGTTGAATGTTGAAAATCGAATTTTTATGATAGTTCGAGGGTGCAAATTGACTTTTCCCTTGAATATATGACGATGCAATAGTACTGTTTCACAGTGTGTTAACTTGTGAATTCCTATCATTAATGTGCAGATCTCGTAACACCATATCAGACGTATTCAGATATCCTCCTACACAAGACAAAGTGCGACTATTTTTTTCATAGAACGCTTCCTCTTGACACCTGCAGTTTTTAGCTCCTGAATCTCACAAGTATAGATATAACTATAGTAGGGGGTATCTGAGACCTCCATAGTAGCACATCAACTTAATGCTTCCAAACACCAGATCTTCCATTCCTATCTTTGGAATATCCTCCTGTGAAGAGCATTGATACCGACGTGAAACAAAAAATTGTTCATCCGAGCATAATAAGTCTATCTTGGTTCAGAAGATCAAGTGGATGTTCACCAAAGTTGGAGAGATGCTTCTGGGTGAACCCTCTCAAGGAGGTCAAAATCTTGCACCAAAAGTGGATTTCAAAGTTGTCTCTCAGAAAACAAGATATGACGTTTGTTCCGTTGATGTAGCCGTCCAACATCCTAGCCATCTCCATGGCCACTTGCACAAACCTCGGGTGCATCCTAGGAATGGATCCATGCCTCCAAATGCAAGTGTCCTGAAGAAGTACCAGTACGGCTCTTGGGAAAGATGCTTCAGAGTAAAATCAGTCACAAGCCTTACAACCTTATCAGACCGGCTTGTGACTGATTTTACTACCCCTTGGCAAACACCTTTTGGAAGTAGAATACAACCTATTCCATGCATCTTCATTGAGATCCCCATCTAACTCAACAACAACTAGTAATCTCTTGTCTTTATTCAAGTTTGTCACACGATTTTGAAGTTTCGTTGCACATCCTTCTCTAAAAGTTAGCTCACCATCTGTAAGATCATGGTCGTGCAATAAAAATATTTCTGAAAAACGATCACGGAATCTTTTGTCCATGCAAACATGAGCAACAAGAGTGCTCTTGCCGACTTTGCTATGACCGACAATTGGTAGGACCTCCAAGTCTTCAAAACCATGAGGTTGCATGTCCAACAGGAATTTGATTGCAAGTTCTGCTTCCATCTGGCGACCAAATATGCAGTTTCCCAGCAGGAGATGCATGCTATAAGGCTGGCAATACAGGCGATGGTAGCTGGTCAATAAAATGATCACCTCTTCCATACCAAGGATCATGGAACTCAAATTGTGAAGCGCCATTTGCAGTTGTTCCGAAACCTGTGTGTTCCTATTGGAGTAACAGAAACCTTTCAAGGAATTTGCTTTGAAGAGAGACAAAGATTGACCCATGACCTGATCTTTGATGTCCTCCTCGTCATGAGATTGGGACCTGAAAGTGTCAAGCATGTAATAGCCTCGGTGCATGGCGCTTCACAGCACATCCAGCTGCAGGAGCATAGCTTGGTTTGTGATCTGTCGTCCCATAGCTTCATCGGTGATGACCTGCGCTCGGAGCAGGACCCTGCAGAGGCAGTCCTCCATATCCTGTTCCTGCAGCTTGGACTTACGGAAGAAGAAGTTTAAGGATCTAGTGATCGCCTCACCAAGGACTGCAGAAAGTAGCACCTCCATCTGGGGACTCTCATAAGGAAGATCACACAGCAGGTGGAGGAGAGAATGAACTGTAAGCTGTGGAATGGGGTGAGATGCTCTGACTGGGTACTCCACGGAAAGCAAGAACACATGACGAATAGCAGTACCAGTTTTAGACACAAAAGATCATTCCAGTAGTCCAGTGTAATAGCCCTAGTCCATGCACACAGTGTTTGACATCTGGGGCTCCTTACGCCTTTGCCTGATTTACTTTTCCTCTGCCTCATTGTTAATAAAAGTGTCAGCACTAACTGAACAAGGTACAGTTCTTGTCTCGAGTTTTTTTGCTTAGTGACCCAGAGCAAATCTGCCCTGCAACATCTGGTTCTCAACTTATTCTATTAACCCCTTATTCTACCCTGCGCCTTCCTTTTCCATTACAGTGCATTCTTGTGAGGAATGAAGCTCGCCTGCAACATGGAGATGCTACTGTCAGATACTTTAGGGGAACTTACAAAACTGAACATTTCTTTCAAGATCAACAAGTAATCGAAACTTGTGAATTGCAATGCATGTTCCCTAGTTATGTGTTCTAAGATGTACATGTCAAAATGGTACCTGATCTAGAATGCACAACAGCAGACTAGTAAAACACTAGAAGCTATCTAACTGAAACATTGGTTTTGGTCTTTATGAAGGAAACGACAATGCAGACTATGACTTGAAGATAGGCAGACCTGGACCATATCTATAGTATCTTTTCCTGTCTTCTAAGTTCTGAGTGTGAGAGGATTAGTCAAAGAAGAATGAAGATCATACACCACTTGAAAAAGGACTCTGCAATCATGGGTGAACTTGCCAGTAGACCTCTCTCCTTCCTGATTGGCATATACTCACTTTGATATGCTCTTCAGTCTGGTAATATAATTGCTTGGTTTTTAATAGAGGGGGGTATTACGCATCTACAATATGCAGATGACACTATTATCTTCCTGGGCCTTGATGACAACTCAATTAGAAATGTGAAGTTTATTCTCTACTGCTTTGAGAATATGTCGGGTTTGAGAATTAACTATCAAAAGAGTGAGGTTTTTGTTACGGACGTGTGCAGTGAAGAGAGGCAAAGGGTGGCAAATTTGTTCAACTGCAATGTTGGAACACTACCAATGAAATATCTTGGGATCATGGTAAATGACAGACACATGTATGCCGCTGATCTAGCCTACATTCACCAGAAAGTAGAGAAAAGGCTTCCTACATGGCAGAGTGCAACTCTATCTTCTGGGGGGAAGATGGTGCTCATAGATGCCTGCTTAAGCTCTATACCTAACTACTCAATGAGTGTGTATCTTCTTCCAGGGGAGTCACACCACAAGATGGACACAGCTAGAGCAAACTTCTTCTGGCATGGCCCAAACCTAGAAAGAAAATATCATATGGCAAGTTGGGAAACCTTGATGATGCCAAAAAAGGTTGGTGGCCTTGGTTTTGCAAATACCAGGGTGATGAATAGATGCCTACTAGCAAAATGGATCTTTAGACTAGAGAGTGGGGATGATAGCATGTGTTGCAAGCTACTCAGACAAAAATATTTGAGGGGCAAAAGTTTTTTCAATCAGAGAAATAGAGATGGTTCACAATTCTGGAGGGGACTAATAGAAGTTGGCAATGACTGTGAGAAAGGCATTACACATATTATAGGTGATGGTAAAAGAATCAGATTTTGGTGGGATGTCTGGATAGGTGATTGTCCTCTTAGAATCAGATTCCACAATCTATTTTATATCTGCCGGCAGCAAAACCAAACTGTGTATGAGACCTTGCATGAGGGAGACTTAGACTTATCATTTAGAAGGAATTTTGGTTATAAGGAGCTATATGAATAGGCTGAACTAACAAATCTGATGGATGGAGTGATTCTAACCCATAACTCAGATTCAGTAAGTTGGTGCCTTGAGAAGAATGGTCAGTTTACAATTGCCTCACTTTATAGAGAGTTAACCTTTCCAGGGGTCACAAACAAATGGATGATGGCAATTTGGGAGGCAAAACTACCCCTGAAAGTTAGAATTTTCCTATGGCAGGTGTGTAATAATAAAATTCAATCAGCTGTACAGCTGAAGAAAAGGAACCGGCCTGGAGAGGAAGGTTGTAAAGTTTGTGGTCTCTCATAATCAACTAAACACATCTTTTTTGAGTGCGCTGTAGCAAAATTTACCTGGTGTTTTTGTAGAGATTGGCAGGGTTGGGAGAGAATCCCAATAGATGTGGAAGATCTCCAGGAAAATATACTAGAGAGGGGTGATCGAAATTCTAAACGTTTTGTTGTTTTCCTTTTTGGTTGTGTCACTTGGTGTCTTTGGCTAACGAGAAACGATTTTGTTTTTAACAACATAGTAATTTCTTCTCCTATTGTTTGTATTTTTCATATCATGTCATTCATGCAGAGGTGGGCGCTTTTGGAGAAGGGGGATGGAAGGAATAGAACAGAGGTGGAGGCCCAAATCCTGAAGGCGCTCGCTCAATCTTGGCGGTCTGATGTTCAGTAGCTGCAGGAGAACATTAAAGAGATCTATCTGATCGTGTATCTCTCTTAAAAGTCTACTGTTTCCTCTCTTTTGTTTCCGAACCTTTTCGTGTTTTTCCCTTGCGCTATCTAAATGCTTAGAGGGGTTTTAGAGTGTCGTCGTCGTAGCAGTTTAGAGGAGTTTTAGAGTGTGATTGGCACTGTGTTGCCTCTTACTTTCGCTGATCTAAACATTGTAAAGCTGGCAACCCCAGCGAATGTTTTATGCTTTCTGGAAAGCTGGGCCAAAGAGCCTTTGGTCTAAAATATAATTGCTTGGTTTTAAATTGCTCTGACGATAAACGTGCATTAACGTGAATGGGATCACTGAATATATATACTTGACAACAAAAGTTAACTATAGAATAACCATTTCAAATTTCAGACTTCGTATCTGACGGCAAAAACAAGTTGCTACAATGCTGTAGTAGAGATGTATTTGAGATTTCAAGTTGTATTTGTAATGAACGCATCATACTAAGCAGGGGATGTTCTTTGACAGTAACCGAAAAATCAAGCAGTCGCAAGCACATATATAGCATTTGGAATGCATTGCGATTCTTTGCAACTACTACCATATCGCAATCCGGTGAAATTGCAACAGAAGTACAGAAGGCAGAGTCATCTTCAGAAGAGAGTTCAGACCGAAGGTAAACTAGAGTTCAGAGTAGGGATGAATACCTTGAGGTGGAAATGTGCAATTCGCTGCCAGTTCTTGCAGGGCGAGGGCGACAGCCGACAGCGAGCAGAACCGCCCCCTCATGGTGGGGCAGCCTCACCGAACTGTATCCTGTAGGCGGGCGGCACAGCGCTTCCTATGGTCCCAAGCCACCGCGGTCGGAGGACGCCGGCGCTGCTGCTGAGGAGGAGGAGGTAAGACCTTCAACGGAGCAGGAGGCAGCGCCCGATGATGAATCTGAAGGAGGTGAGCGCGGGGTACTTGGCCGACGGGAGGGGTCTCTGAGGTCGCCGGCGTCGGCTTGAGCTCCCGAGTCCCCCCGAGCGCCGTGTAAGCCGGCCTAGCATATTTGCACGGAGCCCCCTGATTTGGATCGCGGTTAATAATCGCGATCCGGATATTTTCACGGAGATCCCTGATTTGGATCGCTATTAACAATCGCGATCCTAATATTTTCATATTGCCCCCTGATTCGGATAGTTTTTTTGCAAAATAACCCCTAGACGTGGGTCTCTCTCTCTCTCTCTCTCTCTCTCTCCCGCCTCCCCTCGTCGGCTCATCCTCCGATCCACTCGCGGACGGCCGCCGCCGTGGCCTTCGTCTTCCGCCCCGACCAGACTCAGTGGCCTCACCCCAGCCAGTCATCCACCATCTCGCACATCCCCAAGCAGATTGCACTTGCTATCGAATCACTGAAGGCCCTTCTCCAGCGTCAGGTCAGCAGCGGAGCAGCCTCGCCACCGGCTTGCCGGACGTTCTCGCCGAGCAGCAAGCAGCATCCGCTGCTGCCCTGGGAGGACAGGAGGAGCTCCACCTCACCGGCGGCGGCGAACGGCGTGCACCAGGAAATTTTACCATCTTGCGGCGAATGCCTTTGAATTAACATGATTTAGCAGTACTCACGAGTGCTGATTACGAGAATTGATTCCTCTCAAAAAAAATTACGAAAATTGAAGCATATAAATTATACTCCCATAGTTCCATCTGAAAGAACTACATAAACTTCAAATGCTTGCCTGCAAGAATGCTAGTGATAACAGAGCAATCACTATGTTCGATCAAACTGCTGCCTAGATCCTGGTACAGTACAGTAGTTGAAAGATAGATTGAGCACAAATGCAGCTAAAACTGTATGAAACCATTCAATCCAACGACAGACGTAGTGATGCTGCTATGTGGAGTAAAACCATCGTCGAGCAACTCATTACATGTCATGGAAATCTATTCTGAGAGTTATGATCAATATAATAAGTCACACAACCCATCAAGCATTCAACCAGAACCACTATTCCTCCAGAAACTTCGACATTACAAAGCACTACAGAAATTTTGGGACTAACCCAAAGAAATGCAACTATCAACCACAATACCTGCATTTCCATAACTATCATGTAACAGTCCACATTACAATAAACTAACCATCACAGTATAAAGAAAACTATAGAACAGAAATGAATCTAATAGACAAGGACCATTACCTTTCAAAATACTAATAGTGTTATCTAAGAAGCACCATAAAAACTACCATAGCAACCAACTGCACAGTAATAATCATCCAGCAATTTCATTTCCATTCGACAGTGCCAAAACTACTGCTACAGATAAACGGAGCCACGACTACCAACGCCACCCAGCTACTACTACCAGATAAACTTTTATCTGCAAAAGTTTTCAGAGGATGCTCTTCTGGATAGAATATGGAAGATAGCTGAGGTGACAATGTGGATGAACACAAGACATCCGTCCCAGATCTAGAAGAAGCAGAGTAGAGGATTGCTTGTTTTCTCTGTCACTGCTCTCAGAATATCCTGCTCAAAGAAATAACATAGCGAGCAGAAGCCAATGCAGGATGCAACCATTGAGATGCATGATATCAGGGATTTGTACCTCAAGTTTGTCAGATCTCATGAGAACATAGAGTAGAAATAATTCTGGAGTGATTTGCAACAATAGTGAATAAATATAGCTGAAAAGGGCAAGATGGCATTTATAAGACGCTTCAGCTGATCATTCTTTTTTTTAACAACAAACATTTTTTAAAGATGCAGCCTGCATCTGGTTACATCAGATAAATGCCTGTGGGCATTTAGTTAATGTATTAACTTATAAAGTATACAGTTACCAGTTGTCAGAATGGCTCCTCCTGCAATAATATTTGATAAGAAGAACGAGCCATATCCTATCATTTCTTTGGCAAATCTACAGCTGTTCACATCAGATACATGCAAGTAGATATAGAGAACATTTTGTGTATCAAACAGATAAAACTCTAGAGTTTTACCAGTTATTTCGAATAAGATGCACGATTATCAGGTTGCCATATAAAACCCACACAGGATTCAGATTTCAGACCCCATGAAGCAACATTCAGAACAGAAACAAAATAAGTTGTGGGGCATGATCCTTGAATGACCAATGCACAATAGTACTACAGGAGTGGCCATACTGGATCCAACAAATAAATCTAAGCAGACACTAACTTTTCAGCTTGAATGACCCCACATTCCAAAGCAACCACTTAATTTTCAGCTTGAAAAAAAAAGAGCAAAATTACCACAGAAATTTCATCAATAAGACAAACATAGTAGGCAACATCCCAAGTTCAAACCAACAATCTGGCACTAGCAATGTGAACGCAGAACACAAAAAATGCACTAAAACACATGCGAATTTAGATCGAGTCATTGGGCTTGCTCATCATGCTCCAAGTGACACCCCGAATGAAGTGTAACAGTGCTACTACTATGGATGGGCCTGAGGAACAAATCAAATTAAGACTCCCTCTATCCCAAAAAATAAGTCATTATAGAAATTTTAGGACAGATTAACAAGAAGGTAAAATGACCATGTTTGTCCCTATTTACTACCCATATTTTGCAAGAATTGATTCTTACATACACATGCACTTTCTAAATAGGGTAAAATGATTTGTTTTCTGGGATAAATTTTAAATCCTAAAATGACTTGTTTTTTGGGATGGAGGGAGTACCGGTTAGCTGATATAAGAACCAGTTGGAAGGGAAGACATCTCTGCAGAATGAAACAACAATGAAGATCAAATCTGAAGGTTGGCTTGCCAGCTCATTTTTAAGTGTAGTTTGCCAGTGATGGGAAATGAAAACAGAAAGAGAAGCCTCAATGCAGTTGAAATTCAGAACAGTAACCAACATGCTACCACCACGGAACATGATCCTAAGATAAGGGTGTGTTTAGACCCCTTGCTAAAAATTTTAAAAGAGAATCTTGCTATTTAGGAGTAATAAATAAAATCTATTTACAAAACTTTTTGCATAGATGGGTTATAAATCGCAAGACGAATCTAATAATAGTAATTAATTCATGATTAGTGGATGATTAGCAAATAGTTACTGTAGCACCACTATTGCAAATCATGGATTAAGTAAGCTTATTAGATTTGTCTCGCGATTTACAACCCAACTACGCAATTGATTTTTTCTTAATCCACATTTAATCCTCCATGCATGTGTCCAAATATTCGATGTGACATTTTTAGCCAAAATTTTTTGGAATCTAAATAAGGCCTAACACAAGCAAACAAGGTATTCTTTTAGGCCCCCTTTGGGAGGGTTCCTTGCGCCGGCGAAGCAGGAGCTGGAGCAGGCGGAGCCTCGTTTTCTGGCTCCACCTAAGCACCTGGAAAAAGGGCTTCGGCTCTCTCGCGCACCCCGCAGAAGCGCTTCGTGCTGCACCCGTTTGGCAGGGCTCCTGCCCGAGCCAGCTTTGGAGCCGTTCGTGAAGTCCTGCCAAAGGGGGCCTTAGCATATCTTCACTACAGTTACGTCTCTAAAACACTGAAACAGCATCAAAAATTTGTAAAAGGGTAATTTTACCATTGATATCAGAATTAGAAGCTCCAAAATTGCAGAACATAGAGCCCATGCCTGCCACAGAATCATAGGCCCTTACACATTCTCAAGTTTCCAGTGTAATGCCTAAATTTACTGTGCCTGGGATTCATTCCACAGGCAAATGTGTATCAATTGGCATAGGAAACGCAATTCCAATTTGGTAGCACTATGTTTCACATTTCAATGCAGTCAAGATGTTTCAACTAGCAACTATTAGATACAACACACAAAAATAAAACTAGCCTGGAAACTGGCATACCAACTTTGTGCATATAATCATCAGATAGCTTCCAGGCGCTTACTGTCACCCAACACACTAAGAACCTCCCTCCCTGACAGAAATCACATGTAGAGCAAGCACCATGAATATTCCAAGTATTCCAAAAGCATTACAATAATTCATTTCTCTCGAAATTAACCACACAGAGATCAGCGTCCATCCATTTCTAGTTTCATCAACTACTACCAGCACTAGCCCTACCGGGTAAACTGAGCCACATCTACCAACACCACTCGGCTGCTACCACCACCAACCTAAGATGAGGTGAACTTGGTGACGGCCTTGGTGCCCTCGGAGACGGCGTGCTTGGCGAGCTCCCCGGGGAGGACGAGGCGCACCGAGGTCTGGATCTCGCGGGAGGTGATGGTGGGCTTCTTGTTGTAGCGCGCGAGCTTGGCGGCCTCGCCGGCGAGCTTCTCAAAGATGTCGTTGATGAAGGAGTTCATGATGGACATGGCCTTGGAGGAGATGCCGATGTCGGGGTGCACCTGCTTCAGCACCTTGAAGATGTAGATCTTGTAGGTCTCCACTGATTTCTTCGCCTTCTTCTTCCCCTTCTTGCCCTCGCCGCCCTCCTTGCCGGCGGACTTGCCCGCGGGGAGCCGCTTCTCGGCCTTGGGCTTCTTCCCCGCCGGGGCCTTCTCGGCCTTCTCGGCCGCGGGCTCCTCCTCCGCGGGCTTCTTCGCCGCCGGCTTCTTCTCCGCCTTGGGGGCCATCGGTGCGTCTGCTTGGGTTCGCGGTGGCGAGAGGTCGGGAGGGATTCGCTCGAGGTCGATTTGGGGATGGGGAATTTCGATGGCTGTGAAGGAGAGGAGGTGAGGGGTGCCGTGAATATATAGAAACGGAGCAGCGGGCGGTGATTGGCGGAGAGGCTGGTGCCTCGGATCGCTGACGTGGAGGGGCGTGATGCGTCGTGGGCTGTCGCGATACGGCGGGGGATGGGTTTTGACGCGGATTGCTGACGTGGTCAGAGTGTGGGCGGGAGAAGACGGGGGGATACTTGGGTTTGGGCGCGCAGGGACGGCCTTCCTTTTGCCGGTTAGTTTTGGGGTGGGCCCGCGGGGCCCAGCTGCCGGTGACTACTGCATGGCATGCCCTTGGACCCGCGAGTCAGTGATGCAAACATTTGTGCTTATGGGCTCATGGCCTCTAGTCTGTAATCCGTCCGTGCCTACATTTCCACACAAAACATTAGCAATACTGATGTCTTGTTTAGATCAAAAAATTTTAGCTAAAAACATCACATCAAATATTTGGAGATATGCATAGCTGTATTAAATGTGGATAAAAGGAAAAATTAATTGCACAGATGAATTGTAAATCGCGAGACGAATCAAATGAGCCTACTTAATCCATAATTTGCAACAGTGATGCTACAGTAATCATACACTAATTATGGATTAATTAGGCTCATTAGATTCATCTTACGATTTATAATCCATCCGTGCAAAAAGTTTTGTAAATAGATTTTTTTTCATACTCTAAATAGCAAGATTCCGTTTCAAAAAAGTTTGGCAAAGTGATTTAAACAAAGGCAATGCAGCAAAGGACAAAAGGATTATACTATGTATCAATCTGTGATGATGACGAAACCAGCGGCAAAAGAGTAAGGTCTTGTTTAGACCATCGTATAAATTTTTTAAAATAGAATCTTTTTATATTTAAAGTATTAAACATAGGCTAATTAAAAAAACTAATTGCAGATTCCGTCCGTAAATTGCAAGACGAATCTAATGAGCCTAATTAGTCTGTCATTAGCATATATTTACTGTAGCAATATTGTAACAATTTATTATCTATTCACGGTCTAATTAGGTTCATTAGATTCGTCTCGCGATTTATAGTTCATTTGTGTAATGCGATTTCTTTTTTGACTACATTTAATACACCATGCATGTGTCCAAACATTGATGTGATTGATGTGTAAAAATTTTGACGGAAACTAAAGCAGGCCTAACTCAAACAGAACCATCAGACAATGGCGATCATCATAGCCAGTATTGTCAATAGCACCTTCTTCCATGAACCAAAGAACATATATTGCAAGTGTCTTTGAACATCTGATCGCTGAAACATTGGTTCCGTTCCTGAAAGAAAATTATTTATATGTACTTCTTATAGACTATTTTACCACGAAAACTACTGGTTCGTTTCGTGGCTCTATGGGTTGAAGCATATACAGTACAATGTTACAGAGGGGTAGTTGTTCCTACATGTAACAACAATCTGTACAGATAATGAAGAGATCTGCTGGAGCCTCCATCTTGAACTGATGAACGCAAATCACAAAGGAGTAGTCCAATAATATCACTAAACAGAATTCCTGAAATCAAGCAGCAGGGATATTGTTTGATCAGATTGGGAAACATATTGAAGGTGAAAGTAACTGGTGTAAACAAAATGGTGTTATAACGTCACCTGTGCAGCTGTGCTGTAGCAAGTTTACAGTCCCAAGAAACGAGAAAGTTGCTTTCCGGTGAAGAAACAAATACACCGGGGAATTGGAAGTTCGGCAGCTGTACAAGTGACCGCAAAGATGTGTGGAAATTGGCAAGTTCAGAGTTGGGTGCAGCAAGATGTACCATTCAACGAACAGCGTAGTCCTGGTACAATACACGCTCAGTTTTCTTTTACCCAACAGACAGTATATTAGCTTGTTTTGATGGCTATGTTGCGCTGACAGGAAAAATTGCATAGGATGCAGTGATATACCATGCAGGTACTGAAGCCATGGTTGTGGTTGTTGAGCTTAGATGAGAAACAGCATATCCTGGGACAAATTATCCTATGGCAATATCTTGTTGAAGCATTAACTCAAGATTCCAAGCACCAGGTTTCCCTCTGATATGCTCGGGGCCTCAAGCAAAGCCAGATCGCTGCTGCAATGTTAAATGGCATGAAGTGACACCATGTTGATCAAAATGTATTTTAAATTTCATTGAATAAGTGTTGAGTATATAAATCCCAACTTGAGTATTTAAGTAAAAGTTTGAACATGGACCTCGATGTAATCCATACATATATCAACAAAGATTTGATTAAGATAAAGTTTGTCCTAATCAGCTTATTTTGGCTAAGCAGGCAAATTACCTACTATGCAAAATGGGAGAAAGGAAAATAACAACAAAACTCAGCTATGTTTATAAAGGACAGACATCAAAAGCTGGTTGAAAAGAAACAGCAAAATACAATACCCTAACCACCAAGGACTAAGGACTAACAATATTGTCACATTAAACTATGCACACAAAGTGTAACAGAAGTACAAGATTTAGCAAGAGAACTTGCGAAACACCAAATTGATAGAAAAGTATTGATCTCAGATGTCTTACCTGAAAGATCAGAAAAGGTCAATATGCACATATATGTTTTGAGCACTTCTATATGAAGCAGCAGTTCAGCGACTGATTGATTTTGCATCTGCAACCCAGTCCCGAGTCAGCCAATTCTAGTAGATGAGAACATGAAAAATATTTCCTTAACATCAGGTGGTCAACAGTAAAGTTTTTCCCTTCCTGATCATCAAAGAAGATCCTATGAAAAGAGCTCTATATGTATCCCAGTTTGGTTGCACCCCATTCTTAAACATATCACTATAAATTCCTAAACCTTTATCAAATTCGCCACGAATACTGCACCAGCGAATCAAAATATTGTATGCCACAATATCAGGCTTCAATCCCTTGTATAACATCTCATTCCAGAGCCCAAACGCATTATTTGTGTCACCCAGCTTACAGAGTTCATTTATTATTGTAGAATAGCTGATGCAATCAGGAAAGAAACCGCTTTCAGTGATCTTCTGCATAAGGTCAATTGCCTCTTGGATCTGCCCAACCTTACAGAACCCTTTGATCAATGTGTTAAATGTCACTGTGTTAGCTATACAGCCTTCAAGCATGGCTGCATGTAGAACTTTAGCCTTTTCCAGCTCTCCTTCAGTTGCCAGATAATCAAGAAAGCAATTATAAGTAAAACTATTAGGAAGAAAGCGTCCAGCTAACATTTCTTTACAAAGGATTTCTGCACTGCTCAAATGCCCAGACCTGCAGAGATTATTTATTAAAACCGTATATGTGACAACATTTGGAGGACATCCATCAGCTATCATCTTATCCCAGAAGTTTAAAGCTTGACGAATATTTGCTTCCTTTGAATGTGCATCAATCATGGATGTATGGAACACAGTGTCGGGCTTCAGACCTTTTTCTTCCATTTCCCTAATCAACATGCTTACTTTTTCATTGTCATGCTGTTTCAGAGCTGCATATATAATTACAGTGAAACTGGTAAGATCAAGCTTGACCCCTTGCGCTTCCATCACGTTCCAAACATGGTATGTTTCAGTTAACCTTCCTTCTTTGCACAATCCATGCAAAAGTGCTGTTAGGCTAAAACTATTTAGCACAGCAGAGTTGTTTTCTAGATCATCAACAAATTCCTTTGCTTTCAAGGCACCTCGCGTCAAACAAAGTACACTAATCATTGACCTGTAAGTGTAATTATCAGGTGTTAGGCCCCTATCCACCATTTGATCATATAACTCAAATGCCTTCCTAACATTGCCTGCGCGGCAATACCCTTCGATCATGACATTAAAAGTCACTTCATTTGGTACTATGGAGCTGTCGATCATCTTATCAAACAACCTAGCAGCTTCATCCATATTTCTGTCCTTGCAGAAACAATTGATAAGTGCTGTAAGTGTATAAATATTCCCTGAAACACCATTCCTGTCCATCTCCTTGTGAAGCTCCACTGCACTGGCTGGATCCCCTTTCCGGCATAAACCAGCTATTAGGGGGGAATATGATGCTGCATTCGGTGTTAATCCCTTCTCAACCATCTCTCTCAAAAACCGCCATGCCTTGTCAAAATCATCACATTGGCAAGAACCATTAATTAAAGAGTTGTATGGGTAAGCTGTCACTCTGATTCCCTTCTCCCTCATCCTATCAAACATGTGAAGTGCATCATCCATCATTCCCCTCTTGCACAGGGAATGTATCAATATAGCATAGGTCACCTCATTTGGCTGAAGACCCCTGTTTTCCATCCCTGTGAATAGCCTTTCTGCCTCACGAAATCTTCCATCCTTGCACAGTTTATCCATCAATGTATTACTAGCAAACAGGTTTGGTACCATACCCAACTCACCCAAGTGACAAGCTAACCTGAAGGCCTCCTCGACACGCCCTCTCTTCCGTAGCCCATCAAGCATAATCGAGCAACTGGCCTCTGATGGCACAAACCCCAGCCTAAGCATGTCATCAGTCATTTCCAATGCCATTTCAAGTTCATCCGTCCGACAAAACCCATACACTAGAGTCCGGTATGTAACTTCATCAGTCGTAACTCCTCTCTCCACCATGCCATTCTTCACCTCCACTGCCTCATGAACACGATTATTTTTGCAGAAACCATACATCAGCACGTTGTATGGTACAGCACTGCCCTTGGTGCCCTTGCTTTCCATCCTTGTCAATAGACCCCTCGCACCATCCAAATTATTTGTCTCGCAATAAGCTCGAATTCCAGCCGTGTAAATGTACTCGTCCACGCGAACACCTGCCCCAAGCATTTCATCGAACAATTCACGGGCAAGAGCAAATTGCCGGATCTTGATGAGAGCGAACAATATCTGAGAAGCGGTATACTGCTTCATAGCAATGCCGGACGACAGGGATAGGCGTAGGACGGCGGCAGCGTCGCGGGCGCGGCGGAGTCGGAGGTACGTGGAGGCGAGAAGCGTGGTGGCAGCGGTGGCGGCGCCAGTTCGGAAGGTGGCGAGTGAATTAGCATGTGAGAGTGACGAAAATGAGGACGACGCGGACGGAGTGGATGTCGCGAGGGAGAGGAGGAGGGAGGCGGCGTGCGGGGATGATGCAGACGATGAGGGGGATGGCGAGGAGGAGAGGAAGGAGAGGGCGAGGAGGGAGAGGGAGACCGGGGAGACGAGCTCGGGCGGCAGCAGGAGGAGGAAGCGGCGGGAGAGATCGGGCCGGCTGAGGGAGGCCGGGAGGAGGAGAAGGGAGGAGACATGTGCCGGGGCGAGGCGGCTGCGGAGCAGCGGCGCGGCGAGGGCGGACGGCCAGGTGGATGGCGCGGTATGGTGGAGGATGTCGGCTAGGAGCTTCACCATACCTGAATCGGAGGTGGTGGGCGCGGCGTTAGTGTGGCCGGCGGGGTGCCGCCGTGGCGGAGGAGGCATCTCGGGCGGCGAGGGGGATCGCCGGAGGTCGCGCCGGCCGACGGGTGTGTCGGGGTGGGAGCGGCAACTGGGCTGTAGCTGGAGAGATGGAGTGGATCCCGACTGGCCGTTAGCGTGATTACTGGTACTAGTACTAGTTGCATTCTGTTGGGCCGTTCGGGAAATCGCAAATGGGCGACCAGGAAGTTTGAAATTTCGAATGAGTGAACAACTTATTTGAATTTGGCCTGTCAATGTGAATCGAAATCCAACAAGTAAAGGGCATTCGAATTTTTGACATTGGTCTAATTTTATATTTACCCTCATAACTGTTTTGTCAATGCAATTTGAAATCCAACATCTACAAACATACAATTAAAACTGTCTAATTGCATATTTGCCATCAATGTTGTTGCGGGCCATGAAACTTGTAGTTGAATTGATAGATCAGATGAACAAAGTTAAGTGATATTGTGGGTGTCATGGATGACCAAGGGGCATCTCTCATATCCATTACGTTGATGATACTACAGTAATAATGATTGATGGTTCATACCAGTCCATTTTAAATCTCAAGCTGACATTGTACTGCTTTGAATGGTCGTCGGGCCTCAAGGTAAACTTTCACAAGAGCAAAGTGTTTACTTTTGGTGTAGACCAGGGTGAAAAAGAGAGGAATGCCAACATGCTAAATTGTAAATTAGGGGTCCTCCCCATGAAGTATCTCTTGGCATTCCTATCTCTGATCACAGGCCAGGTACCCTGGCTTTTGCGGGTGTAAAGGAAATGATGGTCAAAAGCGATCCTTGGAAAGGAAAAATCTCGCTTGTGTCACAAGAGTGTTGTCCTCTATATTTACATAAGAAATATTTCTATCTTCACGGGGGAAGATCATCTTAACTAATTCCTACTTATTCAGCCTCCCCATCTATACGATGGGCTTCTACCTTCTTCCAAAAAGCACTCATTGGGGCGATGGACTCGATAAGAAGCAAGTTCTTCTGACAAGGTGCCCAAGAAGACTTCAAATACCACATGACTAGTTGGGACATGCTTAGTATGCCCAAAGACCAGGGAGGTCTGGGTATTACCAACACACAAATTATGAATGAGGCATTACCAACACACAGATTATGAATGAGTGTCTCCTAGCGAAGTGGATTTGGAAAATCATGAAAGGTTCCGATGAAACCTGGTACAAGCTCTTAGAGGCTAAATACATGCAGGATGGTAACTTCTTTAAATTCAAATGTAAAGGCACCTCACAGTTTTGGCAGGGTCTGCACAAGGTGAAACACCTTTTCAAATGGGGGCTATTCACAAAGTGAAGGATGGCTGCAAAATGTCCTTTCGGGGGATCCATGGGTTGGGAAAGTCCCTCTGAAGATACATTTTACTAAATTGCATAGAATTTACGAGGATCCCACGGTGACGATTGCGGACTGCTTCGAGGAGGGTCAGTGGAAGGTCAATTTTAGAAGAAGCTTCTCGCCTGTGGAGGAGGCGAGCTGGAACCTTCTCATAAGCTTGCTGCGGGCTAAGGTGTTGGACGAGAGTGAAGGAGATGAGGTGATTTGGGCTTTGGATAAGTCCAATTCCTTCTCCACTAGATCGTTGTATAGATTTTTAACACACAGGGGTGTGTGCTTATCTGAGTCGGAGATGTATGGAAATCCAAGCTCCCTTTGAAGATTACGATCTTCTTGTGGCAGCTCAAGCACAACAAACTGCAGGTCGCGGCTTCTCTGACAAGGAGAGGCTGGAAGGGGGAATGCAGTGGTGTTTGTGTGGTGGGCTGTAAACGGCTAATCATGTGTTCTTCGAGTGCTCGCTGGCTAAATTCACTTGGTGCTGTTTCAGAGATGCAATGCGTTGGGACGACAGCCCTGCATCTTTCGCTAACCTCGGTGGTCCTAGGCTGAAGCGGAAAATGATTTCGAAAAACATTTATTTCTTTGCTTGTGCGGGAGTGGCCTGGGCTATCTGGAGAGCCGGGAACAAGATGACGATTGAGGAAACCTTCCCGAAAAGCTCTCTGGAAGTGATCCGCTCTGGTATTTCTTTTGTGCAAAGATGAAAGTCGTTGCTGGGTGCTGCTGATCAAGAGGAACTCACTGCCATGGGGGCAAAATGAAGACGTGGATGGATGGTTTCCGGCCTAGCAATGTTGTTGTTTCAGATATTGTGGAATTGTAGTTCTTAGCGTGTGTGTTCAGCGTCCGTGTTGTTTCTGAACTTGGGCATCCCCTAACACTTTGTATCGAACCTCTATTGCTTTCAAGAAAAGTCGAGTTGATCTCCTTTCAAAAAAAAAACAAAGTTCAGTTGACATAAATATCCCTATGATAGTACAACATATGAAAGACAAATACATCACACTCACCATCACATGCGTATGTTGTTGATCTGCTGAAACTCTACTTTCTTTTCCTAGCAACCGGGCCACCTCCATAATGCATCGTGGCAATATCGGATGAACATGTGTGAGTAGCCACCTAACTCCATCCTCCTTGCTATCCTTGCCTTTTGCCCTCTGCCTCTTCGACTGATGTCTTCGTCGACATGTGTTGCTCTTTTTTCATCCGTGGTGACATGGTGGTTACATCAGATGTAGATAACATGGCGGTATAAAAAACTCATTACTTTATTGTTGTCACTGAAGCCCCGTAGGTTGTAGTGGTAAGGATCATAATGCGATTCTAGCGCCATCAACGGGTGAGGCTAAGAAGAAATATGGATTATGAGTGTTAACTCAATGCTTTTGGACATTAAAGAGTTAGTGGCGTACATCCTTACACTACTAGAAACCCCCCTATAGCTACGTTGTAGTAGTTACGCGTGTTAAAAGCATCACTACGTTGGCACCTAAAGATGTTTTTTGACATGTTTTCAAGAACATGCCAAAGTGACACGATATTAAACACGCTTATAGCGTTAATATGCTTATAAAGACAATCTTTAACACATTTTTGAAATCGTTTCAAAATAACACATAGGTAGATACACTATTAAGCATCGTTAATCGGTAGACATGTTGTGAAGCCTATCAGACAATTGTCTGAAGCCTCATAAAGACACTTTTCGATATGATTCTAAAAATGTATCAAAATGATACAAAGGTATACATGCTTTGAACCGTGAATAGCATCTACACACATTGCACACCATATCAAATAACCATCCATAGTCATGTAAAGACGCCTTATGATGCAATAATATATAAAAAGCACACTCATTTAGAAAGGAGTGAATGAGAAAGATAAATAACCGATGGTGGCAACTCGGATGGTCGCCGTTGATTCATGTGACATAGATGTCCATTGGAAAATGATGATGACAAAGTTAATTACATGACCGATAAGCGGCTGCTCGAATGAACAACGTTGATACAAGGACGTAGGTTCTCATCCGATAGACTATATAACTTTTCCATAGATGCATATCTATTAGGGGTGAAAATAAATATCTTCCAACAACCATATAATCTTATATGTTTTTATCGCATAAGTCTTGTTACTATTGTAGGATAAAACTATACATTAGAAGTGGAGAAAATTCCTTACATGACACTACTAAAATTACTAATTCCTTCCTTGGCCCTCTAAAATTTAAAATTCCCTATTTAACACTAGTTCAAAGTTTTGTTCCTAAATTGACAGTACCATCTACTCTGTTAGTATGTTCCGTTAACACGTGAGTGAATCTTGTCAGTTTTTATAGGAGTGGACTAAAGTACCCCTGGTTACAGAGGAGGAAAAACTCCCATGCTATCCCCGCACCCTCTCCTGTCATTACCCCCTACTCCCGTGCTTTTCCCCTCCCAAACCCTAGATCGGGTGCGGTTACTTTCTATGTTTTTTTAAGAACAAATTTGTCTTGTTTAGTGTACTTTAATTAATGGATGAGTTGGTTCCAGAATTACTCAGTTTGTTGTTTTGTGAAGGCAGAGAACTATTGTCCTGACGAATTACAAACAAGAGAATATCTGAATTATAAATGTAAATAAAAGAATCTTAATATACTAATACACGTGAAATATAAATGTACGTATGAAATCATCTTTACTTTTCTTAATACGCAACATGGTGTTACTATACAACGTGTCTGTATCTATAGATGCACAATAGAAATGTGCCTATGATATCGTTTCTATATTTGTTTAGACATAGTTAGGTGTTACAATAAAGTGTATCACATGCCACGTCACCTGCCACATCACCTAACACGCCAGCTGCCACATTGTCCATCATGTAAAATGCGTAGTATAAAATGTATCTACTAAATTGTCTCTATACTACTAAATATGCAACATGGTACCATTAAATATCACGTCTGCATTATTAGACATGTTTTATAAGCATAGCTACGAGATTGTCTCAACATTTCTTAACACGCCATGAAGTGTTACTATACTTCGTAACTACACCACTACACACGCTTTATATATGCATGTGCCTACAAAATTGTATCAGTGTGTGTACACATGCATCTGACGTGTCTATGAAATATCTTTTCTTTTCCCATAGATACACACTTCAAGAATTCGTCTCTACAAAGCATGATACGGTCCGTATGAAGACGCTTCTTACACGCCTTATGAAATTGTGTCTACATTGTTGTATAGATGAAATAAAGCATGTCTAAGTCTAAATTTAGCGTACCTAAAGGGGGGTATTTTGGTAGTGTTAACACACCACAATAAGTGGAGATAATGATGAGCACATACAGTATTGAAGAGAAACATGATTGGGACTGGCGAGAATAACACCAATCTGACTATGACAATCTTAGTCGAAGAAAAGAAGGGAGGTATATGATTATCTTATTTATTTTATATCTCATTCTCATAACCATTTGATCACTATCATCAACCAATAAACATTCTCGTAGACGATGAAAGTATTCATGCAAACAATGTACCCGCCACTGCACATTTTATGTAACCCAAGAGAGTAGATTGTCATGATGGTCTTTTGGCTATTGTTAGGGTGGAAATTGATAATAAGCAAGGAAGTGTTTGCCTTGAGTGTATATCACAAACAAAATTTTGATCTTCAAACCATCTTAAAATTTCCATTTATTTGGTCTATAACAATTTTTTCTTTGAAATTATCTCCCAAAAGTTGGGGCGGGCTACAAGCCTAGAACTCTTCACCAACAGCTGGGACCCATGTGCAAATTGATTTTTCGGCCGACGAGCGGGCTCCACCTCCAGTCCTCCACCGCTCGACGCTGCTATCCCTCTTCAGTCACCACGCTCCAGCACCGGAAACAAATTCCCCGCTCCCATTCCTATGACTGGTGGGACCATTGACCAACGACGTCATGTCCGCGCGCCGAGAACCATTCCCCTCCGCCTCCTCTCACCCTCGTTTTTGCCACGTCAGCAATCCTCGTCGAAAGCGCATCGCAACCGCCCATCCGAAGAAGCATCAACGTCCCACGCCGCTCAGAGGTAGCGATCCGTGGCACCTGCCCCTCCACCAATCAGCGCTCGCCTCTCTTCTTCTATAATGTCATCGCCCCCCGTCTCCTCTCCTCCTCACAACCACCCGTGAGTGACATCGCAGCCTCCTCTTCTCCCCCAACCAACCCGAATCCTAGCCGCCGAAACCCCCCGAGCAGCAGCCGCATCGATGGCCCCCAAGGCGGAGAAGAAGCCGGCGGCGAAGAAGCCCGCGGAGGAGGAGCCCGCGACGGAGAAGGCCCCGGCGGGCAAGAAGCCCAAGGCCGAGAAGCGGCTCCCCGCGGGCAAGTCCGCCGGCAAGGAGGGCGGCGAGGGCAAGAAGGGGAAGAAGAAGGCGAAGAAGTCGGTGGAGACCTACAAGATCTACATCTTCAAGGTGCTGAAGCAGGTGCACCCCGACATCGACATCTCCTCCAAGGCCATGTCCATCATGAACTCCTTCATCAACGACATCTTCGAGAAGCTCGCCGGCGAGGCCGCTAAGCTCGCGCGCTACAACAACAAGCCCACCGTCATCTCCCGCGAGATCCAGACCTCGGTATGCCTCGTCCTCCCCAGGGAGCTCACCAAGCACGCCGTCTCAGAGGGCACCAAGGCGGTCACCAAGTTCACCTCGTCGTAGATGCTAGGCTTTCCTCTCTGCTCTTTGTGGCGTGGTGCGCCTAGTAGTGGTTCTAGTTTGCTGGATTTGGCTAGTACGGAGGTGTAGTTACGTGCTGTGTGGTTCCTGACTATGTTCTTTCTGTATGAAGTGGAACAGTTATGCTATCTAAAGGAATAGTGGTGGTGCTTGTTTAACTCTTGTTCAATTCAGCGTCAGCTCTCGACTGTATCTCTCTTACCATCCCTCTGTCGATTGGACACTCCTGGAGTCGAGCTTGTTAAGATTATGTTACGTTTTTGTATCTCCTGATATGTTGTTTTCGCACTGGAGCAATTTTGGTTTGGTTTCTGTATTTTTTTTAGTTTATCTTCCGACGATCTTGTGGGAAGGGTTTCCTCTTGGTGCTCAATCTGCTGGTCAAATTTAGGGTTCGAAAATTTTGCTTGTATTTGGCGCCATCGGGATTTGGACGCGGAATTTTGGCTGCCCAAGGCTTACGATCTTGTTTTGTGGATTTGGGGGACGGAACGGAAGGTTCAGTGCTGAAATGTTTGGCGGCACCTGAATTTGGATCCACAATTGGAGAACCAAGTTACAAACAATCTGGTCTCTTTAATCCACTTGCAGGGTAGTGGCGTCGGCTTCAAAATTTGGGAGATGGAGGGCTCGTGAAATGTTCGGCGGGATTTGTGTTTGGAGTTGTGAAAACTGCCATGGGCCAGCCTGTTTTGGCGCCGCTTGAAAGTTTCAGTGATGCAACTCCGTCTTGTTCCAAGGGAGGCGTAAACTTGTTTTTTAAGATCTGCGCCGGAGGTTACGCGTGTCCTCGAATTCTCGATTCCCAAATCCCCCGATCCCAAATTCCCTTCGCCGCCATTATCTCCGATTGCCGCCGCCTCCGCGTCTCGCCTGCCCCAGCAGTAGCTCCCCTCACCTCCGCATCTGCCTCCTGCTCTGCACCGCCTCCGCCTCGGCCTCACCGCTGCGTCCATGGTGAGCTGCTTCATCACATCTTCGAGAAGTTTGCTGCGGACAGAGGTCGCCCGTCTCCCCCGCTACAAGGAGCAGTGGCACATCGTCGCGTCCAGCGAGATCCACTACTCCGTCCGCCTTGCCCTCCCAGGTGTGCTCCCCAAGCAACGCCGTATGCCCATATCCGAGGCCACCATTGCCGTCAGCAAGTTCCCACCTCTACTTGTGGTGGTATTAGTCGGGTGGGTGTTGGTAGTGTGCCGCAGAGTTGGTAGCATGGAACTGTGAGTGGAGCTGGAAATGGACGGGTGATAGTTTGTGCGTAGTAGGGATGCAGTGGGGATTGTGGTGCTGCCTCTGGATCCTGTTGCCACACGGTCGGACTCGGAGATACAAATGTTCAGAATGGTAGACTATTCGCGATTCCTGTTATCTGACGGTCCAACTTCGTGATCTGGTTGCGCTTAGCTATGAATTGATGATAACCATCAGAATAACTAAATTGCAAGTTCTGGAACATCTTGCATAGCCTGGTTTACACTGGGTTAGCGCTAACCAATGTCTGTTCCATTCGAGGGTTCGATGGTTTAAACTGGGTTGGTTTGTTGTGATTCTTGATTTTTGTGATGATCGACGGAACCTTTGCATTCTGATATCTTGAGGATGTATCAGAAACTATTTCCCTGTGCCATGCTGTGAGGCAGTGCAGTAGCTTTAGCGTTCTCGCGGAGCTTCGAGTTTTGACATCTATGGTAATTTTACTTGACCTATTGTCCTTCTCTTCCATGCTTTTTTTTCTCGAACGCGCAGAAGAACTGCGCGTCCTTGTATTAATAGATAGAAGAACGGTCCAAAATACAATGCTGAATCCACGGCTTGAGTTAGTTTTTACATACGTGCCTAAAAGAGATTTAAACAACCACACGCCCTGCAGCCTAACACTAAGGCAGCAGCTCCCCCAGCGCCTTTGCCCCAGCCATCTTCCACAAGGTGGCCTGCTCGTTTATCTCCTGCAGCACAAGACGAGTGTCCGGGTGGCAGCCGTCGAAAACGTAGCGGTTGTGCATCTTCCAAATCGACCAAGCCGTGAGGATCACTAGGGAGTTCAACCCTTTCCTAGCAGCCTTAGACGTCCTGCGCGCAGCCCACCTCCACCAATCCTTGAACGTGTCGAAGTCCAGCGAAGGGGCCAAGTGGTGCAGGCCGACCCTTCCAAGCACGGATGCCCAAACCTGTCTCGCGAAGACACAAGACGTGAGAATGTGCTGGATCATCTCCTCCTCTTGGTCACAAAGGAGGCACTTGTCCAGGTGTTGCAGACCCCGACGAGCCAGTCGATCTGCTGTCCAACATCTATCGAGCATGGCCAACCAGAGGAACACCTTACACGGAAGGGGCGCCCAAGACTTCCACAAACGCTTGTAAGGCTCAAAGTAGGTTGAGCCCACAAAGAACCTAGCGTAAGCTGAACGTGTGGAGTAAGAACCTGAGTTCTCCGGCGTCCACCGATGAGCAACTGGACATTCTCTAAAGCATCCCAAAGCTCTAGGTAGTCCACAATTGCCGGCACCGACAAACCTCCTGCAATGTCACCGACCCAACGCAGATCCTGCATGGCCTCATGCACCGTCCTCCGAGATCGAGCCCGCTTGTTCACAATAGGGAACAAGGCCGGCGCTAGGTCCTCAATGGACTTGCCGTGCAGCCAACGGTCCGTCCAGAACAGAGTCGTTCTTCCATCGCCCACCAGGGAGGAAACCGAGATGGCGAACATGGCTGTGACATTGGGGTGCACCTTGATGTTGAAAGCAGCCCAAGGCCGCTCCGGATCCGTCTTACTGAGCCATAGCCATCGCATCCGGAGTGCCCACCCGAGGATCTCAAGGTTATGAATCCCTAGGCCACCAAGTTCTTCCGGGCGGCAAGCTCGCTGCCATGCCACAGGGCAGTGCCCACCATTCACCTGTCGACGCCCCTTCCAAAGGAAGGCCCGGCGAAACTTGTCGATGGCACGGAGGAGCCACTTGGGCACATCAAGGGCGATGAGGAGATAGACAGGGACCGCAGTCAGCCTTCACCAGCACCGCACGCCCAGCCGTGGACATTAGCGCCGCCTTCCATCCCGGGAGCATGTCGGCAATCTTATCCACGAAGGGTTGGAGGTCCGCCTTGGTGAGCCTTCGAATTGAGAGGGGTAGACCGAGATACTTGCAAGGGAAGTCGATCACCTCACAAGGCATGACTCTCGAGACGACCTCGAGCTGCTCGGTGGCACATCGAATTGGAACGATTGAGCTCTTTTGCATGTTTGTGCGGAGCCCGCTCGCCTCCCCGAAGAGCTGCATGATCTCCTTGGTGGTGGACAGGTCCTCGGGAGAGGGACGGATGAAGAGAGCCACATCATCAGCATACAGCGAGACGCGGTGCTTCACCCGAGCAGTAGCCAAAGGTTGGAGGAGCGCCTCCTCGTCGGCCTTCCCAATAGTGGCGTTCAGCACATCCATGACAAGGATGAAGAGCATGGGCGACAGCGGGTCCCCCTGTCGTAAACCCCGCCGATGCGTGATCCACTGCCCCGGCTGGCCGTTGAGCAACACCTGGGTGGAGGCTGTGCGAAGCAGGCATCAGATGATCTCTCGCCAGCGTCCCCCGAAGCCCAAATGGGACAAGACCTCGAGAAGGAACGGCCAGGAGACCGAGTCGAAGGCCTTAGTGATGTCCAACTTGAGTAGAAGACGTGGCTCCCTCCGGTTATGCAAGAACCTGGCCCTCTGCTGCACGAGGAGGTCTCTTCGATGCTTTTGCATCAGCTTACTGGTAATTACTCACATGCTTCTCCTCGGCTTGCATCCAGCACTGGTATGTGGTATGCGTACTCCTGGGTGTCACTTAGAGCATGATTAGCATGTCTAAAGAGTCCCAAATTATTCCTGAATCTCCACATCTTGTACTGCTGTCTTGAATTCTGTGTGCACCCAGATTCACATATTGTCGGTTGAGATATGGATGTTGCCTGCTTGGTTATGAATGGAATTTCTGTGGCAACTTACTATTGTTAGTTAAAGGTGGTTGGTTATTCTGAATATGTAGTCATTTTAAAATGCATGTCTTTTTTTTCTAGAGAGTATTTTTTCTATATTACGCCCCATGATTTATTTGAGGGATGTGCAGTACGGTGTCAGCTATGTATGGCATGCCCACTATTTTGGAGATTGCAATATTGCATATCTCACTGAATGTGAAATTTGCATACACTTACTTTTGTTTTCACTCTGATGGATAGATATGCAATTCAAAGATGGAGATGCTAGTTCAGAGAGCTCATATGACTTCAGTTATTTCACGTAACTACAATATCATGTTGAACTTTCAGCTGTGCCTGACTGCCTGTTGTCCTGCAAATGAACGGAATTGATGTCTTCGCAAGCTAATAAGATCACAATCTAAGTGCGCAAAAATTAGTGCTGGTTTAGTGGGTTTGATGCCTTCAATCCAACTAAATGCCGAACTGAACATCCTACTCCCTCAGCCAAACACACAAGTGGGATCATCAAACCCTATGTACTTACACCAGGAAAAAAGGTGAACTGTAGTTGCTCCTATATCTCCACTTTTTGAATGCAATGCGTGAGCAGACTGGAAGTGGATGAGTAATAATAGCAATAGTGATAGAGCTCTGTGATATTTTAAAATTTTGAAAAAGCATCATAATGAAAAATATGAAGAACGTGGATGTTATAAACCCTACCTTCCCAAATTCCGATGACCACTCTTCTAATCTTAATAACAAATATATTTCACATGCCTGACCAAAAGAGGTTTAGATGTAAACAAATATATGCAAAATAAAAGGTAGGCTGAACTATTTGATCTACTCATTTCTATCGTTGTTTCGCAACTTATTGAATGGTGGCTTCGTTGTTTCTTCCAAATTCCCATCTAGCAAGCTGCCATGGCAGTGACAACTGACAACATTGAGGTATGCATCTCTGATTGCACGCATCTGCACGGCTGCATCTTGCACAAGCATTCGCTCTCTTGGCAACTTCTTTGAGCAGGACACACCAAGCCCAATCGCAGAAGCCAGACAACCCTCAGTTCTGCTTCTCACCAGGGTAGCATGGGGAGCATCTCTACCCTGTGTTTCTTCGTGCAGCAAAATTGCTGGATCCGCTACCTCCATGGCTTTGTAGGGGAGAGCAGCCTTGGCAAACTTATGCAGGTCTAAGGAATCTTTGAACATGTCATCAGTAGGGCTCCTCCCAGTAAACATCTCAAGCAACAATATGCCAAGACTGTAAACATCCCCATGAGTTGTGGCGGCAGAACTCTCACCATACTCTACAGTTATTTACACCCCATGAATTATTTGATATAGGTATAAGTCTTTTAGGTAGCAAGTACATGATTTGACAGGCTATAAATTAAGACCGAAGATAACAACAGACATTTGTAGTAATTTACCTGGAGGGAGATAACCAATGGAGCCTCTTATTCCAGTGAAGCTAACTGAATTTGACAGAGTGTTGCTTGTGTTATCAGGAAGAATTTTTGATATGCCGAAATCTCCAACTCGGGCACTCATATCGTCTGTAAGAAGGATGTTGCTTGGTTTGAGATCACAATGAATTATTGGTGGCTGGCATTGGTTATGAAGATAATCCAACGCGTCCATGATATCAACAGCAATCCCTAGTCTCTGAGCTAGGCTGAGAGTATTCCCCAGATTGCGTTCCTCTTCCTTAGATTCTGGATGAAGCCAATCTTTCAAACTACCCTTGGGCATGAATTCATAAATCAGTGCCTTGAATTCGTGACCTTGTGCATTGATGCTTGAGCAACAGGTAATGATCCTTATGAGACAACGATGATGCACCCTTCGCAGTGCGTTGCATTCAGTAACAAAACTTCTGTTAGACCCAGACTGTTGTAGGTTAAACACCTTTACTGCCTCAACAATACCATGAGCAGGTAACATACATTTATAAACGGTGCCATAGCTTCCTTGTCCAAGCAAATTGGCCTCTGAAAATCCATTGGTTCCATTTGACAATTCATGATAAGAAACTCTTGCAAATTGTTCATCATCTACTGTTGTAGTCAATTGGCTCTCCTGTCTTTGTCTGAGCTTTTTGTGGATCAACTGAATAAGAACAGCTAGTAAAACTATAAATACAAGTGCGCTGATTGATGATATGGTGATCATTAGGGATTTTGACATTTTTTTTCTCTTTTCTGCAGCAGGCGTGGAGCATGGTGCTAAATGAAGCTGAATCTTTCCACCACAAAGCTCATCATTTCCATCAATTGACAAGTCAGCTGCATTTGCAAAAACACCTCCTTTTGGCACTTCACCTTGCAGATGATTGAAGGACAAATCCAGTTTTGATAAGGAAGACAAATTCTGTAGACCTGTGGGGATAAGACCTGACAAGTTGTTGTGTGCTAGGTACAATTGTTGCAGGTTGCCAATACTAGCAAGGGCATCAGGAATACTACCTGACAGCTTATTCATGGTCAGGTTCAGTAAAGCAAGACCTTTTAAATTCGCAAGAGATTGAGGTATGCTTCCCTCAAACAAGTTCTGATCCAACAACAGCTGATCCAACGATACACATTTCGCAATACTATCAGGTATATTGCCTGACAATAGGTTTCCTGACAGAATCAGTTGGTTAATGCTTGCCAAGTTGGCAACTTCAGTAGGAAGTGGCCCAGATAATGAATTGTATGATAGGTCTAAGTAGATAGAGAGTTTAGATAGTTTTAACACCTCTATTGGAATCGAACCATTGAGTCGATTTGTTGACAGATCGAGGACATCCAGATTGTCCAACTTTCCAAGGCTTGTTGGAATTTGCCCCTCCAAGTTGCCATAGTATGCATAAAGGCTATTCAACTGTGTAAGGTTCCCTACTGATGAAGGTATAAGGCCTGACAGGCTAGTGTTGTAAAGGCCTAACACAACCAAGTTTCTTAGCTGACCAATGCTCTCTGGAATTGGTCCAGATACAGAAGTATTTGCCATCTCAAGTGTTTTAAGACCAACCAAGTTGCCGATGTTCGATGGAATAACCCCAGAAATCCTATTGTTTCCCAAATAAAGAGCTTGGAGAGTTGTTGACAAGTTACTGATTGAACTAGGAAGTTGCCCGCTGAAAGAGTTTTTGGCAAGGACCAGAAGCTGAAGCTGGGAGCAGTTTGCCATCGAAGTGATGAATTCCCACCCACGTCTGTGGTTTGCTTCAAGCTTGTTGTCATTCAAGGACAGGTAAATGAGACCTTGCAACCTCCCCAAATCATGAGGCACATACCCACTGAAACTGTTTTTATAAAAGCCAAGTTTTGTGAGTGCAGATAGATTGGAGAGTGAGGCTGGGATAGATCCACTGAATCGGTTGTCAGCAAAGCTAAGAATTTCGATGCTGGGGAACCGACCGCCAATATCAGCAGGAATAGTTCCAGACAGCATATTTTCTTGTACCTCAAAGTCTCTCAGCATGGACAGATTGTACAGGGAGTGTGGAAGCACGCCAGAGAGGTTGTTCTCGAGGAGCACAAGGACTCGCAGGCCTACAATTTTGCCACTACTTTGACCACAGACCAGAGTTTATGATCTGTTGGCTTTGGCTGTTGCTGACTCGCTGGACTTGACTGCTCGAGTCCTTTTGATAAGAAAATTACTTATTTTAGACGATCAACATGCAGTAATTCTGACATGTTTCCGGTCCTCAACTTGAAGGCATGTTCTGTAAGATTCGTGCGGAGGATAAGGCGTCTCCCAGTCCCTCTTCCTCGATTTCTCCAGTCCAGAACCCCCACTCCCCCCGATCCGCTCCCTCCCCATCTCCCCGTCGCCAATGGCGACCTCCCTGCTCCAAGCCTCGCCCCTCTCCCTCCTCTCGCGCCTAAAGCCCAGGCCGTCCGCCTTGCACCTCCGCCGCCTCCTCCCGCTCTCCACCACCTCGGCTCTGCGGATGGGTCGCGCTGCGCCGCGCGCACGCCGGGCTCACCTTCCTCACCGTGCGAGACCGCTCCGGCATGGTGCAGGTGAGTGCGTTTCTAAGTCCTATTGGCTGCGTTAGTGACAGTTTTCTGCAGTGCTGGCTAGCCCCGTAGTTGCTTTAGATCAATGATTGTAACTGTTGCAAGCTGCTACCTGTTTTGTGATCTCGTATTTCGTGATTACATTGATGTAGCTGCTGCTTCTGTAGAGACAAACTCGGCAATTTTTGTTATTTTCACATTTTCTCTAAGCCCTCCACTGCTTGATATGTGTTATCTGGGATTATTGTTGCATCCTTTATTCCTGTACAGTAGCTGTTGAACTCAGGTCACTAGCGTCAGCTACACCCCAATCCCCAAGTGAACGGCAACTGCTTGTGGTTAACAGACGGGCAATATAGTAGCAGTAGTTGCTGTTATTAACGTCAGTTGTATTTGAATGATTACTGCTCATAATATGTGTGTACTTCTATGGCTGCTTACTTTTTCTTATTGTGCTTGCTTCTGATGCCGTGTGATCTGGTATTTTCTATAGTCAAACAAGCTGTCACATATCACTATATTACTGGCAATTCTTGTCCTATCTGAGCCATGGCTTATGGTAAAAGTCGTATTCATTGACTGGCATAGTGATAATTCTAACATGATTATATATGTACATGTTTTGGTTGTTGATGTCTATTTTTATTATGAATGATCACAGGGATTTTTATTTGGTCCTTTTGTGTAGGTGACAACATTGCCAGAGTACCCAGAAGTTTACAACATAGTAAACAAGTTGAGAGTTGAGTCAGTGGTTGCTGTTGAGGGGGTGGTCCGGCCACGCCCAACAGATGCCATCAATGCAGATATGAAGACTGGGGCTATAGAGGTATTGACTGTTAACCACCACACCTTGTTATGTTTTTTGAGATCAATAAGCTAGAGGTGATGTTTCACAGCTAGAATTTGATATTTACATAATCTACTCTTGAAATATTCCTGTTTAAGAAGCTCCCATTTCCTTTATGCTTGTTTTGGACATGCAAAATGTATGGGATAAGGAATATCATATTTTTTATAATTCATTGTTTAAGTACCTGTTTCTTTGATTGGCACCAACTTTTCTCTTTTCTTTTGCGTTCACCAGAAACTGACATGACTGTCTAACTATGTTGTTGTGTTGGTACCGTGAAGGTTGCTGCATATCGTGTTTTAGTGCTGAACTCAGTAACTCGTTCATTGCCGTTTCCAGTTACAACTGCTGACTCTGTAAAAGAGAAGTGTCCGGAAGAAATTAGATTGAGGTAAAACTTTACAGTCTGTGGTTCCTGGAAATTTATTTTTGCGCAGGCCTTTTTGGAAGTATCTGTAAGAATGGTTATTCACAAAAATTAACTAGACTTGTCAAATTGTGCTGATATGCAATTATATGGTGTATGAAAGTCACACATTAGACTTTAGGAAAGATGATGCTTATGCGGCTTAGGCATTGTCAAGCACTTATTCTAGCGTATCTGATAGTAACTTACTATTGGGTGCATGCCATTAGTAATTAGTATAATAGGATGCACTGTGAATGCTATGCATACACAAGACAGTTGCATGATTGCCTGTCACACACTTTGTAACTGCTGAGATTGCTGTAGTAATATTCACTTCAGTTTACTATACAGTATATACTTAATTATGTCCACAGCTATAATTTTGGATTGTTTTTCCTTTTAAGTCTCTTCAATACTAGCATATTGGTATTGTGATGGAGGTGTGTAGATGCAGTTTTGTTAGGAAATTCTTGCCATCATTGGATTCTGCTGGACTATAGCTTCCCTTCTTTCCATTGGATTCTTACTATGCTAACTTGTACCAACTTATTTAATGTTATTTTAGTCAAACCAGCCATTGGATTCTGCTGGACTATCATTTCTTTCCATTGTCTCTAATTTATTACTTCTTGATCCCAACAATAACTCTGTTCCAGATTTAATGTGCTTGTCAAAAGATAGAACATTCATCTTTGCCTAAAGTTGTTCTCCTTGTTCTTATTCCTTTCTCCTTCCCAGCTATGAGATTCCTGTTATGCTAAAATTTATTTAAGCTATGTGTTTACGCTCTGACAGTTTAGTGCACCCTTTTGTAACATCCTATCATGGAATATTACAGGTTTAGAGTGCTGGACTTGCGTCGTCCTCAAATGCAGTCAAACTTGCGGTTGCGCCATAATGTTGTTAAACTCATCCGACGTTACTTGGAGGATGAACATGAATTCGTTGAGGTATGCTGATTATATCTACTGTTACACTCATTGTTTATTTTACCTGAGTTTCCACCTGTTATACTCACTTAGTACTAAAATATATCCGAAATAGTACCAAAATATATTGGACATAGTGCCAAAATATATCTGAAATAGTCTCGTGATGTTGCGCTAGATGGTCAATCTTGAATCAGGGATCTAATTCTTCAACTTGTGGCTCGGGGATCAGGGCTCTAATTTTTCATCCTATTATAATAGCATCAATTTTAACATCATTGAAAATTTGTTTTTATCATCATGTAAGATAGTTCTCGTTTATTCACCAGCAGTACTTTTCAATTTTAGAGTCTTACCAGTAGTGCTATCTAATTGATGAAAATTTTGTATATTGGTCGAAACAGATCTGTTGTGCATGCACTGGCAAACATCTGCTATTGTTTGTAACAACTAACAATGAGTAACTAAATTTTTTACTATAGTAGCAGTAATGTTTTTATGTTATTTTACTACTTTACCTAAGACATTCTGTTATGTCTGATCTAATGTTACATGTTAAGGTAGATTGAGACTCCAGTTTTATCCAAGTCTACACCAGAAGGTGCTCGGGACTATCTTGTACCATCAAGAGTTCAGGTGATTAAGCTATATACAGTTTATCTGTTTCTTCATAGGATTTTTTTCGTTTTATCTATTAAACAACACGTTATGCCCTTTGCTATCCTTGCAACTTTGAAGACCTACGCTTCATGTCATGTTTGGACTTTGGATCCTTTTCTGCAAAAGCAACTTTCTCCAATATCAAATGTTCTTATAACAGTTTAGATGGACATATTAAGTTACATTCTTTCTTTCTCTCTGTGCTGGTTGATTCTGATGTTTGAGAAAATTACTTTGTGATTGTAGTTCTGGAAGAGTTCTGTTCTTAGTTTACGAAGTTGTTCCATAGGAGTATATACATTAATGTTTATAAACTACACATAATTATGCTTCAGAATTCTATTGCAAGTGATTGTTGGTCGTAGGTCTAATGGCTAGACAGTGGTGTTTCCTACCTTTTCAAATAAGTGCTACATGTTCCCTGATTTCTTCCAATATGGTTTCTGAAGCCAGGAACGTTCTATGCTCTCCCTCAAAGCCCTCAGTTGTTCAAGCAAATGTTGATGGTTTCTGGCTTTGAAAAATATTATCAGATTGCAAGGTAACTGCTGTTTGATTTTTCTAGATATAATTGCGCTTTTGCTTGTTTTATGTATCGCATTGTGCTTTTGCTTGTTCTACGTATCACAGCTCTTGCCATTATTCTATCTTGTTAGGATCCACATTTTTTTTCTTATGTCAGTGAGATTTATTTTGTTTTTGTTGCCTTTGGAGATGAATTTTTTAATTTCGTTTCTGTCTCAGCAATAAGCTCACAACATGAGCATATGATCACATCCAGTTGGCATGTAGTATTATTAAACCAGTTAACTACTCTTTAAAAGCTGCATTGTATGATTCTTATAGGTGCTTCCGGGATGAAGATTTGCGTGCGGACAGGCAACCAGAGTTTACACAACTTGATATGGAGATTGCCTTTACATCAATGGAGGATATGTTGAAGTTAAATGAAGATTTGATGAGACATGTATGCTGGTTTTGACATACCTTTTCCTCTTCCTTTCCTTTCTTGAATTTAACATTGTATTTGAGACCGTTTGACCCTTGCCTGTCAGTGGTTGCCCTGTGTGAAAGGTAACCACAAATGTTTTCTTATAAAGATATGACAGTCTGTGACTCAGTTTGCTGACTTCTCAGTAAGTTACATTAGATAGTTGTAAGTCAAGGTCTTGGTACATTGTTCAGAAGATGTCATTGTTCCCTCACTACTACTGTTTACGGTTGAATTAATGAATGGTCGAATGATTCGCGCAACAGGTTTTTGAAGCGGTAGGAGGTATCAAGTTGCCAAATCCATTTCCAAGGTTAACATATGCAGAGGCAATGAATCGCTATGGGACAGATAGGCCTGACCTTCGGTTTGATTGGGAACTGAAAGATGTGAGGGTTTCTGACCTTTCTGCATACCTTTGTAATTGCTATATTGATGATTTGATTAGTTATGTCCGCAATTCACATTAGCACTGTTCATATGGTACAGTTATTGCTATATGTTTTGTTAGTGGCCTGGTATTTATGTTGTGCTGCTTTTGCCATGCAACGTATATGTCGAACATGTGCTAAGAATTACTTTCCTGATAAATTAGTCACAAAATTGATCCCCTCATTTCCTGTTCGGTCCAATGCAGGTTAGCGATGTATTTTTGGGAAGTGGCTTCAAGGTTTTCTCTGATACCTTGAAAAATGGAGGTGTAATAAAGGCACTGTGTGTTCCTGGTGGTGCCACGGTGTTTTCAAACACTGACCTAAAGAAAGGAACTGTTTACACTGAAGCTTCCAAAGCTGGAGCCAAGGGCCTGCCTTTCCTCAAAGTTATGGAGAATGGTAAAACGAAAAAAAAACTTTGCTCTTCTGTTATACATTCTGTGGCATCGCTTGCACAATTGTTTTATATATAAATGTTTTATCTGCTTTCACAGGGGATCTTGAAGGAATTGGTCCGCTTGTATCAAGTCTGAAACCCGAAAAGAAAGAGCAGCTCGTGAAACTTCTGGATGCAAAGGCGGGTGATCTTATCTTATTTGCACTGGGTGAACGATCGTCAGCTAACCAGGTTCTTGGCCGGTTAAGATTATTCATTGCTCATAAGCTGGACGTTTTAGATACGGTGAGTCAGAAACTAGGGAATATTGATCCTTAATGTTGATATGTTCTATACATTACTCATGGCGTATCGATGAGATGCTGTTCTTCTTTGCCATAATTTATTATTTTATGTGAATAATTCTGTTTCTGCCTTATTCTCCTGACATCCGCTTTTGCATTTTCAATATTTTGCCAGTCAGCACATTCAGTTCTTTGGGTGACACATTTTCCAATGTTTGAATGGAACAGTGATGAGCAGAGATACGAGGTCAGCTATTTTTAATCCTGTATTAATTATGAGAACTGCTTAATTGTTTCTGGTCATATTATTTTAGAGGTCTGTGTATACTTGCTATTTTGAAAGAGGCTGTTATTTTATTGTGCTGACACTTGACATTGCACCATTTGCAGAATTTGGTACAGTATATCACATTTTAGCACCAGAATACCCACCATTGTTTGAATTAGTCTCCAGAGTCTGTAAATGTAACCTTGCACGGTATGGTAGGATAGGACACACATAGAAACAAACATAATATGGGGTTGGTAACAGTTAATATATTTCTTATATTACATTCTAATGCCATCTTAATGGGGTTGGTAACAACAGGATCTTGATTACAGCAGAGCAGATGCCCACTATTCTAAATTTGGTCCCAATACTCTGAGAATTTGCAATCCTTAGAAGGAGCTTTGTCTGAATTCCTGTTTTCTGAGCATGTCTGTTTTCTGCCATTATGAACCAGGCCCTACACCATCCTTTCACTGCACCAAATCCTGAAGATATGAATGATCTACCATCAGCTCGTGCCCTGGCTTATGACATGATTTACAACGGTGTGGAGGTACATCCTATTTTTATCTTTCTTTGTGTGCACGCAAGCTAACTTGATGTGTTGTCTTAATCTGTTTTGGGGTCTTATGAAGCACCCTAAAGTTCAAGATTGTTACTGACCTTAGTTATTAAAGTTTTTCTTGTGTTCTTTTGCTTAACAAATTGTCATACCTTCGCACAGATGCATGTATTATTCAGAATGTTCAGAAAAAAGACCAACACAAACATGTTTATTTACATATTGTACCCCAGAAATATCATTACCGTATCGAATCGAGTAGCACTTTGTTTTTAAACTGGAGCATGCTAATTGTATCATTAGACTGGTTTACATAAACTTTGAATGAGGAATCTTAATCAAGTTACAGTTGAGGATTCATATTGTATGCTGACTGACAATTGGACATACTATTACGCATCAATGTTCCATACAATTTATTTAGTTGTTTTGTGCAGTAAAATCTGAGTTCATATTTGTTTTCTGTTGAGTGTTGCTTGTGTCAATATGGGTCCATAAATGAAGATGATACTCGTAAATACTTCTATACAGCTGCCTGAGTGAATGCCTCTTCTGGTATTAGCAACAATGAATTGAGATGTGCAGAAGTTGGTCTGACGTGTTGATATTAATTTTATTCACAGATATGATATATCAATGTTACTGAAATATGTGCAAAAGATTGCTTGATCTAATGATTTACAGGCTGCTGATTATTATACCAAACATCTAATATTCTGTCCTGTTATTGATAGATTGGAGGGGGCAGTTTGAGAATCTACAAAAGTGATGTACAGCAAAGAATTTTTGAGATCATTGGTATCTCACCTGAACAGGTATGACTTCAGTTATCTGCTTGCCCTTCATAGTTCAGATGGTTCAATACTGCCCCCATTATGATACCAAGCACGTTCTCAGTTCTCAAATATCACATACATTGCGTTAGGTGAAGGTACTGAGAAACGAATGTCTTCAGCTGCCATTTGTTTATTAGATGACAAAATTAAAGAATGGAAGTCATTGTAGATGCATATGTTAACAAATTTACAGATTTGATGGTCAATGAAACTACCAGCATCGTAGGGTAGTGGTATTTGAACCAATTTGTGCAAATATTGCATTCTTTGATCCACATTCTGCTCAAGGTTGTTAGTATGGCCAACATGCTGGTGCTATATTTGGTGATGCTCACTCTTTTGTGACTCATGTTATTCCTTATTTCGCATGCAGGCGGAGGAGAAATTTGGCTACCTTTTAGAATCTTTTGACATGGGTGCTCCTCCACATGGTACGCCTGTTCAGTTACAATAAACTCCGAGTCTTAAAATACAGCTAGCTTACAGAACTATCTTTTTCTGGTGTTTCACTAAGTAGCTGCCCCTTTAGAAAATTCCACTTTTCTCATTATATGCCTTCTGACACTTTCTTGATTCTAAGATAGGCTAATGCTCATCCTCAATACTATATAGTAATTTGTATTATATGTTGTGCATAGTATTTGCTGTTTTTGTTTGCTTATTATTATGGTGTATCGGGGATTTTACTGCAGGTGGCATTGCCTATGGATTGGATCGGTTGGTGATGCTCTTGGCTGGTGAGAGCTCAATCCGGGATGTGATAGCATTCCCCAAGACCACTACAGCTCAGTGTGCACTCACCAAAGCACCATCTGCTGTAGATCCTCAGCAACTGAAGGATCTCGCCTTCCCAAAGTCTACTTTGTGAGACTGTTCAGAATTTTGGGGTAGCTGGTTGCTTCTCAATATTTTGAGGCGCATTCTAGTTTTGCATGGTAGGGAATGCACTTTATTCATGAGAACTTTCCAACCCTGGAAAATCTATAGAAGATGGTTAACACAAAGTTCTGGAAATATGATTTCACAAGAGTTTCAATAGCGATGCAATGCATTTGTATACATATTTCTCATGTAAATTATAGAATACACATTGTTGTGCGAAATGTAAACCGCACGGTGCTCAATTTGTTGCACCCATAAGAGCATCTCCAACACTCCTCCAATAAACATCTCCTAATAAAATATTATTAGAATTTTCCAATACTATTTTCATGAATTATTGGAGAATATGACTTTACAGCTCCTCAATAATCTTATTCTAATTCAACTAACCTATTGATTTATTTGAGGAGAATTGGAGTGAAATATTGGAACATATCGATATTGGAGAACTGCTGGAGCATGTTTTTTTTCCAATATTGACAGTTTATTAAGGAATGAAAGACTGTTGGAGATGCTCTAATTATTTTTTTCTTCATGCAACCAAGATTTCTCCCAAGCATATGCTTGGAAATAACTGGTAGAACAAACGGCAAAGGTCCACACGTTGGAACTCAAAGTCACTCAAATCCTCTACCAGCTACTGAAGATGCTTCTTCAAGTTCCAGTCTCCCCACAGGCATTGTTGCATTGCATATGCCAGTTGGTGTTTTACAGAGCCATCCACATGAAATGCATTTGCTATTTGCTAGAAACTTGATGAGCTTAGTAGCACTCGATTAGCTTGCTACCGAGTACCGATAAGAACACATCTTCCAGTCCAAAATATTAGAGTTCTACTGCTCTGGGATAACCTTCTCAAATACCTAGCCGGCAACCAAAAACATCACAGCTACGGCGGTAGGAATTGCTACTTTTCAATCTCAATCAACCTGACTAGACAACCAACCAGCAAAGTCTGTATTGATGAATTGCTACTCCCAAATTAACGCCGATCAGTGGCGGCGCCGCCGGGCGGCCGGAGCGACGGCGGGTAGGAAGACGTCCGTCAGAGCCGTCTTGGAGCGCAGCGAGGCCAAGAGCAGGTCCAGACCCTGAAAACCAGCACGGCAGAACAATACACGATAAGCTTCACCAGAACAGCAACTACATACTAGTAAACAATGCGACGAGCGACGTGATCATGAACCGTAAGCAACGATGAGAGGCGATCGGCGATAAAGCTACCTCCTTGTACCCGAAGGGCACGGTCTCCTCGCGCACGTCATCCGGGTCGGCCGCGACGCCGAGGGCGGAGAGCAGCGCGGCGCCGCTCAGGCCGGCGGCAATTGGCTTCACGACGAGATCGTCCATGATGGCGTATCTGGTAGGAGGCCCCGCGGCCTCGCCGCCGCCGCGCCCCGCGTCCGGACGCGCGGGATCGGATGAGTCCTCGCCGTCGCCGGCCTTGGCGCACGTGACCGCCACGGTGGTCCGGCCGCCGCAGAGCGGGCACACGACGCCGCGCTCGTCCGTGACGCGGAAGCGGCACGGGAAGACGTCGCGGCCGCGCCTCTCGTCGCGCGCGCGGCAGCGGTAGAAGGCGTCCCCGCTCCGCCCGGCGCCGCGGCCGGCCGTTGCGGCGGACCCGTCCGGGCGCCGGTAGGCCTCGAGGAAGTGCAGCTCCACGTGGCGCCTCCCGGGCGCGCCGCCGCCGTTGGCGCGGGAGCAGGGTGGGGACGCGCAGGGGCACGCGGAGCCGGCCTCCCGCGACGCGACGTCGCTGCAGCGGCACCCGAGGTGGCCGCACCGGAACAGCCGCCGTGCCATGATGCCCATGCCCTTGGATGCGGGCGACGCCGGCGGCGGCGCGCGGGAGGAGGCGGTAGAGGCAGGGCTCCCTGGCAGGAGGGCCTCGGCGGCGGCGAGGTCCGCGAAGCAGCCTGCCGCGGCGGACGCCGGGTCCTCCCGTAGCAGCTCCCCGACCGCGGCGCGGACGGGCTCGGCGAGGAGGGCGGAGAGGAAGGCGGCGGCGCCCTCGCCGGCCTCCGCGAAGAGCACACGCCTCCCGGGGCCGTCGACGAAGAGCCTCACGGTCGGTCCGCGTGCTCGAGATCGAGGGCGCCATGCCGTCGAAGCGCGTGGCGCACGCAACCACCACCCAGCGACGAGGTGCAGAACGCGGGGACGTGGCGACGGCGTTGAGGTTGAGGACTAGCAGCAGTTAAGGCGACCGCCAGTGGCGTACAGGTGAAGCCACAAGGCAGTCGAGTGCGTTGGAAACTGGAAGAGACGCCGCCGAGGCGCAGCCGCAGACGGCAATGGCTTGCGGGAGAAGAGAAGCGGCGGCCTTGCGGCAGAGGCCAACATCATTCATTGCAGAGGCTGACAGCGGCAGCAGAGAGAACAGAGGTAGCGTTTGGTTCGGTGATTTTTGACCCGTTTGTTTGGATTAGCCCTTTTAAATAAATTTTAAATGTACTGGGTAAAATTTTTGAAATAGAATCTTTTCGTATTAAAATATTAAATATAGATTAATTAAAAAAACTAATTACAGATTCCGTCCTATTCCTAATTAATTCATCATTAGCACATGTTTACTGTAGCATTATTGTAACAATTTATTATCTAATCATAATCTAATTAGGCTCGTTAGATTCGTTTCGCGATTTACGGATCATCTGTGTAATGCAATTTTTTTAACTACACTTAATTCGTCATGCATATGTTCAAACATCTTTTTGGGTGTAAAGTTTTTGCATCTAAACAAGACGTTAGGGTGTATTTAGATCCTGTAAATTTCTGGACGAAATTCATTGTAGCAATTTTCAATCAAAGATTAGAAGAAACTATAAAACTAATTACACGGATGGACGGGAAATCGCGAGACGAATCTATTAATCCTAATTAATCCGTCATTAGAGGTTGTTTACTGTAGCACGATATTATCTAATCATAGTCCAAATAGGCTTAAAAAATTCATCTCGCAATTACACCCGAGTTATGGAATGTATTTTGTCAGCTATTCATATTTAATACTACTAATTAGTGGTCAAATGTTCGAAGTTACTGTAGCGTTGAAAAATTTTTAGAATCTAATCACATTCTTTTCATGGACCACGATATTGGAAAATCAACTAACATGAAGATGATATTATGTGCTTTTGAGCAATTATAGGTTAAAAATTAACTTTCACAAGAGTGAAATATTCTGTTTTGGACAAGCTAAAGAGATGGAACAACAATACTCACAATTATTTGGTTGCCAATCTGGGAATATCCTTTTAGATATCTTGGTATTCCAATGCATTTTAAAAAACTTAGCAATGCAGACTGGCGGATCGTAGAAGAGAAGTTTGAGAAAAAACTAAGTAGCTGGAAAGGGAAGCACATGTCGGTAAAAGGGCTTCTGGTCCTAATAAATTCAGTCTTAACTAGTTAGTGATGTTTATGTTATCTTTTTTTTAAGTCTCGAAAGGGGTACTTGAAAAATTAGATTACTATCGGTCAAGGTTCTTTTACAATCGGATGAACATAAGAAGAAATATCGATTAGCCAAATAGAGTATCTTATGCCAGCCAAAAGAAATTGGAGGGTTAGACATTAAGAACCTAGATATACAAAATCGGAGCTTGTTAAGCAAATGGCAGTTCAAACTTATCAATGAGGACGGCATTTGGCAAAGTTTATAAATTCTGTGAGAGAGAGTCGAAAGAAGCCGGCTGGTGCTGTGCTGCTGGCTAGGAGAACGGAGTGGCAAGCTCTATACCTAAAGAATTGAAGTTAGAGAAGTAATAACCGGACTCAAGTGGTGGGTGTCGTGAACACTAGCATCTATAATCCATATATGCAAATGGAATGGCCGGTGGCCATATCAGCTAGCGGAAATTGATAAGTCTCGTATTCCCGGCCCACCAAGTGGTTATGGTCCTGTCTAGTTCTCAAAATTTCGAGCATTTGATCACTAATTAGGAGTATTAAATATGAATAAATGATAAAACCTATTTCATAACCTCAAGTAAAACTACGAGACAAATCTTTTAAACCTAATTAAACCATGATTAGATATTAAACCATAATTAGATAATACCGTGCTACAGGAAACAACACCTAATGACGGATTAATTATACTTAATAGATTTGTCTTACAATTTTCTATCCATCCATGTAATTAGTTTTATAATTAGATCATGTTTAGTTCTTCTAATCTTCGGTTGAAAATTGTTACAATAAATTTCGTCTAAAATTTTTCGCAAACTAAACACGCACTATATATTTGGCAAGACAGGGCATGGAGCGAGGTGTCCAGCAGGCCGTCCCGAGAGTGCGAAGGCGAATGAGTTGTCGGCCGCGTCGATGGCCGTACGGCGCAGCTAGCAATCTCGCGGTGAGCCGGTGACGACGGTGGCGGACGGGCCCCGCCGGTTGCTGCGCATAAGTCAAATCGACGGTTTGACATTTTACAGATTAGCCCCTTTTTGGCCGGTAATGTATCAAAAGACCCCTAATTTGGTCGCGATCCAATATTTTGTAGAAAGACCCTCAGCGTTTTACGAATGCCTCAGTATTTTGCATAGGCGCCGACAGCCTGCAGGGTGGCGCCGCCCAGCGCGGCGACCTCCGCCGCCTGCGGTAACGCGGCCTCAAGCGCGGCAGCTGCGGCAACACCGTGGACTAGTGCAGCCGTCCGCGCCCGGTGGCCCAGCAGAATTTTAGCGGCGCCCAGGTGGCCGCGGCACGTGGCCACGCCGCCGAGCCGAGCGCGTCCTCGGCACGCGCTCCGGTGTCCTGGAGCTTGGCCAGAGCGAGACGCGGGGCGAGGTCATCCGCCGCGCTGTGCCCGCCGCCGCTACGGACCCGACGAGTTCGACCGCCCCCATCCCGGCCGTGGCGAGAGTGAGGTGCTCCACCAGGCGCGCGATCAGGTCGGCCCGCCCTCCGCGTCGGCCGTTCAATTCGCCAACGTCACGGAGATGTGCCCCCACGCGATGAAGACGAGGAGGCAGGCGCTGGTGCAGCGCTTGCCCGCGGCCCGCCTCGGCCATTCGCTGCTGGAACCGCTTCCTCCATTGATACTTCTCTTCTATCTCTCTACCCCTCTCGCTCGTCAGGTGTTCGACGATTCGTTTCCAAATGTTTCGCAGGCTCGCTTCCAGGCGTGGTCACATGGGCCCAGATGTCAGCAATAGGACGGTACCAGCAAGGTCTGTTGACATGTGGGACCGACGTCTCATGTCCCCACCGCAACGGACACACTAGTGCACTACACAGGCGGTCCAGAAGCCATCGACGCGTGCGTTGAGCCGCTGATGATGAGATGATCTAGGGCCGCGCCGGCGCCGACACCCAGGCTCATGGCCGCCGTGCCCCGTGCACGCCTGGAACACCGGCCGCGCGCGCCCGTCCGGCAGCGGGAACTCCGTCCAAGCCGGCGTCCGACGATAGCTAGCAGGCTGCACGCTGTAGCAGCTGCGACGGAGGCCAGCATGGGGTCTCTTCGACAATCCCGGCGGCGACGGCCGACTCCTTGGGTGGTCGGTATTCGGGGAGGACGGTAAATGAAGTACCGTCCACCCCGTGGCGTCCCCTGCTCAAGCGGTGGACGCACCTCGCGCGCCGTGGAGGGCGTGGGACGGTCACCGCGCCGAGGCCGTCGCACACGAGTACAAGGGATAAGGAGGCGGCGCTCCTCCGCCCCGCCACGACGGAGCTCGCGGCAGTGTTGCAAGTGGTCTCCGCCCAAGGACATGGGCATCTGGTATTCTGGTGCTCGCAATGCATATGTCCAAAGGACCGTCTGATTTTGACTTGTCCTTGCTTGTGCATCAAGAGCTGGCAGGCACGGCTGCCAGACCGAGGCCTGGTCTAGTTTTCCATTAAAATTTTTACACATCAATCACATCAATATTTAGACACATATATGGTATATTAAATATAGTCGAAAAAGAAATCGCATTACACAAATGGACTGTAAATTGCGAGATGAATCTAATAAACCTAATTAGACCTTGATTAGATAATAAATTGATACAGTATTGCTACAGTAAATACATAGTAATGATAGATTAATTAGGCTCATTAAATTTATCTCGCGATTTACGGACGAAATTTGCAATTAGTTTTTTTAATTAATTGATATTTAATATTTTAAATATTAAAAGATTCTATTTTAAAAACTTTACACAAGAAACTAAATAAGGCCTGAACTCAGGTGTTGCATCCTACATCTAGCCTGGCTTCAAGCCTTCGACCAGTCGATCACGGTCTCTTGCACCAAATCTTTTGCTTGCGCTAGCTCCGAGCACACATTGATGCTCAGTCAGGCCATTCTTTTGAGACTGAGCGATGCTCGTTGGGCTTGTTTAGATAAAAAAAATTAATAAAAACGTCACATCGAATATTTGAACAAATGCATGAATGCATGATAAACGTGGGTAAAAAGAAAAATCAATTGCATAGATAGGTTGTAAATCGCGAGACGAATCTAATAAACTTACTTAATCCATAATTTGCAACAGTGATACTATAGTAATCATCCGCTAATTATAAATTAATTAGATTCATCTCGCGATTTATGATCCATCCAACAGTGATACTATAGTAATCATCTGGTAATTATAAATTAATTAGGCTCATTAGATTCATCTCGCGATTTACAATCCATCCGTGAAAAAATTTAGTAAATAGATTTTATTTAATACTCCTAAATAGCAAGATTCCGTTTAAACAAATTTGGTAAAATGATCTAAACTCCAACGAGGCACCAAGAAAGCTAGTGAGATCCAAGAACCATGGCGGCGACAACCGCCGCCGTTGCCGCTGCCGCGGCGCTTAACATGAAGCTCCTCATCGACACCAAGGCGCAGCGCGTGCTGTTCGCGGAGGCGAGCAAGGAAGTCATCGACTTCCTCTTCTCCCTCCTGGCCCTGCCCGTCGGCACGGCCGTCAAGCTGCTCGGGGAGGAGTCCATGGTCGGCTGCGTCGGCAACCTCTACGCCAGCGTCGGCATGCTCGACGACGCCTACGTCCTGTCCGGCGCGGCCAGGGACTCCCTTCTCCGCCCCACCGTGCCCTCGCCGGCGGCCAGCACTGGCTGCTCCCTCTTCGGCCTGCTGGCCCGCCCCGCCCCGCCCCCGCCCCGTCCAAACAAATTCTTCAGATGCGGCGGGATTGACGAGGAGGACGACTACTACGACTCGGGGTATGGTTACAGCAGGAGCTGCCGCAATTACATGACGGACGCTAGCGACACGGCATGTCCGTCCTGTGGTCACCGGATGGTCCAGGAGGTGCAGTTTCTCCCATCCGCCGGGCTGCGGCAGCCGGTGGAACAGGAAGCGGCGCCCGGCGGAGGCGGCGACGGGTTCGTGCAGGCCGTCGTGACGTACACGGTGATGGACGACCTCGCCGTGAAGCCCATGTCCGCCGTCTCCAGCATCACCCTGCTCAACACCTTCGCCGTGACAGACCTCGCCGCGCTCCAGGAGAGGACCGTGCAGATCGGCCACGATAAGGTGACCTCGCATTTGCATCGCTTGCTTTCCGTTCCCTGATCTCGTTCCCATGTGAAACTGTTTTACCACATGTTCGTGCTCCATCTGCAGGCTTTGGGATCCTCAAGGCCTCGCTGCAGTCCAGGGCTGTCCTCACCGATGTTTACCTTGGCAAGAAGGCTGCTCCCGGCGATGCTTGAAGCCGATTAGCTGGCACTACTCCTGCGGCTGATATGAAGCGTGGAGATTGAATAGCTTGAGCTGTCCTACCTTTTGTCATGCTTGTACTGCAGCAGCATCTTTTGGCTGTTCTGAACTTCTGATGCTTGTAGTGTACTAGTATTGCTGGATGGTTAAACCTGCGTGCCTGCTGCTAGCAGTGCGACCTGTATTCCCGTCCTATGAACTTTCAGCACGCATCGTTCAGTTTATTTGTCAGTCTTGCATTTGGGAACAGATATTTCACGGGGTTACCTTGCCTGTCATCCTGGAATGCAATTTATTCGGAGGTAATCGGCTGTGCAAGGAAAATGACACCATTAGACCATATTGTGATTTTGGTGATTAAGTGATAACATAATCAATGAGACTAACAAATCTGTGAGATCACATTTATAGAATTTCTATGTCCCATGGAGTCCAAACCATCATTTTTGAGGGTCCAAATGATCGCAGTGATGATTTGGATAAGTAGCAAAAATAATCAGTTGGATCGGTTGAACCGACGGTTCAAGTTTACAAAGCGTCGGTGCAAGTGATGCTACGGAACAATTGATGAACCGACGCTATGGTTTGATTACGTCGGTGCATCATAGTGTTATTGGTTTGGATTCTCTTCATGTCCGGTTACACCGATGCTATGGTCTGAAGTGTGTCGGTGCATTGACCTCGACATTATCCAAAATCAATGTTGGAATGGAAGCAACAAAGCTCTTCAGGACCGGTTAGACCGACGGTACATCTAGAAGGCGTCGGTGCATTCGACTGATCATTGTCCAGAGAGCCTGTTTCGCAGCGCTACAGAGGGTTCTTCAGGACCGGTTAGACCGACGCTGCGTCGGTGCAACCGACGGTGCAATGACGTCAAGCAGTAGGCAGTGTCAGAAGTCCAACGGCTAGCTCGAAGCTGTGAGTGATCGGTTGAACCGACGCTATGCGCAGAAATTGCATAACGGCTAGTAACAGCTATTTCGAGTTGGTGGCCTATATATATGCCTTCCTCCGGCTATTTTGAGGTTGCTGGAGTCCAAGAGAAGCCCTAGAAACATTGTAGAAGTTCTCCAAGCCACCCAAGAGCTTATTGATCACATCCTTAGGTTTAGCATAAGCTTTGTGAGAGTTAGTGCTGGTATTAGCTCTTGAGAGAGTGAGAGAGCAAGGTTTATCAATTGTGTGCTGGTTCTAGAAGTGAACCACAAATTGTATCTCGGTGTGCCGGCCAATTGGAGCTCGGTGGCTCGCCGGCAAGTCTACGACCCTCCGACTTGGTGTGGAGTGGCGAAGACGGTTTTGTGCGGAGGACGTGGAGACCCCCTTCCTTGGTGGAGAAGCTCCTTAGTGGAAAGCGGGATCAAGATGACCGTGGTGACTTGACATAGCCTTGGTGGCGAGTCAAGAAGAGTTCTGGAAGAGACTTGGTTGCCGGGAAGTAATACTCTTTGTGAGTGCTTCAACAACATGGATGTAGGAGTGGCTTTGTGCCTAACCGAACCACGGGATAAATCTTAGTGTCGAGAGTTTGCTTCCCCTCACCATTTACTTTTAAGCTTCCGCACTTCATATTACAACTTGTGTGACTTTACATTCTTAGTGTAGTATCTTGCTAGGATTAGCTATAAGTTTGCAAAACTCTTTAGGATGAGGTTTTTACACTAGAAGAACCCTAATTGCATATCTAGATAGCATGTTTTAGTTTAAGTTTTGTGCAAACTAGATTGGATGTTTACCTAATTCACCTTCTCCCCCTCTGAGACTAGGAACACCGATTCCTTTCAGACTGACTACAGTGGCTAGCGAATCAGGGTGGTTGAATTCGATGGAGCAGGCGACATGGAGAAGAGATGATCGCGCATGAGAGCTCATCTGCTCGGCAACGTTATCCGGTTCACCTGCGAACCGGCGGGGCGCGCCACCAAGCTGCTCCTCCAGCCTCCGCAGCTGCCTCGTCGTCGTGCCGGATGGAATCGGCGCGGTGTCCGTCCCACCTCTAGCACAGCGCGTCGTCTTCCAGCAGCAGGCCGTCCCGCGCCGCGCAGAGTGCTAATGAGTGGCCGGCCGCGGCGAGGGCGCACGGCGCAGCTAGCCATCTCGCGGCGAGAAGCCTCCAACGCCAAGCGCGCAGGACTTCACCTCGGCAGCTCAAGACGGTGGATCGGATGCTAGACTGCTAGTTGCTATGCTTTCTGTCATAAACTGATATGGACGTACAGCTGATCAATTTGATGCAGCTGAATCCATGAACATTATTTGCTTCTGAATACGTACTGAACATTTTTTTTTAATACGATCTTGTTTAGATGCAAAATTCTAAATAAATGTTTGCACACATGCATGACATATTAAATGTAGTTGAAATAAAAATCGCATTGCACAGATGGTCCGTAAATCGCGAGACGAATCTCATAAGCTTAATTAGAACATGATTAAATAATAAATTGCTACAGTAATGCTACAACAAATATGATGGCCGTGGAGTGCTACGTACACGAAGCAAGGTGCCTGATGACGTATTTATTCTAACCCGTGGAGTGCTACAGTAATCCAACTCATGTGCCTGAAAAAACAAGGTGCCTGTTAATTGATCCTATGAAACAGAAGACATGAAGCAACAAACATGAGTAGAAGTCTAGAGCAAAGAAATGAGCAATCACAAATACACCACAAAAGCACTCATCCAGACGAATGAACTGTTTAGCCGTTTAGGCCTAATCAGAACTCATACAGACGAATGAAATAATCTCATTAGGCCTACGTACGGAACATTACTTCTCAATTCAGGCGCGTGGAGTGCTCTGTTAGCAGTGGTTTGCTGATGCTGTGCGGTTTGCGCTGTACTTGTTTCCACGCATCCATACAATTTTTATATGCTTATGCGTGTCTTCCACGAGCTGTATGCCTGTATACGTTGTCTTGATTCAATCACGCGCTGAACTGAATACATAGAATCCATTTGGTGAACCTTCTTGCTGATGCATTGTTCCTTATTGTACCCCCAGCTAGGCTGCAATGCTGCATCGAACCCGGTAGAGCTCTGGAAATTCTGCCCATGGCATTGTGCAGCCCTAAGCCCCTCCATATAATCAAACGCAATCGAGGTCTGGGATTAGTGAAGTTATGGAATGAAGCGCTTGCATGTGTAGGCTGCAGACCTGGGCCCTAGAGCGGGCCTAGACAGCGGACCAGGGCCTCTTCTCTGCCAAGCAAGGCCCAGCCCGAGTTTGTTTTTATTCATTTCGACGTTGGACTAGCTACTAGGGCAAAAAACCTCCTTCCTCGTCGTCTTCATCGCGAAGGGCGGCGGGGTTTCATCCGATCCCAAGACCCGGACGACGAAACGGTGAGGAACCAAGGTCGCCATCAGCAAGAAGGTGAGACCAATAAGTCGAGTCGTCAACCATATACGTCGTCATAGCGGTTCATCATGCATGTGCACAACTAGCGCATTTATGTAGAATCTCAATCTCTTGTTTAGTTTGTGCAATCCACCCTTTAATCGACTCAAGGGGAATAAATGCTTCGATTTTTTTCCATTTTGTGAAAAATTCAAAAATCACTTCAACCATAGATCTGCTAAACCTCTGAGCATCTACTCACTTCAGTTAAGTTTTAAAAAAATATATCTCTCGTCTGCGGTCTGTCGGACCCTTAACCGAAGCATTATATTAGCTGTCGTATGCTCTCTTTCCATGTTCTATTTTGTAACAACTCATGAATTTTTAGATTCAAACTTTAGGAAATTGGTCACTCTTTTAGTCTTTTTTTGCTAGCCCGCGTTTCACTGCACGATATTGATCACTCTTTTTACAATCATTTATTAATAGTTATGCAATCATGACAAGGAAGTGGTTTAAATACGTTGTCCGATCCCATGATGATGTCAATTTTGTGGCACATAATATTGGACAAATTGTCTGCCAAAAAGTGCTTCTGGACTATCAAACTGCACTCACTAAGAACGAACAGGAGGAGTAACTAACCCAACACTTTTTATGATTTGTTATATAAGTTTACTTACACTGCTGGGTTTATATCCGGAAATACTATCTTGTTATCATGAAATTATTATCAAGAGCAATGAAATGTAATAAATAAACGTACTACTGTCTGAAAAGGACTCGTATGTAAAGATCTGACAGTCGAGATTTTTCTATACCACTGAAACAACATGGATTAATTACTAGTATGGGGTAGTATATTTAGGTAGTATAAAGATAATATGGAAAAAATCATTTCAGTACAAGGTTTCGTCCCTGATGCAACGGCCTAAAAGTGTTGCAATATGTCAAAAATGGTTGCAATAGACAAAATTGCAAAAATAAAATAAAAAATATCCTTAATTTATATTAAATTACTAATGACAATCTCGCCCCTTCTAATGGACGGTTGAATTTTTTATATACTACATACTAACAAGTGGTACTATTGTGCGCCGTAAAAGAGGTCTAAAACTTAAAAGTGTAATCTTGGATACTGATCAAAATGGAGGGACTACATATATAAATTTGTTTGCTGAAATTTCCTTGATATATTTTAATTTTTTAATGCATATCTTATGAGGTGTACCTTATGAATTTTGGTCATTTGTGTTGTGCTAATCTTTGTAGTAACAACTCTTCTGGTGCATCAAATTTTTGTTGAAGGGATCCCCCAAGTGAGCTCCGAGAATGTCGACCACCACCCGCACCCTTAAGATGAAGCTCCTGATCGACACCAAGGCGAACCGCGTGGTGTTCGCGGAGGCAGATAAGGAGGTCGTCGACGTCCTCTTCTCCCTTCTCGCGCTGCCGGTCGCCTCCATCGTCGAGATGCTCGGCAGGAGGTCCATGCCTGGAAGCTTTGGCAACCTCTACGACAGCGTGGCTAAGCTCGATTACACCTACGTCGTGGCCGGTGCCGAGAAGGGAGAACTCCTATACCCCACGGTTGCGCCGTCGGCCGCGAGCACCAGCCTCAGCCGCTCTCTCCTCCTGTCGTCGCCATCACCCGGGAAGTCAAAAAGCTTCTACAAATGCAGCTCCTATAGGAGCTGCAGCTACGTGACAGATGCGAGGGGTACGAGGTGTCCAACCTGTGGCTGCAACATGACCGCGCCACTGGGGTACGTTTCTCCCCACACGGTGACGGCTCCAATGAGCCTAGGTAACGGGCATTAAACAAAACACGATACCAACACTGACTAGATAGTAATGGGCTTCACTTACTCGCCGTTATACGTAGGTAACGGGCTTAATTAAACAAACTTAACGGGTTTTAATTAACAACCGTTACAAAATCTGACCAGTGGACCCCGGAGAAGACACTTAGGTCATGGGTAACACCATTTTATAATAGGTCTGCAGAAACGACCGTTACGTCTATGTTGCGAAGGTAACGGGCTTTACTTAATAACCGTTACAACACCTAACCAGTGGGCCCCGGAGGAAACACTTAGTTCATGGGTAACGCCTTCTTGTAACAGGTCTGCAGAAACGTCCGTTGCTTCTGTGTTGCGAAGGTAACGGGCTTAACTGTACAACCGTTACAACAACTGACAAGTGGGTTCAGAAGGAGATCTGGTTACGGATATACGCAACGGTTGATAATAAATGCCCGTTACAAAATAGGTATATTGGTAACGGCTTCTGTATGCACCCTTTACGCAATTTCTCTATGGGCCCACAAGAACAACCATTTTAGGTTACTGGTTACTGCTGTTTGTAACGGTCGTCACTTAAGTGACCGTTACAAATATGTGTGGCGAGTAACGGGCGTTCGCCCGTTACCTTTGACCAGTCATTAGTAACACAATAATGGTAACGGGTGTTTTGCTCGTTACCAAAGTCCATCTATGCCCGTTACCAATTTTGGTTTTTCACGTAGTGTTGGTGTCAATTTTGTAGTACATAATATTGGACTAATTGTCTGCCAAAAAGTGATTTTGGACTATTAAACCTGTACGCACTCGCTAAGATCGAACATGAGCAATAACTAACCCAACAATTTATATGATTTGTTATATAAGTTTATTTACACTGGATTTATATTTGAAAAAACATTCTTGTTATCATGAAATTGCTATCAAGAGCAATGAAATGTAACAAAACGATGCTACTATTAGCTTAAATTTGGATACTAATCAAAATGGAGGTACTATATAGATTTGTTTGCTGAAATTTCCTTGATATAATTTATTTTTTTAATGCATATCTTATGAGTTGTACGTGATGAATTTGTCATTTGTGTTGTGCTGACCTCTGTTTTAACAACTCTTCTGGCGCAGCAAGTTTTTTGTTGAAGCAATCGCCCAAGTGAGCTCCGATAATGTCGACCACCACACGCACCCTTAAGATGAAGCTCCTTATCGACACCAAGGCGAACCGCGTGGTGTTCGCGGAGGCAGATAAGGACGTGGTCGACTTCCTCTTCTCCCTTCTGGCGCTGCCAGTCGCCGCCATCGTCGAGATGCTCGTGCTCTGGAGGATGTCCATGCCTGGAAGCTTTAGGAACCTCTACGCCAGCGTGACTATGCTCGATTCCACCTACGTCCAGCCCGGTGCGGATATGGCAGAACTCCGATATCCCACAGTTGCGCCATCGGCCGCGAGCACCAGCCTCGGCTCCCTCCTCCTGCCACCGCCATCATCCGTGCAGCCAAAAAGCTTCTACAGATGCGACTCCTCTAACTGCTACCACCGCTACGTGACAGACACGAGGGGTACGAGGTGCCCAACATGCGGCTGCAACATGACCGTGCGGCTCGAGTACATTTCTCCGGCGATCGACGACGGCACCGGGCAGAATGTGAAGAAAGCCTCCTACACGGAACCTGCAGGCAAAGGGTTCGTGAAGGGAGTGGTGACGTACACGGTGAGGGACGACCTCACCGTGACGCCCATGTCCACCATCTCCAGCATCACAATGCTGAACACGACGGCGGTGGCTGACTTCGCCGCGCTCCAGGAGAAGACCGTGCGGCTTGGCTACACCGAGGTGATCTGTCCATCTACACCTTACGCATCACTTCTTCGATCGCTGGCTCTTTTCCTGAAGGCTGAAGCACTCTTCGTTTACCTGTCCATTGTGCTTGTTTTGCAGTGTCTGGCGATTGTCAAGGCATCGCTGCAGTCCAAAACCGTCCTCACTGACGTTTTCCTTGGCAAGAAATAGACCCACAATCAGTATTATTATTGAAGTGGAAGCTCGCCGCCGGTCCATGGGTGGGCGAGTTTGGTTTTCGTGATGGCCCTTGGACACTTAGTGTGGGTTAGTACTCAGTAGTGCTGGCAATGTCGCCTGCTTCAGGTTCATTGTGGCCCTATAGTTCTTCTGCTTTTGCCTAGAAACTTTGTTGGCAATGGTGACTCTTCATCTCAAATTAGTTTTGCCACTGTCTTGGTGGTGATACACTGCATACTGCTGCTTACACGATGGACTGTATCGACCTGGGAGGTTTTTTTTTTTTGCCGTTTCATGGTGGTCAAAACCTGCTGCTTCCGATTACAGGCCCAAAGTAATGGAGCGCACACGGTTGGGTCTGCCAGAATCAGAACCCTGAACCCAGTTGTTGGATATGCTGCATTTTGGATCAGATGGATTCAGACGTACCAGTCGGCAATTTGGGCTTCCACGAGCTCTTGTTTCTTCGATGATATGCTAGCTGAAGCAAGGTGAGATGACCAGAGAATAATCCCAAGGTTATATTGTCCCTTACTTTATTTTTCCATATCATCTTGTTTGTCTCCTTTTCATTTTTACTTGCAAATCTGCATTCTCGGATTGTTTTTCTATTTTCTCAGCGGTAGTTGTATTAAAATTTCTCCCTCTGGCCTTCAATTTCTTTTATGTTTCAAGTACCAGTAACTTGTGCTAGCTAAACATCGTGGCATTTTTTTCCCAAAAAAATGCGTGAAGTCGCCTTACCTGTGGGCTGGAAGCCTGGAACTGGAAGGCAGGCGTGTCCACAAGACAAAGAGCGACCTGCTCTTCTGTCACAGGCACGCTGCCCCCTCCCATTTCTGGCTCTCTCCTTCCCGAATCCCCCACCTACGAATTCCACCCCACCACCAACGAGTAGCCGAGGATGGCGACGCCGACCACCACCCCGCCCCGCATGAAGCTCCTCATCGACACCGAGTCCCAGCGCGTGCTGTTCGCGGAGGCGAGCAAGGAGGCCGTCGACATCCTCCTCTCCCTCCTCGCCCTGCCGGTCGCCACGCTGGTCGAGCCGGACCTCGGGCGCCGCGGCGCCGGCAGCGTCGGCAACCTCTACGCGAGCGCCGAGAAGCTCGGCTACGCCTACGTCCAGCCCGGCGCCGCCGAGGACGAGCTGCCCCGCCCCATCTCCTCCCTCCTCCTCATGCCGGCGTCGAGGACCTTCTTCAGGTGCCACCACAACTACAGGTACTGCGGCAACCGCGCGAGCAAGAGCTGCGGATCGTACATGACGGACGTGCGAGGCACGCGCTGCTGCCCCAACTGCGCCGACGAGATGACGGCCACGCTCCACCTCGTGTCGCCGGCCCGGTCCGGGCTCGCCAATCCCAGCCAGATCCTGCCGCAGAGCACCTCCTCCAGCGAAGGATCCGCGGCGGCGGCGGCGGCGGAGGCGGCGACCTACACTGTGCTGGACGACCTCACCATCACGCCGCACGCTCCCATGTCCGCCATCTCCAGCGTCGCGAAGCTCGGCGCCTTGACCTCGCCGCGCTCCAGGAGAGGGCCGTGGGGCTCCGCTACACCGAGGTGAGCGACGAATCCACCATCATGGATGGATCCGGAGAGAGTTGTTCCAGCTTGCCCTTGGTCTTCCATTCAAGTTGTGATTTTTTGAAGCAGCATGCATGGATGGATTCCGGTGCAGGGTCTGGGGATCCTCAAGGCGTCGCTGCACTCCAAGACCGTCCTCAATGATGTTTTCCTCGGCGATTGGTGAAGGACACGGCCGTTCCTGTCAGCCGGAACTACTCCGGGCGATGATCAGAACCTACAGAGATGATCACGGCAAAACGAATGCGAGAGAGTCTTTGGCGCTGCGAACTACTTGCAGCTTTTCTGTTTTACTTCCTCTTATTTGTAGCGTTGATTACAACTGAATCAAAACGAAAGGCAGAGCTCAGTCAAGACTCTCTGCATGTGCGCGCCACGGCCCGCATACTGCGTGCGCCATCCCGCACGCCAGGCCGTGCCGCGCGACACGGACACTATACCGCCACGACGTGAACGCGCACGTCTCTGGCTCAACCACAAGGACCACGCTAAACAAGCTAAAGGATAACTTGAGCTGGACACAAGTTTACAGTGCTAACAGTTCCTTGCGCGGCGGACCTGAACATGATGGGCTAAGTAAGCAACTCAGGTGAGGTTGGAATCCTGGATTTGGTTGGGTAGTAATCTTGTATCTGGTAGTATTAGCAGCCTGCATTTTGGTTGATCATGGGCCATCCGCTGCGGCTCTCTCTCTGTTTAGTCTAATGGCTAGGTAAAAAAACTCTATTTCCTCAATGGCGATGTCGTTGACCTCGAGCTGGATCCGAATGTATGTGTGCGCAAGGGTCGCCATCATTTGGCTAGCCTTGTCTCGCGTGTGTTCGCTGTCAGGGACGAGGTGCCAGTCCGCGAGATTTTCTTCTCCGTTTCTCATGGTGATCTAGACGAGTCCACTCCTCCTAGACCCCGGGTCGCTCCACCGGTGGCGCGGCGAGGGGGACGGCCTCGATCAGCGAAGAGGAAGACCACCCGCTCCTCCATTGGCGCTCGCAGAGAAAGAAACGTGACATACCTCAATCACACACAACCTGACCAAAATGTGGACACAGGCCGACTAGAATCCCCAAAATCATATGCCTAAAAACTGTGCTCAGGACCACCGTTCTGTTGTCTTGCTGCTGATGGGATAAGTCTTTGTACCGTTGGTCTTTGTGGTCCTCTGCATGGCGATCTTGCTGCCCCAACCAGGACAGCATCTACCAGGACAGCATTTAGCATCTTAGACTAGCTTTTAGGACAGCATCTTAGACTAGCTTTTAGAACAGCATCTAGGACAACATCTTAGACTAAGCATCACTGGCTTTTAGACTAGCATCTTGGCATATGCTTGGCTGTCTTGGCCAGCTATAAATATGTAACACCAACCTCTCGGGTTGGCATGGCATTGTGTGAGAAGTAAACCAGAAAATTGCCCCAATTCCTAGTGTCATCCTCTCGATGAGAGTAAGAGTTTCGATTCTAACAACTGGTATCAGAGCCGTTCTTTCCTGCAGCCTGAACATCTCATGTTCATCTCCCTCCCACGTCTCCTTTTGCTCTCAGCCAGCAGCAGCAACACCTGCTGTTTCTGCTCACCTCTCCTCCCCTGCACAGACAAGCAGCAACAGCAGCAACACGTCTGAGGCAACCTCCTCCCCACGCAGCAGCCCCCCATTAGCACGTCATGTCCGAAGGGCAGTCTCAGCGCTCGGTCCCCTCGAGCGCGCGGCACCGGCAGGAGACCGAGGTCGCCGCAGTAGAGGAGCGCGAGCGAGCGGCGGCGGCAACTGCAGCGACGACGGCAAGGGCGGCAAGGTTGGCAGAGGTGGAGCTGGTAGCAGCAAGGGCGGAGGTGGAGGCAGCGGCAGCGGCAGATGCGGCGGCGGCGGCGGCGGCGGAGCTCGAGGTTCTGCGCGGCAGCAGCTCCTGTAGCTCTGCCTCCGCCGACGGCGGCACCGACGTGGACCTCGGGCTGGCAAGGGAAACAGCTCGCGAGCGGGCGAGGCTGTGGGCAGCTGCGCACCCCCACGAGGGTGGTGGCGACGGCCCAGATGGGCGCGGACGCGCCGGCAGCGCTCCAGGCGGGGGCGGGCGCGGCGGTGGCAGCCCAGACAGGTGCGGACGTGCCGGCGGAGCCCCAGGCAGGGGCGCGCACGACGGCGGTGCTCCCGGCGACGGCGGCCGGGTCGACGAAGAGCGCGGCCCTCACAGGCGGCGCGGCTCTCCCTCCCCAGACCGGCGCCATGGCTACCATGGCGTCCAGGCGGTGATCAGGGACCTTGGTCCCGGTGGTGGGAGGCCTACCCTCAGCAAGACCAACTACGTCGAGTGGGCCGCGGTCATGAGGGTGAGGCTCCAGGTGCGGCACATGTGGGAGGCAGTCCGGTACGGCGATGTCGACTTCGATGAAGATCGACGGGCGTTGGATGCTCTCATCGCTGCAGTCCCGACCGAGATGCAATTCACGGTTTCCAAGAAGCAGACCGCCAAGGACGCCTGGGACGCCATCGCTGCGGCATGCATCGGCAGCGACCGCGCCCGCAAGTCCACACTGCAGGCACTTCGCAAGGAGTGGGAGAACCTGGCCTTCAAGCCAGGTGAGGACATTGATGACTTTGCTCTCCGTCTCAACACTCTGCTGCAGAAGATGGTGCAGTACGGCGGCGACACCTACGACGAGGAGAGAGCTATCGAGAAGCTCTTTCGCTGCGTCCCCGAGAAGTACAGGAAGATCGCTCGCTCGATCGAGTCTCTGCTGGACCTCTCTACGATAACGATCGAGGAGGCGATAGGTCGCCTCAAGGTCGTCGACAGCGATGAGCCACAGCCTCTCTCGGGGCCTATCACCATTGGCGGGAAACTCCATCTCACTCGAGAGCAGTGGGAGGCATCCCAGGGTGGCGGGAGGAAGGGGGAGTCCTCTTCCTCGACAGGCGGCCGCAAGCGCGGCAAGCCGCGCAAGGCGCGCAGAGGCGCCCAGGCCGGGGCACGAGGACGTACCGAGGGTGGCGCTCGTGGAGACGCCCAGGGCGACGCCGCCGGCGCACGCAAGCCGGCACGAGACGACACCTGCCGTAACTGCGGCGGGGTTGGTCATTGGGCCAGGAACTGTCAACAGCCACGACGCGGCCAGGCCCACGTCGCACAGGTGGAGGAGGAGGAGTCGGCTCTCCTTCTGGCACACGCAAGCATCGAGCTACCTCTAGCGGCATCGGCCGCAACAGCTCTCCTCCACCTTGACGAGTCGAGGGCACACGCCTTTCTCGGCGATGCCTCCAACAATGACAAGATTGATGGGTGGTGCCTCGACACCGGTACCACCCATCACATGACCGGTCGGTAGGAGTTCTTCTCCAAGCTTGACTCCAGCATCCGAGGCTCCGTCAAGTTTGGGGACGTCTCCGGCGTAGAGATCAAGGGTGTCGGCTCCATCATCTTCACCGCCGGGTCTGGTGAGCACAGGCTGTTCACCGGAGTCTACTACATCCCCGCGTTGAGGAACTCTATCATCAGCTTGGGACAGCTGGATGAGAACGGTTCGGGCGTAACGATTGAGGACGAAGTCATGAGGATTTGGGATCGCCATCGTCGCCTTCTTGCCAAGGTAACCAGAGGCGCGAATCGACTCTACATCCTTAAGCTGCAGGTGGCACAACCTCTCTGCCTCGCCGCTCGCCGGGATGACGAAGCGTGGCAGTGGCACGAGCGCTTCGGGCACCTTCACTTCGAGGCCCTAAAGCGGCTCAGTGCCACGGAGATGGTGCGAGGCCTGCTATGCCTCCACCACGTGGAGCAGTTCTGCGACGTCTGCGTGATGACGAAGCAGAGGCGGCTCCCCTTTCCCCAGCAGACGAGCTTCCGAGCCATGGAGTGGCTCCAGCTCGTGCACGGGGACTTGTGTGGCCCGGTGACACCGGCCACACCGGGAGTACGACGTTACTTCCTGCTGCTCGTCAACGACCTCTCCCGCTACATGTGGGTGATGGTCCTCGGCAACAAGGGAGAGGCTGCGGACGCCATCAGGTGCGTGTAGGCTGCTGCGGAGGCGGAGTGCGGCCGCAAGCTACGCGTGCTGCGCACCGACAATGACGGCGAATTCACGGCGGCTGAATTCGCGTCGTATTGTGTTGATGAGGGCATTCAGCGCCACTACTCCGCGCTGTACAGCCCGCAGCAGAACGGCGTCGTCGAGCGGCGCAACCAGACGGTTGTAGGGATGGTTCGGGCCCTCCTCAAATAGAGGGGGATGCCGGCTGTCTTCTGGGGAGAGGAGGTGGTGACAGCTATCTACATCCTCAACCGCTCGCCCACCAAGGCCCTTGATGGCAGGACACAGTACGAGACTTGGTATGGGCGCAAGCCGGCGGTCTCCCACCTGCGGGTCTTCGGCTGCCTCGCGTTCGCCAAGGAGGTTGGCCACATCGGCAAGCTCGACGACAGGAGCACTCCAGGGGTGTTCATCGGCTATGCGGAGGGCTCGAAGGCCTACTGCATTCTCGACCCGGAGACACAGCGTGTGCGCACGGCGTGTGACGTAGTGTTCGACGAAGGGCGAGGATGGGCATGGGACAAGACGGTGGACGACGGCTCGACACCGACGTACGAAGACTTCACTGTCGAGTACGTCCACTTCGAGGGAGCTGGGGGAGTAGGTAGCTCCTGCTCACCGAGCGTGCCTACCCCAGTCCCCGAGTCTCCACCGACTCCGGCGCCCGCTACTTCGACAGCGGCACGCTCTCGAGCCACGACTTCGACTGCGATGAGCTCTTCGCCGATTCCACCACAACAGGCGACCCCACGGCCTCCAGCACCACCAGCTACCCCTCCGGGCACGCCTACTCCAACACCAACCCGTGCCGAGCATAGCCCAGTGGAGTTTGCCACTCCTCTCTCCCACGACGAGGAGCGCATCGACGCGTACCACGACGGCGAGCCGTTGCGGTACCGCACAATGGAAGACCTTCTCGGCGACCAGCCGGTGCCAGGACTGGTGCCTCATGACCTGGAGGCGCAGTTGCACCTTGCGTGCGACGACGGCGAGACTCGGTCCTTCGCAGAAGCCGAGAGACACGCGGCATGGCGTGCCGCGATGCAGTTGGAGATGGACGCGGTTGAGAAGAACCGCACTTGGGAGCTTGCTGACCTTCCTCGCGGTCACCGCGCGATCACCCTTAAGTGGGTGTTCAAGCTGAAGAGGGACGAAGCCGGCGCCATCGTGACGCACAAGGCCCGCTTGGTGGCACGAGGTTTCGTGCAGCAGGAGGGGATCGACTTCGACGATGCCTTTGCCCCCGTGGCACGGATGGAATCCGTGCGACTCCTCCTTGCGCTAACCACCCAGGAGGGCTGGCGCGTTCATCACATGGACGTCAAGTCGGTGTTCCTTAACGGCGATTTGAAGGAGGAGGTCTACGTACACCAGCTGCCGGGTTTCGCGATCCCCGGCAAGGAAGGCAAGGTGCTACGCCTGCGCAAGGCTCTCTACGGCTTGCGGCAGGCACCGAGGGCATAGAATGCCAAGTTGGATTCCACGCTCAAGGGGATGGGTTTCGAGCAAAGCCCGCACGAGGCGGTCATCTACCGGCGAGGCAATGGAGGAAATGCCCTGCTGGTGGGTGTCTACGTCGACGACTTGGTGATCACCGGTACCAAGGATGCGGAGGTGGCGGCGTTCAAGGAAGAGATGAAGGCCACCTTCCAGATGAGTGATTTGGGACCTCTCTCCTTCTACCTAGGGATCGAGGTGCACCAGGATGACTCTGGGATCACGCTTCGACAGACCGCCTACGCCAAGCGCGTCGTTGAGCTGGCTGGGCTCACCGAATGCAACCCAGCTCTCACTCCGATGGAGGAGAGGCTGAAGCTGAGCCGCGACAGCACGGCGGAGGAGGTGGACGCTACGCAGTACCGGCGTCTTGTGGGGAGCCTTCGCTACCTCGCCCACACACGGGCGGACTTGGCATTCTCCGTCGGCTACGTTAGTCGGTTCATGCAGCGACCGACGACAGAGTACCAGCAGGCTGTGAAGAGGATCATCCGCTACGTTGCGGGGACTCTCGACCACGGTTTCTACTACCCGAGGTGTCCTGGGGAGGCACACTTCATCGGGTACAGCGACAACGACCACGCCGGCGATATCGACACCAGCAAGAGCACAAGTGGGATCCTCTTCTTCCTCGGCAAGTGCCTCGTTAGCTGGCAATCGGTCAAGCAGCAGGTGGTGGCCCTGTCCAGCTGCGAGGCTGAGTACATAGCGGCCTCCACCGCTTCGACTCAGGCGCTCTGGCTCGCTCGACTGCTCGGTGATCTTTTCGGAAGAGATACTGAAGTGGTGGAACTCAGGGTGGACAGCAAGTCCACTCTGGCCCTGGCAAAGAACCCCGTTTTTCATGAACGGAGCAAGCACATTCGGGTGAGGTACCACTTCATCCGAGGCTGCTTGGAGGAAGGGAGCATCAAGGCGAGCTACATCAACACCAAGGACCAGCTTGCGGACCTGCTCACCATACCCCTTGGGAGGATCAAGTTTTTGAGCTTTGTTCCCGGACCGGGATGATCCAACTTTCCCACAAGACGATGCACAAGACTTAGGGGGAGAATGATGGGATAAGTCTTTGTACTGTTGGTCTTTGTGGTCCTCTGCATGGTGGTCCTGCTGCCCCAATCAGGATAGCATCTACCAGGACAACATTTAGCATCTTAGACTAGCTTTTAGGACAGTATCTTAGACTAGCTTTTAGGACAGCATTTAGGACAGCATCTTAGACTAAGCATCACTAGCTTTTAGACTAGCATCTTGGTATATGCTTCGCTGTCTTGGCCAGCTATAAATATGTAACACCCATCTCTCGAGTTGGCATGGCATTGTGTCAGAAGTAAACCAAACAATTGCCCCAACTTCTAGTGTGATCCTCTCGATGAGAGTAAGAGTTTCGATTCTAACAGCTGCAAAATCAGGCAGGACAGACTCCTATTTGCATCGTGCAGGCCCATATTGTTTTTAGCTTCCTGAGCCTGTCGCCGTCCGGTAACCCGATTGGACCTGAGTTTCGAACTGGGCTCGGTTTGGTGTGGCAAGTTTTGCTGGGCCGCATTAACTGTCGGTGGGCCATGATGGTTCCTCTGCCCACCTCATTGCGGGGCTGGCGGCCCACTTGACCGGCGGGACTCGGCCCGTCTGTGTTGCATGCAAGACCTGGTTGGTCGCCCTCCACTACATCTGCGCTGCGCCGCCTCCTCCCTTGTCCTCCTGGGGTTAGGTGACGGTCATCCACCGATCCACGAGCGCCGCCGGCGACCCCTGCCGCCTGCCTGGGAGATCTCCCTGCCTGGTACGTGCATACTCTTTCTTTCTCACTTTCTCCAGAGCAATCGAGCTAGGTTACCTTGTGGTAGAGGTCGATGCACTGTCGGTATCCGATCCTGCCAACTGTCGTGGATGCCAATCCGAGGCGGGGTGCGATTCTGTTCTGTGTCCTGTTCGGTTCCGTCCAAACCAATCTTTAGCTGTCAGGCAGAAGCTATATAATCGCGCCGAGAGATCCTGGTTTTCGCTGAACCGATCCGTTGAATTCTCCGAATCGCAGGGAGTTTGCAGATTGGAGATCGTCGACAAGTGGCCCTGGCAAGCTCCTCGACAAGTGGCCATGGCAAGCTCTGTTCGGACGAGGAACTGCAGAAAGCTAGGGCTGATCTGAGACGACTCCTCGGTCGAAATCCGATCCCCAAGGACTTCCAGCTTCCTGCCGCTGGTGAAAAAAAAGGGTAATAACGAAGAGGAGAACAAGGGAAGCAAGGGGAAGACGAAGAAGAAGAAGCTGGTCCGGCTGCCGCCGGATCTGGTGGAGGCGCTCATCAACTACAAGTGCACGCCTTTTCCTAAGCAAGCAGGGCTGCCTGCCCATCTCGTGGAGAACCACAGGGAGCTGTGTGATGACTTGACGACCGCCCTCTCCGCAGCCGAAGTCGTGGCAAGGCGTTGCGATGACAGGATAGCCATGCTTCAGGATAAGATGAGGCACGAGTTCGAGACCAAAGGCTACATCGAGTTTGAGGCCACTGATGATGAAGCGGAGGATGACATTGTCAGTGCAATGGCATTGCAGCAGGGTTCTCGGGGAGGAGGACGCGGAGGGCACCGTCCTGGAGTCATGAAGCGTGCTAAGGGGTCAAGAAAGTGAACTAAAAGCTTGTAATAGGGGTTCGAAACAGCAATAAAAACCAGGCCATGATTTTTTTTTTTTGTCTGAAGATTCTCATAATAGATGGTAGAGTAGAGGAGGGTAATGAGAAATCATCGTAGTTAAAATTTAGAATTGAGATGCATTTGTTTGATATTGAGAAATCAGCATTGTACTGATGCAGGTTATTTGCTGATGATGTGTGGTTTGCGCGTATTGCCTTTTGATCAGTTTATGACGATTGACGAACAGGCAATGTACTAATACATCACCAAGAAAACTTATTTGCTAGTAGCAACCAGATTATTATGTGGCTCTTTTGGCTGAATGCTACACGATGCAGTGAGTTGAGCTTCCTTTTCCATATCTGAATATACAAGCACAAGCATTAGCTTTATCTATAGCTAGTGCAGTGGCAGATCAAAAGACAAATCGAATATAGTTCACATTCATGTGTATTCTTGGACTTGATCCAGATGGCTGGACCAGACCAACCAAAAAAGCATGCATCAACTAAAATTCACGTCACCTATCAAAGCATCAAAGTAGCAGCAATCAGCAACATCGAGTGGGTACTTCCCCACTTTCTGAACAACAATGATAGTCTGATATTTATTGTTTATAACCCCTCAGAGAGTCAGACTGATGATATTGCAAGTGTAGCCACTGCCTACTCCTTGAGTCCTTGTTGCCGTAGAAGCACAACAATGGCACAGATACCCAAGGTTTTTTTTTTTGAGGACAACACAGGTATCTAAGTTGATGATGGCTAACATGCAACCAGTGCCATGAAGCAAGCATAACAGAAGTTGAGCTTCTCATAGCATGCTTGCAGCAAATGTACATTACTTAAGGATGCGTGTAATTTAAAACTAAACAATTGTTAGGAATTTTGGTGTTGCAATGACACCAGCCGAACTATACTAGTCTAAATTCTACAACAAGCTGAGAGCCTAATGCTTTGTTGCCGTAAAGATTTAACCAAAAGCATACGCACTCTGAATTCTTTTTTTTTCTTGTACTCTCTGAACTCCAATAATTTTCTTGCTCTCCACTAAATCATGCCATAATGTTTTCGGGTTACATTGGAATTTTCTGGAACTAAACAGGACAACGGCGCACCATGATCATGCAAAGTACAATTCAAAAAGTCTGCATAAAAAGGGGAAAATAGATAATGATTCTGGGTTTAATATTTTGAATCTTGGAATCTGAAATCGTCGGAACATTTTGCACCTGATATAACTCGTTACAACAATTAACATCAGAGTAGCTCACTTCAATTGATCAATGTAACAAATTATCACATCAGAACGATCTACAAGAATCTACCACTACATGGGGACCGCTCTGAACTCTGAAGTCTGAACATTTGGCTGTCTTCTATTATAATTGGCATTACGTTTTTCTGATTATTTAAGCAAAAAAAATCCCGGATGCCAGGGCGTGCGCGCCGAGAACGGGTGGCGCGGCCGCATGCCCACATCGGCCGCGGCAAGGTGCTGAGTCCATGGCGGAGCCGTACAGGAGGTCGAAGGCTCGACGCGCTGGTCGCCGTCGGCGCCGCCCTCGAGGGTCCCGGCGTCAACAAGAACAGACGCGGGCTGGACTCAATTCGACCCAGAGCTCGTGGAAAGAGCAGCGAGGGGTCGAGGAGATGCTCTCCAGAGTTAACCTCCGGCTGGTGGCGTTGAAGGCCACCTTTACTGTTGGGCTCAAGCAACCTGACCCCCGGCCGTGGGTTGCAGTCTTCCTTCTTCTCGTTCTTCAGTTGGTTGTGGTGACGGTGCCGCCGCGCAGCCGCGCCGCCGCGAGGCAGCATCCAGTGAAGCCGGAGGCAGCGAAGCTCTTGTATAAGGCATTTCCGGTGGCGGGTGCGGGAGATTCGTGACGACTGGGTTGGCGGACGCCGGACGGGGCACCGGCGGTGGCTGCGAGGCCGTCAGGTCTCCGGCTTCGATATTTTACTAATTAGCCCCTACTTTAGTACAATATTTTCAAAAGGACCCCTACTTTGGATCGCGATTAGTATTCGCGATCCGATATTTTGCATATACGCCCTTATATTTTTACAAATAGGCCCTCATCTGCCTTCTTGTTGTTTTTTTTTTGAGTAAAACCTTCTTGTTGTCGAAGCCGCGCCGGGGCTCCAACGTAGCCGTGTCGCCGGCAGATGCTTCCTTGCCGTGGTCCTGGAGGATGCCCGCAAGCACCAGCGATCTCTCCGCCTCCAATCTTGAGCCAGTACGCCAATGGTGGCCGCGTCTTCGTCCTCTGCGCGGCACGCGCCTCGCGCCCTCCAGGCGACCCGCCGTGGCGGACCTGGGAAGGCCGCCGCCCTCAACCACGGCGCCGCCGAGGCCCTGCAGAAGCTCCTCTTGACCACGCGGGCGGTCCTGGATGCCGTCCGCGCGCGCGGCCCTGCTGTTTCCTCGTCGGTCCCCTGACGGAACGGCGGCGCCCCCAAACCTGGCGCGACGCTCCGTCCCGGCTCGCGTCGGATGAGCCACGCCGTTGCCTGAGAGTCCGTGCGCTCCGCACATTCTTCCGTCTTCTGAATCGCCATGCGCGCAAGGATGTTCGTCGGATCATCTCGGCAGTTAAGATGGCACCAATCGGATGTTGCATGCTGCTAATTGCTATGCTTGCCGTTACAATACTCTTTGTGGTAGCCTCGTTTGATCGATTTGGTGCTGCATACTTTTATCTTTGCTCTTCCTGTGTAAGGCATTGTTTAGTGCAAAATTCCAAATTCCAAATAAATATTTACACACGTGCATGTCATATAGTTGGAAAAAAAATCACATTACGCAGATGGTCCGTAAATCGCGACACGAATCTAATGAGCTTAATTAGATCGTGATTAGATAATAAATTGCTACAGTAAATATGTGCTAATGACGGGATAGTTAGACTCATTGGGTTTGTCTCGCGATTTAGGGACGGAATCTGCAATTAGTTTTTTAATTAGTCTATATTTAATATTTTAAATGTAAAAAGATTTCATTTCAAAACAGAATGCATTTAAATAAGGCCTAAGATGATTTGCGTGCTGAATTGGTTATGTATCCTGAATACTATGGTAACTTCTCTGGTGGAGTACATCAGACGGCGCTGTAAAGGTAAAACTGAATCATCTTTTACCTTTTTACGTAAGACGGCGAAGATCACGCTTAGGGGCAGATCTAGCAGTGGGTCTACGGGGCTCCAGCCCCCAGAATCAACAGTGGACAAGGGGCCTCTGGAGAATGGATTCAGTGGAGCTGATGGCACAATTTGTGATTCTTTGGGATGCAGTACAACAGATTCAACTAACTGATAGATGAGATTATTTGGAGATGGTCAGCTAATGGGCCTATACTTCAAGGTCTGCCTACCTTGCTCGATTCAAGGGTACCTACTGTACTTTTGATGCCTGTTGAGAAATATACCAATTGTTGAGAAATCAGCGTCCCTAACTTTGACACCGACTTCCGAGAAGCGATACTAAAGTAGTGTGATACCACTTTTTCGTGGAACCTACACCTACACTATAACGATGAGATCTTCACCTGGACACCAATATGGGAGACCAACTCTTTACAAGGAACTCAACTTCTCTATTCACAACCCAACAATCCTTACACTTTTTATGTGGCTACCCTGACACACTCTACTCATGCCATCCAATGACATATCACTCAATTATCCATGGTGGCTACTTGTGTCATCTTCAAATGGCTTCTACTTGACATGGCTTGTAGGGAAGGGGGTGACCCCCATATATATAGAACTCCATGGCTCATATGGTGTTGCCATGTGTCCACCTTCTACACTCTTCTACAATTCTAGACTTTTCTCCATCTTATTCTATCATACAAATATCTCTTCTCTAGAACATTCCACACTTCACCATGAAGCATGACAACTATGAATCATAAATGTCCTCCACTCTTCTAGAACCTTCTTACCTTGCCATGATCTTATTCTTATCCTTATGGATTGCAAAGGTAGTTTCTTGTAATTTTCACAATCTCCTAGAATGTTCCAAGTATGCATTGCATATTTCAACACTCCCCCTCAATGCATACTTGTCTCTGGCGGCCTGACCATTCTGTGTCGCTGCCCTTGGATATTTTGCGCTCTGTCGTTACTAACCTTATTCTTCACTTGCCCTCGTGACATGATTTTCTCCTCCTTCAACTCATATGCCTCTATCTTCCATCGGAGGTTCTCCGCAAACTTGATGCATCAATGCATCTTTTCTTTCTTCTTCACTCTTTTAGTTGTCTTTCCTCTAGATGGTTCCTTGTACGAAGGCAAAATAACAGCAAGTGAAGCATTGTCATACCTGAGATTTTCAAAATTGTATCCTTCCGGAATTTTCTTCATCTTATCATGCTCTTCCAGATCTTTATGGACCACCAATGCTCCATCTTTGTCTTCCCCATACTCTTGTAACTCCTCATCTTTATGAAGACTAGGCTCATTCTTCGCATATCTATTATCTTCCTCCCCCTCATCGCTTAGAGCCTCCCAGTCTTCATCATCATCACATTCAAATACTATAAATCCAGTAGGAATATCTGGATCTCTTACCTTCATCGAGAAACCAACTTCTTCTTCTTCTTCTTCTTCTTCTTCAGCAACTCTGGTTGATAGAACTTCACTCTCTGTCAAGTCTTCCAAAAAGTAAGCTTCATCGTCTTCAGTTGTGATGCATGCCTCTGCATCCCACTCTTTTTCACTAAGCCACCCACTATGGACGACTTCTTTCATAGTAGCCACATTTTCTTCTGTGTGCTTTCTTGGACTTGGACAATCCCTGACAAAATGTCCCTTCTTACCATAGTTGAAGCATTCACCTTTTCTTCTCCTCTCATTTTTGACCAACTTGTGGTAATCTTCGTCATCGCTCTCTTGTTGAGCTCCCCCTGAATAGCTGCTCTTCTTTGGGCAACGCATGTCTCCTCTTTTCCACTCCTTCGCCTCTCCTCGGCCTCTCGGTGGACCCTTCTTCCTGATGAAAAGCGTCCCCTCCTCATCCTTCTCATCCAAGGTGATGTTGGCCATCCTTTTTGCTAATGCCTTCTGATTAGCCAATAGATTCTCTAACTCCACCATGGATGGCTGTATTGACCATCCGCTCACCGCAGCCATAAACCCACTATACTCGGGTCTTAGGCCATTGATGATGATCCTTCTCATCCGAGCTTCGCTGACTTTCTCCTCCGGGTCAAGCTAGGATATCTCTCGGCAAATATTCTTTATCTTAGTAAAGTATTGATTGATGCTTATTGTGCCTTGTGAGAAACTTGCAAGCTCTTTCTCTAGGAGTTGTAGTCGCGCCTCATTCTTATTCGAGAACAGCTTAACGAATGTCTCCCAGGCCTTATTCGGTGTCACTGCATCTTTGATGTGTTCCACCAATCTTCCTCAATCGTTGTCTTCAACACGAACATAGCTTTGTCTGCCTTGATTTGCCACTTCCGCAAGGCTTCCGCGTTCTCCTTCGACGGATGAGTAGTCTCGGTGCCTGCCACGATTTTTCATAGGTCCTGACCCATCAAGTATGACTCCATGCAGGTTTTCCAATAGCCATAGTTGTGGCTATTGAGCCTCCTCATGCCACCTGCGCTCAAGAGATCTGCCATGTCAACTGACGCCCAGCGTCACCTATGCTTGGTCCCAGACCAGCGTTACTTCACAGTCCCGAACTGTGATCTCCGGCAGAGTCTCCCCTTAGCGCCTCTCAGTGTCACACTAAGCAATGTAAGCACCCTGCGCCTACCAACCAATCTACCGACCACTATGAGTGCCCTGCACTCACCACAAACTCCTCCTAATGACGGTCCCTGACCGACCTGCTCTGATACCAATTGTTGAGAAATCGGCGCCCCTAACCTTGACACCGACTTCCGAAAAGCGATACCAAAATAGTGTGATACCACTTTTCCGTGGACCTTATACCCACACTATAACGATGAGATCTTCACCTGGACACCAATATGGGAGACCAACTCTTTACAAGGAACTCAACTTCTCTATTCACAATCCAACAACCCTTACACTTTTTATGTGGCTACCCTAGCACACTCTACTCATGCCATCCAATGACATGTCACTCAATTATCCATGGTGGCTACCTATGCCATCTTCAAATGGCTTCTATTTGACATGGCTTGGGGGAGGGGGGTGACCCCCATATATATAGAACTTCATGGCTCATATGGTGTTGCCATATGTCCACCTTTTACACTACAATTCTGGACTTTTCTCCATCTTATCCTATCATACAAATATCTCTTCTCTAAAATATTCCACACTTCACCATGAAGCATGACAACTATGAATCATACATGTCCTCCACTCTTCTAGAACCTTCTTACCTTGTCATGATCTTATTCTTATCCTTATAGATTGCAAAGGTAGTTTCTTGTGATTTCCACAATCTCCTAGAATGTTCCAAGTATGCATTGCATATTTCAACAATGCCCATACAATGTGGCATTCACATGCTGAAGGGAAACACAGATTCTTTGCTTGGCTCCTAGTGCAAAGCAAAATCCTAGCCGCTGACAAGCTTGTTGCTAGAAACTGGCCTTGTGATACTAATTGTGCCTTGCGTGATCAGGTTTTTGAAACAGCTGCGCACCTCTGTTTGCATTGCCCCTTTGCAAAGCATATTTGGCTTGAGATTAGTAACTGGACAGCAGGTGTGGTACAAGTGCCGTCTGATCCAGAGGAGGGCGTCAAGGAGTGGTGGGAGAGAAGCTTAGTACTGCTCCCTGCATCTCAGAAGCGTTCGGTTGCAGCCATCTTGATGTACACTACCTGGAACTTATGGAAGGAGCGGAACCGGAGAATTTTTGATCACAAGTGTTTGCAGCCGCATCAAGTCGTCCAGCTGATCAAGGAGGAAGTTAACTTGAGGAGGGTGGCCTGTGGCACATCCGAGGTGTTGTAATTAGTACCCATGTTTAGAGGAGTATTTCAGTCTTTATGTAATATTAACCTTTCTTGAACTGAACTTCCTGCTTAAATGCATCGGCAGTGCTCCTACCTAATTTTCAAAAAAAAAGGACACGAGAGTACATGGTTATGCTAGAGAATTGATAAAGATGGTGCTGAACAAGTCAAGTAAGATGTCAAGAGCCAGTATGGAGTTATGACTAAATTTTGTGGGCTCCGCAAAATTTTGCCATGTATGGAGCTATGAAACTTTTGTTGTATTTGGACCCCCATGTGATATTTTAAGTTTGGAGTTTTGATGCTTTTCTTGAGTTCTTCATTATTTCCTTGCCTCTTTGTGTTATGCAAACGGACTGAATTGAATGAAGAGTGATGAGACTAAGCATTTTCGATCTTATTAGGCGAACAATGGGCCTGATGCTTTATCAGTCCAAATGGAAAGAAGAACTACTCTATTTGTCACCTACGTCAGTTCAAGTCTGGCAAGTCGCTCATTTATTCAGGGGATTTCCACAGGTCTGTCTGTTATATGATGATTCTAAGATGCGAGTGCCGAGTTGTTTCAAGTCTATGAATCCTCCCAGCTCCAGCTGAAAAGAGGTCTGATAAGTAGGCAAATTTTCCAGTAGAATAAAATCCATAAAACTGTCAGTGAAATCTTGATCCTTTTTAGGAGACCTTTTCGGGAAAGATTCACTCTGATGTTCTGAGCCTATGTTTCAAATTTCGTGTTTTTTCCTTCTTCCTTGTTTGCTTCTGCATTGCTTTATGTGCTTCCTAGTTCCTAGCATTTCTATGAAACTTAGGACTTCGGCTACTTCTTAATCTTGAAAATTGCTAGAAGCCCAGAATACTTAGCAGATGCTTTTGGGACATAGGTACTCGTAGTAGTGCACCTATTTATTCAGCAAACGGTGGTCAACTAAGATCGCGCCATTATTCCAGGCACGCGAACAGGCACTCGTAAACAATCAGAAAATGGATCAATAACAGAGACGGGAACCCAAGATCCACTCTACGCGACAATGCCTAAATACTCTAGCTAATTGTTGGATCATTTTTTTAGAAAACAGGAGGGATTTTATCCCCTACTGATTATATATATTATTAAAGAAAACAACAGGTCAATAAGTTTCAGGAAAAAAAAAGAGAGAGGAAGAAAATAAGCCAGATTACAAATGTAATTGTTGCATCGTTAGCGCATGTACGAAACCAATCTCAAATTACAGTTGCGTTTCGGTCAGGCAGGAAACTATCTTCAGTGACCCGTAACCACTGGCGGAGCCAGGGGGCCAGCAGGGGCCAAGGCCAGTTGCAGCTTTTTATTTTTCCTGGTAAGCTAGCTATATGTATTTAGTTAATTTCTTTCCATTGTTGGATGTATAGGTCACAAAGCTTGTTTGCAATGCCTTTTCTAAGTGGGTAAAAGATAAAAGTAAACTATGAGCCTACAACTGAACCTTAGAAAAGGCATTGAAAATTAAGTGACATACTAGTAAACAAGCTGAGTGACAACTAGTATATTCATCCTTAAACCTGATTGATCGGTTGCTCCTGTTTGCCGAATTAACACAGACACCTCTGTATATTCATCCTTGAATATGCTATCATGTACCACAAACAACACCATATTCTTTATCCCGTACTATTTTGAAGCAAATTGGCCCTACATATATTTTTTATGTCAACAAACTCTCATCTAGATGCTCCACCGGTGATCACAGCTAATAGCATCACCCGTAGACCTATTTCTAGAATATCTTTTTTTTTATCCATAATACATTGGAGTCATATGTACTCAATTGTTTGAATTTATTTTCATATGAATCTATTTTCGACAATTATAGTAAGACCCGCTCAAATAAAACTAGACAATTATAGACTCTCGCTGTCTTAGTGTCTTGCATCGCAGAAGGGCCTCAAGCCTTCTTCCGTTTCTTCCCCAGGAAGACGTCCGTGAGCACCTTCTTCGACTGCAACGACACGCGCAGGATGTCCAGGCCCTACACAACGTCCATTCGTCAGTTATCGCTTGTGCAAACAAGTTTATTGGCTACGAGTAGTAGAGTAACAATAAGCATATACTCAACTATGATTAATTACCTCTGCGTAGCCCAGCTGCACGGTCCTCTCCTGGAGCACACCGATGTCGGTGACGCCGAAGGTGTTGAGCAGGGTGATGCCGGAGATGGTGGACATGGGCGCCACCTTCAGGTCGTCCATCACCGTGTACGTCACCACGCCCTGCACGAAACCCGTCCCTGGAATAGTGGATGCGGCCGCCGCCGCCGCCGTAGACCCGCCGCTGCTCGAACCCACAAGCTTCATCACCGTGGTCATCTTGCCACTGCAGCTCTTACGCTGGCACCGATCGCCGTACAGCTCAGTCAGGAAAGTTTGGCACTCAGTGTAGCTGGAGTTGCAGCACCGGTAGAACTCAGTGGACGGTGACTCCGGCTCCGGCAGCTGGAGCAGGTTGCCGCCATTGCAACCCCCAGCCGGCGCGAGCAACGCGTCCTTCGCGTCAGCGGAGCGGACGTAGGTTTCGTCGAGCTTCTCGACGCTGCCGTAGAGGTTGCCGACGGAGCCGACCATGGAGTCCTTGCTCAGGATCTTGACGACTGTGCCGACGGGCAGGATGAGGAGGGAGAAGAGGAAGTTGACGACGTCCTTGCCAGCCTCTGCGTACAGCACGCGGCCGGCCTTGGTGTCCACCAGCAGCTTCATGCTGAGCGTGGAATGAAGCACTGGCATCGGAGGTGGTTGGGGCCATGGCGTGTACTGGTGTCACTGTTCACTACTGTCTCTTCACCTTTTGAACTACGGAGTGTGCTGCTGGTACCACCTTATATAGTGAACTTTCAAAGTTCAAGAATTCAAGACCGTATATTTTTCATGGAGTCCCGATGCAGGAAAGGAGGGGAGGCGTGCATCGCCGCTCAAGAACCGATCCTTGGCATGCAGTCCCGATGCAGAAATGCAGCTGGCCGGCCGGCCGGAGGTCGAATCGGTTTGCGCACTGCTCTCTATATGTGCTTCACCTTCACCCGATGCGTTCAGGTCAGGTGAACTAGCACCACTAGACTTTATGATCGCCGATCTGCCAACTACTCGAGTATGGAGGATCGAGGCACACACGCGCAACTCGCCGTTTGCAAGCATGAGCCACAGCCACATCACATTTTGAAGTTTGAAAGGAGTACTCCTTGCACTAGGAATTTTGAAATGTTAGGCTACTTCCAATAATTAGAGAATTTCATTCTCATAAATTATAGTGCCATGCATGCCAATATTTGCAATGATGTAGTAAAAAATAATACAATTGGAAAGGATACGCAAATGAACTATTGCCGGGCCCAATATATTGGTTTAACAAGTTGTTTCTGCATGTTTTTAGGTACTTTTACGGCACACAATACGAGCATATACTACTATTTAAAAATAAAAAGGATTCGTATGTAAACATCTGACGGTCGAGATTTTTCTATATCCCTGAAACATTGATTAGTAGTATAAGGTAGTATCGGTAGTTTAAGGATAATATGATAAAAATCATTTTACTACAAGATTTTGCCCCTCATACAATGGTCTAAAAGTGTTGCAACAAGCAAAAAATGGTTGCAATAGACAAGATTGTAAAAAATTATAAAAAATTATCCTTAATTTATATTAACTTACTCATGATAATCTTATATTACCCCTTCTAATGGATGGTTGGATCTTTTCTATACTACATGCTCCCTTCATCCCACAAAGACTATTCATTTAGATTGTAGTAAAGTCCATCTAATTAAAGCAATATCAGATATCAAGAAACAATTGCATAGAGAAGGGCATGCAGCCAATTAAATGGTTAAGTATACGTTACTTTTCTGGTTCGCATTTGCATTTATTGAGAACCTAGGGAACTAAATAAATAGCGCAGTCTTCAATTACTAGTTAATGGGGGTAACATGTTCATTTTCTACTACTACTATTAGCATGTCTGAAATTTTCTAAACGAACAGTCTTTGTGGGATAGAGGGAGCACTGCCCGGTGGTAGTATTGTGGGCTGTAAAAGAGGTCTCTGTTTCAGTAACTTGGTGCAGAAATCCTCCAGAAGCAATGAAAATCGTTTTAACGTCCAACAGGTTTTGCTCGTTAAAAATAAGAAAAAAGATAGTGAGAACTCAACGAGGCAGAGCGACCCCTGACGTTTAATGGCAAAATACTGAACAGGTGGAATTCATGTCGTCGCACATCACAGGGAACACTAGCAACGGCCATCTAGGATAGACCAGCACAGGCACCACTAACAAGTTGCATCAACTACTGCCATCAAGATTCAAGCCTTCCCTTTCTTCTTCTTCGACGGGGTCGCGACCGGTTTCTTCTTATTCTTTGACGGGGAAGCCTTCGGTTTCTTCTTGTTATCCGAAGGCGTAGCGGCAGCGGCCTCCGTGTTCTTCTTCTTATCCAAAGGTGCGCCGGCGGCAACCTCCTGTGTCTTTATCTTCCCGAGGAAGATGTCCGTGAGCACGGTCTTGGACTGCAGAGACGCTCTCAGAATCTCCAAACCCTGCACAACATCATCAATTACCATATGATTAATCGAACATGCGAATTAGTTGAAATCCACAGAATTTATAATGAAAATCGATCACGAAATTAAACTTACCTCGTTGTACCCCACTCGAACTGACTTCTCCTCGAGCGAGCTGATGTCAGTGATGCCCAGGGCGTTGAGGGCGGCGATGCTGGAGATGGTGGACATGGGCGCGACCTGGAGGTCGTCCATGACCGTGTACATCACGACCTCCTTCACGAACCCGTGCCGGCAAGACCAGAGAGCGAAGCCGCCGCTTCCGCCTCGCCACCAACACCGGAGCAGCCCACGAGCTCGATGGGCACGTTCATCGCGCCTTGGCAGTGGCGGCACGGCGTGCTCCTCACCGCGGCCACGTAGCTGTAGCAGTCGCCGGTGCCGCCCTTGCTGCACTGGTAGACTTCCACGGCGGCTTGCAGCTGGAGGAGCCTCCCGCTCTCGTACCCGCCCTGGCGTCGGCGGAGCAGACGTAGGCCGCGTCCAGCCGCTCGACGCTGCCGTAGAGGTTGGCGACGCCGATGACCATGGCGTCCTTGCGCAGGAGCTTGACGACCGTGGCGACGGGCAGGGTGAGGAGCGAGAACAGGAGGTCCACGACGTCCTTGCCGGCCTCCGCGTACAGCACGCGCCCGCCCGGCCTTGGCGTCGACCAGCAGCTTCATGCTCAGCGTGCTAGCCCAAGTTCTTGGGCCGCCGGTCGTCAGGGCCATCCTTGTGTGAGCACTTGAGCAGTAGTAGTACTGCGAGGTTTCTGGTGTGGCCGTGCAGGTGTGGAGCATCGTCGTGCTGCAATCTATAGTGATCGAGCCCATGGCCAGCCTCGAGGTGAACTTAATGCAGTGAAGCGCATGCGCATTGAGCAGAGCACAGATTTACTATTCGATGTCCTCGGTACAGGTAGCATGGGGACTGCAACCGATTGCGACGCGGTGTCTGCACCTTGCGCGCGTTTATTCGCTACCAGTTTGCCCCTTGCGTGCCGGGCGTTCTGAATCCTCGTGCATTGCATCGCGCGCTTGCTTCTGGCGCGGCGGTTATTGCATTGCACGATACAGTACTATGTTAACACGCTAGCACCGAATTTCGGTCCGATTCGACTGCTCCGGTCATGGCGTTCCTCCGAGGCCCGCCTCACCGAGGTCTCAAGGCTGCGATCCGGCGTGGTGCCCGGGTCACGGTTTGCAGGGTGCTCTCAGTCATTTTAGTTTCCTTTGCTGTTGGTTCGTTCCTCTGCTGAGGATATCGTAAATTCGTAATTTGTGGTCATCAAGTTCCACATTTTGGTAACCTGGGCTATAAACTTTTTTATCTTGTTATTGGCAATGGCAGCCAAGATAGAGATAAAAAAAAAGTAATACATGCCCATAGCGTTTGTCTGTGCCTACTACATAACTTTAACTACCATTTTCAAACTAATAAGATTCAGCTAAAGACATCCAAACACATGATTGCATTTTCGAACTCATCGCAAACTTCTAATTAACACGCAATTTACAGCGCCATGATTCCGAATTTTCCATCAAGCACACGAGCAGGAAGAACAAGACCACAACAACCAAGCAACCAAATCATCACATCAGCCCCTGAAGCCTTCGTTGACTAGCCTAACTATATCGCATATAACCTGCAAGGCAAAAATGCCGAAAAACAGCTTCGCAGCTCCTCTCTTGCTAAGCACACCGTACTTCGGTGACTTCTTCTTTCCGATGAAGACGCCGGTGAGCACCGCCTTGGACTGCAGCGAGACCATCAACATCTCCAGACCCTGCACAAGTAATTTTTTTTACAAATTCTAGCAGCTTTCAACGGATCATTATCTGTGCATCGTCTTTGCGCTACATTGCTGCATACTAACCTCAGCGTAGCCGAGCTGCACGGTCTTCTCCTGGAGCGCGCGGATGTCCTCGACGCCCAGCGAGCTCAGCCGAGCGATGGCACAGACGCTTGACATCGGCGCGATCTTGAGGTCGTCCATGACCGTGAACATGGCGGCAGGTGCTGGCGGCGGCGGCGCAGCTGCTGCTGCTGCTGGTGCTTCGTGGCCACCATTCCCGCCGCTCGAGGCCACACCAGCAAGCTTCTTGGCGGCGGCGCCGATGTAGAGGTTGAGGATGGAGCCGCCGGCGCATCCGCCATCGCCGACGGCGGGCGTGCTGAGGAGGGCGAAGAGAAAGTCGACGGCGTCCTCGCCGGCCTCGGCGAACAGCACGCGCTGGGACTTGGTGTCCACGAGCAGCTTCATGGTGGGCATGGTGCTGGTTGGAGCCAGCATGTTGGTGGGAGGCTGTAGACTTGGTGGTACATGTTGTGCCGCCTTGCCTTCATATACTTGCGTTCAGTCCCGACGCAGAGCAGGCGTGCGTTTTGGGCTAAACCGATGCGTGCATGTGCATATGCCGGTCCCAACGCGAAGAATTCAGCTGGAGACCGAATAACTTCGCGCGCTCCTCAATGGCCCTGTTTGGATTCGTATGTTATTTTTAACCCCAATTCAAATAGGCCAAATAGTCTTAAAAGAAGTCAAACTGAAGGGTTATTTCTAAGCTATCTGTAAATAGCTCACCAAAAAACTATCCCCTTCAAGGGGTGCTATTTGCGGCTATTTCGGATGGGGCCCACGGATTCTCTCTTTCTCTCTCATTAGAGTGGCAGCCAAATGATTGAAAAAGTACTTTAGAAGCTAAATAACTCTTGGATCCAAACACACGGGTTATTTTGAGGGCTAAAATTTATCCCTAGAAAATAGTCCTTCAATGAGATAGCTCTCGAGGTGTTCGGATCCAAGAGCTATTTAGCTCTAAAGAACTTTTCCAGTCATTGGGCTGCCACTTTAACAAGAAAGAGAAAGAGAGAATCAGTGAGCCCCACCCGAAATAGCCCAAATAGCACCCCTTGGAGGGGATAATTTTTAGGGTGGGCTATTTGCAAATAGTGCAGAAATAGCCCTCTTATTTGGCTCCTGTTAGAGTTATTTAGGCTATTTAAGTGGGGGCTAAAAATAGCCCAGAGATCAAAACAAGGCCATTGAAAAACTAATGGCCAATTTTTTTACGACTTCCACATATTTCCTTTTTTAGGATGTTTTTCCATAGGGCTAAACTTTTTTTCTATTTACCGAATTTGTTGATTCAACTTTTTAAAACAATTTATTGACTCAATTTTTTAGTAGCTCAAACTGTTGGAGAAGGCCTTATTAGCTCCAACAAAACAAAGTTGTGGCAGCACTCTGAAACATTCGGTGCAGGCGTGCAGCCATTGAGTCAACCAACACAAGAAACAAAGGTTGTATGATCTTGTGCCGGCAACCAAACACGCTCAAAACTCAAACGTACTGTTCCATCCAAGATCATTCCAATCAAGTGAACACCACCCCATCCATGTTCTGCTTGGTTCAAGGCTTCAAGCATCCAAACACAGCCCAAGCAACGCACACGAAACCATTACCATATGCCAAGTTCAAACAATTTTGAAACAAAAGTGCATCAACTTCAACTGCGCTTTGGGAGCCCCTAAATTAAAAGTTGCCCCTGAACCTATACGGATTCCGAGACCCCAGTCCAGCAGCTCCTGCGCCGCTACTCCCTTTGGCGCCGAGGAAGACGTCGGTGAGCACCGTCTGCGACTGCAACGACGCCTTCAGCAGCGCCAAGCCCTGCCAATGGATCAAATCGCATGCACGAAAACGTCATAATGCAACGGATCAGAGCACACTAATCTCTACGCAATCCAATAATCATACATGACCTCAAGATAATTACCTCTTTGTAGCCGATCTCCACTGTCTTGGCCTGGAGCCCGGTGATGTCGGTGATGCCGAGGGCGGCGAGGGCGGTGACGGCGCAGACGGTGGACATGGGCGCCACCAAGAGGTCGTCCATCACGGTGTACGTCACCGTGTCCCGCACGTACCCCGTGGTGCTCCCCTCGCCCACCGCCGCCGCGGCCGCCGGGGGCTTGGCGCCACCGTCGGGCTCCACGTGCTGCACCTCCGTCGTCATCTCGCCCTTGCACACGGGGCACGGCGTGCCGCTGACCCTCGTGGCGTAGTCGTAGCAGCGACGGGAGCAAGCGCAGCCCTTGCGCCTGAAGAGGCCACCAGCTGGAGGAAGCCGGGCACCACGCCGGCGCGGCGGCGCGGCGGCCACCAGCTGGAGGAAGCCGGGCTCGAGCAGAGCGTCTGTGGCCTCCCAGCGGCAGACGTGGCCGGTGCCGAGAGCCTCCACGCTGCAGTGGAGGTTGCCGACGGAGCCGACCATGGCGCCCGCAGTAGGGAGGAGCTTGGCCACCGCGCTGGCGGGGGCGGCAGGGTCGCCAAGCGGTGGGACGACCGAGCCCACCCCGGCGCCCGCGGTGAGGAGCTGGGCGACCGCGCCGAGGGGCAGCGCGAGGAGGCCAAAGAGGAAATCGACGACGTCCTTGCCGGCCTCTGCGTACAGCACGCGCCCGTTCTTGGTGTCCACGAGCAGCTTTATCTTCATGGTCAGAGGAGCGGCGGGTCCCTCTGCCATCTCAAAGAGTCTTGGCAAGTCCGAGAAGCGGTGGCAAGACGAGCAGTTTGTGGGGGGAGCTTGAGCGTGAGACGGACGGCGAGAGGGAGACGAATATTTAATCGTCTCCTGGGAGACGAAAAGATCGGCGTGCTTGCATCGATGGCAGCGCGCACCACGCCTGCGACGCAGCTGGACACGCACGGTTGGCCGTCGGGCGGCGGCGGCCAAACGCTTCGTTCAATTCGCCGCGCGCGAACGCGACCGTGTCGCTTCCACCCCCTGGCCGCATGAATACAGGAAGTCATTGCCAATGCCAATACCGGAAATCCAATTCCACAAGCGCAAGCGCGCGCTACCACGCTTCGTGGCGCGCGGCGCTGCAGCTGCGCCTCAGTCCACCCACGTGCTATTTTTTTTCCTTGATGACAACTTTTATCATTTTTCCTTTCTTTCTCAGACTTTTCCTTTTTACCTTCTATTATGTATTCTCTAGAGAAGTTCTCTTGACAACGATTCTAGGAAATCTGTACTAAAAAGTTATATCAAGGATTGTGCTTAGAAATTGCATGGTGAACTTGTGTGTGAAAAGTTGCCCGAAAAGTCTTCCTGATAACATCTCTATAGAAGTTGTGCTAAAAAATTATACTATATAATTTTCTAAAAAAACAATGCATTAAATTTGTATGTGTCTAAAAGTTGTACCCAAAAGTTATACTTTAAGGAGGTAGAAAAAAGTTATACATAAAAATTTTGTGTATCATAAAAGCGATGAGAATTTATCTTTTAAAAGTTATGTGAAAAAAAATTATGCGTACAATTATGTTTGTGATTATAACTTTCCTAATATAGAAATTTGTGGAGAAAAAAAATTTCCAGAAAAGGAAACCTGCCTGCTGTCGGAGATCGCGCGCCTGCGGATTAGCAGGCCCCTGCTAATACTAGTCATGAAGCATGTGCGTGCGTGCACCTGAAACAAGAACAAAAATTTGACGTAGTTCAACCATGCGAAGCAGTCATCCTCATCCTATGGGTTAGTGTTGGCGGAAGAAACTTCACAGGAATATGCAGCCCAGCACCACAAGAGGCTTTGGCTATAGAAAATTCTAAATTTTTGTGTGGTATAAAAAAGTTATCTTTGGACAAATATGGAGGCCGTTGGACAAACAGAATCATGACAGGGCCAGACATGTAAAGTTGTGAAAATGATAATGCTAATAAGCACAAGGATAGAGATACGGTATCCTTTTCCTCGTACAGATCTGTACTAGTCTAGATGGCATAACATTGCAGACATTCCCATCAGAGAAGATGACACTGAAAGCCAACAAGATAAATATTTGCATGTTGACTGCATTTAAATTTTTTGGCATCAACTTTTTTCGTGTTCCAAACCAAAGAATTCATGGTTTAAACAGAATCGGGAGACTGCAATTTGAATAAACATTCATAAGTCATAACTCACAGTTGGCCTGCAGTTGTAAGCAGGCAAAGGATGCAGAAACTATTAACCGAAATGACAAGTACGAGAAATCAACTGCCTGGCATAAAATGTTTAGTCATGAACTCAGTTACTCGTCAAGCACTGCTACGAGTATGGTGACGCAAGACAAACTCACATGTCCACATATTTTTGCCACATAGCATAGCTCACGAAAAGGCAAAGGACGTTCTTCCATGCAGTGCAAATTAACAGGAAAGGCTCAAGTGGCAGTTCTTCATCTTACCACAGGGATTTATAGAATATTGTCCCCGGCACAGCCCCGACAAAGCCATTTCGTGCATTAGTTTAACTTCTAAGTTGTAACTATTAACTACCCTTCTGATTAGAGTTGTGGTGATGATTTGTACATGAGATTCCTGAAAAAAAACTGCCCATTCATGAATAACTAAGCAGCAACTTCCTTCTTGCAACGAACTTTTTTCTTCAGGAGAAAGACATCAGTCAGTACAGTTTTGGACTTCAGGGAAGCGAGGAGTATCTCCAGTGCCTGCATTTGAACAAAGTAATCATCAAATGCACTAACAGTTGAGAAAAACAGCTAGTGCCAATTTTCTTTTCTACTGCAGATGTAATAAGTACGCCACCTCTTCACTGCGAATCGTCACAGTCCTTTGTTGCAGCGTGCTCAGGTCCTTGACGCCACACCGTGCAAGCAGGTTGATGCTTGATACGCTGGATGCTGGGGTTATCGAGAGATCATCAGTGATGGTGTATGTGGTAGTCCCAACCACAAACCCCTTGCTGCTAGTCCCAAACGCAAACCCATTGTTCCTGACATGTGGCATTTCCTCATTCATGTGATGGAAGCAAGATGGGCATGCGCTGCCTTTAATAACTGAAAAATATCCACAGGTAGTATGTGTACCGGTGTGGCTGTTTGTTTTCCCTAAACAAGTGAAGACACTGCTATTCACACTTAGCGGTGCATCCAGTAGCTGTTGCAAAGGACAGAGCATGGCAGGGGCAACGGTAGGGCTGAGATAGGGCTCCTTGCTCTTGCTTGAGCATACATACTTGGCGTCCAGTTCCTGCACGCTGTCAAGCACATTACCAATGCTACCAACCATGCGCTCCTTGGAAAGCAGGTTGATGATGGTGCCCATGGGGAGGCATAGGAGGCAGGAGAGGAGCTCGATGACATCATTGCCAGCTTCAGCGAAGCAGACTTTCTGGGCCTTGGTGTCAATCAAGAGCTTGATCGCTAATCCATCAATAGCCATGAAATTCCTTCTTTATCGAGAGTCTTACGATTTCTCAGGGTTCACCTGTCACCAGATAAAGAAAGTTACACATGCTTCCAGATTAACTGCCATTAAATAGTTCAGATGTGCAAATCAATAACACTGAGGAAAATGCATACCAATTTCTCAGGAGAACAGTAAATTTTTCAAGATGTTTGAATCAGATAGACGAACGTTATTTTCCAGGTTGTACCGAAAAGAGATCAACATGTGGGCTTATAAGTTACAAGAGGGAATTAGCTCAAAAGTATATACAACTTTGGCCCCGGAGGGAGAAGAGCAATCCATGTCTATAATGGTAAATAGCAGCAGAGCAGAATGTTAAACTTGCGCTAAAAGAAATCCAGGTTTGGCCTGAGTAATCTGCTTTTCAGAATGTACCATTTTGGAAGAGCAGAAAAGGACGAAGGAATAGGCATGATACCAGGAGTCCGTTCTTCCAGGTAAACACAGACAGTATATTGCTTAGTAAAACATTAGGGACATAGTAAGAGATAGAGATCCGTGGGAACAAGTGTAAAGCACAACTCTAATGCAAATCATGCAAATGACTTCTGTTTGAGAGCTGGAATTCTTGAACTCTGTATAATGGTACACCAGAAAGGATGATCATCGATCAGGTTTCCATGTTAAAACACTACTCATTACAGATTAACTCTACCCAATTCTCCTTATTCATGAAAAATTCCATTAGAAAACAACTATACTTGACTGAAAAATATTTATATGCTCCTTTTCATTGGATCAGTCAATTTTCTGCAAATAGAACACCAAAACAGAATTTTCATGCTGGTATTTGAACTGCGCAGAAAATGTGCAAAATTTACGCGAAGAGATGTAATGTTCTAATATGAAATATAAGGCTGGGTCGAGTACCACTAAAACCCCCCACAGAGCCCTAGCCCGAATCGAAACCGAACCCACTCAATCCCAAAACCCCCTTCCAAACCCCAAAACCCTAACGACCCTAACTGATACAATCAGAGCATAAATAATAGGAGAATCACCATCTGGATATAGGGCCACAGATGAGCGACAACTACATTCTCACAGCAAGGGGGGACGGTTCCGGTTCGTCGAAAAAGGGGGAACGGTTCCAATCAGACAGGACAGATTCATCTCGAGTAGAGAAATGGGAAGATAAACAAAATCGAGTTAAAGAGGAGGAGGAGGAGCATGGTGGTGGAGGAGGAATCGCTTACGATGTCGCCGTCAATGCCCGCCGCCGGAGCCAGCCGGCGAGGAGTGTGAGCACGAAATGTTTTTTTTTTCTCCTTTTCAGTTTCGTCCCTGCTACGGATTACAGGACAGGCGGTGTTCCATGCGAATGGGCCTGAAGCTGAACTGGAGCAGGGGTAATTGGGCTACGGTAGGCTCTTCAAGCCCATGGCTAATGGGCCATGGTTTATTTTTTTTCCAGCCAATGGGCTATGAATTTGATTTTATTTTAAAGAAAACAGATGCATCGAATGTAGGTGGGCTGCCAATGGGTATGGATTTTATTGAACAGTAGTAGTAACTGATTGCGCACAGTTTTACTCTGGAAGCCAGAATGATGACCAGCTTCAGACAGTGTTAGTCATATTGATCTGGTGGATTCAACTGGGATTCAGTACAAATTTGATCTAAACCCCCTGCCAAATCCCCCTAGGTCCCTAGTCCAAGCTCTGCGGCACAGCTTCACTGATGCCTTACCGTGCCTAGTTCAGGAGCATCTGCATCAGCAAACTCATCACGACAGCGCCACCGCTTCACCTCAATTCGGCGCGGCACCATGGTGCACGAACCGCTTCATGATACGGACCAACTCCTCGTTCGCCTCGCCCCAGCCTCTCACGGAGAAGCCATGCTGCTCGCCCGCGAACTCGACGAGCTCCACGGCCTTCCCCATCCCCTTCAGCCTCGCCGCGTAGCGCCGCATGTGGCCGCGGAGCGTGTCGAGGCCTGGCGCCACGACGAGCGCCGGCGGCAGCGGCAGCGGCTCCAGGCTCGGGCTGTCCGGGCCGAAGGGGTTCGCCAGCGGGTGGTCCCTGCTGGCGCCCACCGGCAGCGCCAAGCGCCAGAGCTTGTCGACCGCGGCCGTCGGGGACACGCAGGCCGGGGATTCGGTCTCCGTCGCCGTGCGCTCGACGCTGCCCAAGAACGCCGACAAGAGGACGTACCCGGCGACGCGCACCGGGTCGGCCGCCGCGAGCTGCCGCGTGGCGAGCCGTACGACGACGTGGTGGGCCAGGTTCGCGCCGGCCGACACGCCGGACACGAACGTCCGGGCGAAGTCGGCGGATTCGGCGAGCCACGGGTCGGCGCCCGCGGCGAGCGCGGCCTGCCCGCGCAGCCACGAGAAGAACGTCGCGCCGTCCTCGACGGCCGCGGGGAGGCGGTGCTCGGGGGCGAGGCGGTACTGGACGGAGAGCACGACGGCGGGGAGCTCGGCGGCGAAGCGCTGGCAGCAGGAGTGGAACATGGGATGGTCGTAGGCGCCCACGCAGTAGCCGCCTCCGTGGAAGTACACGAGCACGGGGAGCTTGCCACACGCGGACCTTGAGGCCACGCGTCGCGTCGTACACGGCGTCTTTCCACCGAACCCCGGGGACGTTCGGGAACGGCCCCGCCGGCATGATGACGGATTCGTCGCCGCGGACGACGGAGCCGTCGCTGAGGAGCCGGATGACGCCGAACAAGTCCTCGACGACGTGCGGCGCGGCGTCGCTGGACATGGTTGGCCGATCGCCGACGACGTTGGAGCAACTGGTGGCTACGAAAGTCGCAACACTGCCAGCACACTCACGATTGCAGCGCTGGGTCGTTGTTTTTATTTCTGATGAAATCTGAATGGACTGGACTGGTATGTGGAAGATTCAAAGCGTACATGGTCCACGTCATCTCAAACTCGCACCGGACGTGCTCCGGTCTTGGCATGTGGGATGTGGTCGCGACTTTGCGAGGTTGCGTCAGTTCCGTGGCAGGCACGGCCGGCGCAGAAATGTCAAGGACTGCTTAGGTGCTTACATCCGGATAAGCCGCGAGATGTGAGAGTGGCTTGAAGCAAGTTGTGAGATGGTAAATTTTGTTGAAGCCAAAAAAGGAGGAAGGTGGAGGTACTCATGGGAGGGAAGATTAGGCACTTGGATGCCATGTGGCGGTCACGATGGACACCGTTTCAACTCTCAAGGGGAGGGCGCCACAACGATGTAAGACTTCGGCACGTGTGAGAGCTCCCGTTTCGCTTGAGCTACAAGCAAATTAGAAAGCAACAACATGATTATGCATAATTCATTCAAATAGGTCAACCTACCTGATCTTTTTTAAAGCATATACCTAATGATAACATAGAAAATATATATACTCCAAAAAAATAGTATATGGGTTTCACAAGCATGTACCCTACCTGTTTCAAATATAAGTTATGGTTTTATATCTCACAATCTCCTTTGCCCACAAGATCGTCCGTGGTTTAATGCCTTGCAAAATGCAGTTATTTCTCATATTAATCGAATGACGTGTCCATCGACGATGAGAGTCTATAATGAGTCGCCGTTCGAAGGTAGAGACTTGCGCGTGCATATGTGTACGCGTATGCTTTTGCAATGTTTCTCACACAAGACACAGGAATTGAAATTAGATGAGGAAAAAAAAAGATAAATATGAACTTCAACCCCACATTTACCTGGAGTACAGAACGACGAAGACATGAATACTACAAGGATGCATTTGAAGGTGAATGGCAGACAAAGACCAACACCATTTTCACCAACTCTCAAGACCCGGTTCACCTCATTCGCAGTCATTTGTGCACGAACGGACGAACCGTTTCCAGATCTGGATCAGCTCATCTGTAGCCTCGCTCCACTGTCCTTTGGAGAAGCCATGCCGCTCCCCAGGGAACTCGGCGAGCTCGACGGCCTTTCCCAACTCCTTGAGCTCCGCCGCGTAGCGCAGCATGTGGCCACAGAGCACGTCGCGCCCGGGCGCCACGACGAGCGCCGGCGGCAGCGGCAACGGCTCCAGGCTCGGGCTGTCCGGGCCGAACGGGTTCGCCAGCGGGTGGTCCCTGGTGGCGCCCACCGGCAGCGCCAGGCGCCAGAATTTGTCGGTCGTCTCCACCGTCAGGGACACGTCCGGCGGGGGAGTGGCCTCCGATGCCACGCGCTCGACGCTGCCGAAGAAGGCGGAGAAGAGGACGTACCCGGCGACGCGCGCCGGGTCGACCACGAGCTGCCCCGAGGCGATCCGAGCGACGACGTGGTGGGCCAGGTTGGCGCCGGCCGACACGCCGGTCACGAACGTCCGCGCGAAGTCGGCGGATTCCGCGAGCCACGGCTCGGCGCCGGCCACGCCAGGGGCGGCCTGGGCGCGCAGCCAGGACAGGAACGTCGCGCCGTCCTCGACCGCCGCGGGGAGGCGGTGCTCCGGTGCCCGGCGGTACTGGACGGAGAGCACCACGGCGGGGAGCTCGGCGGCGAAGCGCTGGCAGCAGGAGTGGAACATGGGCTGGTCGTACTCGCGGAGGCAGTAGCCGCCTCCGTGGAAGTACACGAGCACGGGAAGCTTGCGGCCTTCGCGGCCGCCGGCCGCTGGCGACCGGTACACGCGCGCCCTGAGGCCGCGCGTCGCGTCGTACACGACGTCCTTCCACTGGACGCCCGGGACGTCCGGTAACGGCCCCGCCGGCATGATGGCGGATTCGTCGCCGCGGACGACGGAGCCGTCGCTGAAGAGCTGGACGACGCCGTACAGGTCCTCCACGACGTGCGGCGGCGCGGTGCCGCTGGACATGATGGCGGACGGTGGTCGATCGACGACTTTGGGGAGACTACTGACTGACGATCGCGGTGTTGGATTGGATTTGGATCGATGCGCCGACGCACTCGGTTGTTGGCTTGTTGCTTTTCTGAGTGGAAGACTCAAACGTGGCTCACGTGATCTCGTCACGCTCGCATCGGATCCCTGCAAAAATAGGGCTACAATCGTTGAGCTTCGCATATTTACCATTCCAAACATTATAATCGTAAAATTGGAACTCCAAATATGTATCTTTTGATTAAACTGTCATTTGGTGGATTTTCCCTTTTTTCTTTTTTCTTTTTCATATATTTGGGGTGGGAAATGACCCTTTTGCCCCTCTGTTATTTTGCTGCACACGTCGGTTGATTGTTCGGCTTCTGGCTGGGCACGCCGGCGCTGCTGGGCGTTGGCAGATGTCCGTGGGCAGTGACTGACTGACTGCCCATCCCCGCCCGCGCCCGCCGTGGCCGAGGGCGGAGGCGCCCGGCCCGCGCCCGCCGTGTCCGAGGCAACTGCTCCCTGGCCGGCGACGGCGGTTGCCTCTGTCAGCATCTGCAACAATCAAGGGGTGTGTGTATGATCTGGTAAAATTCCTTAATCTAAGAAACTCAGTGCAGCTGACATCTTGAACAGAAGTTAGCTGCAAGTGCATCGAAGATTTACTTGATTCGTTACATTTATCCCCACGGCCAGAACATCGGCATTGGAGGTGAACATTTTATCCGCCGCATCAGGATCCCCGAACATCTGTCAGGGAGGAGGGAGAAGAGAAGAGAGAGAGGAGAGGTGGACTGTAAGTTTGCAGCCAACTTTAACACAAGAATTAAGAAATTTTACAAGAGAGATAAGTGTGCATGCATTTAATGATAAAAGACTAATCATTGTATAAATAGGCTAAGAAGTGGGCTGAAAAAATTTTTACAGCCAGCAGCAGGCTATATCATTAGCCTGCTCTGAGTACACGGCCAAGGACAACGACCTGTCCGACCTTCTCGGGGAATGAAGGGTCGAGCTCCAGAGCCTGCGATTGAAGAAACGGCCAGATGGGGAGATCGAATCGACACTTCCGTTGGAAGCGAGAGCCATGCGATCTGCAGTGTGGTGAGGAGGGAGCAAAGAGAGGCGGACCAGAGCGAGGTGGGTGAGAGGGCCGAGGGCGACGACGTTGATCTGCCCAGGGTACCGGTTCGCATCCTCCACGACGCGCTGCGCTTCGCCGCCGGACATGTTGATGGTGAATTAGTGGTGATCGTCCGTCGAGGATGCGGACTGCTTTGCATTGCAGCTTGCCGCGAACTGACGATTTGCAGAGCTGGACCTAGGCTCTACCGGATGGTATTTTTTTAAATGGAAAACTGTCACTGATGAGTGAGGCACGCGTTGTATGAAGGTTCTTGCTGCGCGCTCACGTCACACTCAAAACTGACCGCGACTTGTCACCATTTCTGATGTGCTTGTGTTGTGACTTGTGAGGTTCGACATTTTTGTTTCACGGCCACAAAGCCGGCAACAGCCAAGATTCTATTATTCTCAAACACAACTAAAATATAACCATGCACGTATACTCAAAATTTATGAATGCAAAAACACAACCTTATCTCTAGATGCATAACCGAGAGATCGAAATCACCACAAACATCTAAATATCCACTAACATGATATTTTCTTCTCATTTTCACAAGAACATTCCATCACACGTCTTTTTAAACCCAAATCTGTGATCGCCGACATGATTTGTGGCTTTTTTTGAAAGTTACATGATTTGTGAATAACGAGTAAAACCAAACAAGAACGGTGGAGCGATCAACACTAACTTAACCATTATCACCAGTTCACTTCATCTGGCCTACAAAACGCTTCAAGATTCGGATCAGCTCCTCGTTCGCCTCGCCCCACCGCTGGACGGAGAATCCGTGCTGCTCCCCCTTGAACTCGGCGAGCTCCACGGCCTTCCCCATCTCCTTCAGCCTCGCCGCGTAGAGCAGCACGCGGTCGCGGAGCACGTCGACCTCGGGCGCCTCGATGAGCACCGGCGGCAGCGCAATCGGCCCCAGGTCGGGGCTGTCCGGGCCGAACGGGTTGGCCAGCGGGTGGTCCCTTGTAGCCCCCGCCGGCAGCGCCATGCGCCAGAACTGGTCGGCCATGTCGACCGTCAGGGACACGCCGTCCGGGGGATCCGACTCCGCCGCCGTGCGCTCGACGCCGCCGAAGAACGCAGACAGGAGGGCGCACCCGGCGAGGCGCACCGGGGCGAGCGCGATCTGTCCCGAGCCGACCCGGACCGCGAGGTGGTGGGCCAGGTTGGCGCCGGCCGAGACGCCGGAGAGAAACGTCCGGGCGAAGTCGGCCGACTCCGCGAGCCACGGCTCGGCGCCCGCGCCGAGCGCCGCCTGCGCGCGGAGCCAGGCGAGGAACGCCGCGCCGTCCTCGATCGCCGCCGGGAGGCGGTGCTCGGGGGCGAGGCGGTACTGGACGGAGAGGACGACGGCGGGGAGGTAGGCGGCGAGGCGCCGGCGGAGGTGGTCGGCTCCCCCGAGCTGGTCGTAGGAGCCGACGCAGTAGCCGCCGCCGTGGAAGTGCACCAGCACCGGGAGCTTACTATTACCGCCTTCGCCGGCGGCCACGGACGACGATGGCGACGGCATGTACACGCGGACCTTGAGGCCGCGCGCCGCGTCGTACACGGCGTCCTTCCACTGGACGCCGGGGACGTCCGGGAACGTCGGCTCCGCCGGCATGAGCACGGCCTCGTCGGCGCGCACGACGGAGCCGTCGCTGAGGAGCCGGACGACGCCGAAGAAGTCCTCCACGACGTGCGGCACCGTGTCGCCCGACATGGTTGGTGGTGGTCACGACTGGAGTGGTTAGCTCGATTGGATCCAAGAGTGAAATTCAAGGTCCTTCGCTGTTGCCTCGCCTCTATAATTCGACATGTTTTAGACCGGTTTGTTGGACTTATTTTAAATTCAAAATATGAAATTGGAGGCTTGGCTGCCTGCGACAGCTCTATTTGGTCACCCGCGTGACCCCCAGCAGCCCCCATGAGATTTGTGTGGTGTGGCCAGCACGTTGACTCGTTGAGAGTTTCGGCACAGAGGAATGGGCTGGTATGAGAAGCTATCTGGTGTTACCGTATTACCAACGTTAATTATAACTCAATTTGTGTATCAAATATTCATCCAAAAATATAAATGGATAGAGAACGTAAGTATCTATCATCATGCAAAGTTTGAGGTTGAATGAAAAAATATGCAAGAAGAAACAAAAAAGAAAAACTTGCACTTAAATAGTTGTGGGTTCACCTATGCATCTTAGACTCGTAAATGGCTACTGTTCAAGTGCAAGTTTTTCTTTTTTTTTTCATTGCACAAATTTCAGTTGCGTCTCAAATTTTGCATGATGATGGATGCTTCCATGCTCTATCCATTCATATTTCTGTTAGAATTTTAGATGCACAAATTTAAGTGTAATTAAAGTTAGTAATACGGTAACACCTAACCCGGTAGGGAGCGTATCAGGTGGAAACCAAGGGTGTTGTGCAAACTTGCAAACTCTCAATCAACACCATAGGATCCCATCCGATGGTGAGGGAAAGAGGTGGGCTAATTTTGAAAAAAATGCCCACCAACCACCTCGTCCGTTTTGCGAAAGACCCCTTGCGCACGCCACCCCCGTGACTTTTGCACCCAGCCCCTGCGCCTGATTCGTCTCATCCGGAATCAAATCGCGGTGGCCGTCGCCTCCTGGTACGCCGCCGCCTCCAGGTACGCCGCCGCCAGGCACGCTGCCGCCCCTGGACTGCCGTGGCTCGGCCATCCTCCGCCAGGTTCATCCCGACGGCCCTGAAAATGCATGACGAGGAGACGAAGAAGTGGTTGAGGCACTCGTTGGTGATCTGCTTGCTGTCGTTGGTGATCTTCAGGCACTTATTGATGATCTGCTCGTTGGTGATCTGCTTGCTGTCGTCGGTGATCTTCATACACTCGGCATGGTGAAGCAGAATGCAACCACTGCAGCTGCATTCCTGTAATTAACTGTATTCTGTGTAATTGTGCCTCCTACGTAATGAACTTGTGTGTGGAGCATGAAAATGAATAAAATGATGTTTCTCTTGTGCAAATGTGTGTGAACTAATGAAATTGTGCAATTGTGCCTTCCCTTGTGAAATTGTGTGTACTCACTACATCCTTGTGATTGTTTGCAGTTAGCATGCGAATTGTACCAGACCATTGCCTGTGTTATATCTGGCAAACAAAGCAAGTAGTTGCTATAGACTAAAATTTTGTTTCTTGAAAAACAAAAGAATTCTCCCTAACATATGCAGAGACAGGGATTGGGCTGCCACCTGCCAAGGCAACAAGGGCACAAGTACAAAATAGGTGTTTACAATCAGCCAACTACGTTGTTTGGGCAATTTCGTGCATCATGATCCACTATTTGCTTTCATTTTTCACACTTCCGTTTTCTTGGTGCCTTCTTCTCCTTGCTCTTCTTAATTCTTTTGCATCGCCCTTTGGACACGATATCATTTGGTGGATTTATCTCGACTTCATGTGGAATTTTGCTACCAAGGAATGATTCAAACTCATCCTGTTTATTAAATGTAGCAGCAGGAATTATCTTTTGGAGAGGTTCTACAAGGTTGGATAAACTAGAATATAAAAACTCCACCCCAGGTTCAGAGTTCTTGGCTATTTGGATTAGATCTTCAAACTTGCTGCGTGAATCTGAAATTTTTTCCGCATAGCCACCTCCATAGGACCTTTAGCCTTTTTGCCTTTGTCTTCGAACAACACTTCTCTGTGAAATCAAAGATTTGATCAACACTATTGCACATAGAAAACAAAATAACTATACAAAACAAAACAGCCGTATAAACTCACCTTTTACATCTTTTCTCCCATCTCTTTATAATATAAATTGATGGTATCTCATTTTGCTTCTCGCCTCTAAGCACTTGTATGACATGACGGCACGGGATGCCATAGTACTCATATAATTTACAGGAGCATGTACCAAACATGTTTGACTTGTTCATCTGAACCACTCGCTCTTTTCCAGATAGGCTGCTGATGGTGACAATTTTCATATCACTCTGAAATCCCTTGAATAATGCAATGGTCTCTTGCAACTATGAGTTGTTTCTGAAACATACCAAAAATTTCATGTGTATATATAACACTATATTGCTTCTCCATGGGCCATGGTGTCAGCAATTTAGGATTGGTGTGAAGACTTACATTGTCGGCTTTCAACTCCTCTTGGCGCTGGCACTCCAAAACTGTGTCAAACCTTAACCAAAACTCAACAAAGGTCAATTTTCAATGAATAAAACGGTTAAAAAAGGAATTTGCACTCTCCGATCGTGATGTAGTCCTAAGGATTCCAGCTAGAGGTCCGTAAAGTATGCCGGAATCCATGATTCTCGCATATCAAACTTTGTGGAAAACCACTCATTTTCCATGAGCCCATATTTTGTCATGATAGAATTCCATTGAGACACAAAATCATCGGGATCCTCGGAGCCCCAAATACACTTGTGTAATCTATCCCAGAACTCTGCATCCTCTCTTATGGAGGGACCGACCTTCTCAGGTACCTTTTCCATGACATGCCACATGCAAAATCTATGAACTGTTTTTGGTAGAATCTGAGCAATAGCAGCCTTCATGCTCGCATCTTCATCTGTTATGATTAGATAAGGTGGTACTTGCCCCATAGCCTTAACAAAGGTCTGAAACAACCACACATATGACTCGATCTTTTCATCAGCCAAGAATGCTGCCCCAAGGAAAACACTTTGCAAGTGATGATTGACTCCACCGTCACTGACTTGAAGAAGTCGAAATGCTATGGACGTGCCAATGCTAGCCTTATGACAATTGAACAAAGTATTTGTCACACCCCGTCCTCCAAAGCCGCACTGCCCAGCCCTTCCAAGGGACGGGCCCGCATACATATAGCACTATGCTTACACTTTCGTCCTCGCTTCGTGTAAAAGGGTTAATCCGATGGTGCTATGGCTGGAGGACAAAGGCTTATAAGTTGGCTCCACTCTTGCTCAACTAGCAAGTTGGTACTAAACATATGCACGCAGCACTCATGGGCCACTACTAGGCCACATCCAAATTGGGCCAGGTATCACATACACCACCCCTCGAAGAACCCGACGTCCTCATCGGTCCAACTTTGTGACCATACGTCCAATGTTGGCGCCATATGCCATGCCGTGTGTCCCATCTGGACCCACACGTGTCATACGCCATATGCCCGCACACTGACCCGTATCATATCCAGGAACGTCCCCTCTTAGCGCACGACAGCACGTCCAAAGCCGGCGCCATATGCCATGCCGTGTGTCCCACCCGGGGCCACATGCGCCATGCGCCATATGCCCGCACATTGATCCGTACGCGTAACCGCGATGGTCGGCTCTGATACCATTTGTCACACCCCGTCCTCCAAAGCCGCACTGCCCAGCCCTTCCAAGGGGCGGACCCGCATACACATAGCATCATGCTTACACTTTCGTCCTCGCTTCGTGTAAAAGGGTTAACCCAATGGTACTATGGCTGGAGGACAAAAGCTTATAAGTTGGCTTCACCCTTGCTCAACTAGCAAGTTGGTACTAAACATGTGCACGCAGCACTCATGGGCCACTACTAGGCCACATCCAAATTGGGCCAGGTGTCACATTACTCTTGGCCCTCTCACTAACATTACGGTTGGATCTTAGCAAGTGCCTCTTATCTGGCGATACAAAGCCATGGCTGTGCTCCTCAACCATTGAAGATATTCGATACTTCTTGTCACCGCTAAGCTTGACAACGATACGTGCCTCACAACCACATCTGGTTTCCATCACATTTGGTGTCTTCCTTTTTTTCTCGGATTCATCTCTAACATCTTTTACGCTCTCCTTTCTGTACCCTTCCCTTGAATAATATTTCCTCATTTTGCTTCTTGTGCTGACCAACACGAACAGAGAAACCAGCGTTGTGTGCATATGATTTGTAAAATTTCTCCACATCTGTGAGTGTATCAAATATCATTCCAACCATAGGCTTCAAATGTTCTTTGCAATTTTGTTCTATACTCGGAGAAGATGTTGGCCGTGGTGTGCTTGGTTGTTCAAGGAGGGCTCCAACTCTGGCAGAATCAATGGCGACTGCAGATTCACCGTCCACTGCGGGACGTTAGCTATGATCAGATTAGTTTCTACCAAAGTAAAGATGAAAGTCTTGTAGTAGAAACTAATCACGGCATGAAGGGCTGCCGGAGTCCATGGCGTCGTGGGCTTCCAGCGACTCGTGTGCGTCGGAGTACAGGGAGTCGTGGGCGCCGGAGTGCATGGCGTCGCGGGCGGGCGTCGATTTGCGGGCGCCGGACTGCATGCCGTCACGGCGGGCGGCGATTCGCGGCCATCGGAGTCCATGGCGACTGCTGGTGGCGACTCGCGGAAACGGCGCGTCGGTGGCGATCGCGGAAACGAACAGGCGCATGATAGATGGGAAACGTCGTGCTGGACTGCTGGGCGCTGGGATTAGGGTAGGGGGTGATTTGAAAAAAAGATGGGATTAGCAGGGGGCTGGCGGGCGCTTTTTTGCAAAATTAGCCCACCTCTCTCCCTCACCATCGGATAGGATTCTATGGTGTTGATTGAGGGTTTGCAAGTTTGCACAACACACTTAGTTTCCACCTGATACGCTCCCAACCCGGTAACCTCCGGAGATGTCTCTCTTTTCTTCTATTTTTTTAGTGGCCCAAAAAGGTGACGGCGAAAGTGACTGAACGAGACTGGATCTAATGGGCCATTGTGAGATTAGGTTGGGACTATATGCAATTGTGGGTCAGAGGACAGGCTTGCGTTCCTGGACTTCAGGCTCATTCTATCGGATGTTTCATGTTTGCATTGGAGGTAACTGGGATACAAAGTTTTTTTTTGAAATTTGAAAATTAGGGATACACAAAGGATTTATTCGACTACAGACGAAGTCCAGACGCTATGCCTGTCGTCGTGGAGAATCAAAGCACGAACAAGAGCATCAAAACCCCAAAAGGTGACGGACTTATCAGACCAACAGTCCCCAACTTCTGTACTAGTACTAGACTACTACTAGTTGCCCTCGGCGCCGTTGCCTTTGTGGACAAAGCTCTTCACGACTCGGATCAGCTCGCTGGCCGCCTCGCCCCACGGCTGGCGGGAAAAGAACGCGTGTTCCTGCCCCTCGAGGACGGCGAGCTCCACGGGCTTCCCCATCCCCTCCAGCCTCGCCGCGTAGCGCAGCGCGCGCTCGTGGAGGATGTCGCGCCCGGCCGACACGACGAGGACCCGCGGGAACGCCACCGGCTCCAGGCACGGGCTGTCCGGGCCGAACGGGTTCGCCGCGGGGTGGTCCCTGGTCGCGCCGGCCGGGAGCGACAGGCGCCACAGCGTGTCGGACATCTCGGGCGTGAACGGCGCGCCGGCCGGGGGCTCCGCCTCCGCCGCGGTGCGCTCGGCCCCGCCGAAGTACGGCGTCAGGAGGACGTGCCCCGCGACGCGCAGCGGGTCGAGGGGGAGCTGGCCCGACCCGTGCCTCACCGCGACGTGGTGGGACATGTTCGCGCCGGAGGACTCGCCGGCGACGAACACCTTGGTGAAGTCGGCCGATTCGGCGAGCCAGGGATGAGGGGCGCCCGCGCCGAGCGCGGCCTGTCCGCGCAGCCACGACAGGGCGGCCGCGGCGTCGTCGATGGCCGCGGGGAGGCGGTGCTCGGGGCCGAGGCGGTAGTCCGCGGAGAGGACGACGGCGGGCAGCTCCGACGCGAGGCGGAGGCAGCCGGAGTGGAAGTTGGGCTGCTCGAACGTCCCGAGGCAGAAGCCGCCGCTGTGGAAGTACAGGAGCACCGGCAGCTTCCCGGGCGCCACCGACCTGTACACGCGCAGCTTGAGGCCGTGCGCGGCGTCGTACACGACGTCCTCCCACTGGACGCCAGGGACGTCGGGGAAGCGCTCGGGCGGCCGGAGGACGGCGGGGTCCGACCGGACGATGGTGCCGTCGCTGAGGATCTGGATGACGCCGCGGTAGTCCTCCACGACGCGTGGTGCCGTGTCGCCGGACATGGTTCTCGACTGCACGAAGCGTCACTCCACTGATTTTCGCGAACGTCTCTTCACTGATTACTACTGCTTCACTGAAAGGATCATGTTGTCATTTAGGAACATATATATACATGAAACGAAACAGCAGTAGCGTCGTAGCGAATTATAGTTTGCAGTCGTCTTCACCTTGTCAAAAGATGAAGCCACTTCGTGCACACCAAGTCAGGGGAGCAGCTGTGATGATAGGTTTGTGCGGTCAAGGTTGGCGACTCTTCTTATAAAAAAAATGTTGGCGACTCTGTGATAATCCTGTGTGCTAGTATTTAATTTGGTGCTTATGGAAACTTTGGGAGAAAGAAATTGAACGGATGTGACAAACTTAAACAAGGTGCAATACGTCCATCACCACATTGTGCGACATGTATTTTCAGATGAAGGTTCCAGTACATTATATAATTTCTAATCGATATAATTTCTAATCGACCCATCACCCATATATGTTTTTTTATCTATAGTACGTGCATGTTTGTGCTTATACTTGGTGATGCGCATTTGAATTATCTTGTTAGTCGAACGGTGTCAAACTACGAATGATCCAAAAAAATGAGTAAGTTTAGGAAATTTTATGTTAGGTTTCTTATAGTAAAATCTACCCTTCTGGGTTTGAGTCTCTGTAAGACTCTAACTCATCATAGATACTCATATTTTCGGTAATTTATTTAATCAGTGGTACTTGATGTGTCCACTAAAAACGAGAAACCTACAGTGACTTTGCCGATTATATGCTATGAAGCTAAAAAGAATTAAAAAAAGAGAGATTATGATACTCCAATAGTCAATAGAGCCATGCAATTTTCACTTTCCTAAGACTAAATTAAGCTGTAGCCGCCAAGCTCCATTATGCTGAAGTAATCAAAGGAAAGAATTGAGGTGGATATTTGTCGGACTAAAAGAACTTGAAGAAGAGTTGCTCATCTTTATTGTTTTTTCTTTTCTTTTTTCGCGCAGCAAGTAATTTTCTCAGCACCTGAAAAGCGGCAGAGATTCGCTTCCTCAATTAACAGAAATGCAGTCGCAAATATCAACAAGTACCAGACTAAATCTCTGTTCTCTCAACAGCAGTAGAAAAAGTAATAACTCAACAGTTCAAAGTAGAGTAGGTAAAAGAATTGACATTTAAAACTCCTTCCACTTCAGACATACATGATTCAGTTGTACAGACAATTTACATTTACCATCCAAAAGCGAACCAAGGCGCCTTTAGAAGAACTCTACACAAGATCCATGTAACCAAATCGCTCGCATGTCACACATCTGCAATGCCCTCTGTATATATCACCACTTCAAAAAAGCTAGCCTCAATGTAGATGGCTATCACTTCCAGTTAAATGGAAGCAGCTATGGCCTACCTGTAGCCTACACAGCCTACAAGGTGCTAACCTACACGGACGGGATTCCTCTACAGTACTCCTCCCTCACTGACATGTGGGGTCGGGCCCACGCATCAGTGACCCAACTGCAGGAAGAAGTAGTGCAGAGGATCTTTGTCAAACCCACACACTTTATCGAAGGTCAATAACACGAAAAGCTAAAGCAGATTTCAACTTTATGTGGGAGCATTCCTTGTAGGTTCCCAAGTCATGAGGATGGAAACTCCTCTTGGCGCAATCGCCAATTGCACGCATACCACCTGGATCCGTGAGCTGAAATATTTTCTCGCGGTCTTTTTTGCTGTTCAAATAAAACATATAATTAAGACCACATGACCATCTCATGCAAACAGAGTTTCAGTTCAACAGGGGCACCACAAATTGATTATCATGCAGGACTAAAGTGCTAGTGAGCAGCAGAGCAAAACTACAAAATGTGTGCAAATTTGCCTGGACTAATGAGCTAGTAAACAACATAGCAACCAGAGAAGCTCCATGATCTATGTACTAAATTCTAGTGATTAAAAAAGTGTCAAGATCAGAACAAAGCATTCCATCAATTTGTTAACTGGGTTACTAAAGGGCATACCCAGTGCAGAGAGCTCCCGCTCTGTGCGGGGTCTGGGGAAGGGGTGTCAGTGGCAAGCCTTACCCTCGCCTGTGCAATGCGAGGAGACTGCGACTCAAACCCGGGACCTTCCGGTTATATGCGGTAAGACTCTACCGCTTGCACCAGGCCCGCCCTTCATTTGTTAACTGGGTTACTGACTTTGCATAATCTGAACAAGCACGACGAGATGAGTACTTAATATTAACTCCATGATAGGAATCACACATACTTGAAAGGAAATACTACACGATAAAGGGATGCCAAAGATGAAAACATAGATAGGATACCTTTGTTTTGAAGGTGCCAGAACTATTGCAAATGCTTCGTGCAGCTCCTTCTGTATGTTAATAAGACCAGACATGATCAAATATTAGCAATTAATTCTCAAAAGATTTCCTAAGCAGAAATTGTGACAAATAAACTAAAGTTCAATTAAGCAAGCAAATTATCTGTGTGCATGTTGTATCTAATAGTATTATATAGGTAGACCAAAACAAGCAGTCAAACTAGGATTCCCTGATACTAGATTCAAATATAATAATAGAGTAAGCATTAAGTAACATGAACCAAATATCTTTTAGCCATTGATATAAACAATTGGACCAGTGTACTGCAAACATTAATTTTGAATAGTAAGCATGGACAACGACTCAAGAATAACAAAATACAGGATTATTTTGTACATGGCCGCATTTACTTCAGTGATATTTTCCTTGTTCGAATAAAAAAAAAGACAAATGATATCATGAACTGATAAGAACGACACAAACCTATATATCCATTTATCAACCATAGCACCAACTAATTGGCAAAAGCAATGTAGGATGCAGTTGCATTACCTGATACGAATAATGATTGTGGAGATCAACAGAAGACATAAAACAGTCCTGTGTTGTATGTGTCTGAAAAAAGAGAGAGAAATATGGTAAGCAAGCGCATATGTCTATCCCAAATATGTGCATGGTCGATAGGCATGAAACAAACAAATCTCTATGGTGGTCAAGTTGCATTAAGTTGAGCTTACATGAATCCAACCAAGCTGGTAAGGTGAGCCAATGCTCTGAACAACTTCCGGTATTTCTTCTTCACATGTAGCTTCGCACTGCAAAAAAAATAATTAAGTTGTTCGTTAACAAAGTGCTGCATTTTAGGCACTGTAATGCAATAAAATGTGTAGCCAGAACTAAGGGAAAATGCATAGATTATAGATAGCATAAAAACACTAACCGTATCACTTGTAGATTTCTGTTTTGGAATTATCAAGGCTGTCACCTTAAAATACTCGCCTACCTACATAACAATAGAAGGTAATGTCAGTAGTCCAACCAAATCACTGTCCAAGCCTCCATAGGAAAAAAAGGAAACATACTTCTGGGTCCATGAGCAGTGCACCAAAAATAAGCCCACATGTTTCTAGAGTTTTTATGGTATTTGCCTCAGCAGCCTTTAGGAAACATGCTGTCAACTCCTCTGGCTGACATGAGCAACATTGAAACCATTGGTCAAAACTCAAAATAAAAGTATACTAGTTACAACTGAAGAGCACGTAACACACATATTTTTGCTAAGCTATAGCTCCATGATTTTATAAAGGTAAAATTTGCAGTTTGAACTTACAACATCCACACGCCGATAATGGTCAATATCTGAGATAGCACACTCTGGTTTTGAATCAGCAACTCTTGAGGAAAATATTGGCCGATCCACATGTACTTGTGACAGCATTGGTGGGTAAGAAGGCTGCTGGATACTCAATTGGTACAATTCTTCTTCTACTGGCACAGACAACCGTATTTCATCAGTTTTGGAGCCATATAGCAATGCTTTACTGTCGCCATTCAGGCCATCTTGGTTCAAGATAGCTGGTAGTAAACTGCATAGAATTGGAGTAATGGTGAGTGGAGAGACAATTAGGGCAGTTGTAAAATAATACATTTAATTGAGGGAGTATTTTTCACATAGAAATTGTGCACAAGCTTTGAAAAAAAGATGTTAACCATGGATAATCACTTTTGCAGATAGTAAGTACAGATCTATGATCTATCCAAGTATTACCTAGACATATCATTTTGTGTTATTTCGTTATTAGTTGGATACTGGACCTGCAAAAGGTAGTAAGGGAATCCATGAGCCACTAGTTATATGGGATTAAATTCTCAAGAAAACACATTAGTAATATTATACCTTCATTGCAAAAACAGAACCTACTCCCGGCCTAGTAAGTCCATCAGGCCCTAATATGGAGTGTCTGGACAGTGTATCTTCTTTTGGATAAGGTAGACCAACATTTCTGTTATTTACACAAATGAATAAACAAAAGTCACAATTTAGCAATCGAAAAAAGATGTATTAGTGAGCAAGACACCCAATTGATTTGAATGGATGACAATGTATAAGGTAAAAAGATATCAAGGTTCTTCATCAGTAGAATGTTGCACTGCAAATGAAAGTCAATGCTGAACGGAATTGTAGCAGTATGAATGGTTTTGCGAAAGGTAACAAGATTAATCTTTGACTTCTGAAATTATGAAAAATGCTTGAATTTTCAAACTTTCAATATATCTAAAGAACATTTTTAACTATTAACACCCGTGATTCATCATCAATTATTAACACTCAATTTTAACTAAATGAAACTCAACATATCAAAGGCATGCATATGACAGAAGATACACATACTGTTTGCAGATCTGCCTGACAGGTTTGACACTCGGTGATGATGCCATTTGATGTCTCATAACGTCCTGCAATGACCCAGTTGCATAACCAACCAATAGATAAATAGAAAAACAAAAGGTGAAGTATAATGACAGGAACTAGAGAATTTTAAGAACAGAACTCTTCCATCAAGTTGATTCTGAATATATTTACAAGCTACAAAATGCAGTGCAATGCCATTTATACCTGTGGTGCATTTGAGTCTGCCGAATGCTTGTCAATCCTGCAACTCGCAGCATAGGTTCCATTTAAACAATGAGGTTCTGTAATATCACCCACATCAAGCTCTGTAATCCTCTGCTGCACGACTGGCTTCAGCAACTCTAGCTCATCGATGACATCCAATAATTTCGACAACAAAACCGACGGCACTATGATGCACAAAAAACTCAGAAATGTCTCAAACTTCAGCAGGAGATGATCTTTATTTCTAATTGTTTTATGTTTCCATAACCACTAGCTTTAAGGCTTGTGTTTCGTTTCCTTTTTAATCATGTCAAGTGCCAGAAAAGGTACTAGTACATTTTAGCAGTTAAGTACAAAATTACTTGCTCTCTTGCGCATTTTTCAAATGTAGTGCAGTTGTAAGTCGGAACTACATATACCTTCTTGACGAAGTCCTTTTCTCCTGACCTGAACGTGCGGTAGTCACGATGCTTTGGAATAGTCTCGCACACAAGGCTGCAACGAATCAGAAGTCATATGTAGGTTAACATTTACACTGATTTAGAAATAAGAAGCTAGGCATAGCAATGCACAATGTCGCTCAGCAACACACCTCGAGTATCTCAGGAGAAGAACATACAGCTGGATGAGGTTCTTCTCCTGCCTATATACGTTAGCCTGCGCATAGCATGGAAAATTGTTTAATACGACTTGTGATCAGATCAGTTGTAGTGTAGCAATCGCGTTAAATCAAAAAGATAAAACAATCACCAAATCGCGATATCGCATTGCCGAACCATGTCCCGCGTTATAAAGTAAAAGAAGTGGTTTTATGTGCAGGGAATGGTTGAAAGGTAGTCTTCTTATCAGAGAATTATATTATTATATATAGTTAACGTGAGAGATTCGGGGCGCTGGGTTTTGGGGACGGGCGGTGGTTAGGGTTTAACGGAGGGACGGCGGACCTGGGTGAGGAGGCTGTCGGCGATGCGGAAGTAGTTGGGAAGCCTGATGTTGTGGTCGACGGCGATGGCCGGCGCCAATGCCTCGATGTCGAAAGCTCCCCCGCGTTGCTGAGACGGCCCCATGGCGCGCTGTGCTGCTCCCTCCCTCGACGGAGCTTTCTGCGGCGGGGACCGCGAGTCCGCGACGAGGAGGTGGTCCGCAGCGCTGAATTCGCGGGAACTGGGGACGAAAGGAGATCGGCGAGACGGCGCCTCGGCGGCTGTTGGATTGGATCTACGGCCCCGATGCTCTCGGAGGAAGGAAGAGAGGCGGCGGGCCAAGTGCCACGTAATCAAAAAGTTCGCCGAACCGCTGGCTACGTTCGTGGCTGAAGAGGGATCAAATCGACCCCGTATGAAGCATCGGAGTCGAATCGGGTGGGTTCAATTCGACCCTACCTGAATCCGTATTTAGTGAAATCAGAGGTTGACAGCACTCTGACACATTAAACGAATACCTCTGATTTTGGTTTTATTAATGATGAACTCAGATTATTTAGTGAAGTTAAAAAAATCTTTTTAAAAGGTGTTGAGCTCAGTGATAGCGTGGATAATTTTAGTGCCGCTTAATGCATGGAGGAGAGTGGAGCAACTTTTTATCTGGCTCCCTCCTCTTAGTTAAGCCGTTAAGCGGCTTCTCATCGGCTTTAGTGGTGAAGGTATTTTGAAATTGGTTTTGGTAGATCTTCATAAAAAATCCACGGAAAAATCTTTTGAAAGGAGACATTTATCTTCTTCATCCTCCTTCGCTTCTTTGTTTCTAGAAACTGATTGATCTTTGATTAAAAAAATCCAAAGTTCCAAACTCTCCAATCTCGCGACATATCCGTCGGATGGGTACAAATAAGAAGGATGACTCCAAAAACAAGTGCTTGCTGATTTGAATTTGACATTGAACAGTATGGAAGAAAATATGAGAAAAAAATGGAGTTACATATACACCTTTCCTGTTAGAGAAAGCTTCCACCACTACACCGCGAGTTAACCTATATAAAGGTAAAGTGGTAAAAAAGTCAATATTAGGGTTGCCCGTGCGACTCATGTTAACGCAAGCCACTTTAGATAAGCCCGACGCTCATGTTCCCTCGTACTCCTCGAGCAGCGGGGATTCGAGTTTGGAGAGAGGATTTGCTAGGGTTCTAGTGGTCGTCGGTCTTAGAAGAGGAGGTGGGAGCGGCAAGAAGACTCGACGACGGTGGGGTGTTGAGGGGGATGACTCAATGAGGTGGCGTCGACCAGGAGCGGAGTTGAGGGTGTGTTTGGTTGAGCTGTCTGCTGTAGTTTGTGAGCTATGAGAAAGATAAAAATTTGGTGAAACAACTGTGACTTTTTGCAAATACTTATGAGCAGACCCCACATGTCATTCACGGTCTACACCTCAACTCTCCCCCACTCTCTCACTGACGAGCGGACCCCATTCGTCACCATCTTCTTCCTCCTCCCGCTGTGTCAGGCCTTCAGGGAAGGGAGGACGGGAGCTGGGTACGCCTCCGGTGGCCGCCGGTGAGGCCTTCCCGGCCGCCGGCCCTGCAACACCTCCGCGGGCAGCCGCAAGCACACCAACAGCCAAGCACATGCGCCCGTTCTTCACCCTCCTCTGATTTTCTCCATCATCAAACAGCAGCTCAAGCCCAAATCGAGGCACAGATGGAGCTCGCGCCTGCACGCGGGGAGCTTGCTTGCGCGCCGGCGCCGGCGGAGCTCGCGCTCGCGCTCCCGCCCGCGGCCCCCTTATTTCCTCCTCCCACCGGCGGAGTTCGCGCTCCCACACCCGCTCGTGGCCCCCCCTCTCAACTCCTCCACCCAAATCATCTCCTCCTCCGCGGCGCGCACCCGCGGTGGCCGGCGGTAGCTCACGCATTCCGGGGTCACGCGCCGGTGGTGGCCTGCGCCGGCGGAGCTCGCGCCTGCGGCGGAGCGCGCACCCACGGCGGCCTGTGGTGGCTTGCGCGCGTCGGGGTCGCGGGCCGGCGGCAGCTCGTGCCGGTGGAGCTCGCACCCACCAGCGGTGGCTCAGGCCGGCGGAGCTTGCGCCCGCGGCGGCCGGAGAGGGGCGCGGTCCAAGCGGAATCGTGTAGAGGCCGGCGTAGAGGGATCGGTCGGGGGAATAGAAAAGAAAATGAACTGGTACACAGAGAGTGGCATGTGGGTATTTTGATGAAAAAATCGACTTCACAGGGGAGGAGAGGCTGTGGGAACTGAACATAGATGAAAGCTGCTTCTGGCTGTAGCTTTGAGTGGAAGCTAATTTCTTTGCTTAGCTTTTGAATTTTTTGAAAAGGAAAATTAGATTGGAAGCCCAACCAAACACACCTAAAGCTTGTTATCGAGATCTGCCGATCCCGATGAATTTTGATAAAATTAATGCTAATTATTGTATTTATCTATTAATTCTTCATTAAGATCCCTGAAAGAAATCGATGCTCGTAGCTTAAGAGAGGGAGGGAATGAATTAGACAAACTTAAAATCTTAACCTATGACTCAATCTAGTTTGTACAAAACTTAAACTAAAACATGCTATCTAGATGTGCAACTAGGGTCCTTCTAGTGTGAAAACCTCATCCTAAAGAGTTTTGCAACCTATAGCCAATCCTAACTAGATACTACACTAAGAATGTAAAGGCACACAAGTTGCAATATGAAATGCGAAAGTTTAAAGTAAAGGATGAGGGGAAGCAAACTCTCGACACGAAGATTTATCCCGTGGTTCGGTTAGGCATAAAGCCGCTCCTACATCCACGTTGTTGAAGCACTCACAAAGAGTATTGCTTCCCGACGATCAAGTCTCTTCCGGAACACTTCTTGATTCGCCACCAATACTATGTCAAGTCACCACGGTCACATTGATCCCGTTCCACTAAGGAGCTTCTCCACCAAAGAAGGGGGTCTCCACGTCCCCCGCACAAAGCCGTCAACGCCGCTCCACACCAAGCCGGAGGGTCGAAGACTTGCCGGCGAGCCACCAAAGCTCCAAGGGGCCAGCACACCGAGATACACTTGTTGATTCAGTTCTAGAACCAGTACACAAGGTTCACACCTTGCTCCTCTCACTCTTTACAAGAGCTAATCCTAGCATTAAGTCTCACAAAGCTTGTGTTAACCTAAGGATGTGATCAATATGCTCTTGGGTGGCTTGGAGGTGTTCATTAATGTGTCTAGGGTTTATCCTGAGCTCCAGCACCTTCAAATGACCTGGGGTGAGGCATATATATAGGCCACCAACTTGAAGTAGCCGTTACTAGCCATTATGTCATTTCTGCATGTAGAGTCAGTTTAACCGACCATGGGTGTCGGTTCAACCGACCCCTCTAAGTTCCAATAGAGCCGTCATTGTTCTGACATTGTACTTCTGGCTTGCGTCATTGCACCGACCGAAACACCGACCCAAACATTGATCTCATCGGTTTAACCGAGCGTGAAGACTTTCAACAACCTCTCCCACGGGAATGCTACTGAGTAAATTGTGCATCAAACATACCAATACACCGATCCAGTCATAGAAATCGTCGGTTTAACCGACCGTGAAGAACCAAACTGAGCTGGACTTGACATGCTCTCTGATGACACAGTTAATGCACCGACGCTGTAGATTCAGGGCCTTCGGTTCAACCGACCGTGAGGGCCAAACCTTCACTGTTACACCGTGCTAAGTCCAATTGCACCGACCCGTGCATTTTAGGTCCTGTCGGTTTAACCGACCCGTTAACTTTTTCTGCCATTAGTCCAAACTGTAGACGATTTTCCCTGCGTCCATTGTATTCTGGAGACGATTTGGACTATCCTGGAGATGGTTTGAACTTTATCCATAAAATCTAAAATCCTACAAATGTGATCTCACAAATTTGTTAGTCCCATTGATCATGTTGTCACTCAATCATCAAAATTACAATATAACCTAATATGGCCATTTTCCTTACAATCCCGTCGTTTTCTACCAAAGACCTCGATGCTCTCGTGCCCTGGCTTCGGCGTTGACGGTTGGGAGCTACTGTGCACGTGCTCTAAATCTAACGAAAACCCAACGCGATCAGGTGAGTCGTGAAACATCCTTGCACAGCGAGTCTGCAAGTTCATTTCCGTAAAAAAAAACCCTTCAAGCTCATGTGCAAGATATCGAAGCGCAGAACATGCACCGTGCACGCTGATTTCAGGTGAGTGGCGCTGCTTAAGCCTCGAACAATATTTTCATATACTTTCTCCATCCTAAAATATAACTACGTTTAGATTTTTTCAAGCAAAATAACTATAGAGGCTAATAACATAAAAATTATGTTAGAAGATTTATTATGAAACCAATCATTATAACATGTAACCTTTTCTGTTTGAAACAATTTACTTTTAGAGATATTGTTGGTCAAAATTAAAAAGTTTGACTTTGCAAAAACTTAAACCTAGCCATATTCTGGGACGGAGGGAATACTAGCATTTGCTCTGCACGAACAATAGTTGTAGTTTACACGAGCGAATGGAGACAAATCACACTACAGCTTATTGCATCATATATGCAGCTAAGCTTATTAGAAAAAGTTACTGCTGAGTTGCCTTAAGAGACGGTTTAGTCCATCCCCAGCTATCCACAACTAAGGCGTCATAACGGCATAAACTAGAGGAAGTGGCTGCAATAATACACGCAGAATACCAATATCATCATGTTGACTTGGCATAAACAAAAAGGGAGCTCTATCAAGCTGCCTGCTTGCCACGAAACCAGCTCAATGCATGATGAGGGAAAACAAATGACACTTCGAATTGTAAAAGGAGCAACAGACATTTGTACATCCCTGTCACATCTATTTCTATTCACTCCTATATATGGAGAATAACATCCAGGACCTCGTGTACTCGCCGTGTTCATCAAGCAGCTCCTTAAACACCGGTTGACCTATTCATTCAGCAACTTAACCTTCATAATACAGCATAAAAAAGTGATCGACATCATCGACCAAGGCAGGTGGCACAACAAGAGATGAAGGCAAAATCTCAATCCAACGGAAGAATCTGTAAGTTTTTGGGCTATTGGCACAGAACGCAGGAGTTATGTGGAATAAAATTGAACTTGGGGATTTATTTGCAATACTGCCTGTGCTTAAACAAATATGCAACTCCCCAAGGATTTAAATTTGCAGGGCAGGAATTCTATCAGATGGAGACTTTATATTTGTGCAAGTCATGTATGTCGTTACGCGATGCAGTTACGGATCATAGTTGTATATAATGCAGGGATAGGAGGATCAATCAGTTCTATGCCACAAGGGAGAAGAGGAAGGAAGGAGGGCATGGCGAGGAAGGACAGGGTGCCACGAGGGTTTGTCCCAGTTCTGATCGGGCAGGGGGACGAGAGGGAGAAGATCCTCGTGCACATGGAGCACCTGAAGCAACCCTACTTCCTTGAGCTTCTTGACCTGGCGGTGCAGGAGTTCGGGTACGAGCAGCAGGGGATCCTTCATATCCCCTGCACAGCCCAAGCCTTCCGGTCGATCATTGGTGCCATCCCAAAGTCAAAGCATGACAATTGCTGCTCCTATCCATTTCTCCTCTTCATTTCTCTGTAAATTAATTAGGTTAGTTGACACAAGGAGCAAGATTAGTTCTTGTGTCGTGATTGCAGGGAGGTTTGTCTCTACTGTCATCTTGTAGAATGCCCGTGCTAATGCTACGGCTTAATTCAGTAATGCAATTCAGACAACCAAAAGATAATTTATAATTGCAAACAACCAAAAACTCTTAGCCTTGTAAGAAATGAGAGAAATTATATATTGTATGACACAAAAAAACCAAGAATAATTATACGTTTTACAACTCTGCTGCCCTCAGAACCACAAAAATGTTATCCCCATAAACAAGTAATATGAAGTTCAACCGAGACTTTTATATATATTACACACATAGAAACATAATTTTCACAAATATAAATCCCAAGTCTTTACACCACAGAGCAAACGTGTTCAATGGTATCAAGCTCAAGTAATCCGAAATTCAAGTCACACTTTTTTCAATTGATCCAGCAATTGGCTGTTAATTCTATTCTCATTGAACTCATCAACAGTCCAGGAAACATTACAGGCCAGAGTCATTGGTCTTCTAATTTTCCAGGACTAATGGAACTTTTTTTTCTCAAAGTGGTGGGGAAATACAAATGGCACTTGCATCCTTATTGGCCTGCTTGGCACTTAACAACTTGACCTACCAAAGAATGATGGATATAATAAATATATAAATAGATTAATGTTAATAATGCTCATTTCAAATAGCAACACATAACCTATATCTGACATCACGGCCACAGTTTCTCATAACTCCCAAAATAAGCACCCAAGACATGCTAGTATAGCTTGTTCTTTTGCTCTAAGAAATGACAGTGAGGAATACCTGTACCCAAGTAGATTGTGAACCTTCCATGTTGTTGCAATTATTTACCATCTCCCAATCTGGACAGATTAGTTTAAGTGTACCTAAATTAATACAACATGGAAATCACCATATATATCAAAACTGTAAGTAAATTGTAACACACAACAGAATAGAAATACTCAGGTGACTATCAGCTGCTCGGCAAAGTTGAGTTAGAAAAGTACTTATGTGTCCAAGAAACTTGCCAAAGTGCAAGGGCCTTACTTTTTCAAGGCTTTCCCTACGTTCCTAGCAGACTGTGTAACTGAAGTCTGAAGGTGCTCCACTTGTAGTCTGTGTAGTGTGGACCGTGTATGATTCCCATCCTTATGATCTAAATTGTCATAATCAGCATTATCATTCCCATCCTTCCCTGCAAGGAGCCAAGGACCATGAATCCACATGAAAAATCCCATCTTGATGGTGAGTTGAACTGACTAATTAGTAGTGTAGATGAAATGAATACATTTAACAGAAGATTCAGAAGCTTAACCCGATCAGTGAGATGAACATCAGCAGGCTAAAAATGGAATGAAAGAAAGAAGCTCAAACCATAATTATCTTTAATTTCAACTTTTGATTAGGTAGATATCAGAAATTTGAAAATTTCATTATACACAAAAGAGAATTTTCCGATCTTAGTCCTTAAGTCCATTATACACAAGTGCATGGTACAAGGATTCATCTCCCGGTTCAAATTACGCTACAATCTTTTAGCAGACATAGTGAAGAAGAATTCTACAAAACAGCAGGGTTACTGCTCGAGCATACAGAAGCAGTCATGTCCTTGGAATTGGAAGCAGATGTACGCTAATACCTCATATGTGACAACACCTTTTTGAACAAAGCAGTGTCATGCCATGACAGGATATCATCCATCACAACCAGCACCGCACATAAAACCGCAGCCTGCCAGTGGGTCATTGACTGACAGTGAAATGTTATGCAGGGAAAAAGAAGTTGTAGCTTGTTCGTGCGAGAAAGGAGCAAGAGTGCCATTTAAAACAGTGTGACAAATATCCATCTTGGTTATGTTCGCTCACCATGTTCATATGAATGCAAAAATGATCCTGGAGGCACTCCACTATCCACAGCACCAAATGCCCAACCAGAACCAGAGTGACCCAGTCATCATCCACCAAAGATAATAAAAAATAAATTGGGCATATTGTATCATTCCGATAAGGTGACTAATGCCATGTCATTAGCTAAGCACACTTTCTGCAGTGCTAATTTTCCTACAGTTCCATACAGTTAGCACTCCAAGTTCTGAGTATACATATTCTCAATCTCCTACTGCATATTCATAAATTAATCCTAATATATGAAAACAGAGATCAGGGAGGGTACTTGCCAGTGACTCCAAATAATGCATCGCTCCTCATCTCAAGGTCGCAAGGTTGAGCCACGCAGCCGCTGATGGCCGCGAAATCATAGCACCAATATGCTGAAAACTTTAGAAGCCGTTGCTGAACCAAAACCGAGACAAAGAGGACAAAATAGTCATCGCGACAAACTGAAACGGTAAACCATTGTTCGCGTGACTTGATGTTGTGGATTGCATTGGATTTTGACGCCGATGCCCCCGTGCCTCCGCGAAACCGCGCAATGTATATCTGGGATGCGCGCAGATTGGGGCAACAGTGTCTGATCTGGGATGCGCGCAAGAGCAGATCGGGAAGGAATGAGGAGGGATAGTACCAGGGTGGAATGTCGTCGAGGTTGGGCAGATTGTATCGCTGCTCCTGGAACCGCCCGCCGCTTCAGAGAAACGAAGCGACAGCTTCTCCCGGTGATTGCTCCTGTGGCTCCCGTGGCCGGCGAGGGCTCCTCACGCCGCCGCTGGTGCAACTCGTCCTCCTCGGGGACGGCAGCCGCCGACGCCGCTGTGTGCGTCGAGCTCCAAGGAAGGGTGCGTGCTGTGGTGGCTAAGGTTTGGCCGTGCGGAAGAGGGGAGGCGCTGAGGATGTCGAGTGAATGCGGCCATGGCGCGTGAGGAGCCGAGGAGTCGGGGACTGTTTTTTCTTTTTTGCGGAAGGGGACTCGGGGTTGGGTGCGGGGCGGGCGTGAGGAGTCGAGGAAGTCCGCGGTGGAGTGGTGAAGGGGTACGGTGGGATGATCCAAATAACCTGAGCCATTAGATCTGAGTGAGTAAGGAGAGAGAAGGTACGAGGAGTAATATGGACCCTAGATTTTGATGAAGTTGATTTCTCTGGTGCATATAATGGGGTGGATGGAGAATAGAGCATCTCTGTGGGGGAGATTTGGCGGGGTGGACATAGAAAAGAAAAAAATTGGTGGATTTATAGGGGTAGAGATGCATGTCTCATGATCCAAGCACTGCAATAAGTTGCTATTATGAGACTTTGCCGAGATTATGACTGTCGCAGCCCATTTAATCAGCAATGTGCCAATATCTGAAACCACGGCTTCAGTACCTGCAGATTTATATTGTAGTCAAAGAAGATAAGCTTCGTCCAGGTTCAATCTTCAATTAAGCAGCACAATCACAGACAAACAAACAAACTCCTAGCATCAAAAGGAATAACCTTCGCATTTGTCAGTGGCCTGAAAATTTAGTCCCTGGTCGTTGCCGGTATTGCAGACCAGGTATCTGCTTCTGCTCCTGCAGCCTTCCTCACGCGCTCGCCGTCCTGTAGAGGAGATCCACCCCGTCGTGCTCGTGGAGAGAGAGCAAATTAAACGCGAGAGATATCAACCAACACGACAGGGGGAGCTTGGCGAGGAAGTGGATGTGCAAGATCGTTTAGGCAGGGGTTCAGCAATCCCTGCCGGTGGCATGGAGGGAGCCACCCACCGGGCTCAAGCAGGAAGACGGCGAGGACAAAGTTCCAGTGGGCTGAGCCCGTCAGCCGCGGCCGAAATCACAAGGTGGGGCCACCGATCCTCGTCGAAGCCGCGTCAGCCAATGGCCTCGCACCACCACCCAGCACGCGGATCGCCACCACCAGAAGCGCCACGCCCACCGTCCATCTCCATCCAACGGCCCAAACGCCTCCCCCGCCCGCGCCTCCCAAAAATTTTCGCGATCCCGCCTTCCCCACCCTCTCGCCGCTACAAATACCACAAGCAAAACCCAATCCCCCACCGCAAATCGAATTCCAACTTCCAATCCCCGAATCCTCCAGCCTCCTCGGCTCGCCGCCGCCGCTCCCTCCCCTCCCCTCCGATGGCCCGCACGAAGCAGACGGCGCGCAAGTCCACAGGCGGCAAGGCGCCGCGGAAGCAGCTGGCGACGAAGGCGGCGCGCAAGTCGGCGCCGGCGACGGGCGGCGTGAAGAAGCCGCACCGCTTCCGCCCGGGCACCGTGGCGCTGCGCGAGATCCGCAAGTACCAGAAAAGCACGGAGCTGCTGATCCGGAAGCTGCCCTTCCAGCGGCTGGTGCGGGAGATCGCGCAGGACTTCAAGACGGACCTCCGGTTCCAGTCCTCGGCCGTGGCGGCGCTGCAGGAGGCCGCGGAGGCCTACCTGGTGGGGCTCTTCGAGGACACCAACCTCTGCGCCATCCACGCCAAGCGCGTCACCATCATGCCCAAGGACATCCAGCTCGCGCGCCGCATCAGGGGCGAGAGGGCCTAGAGCGCCTCTGCTGCTCGTCCGTCGTCGTGGTGCTCGTTTATCTGCGGTGGGAGGACTAGATGGATGGGGCGTTCGTTCCTTGCTGTGCTGTCTTGTAGTAATGTTCTGAATGTGTTGGCCTCACTGCGATGGAATATGATGGGTGGTTTCTGAATGGCTTTGTTCTTGAAAGAATTGCTGTGTGATGTGATCGATGCTGCGAGCCGCTTAATCTGTCCTTACTACTAAGCATCTGACTATTCTGCATAACGAGCTGGAAGGAATCGGCTCCCTGCTGAACAGAGGAGCTGGATCAATCTTCCTTCGAGCAGTTCAGGATGATCCTAATGTTCTAGTCTTCTAGAGCGTTGGTTTCACTGCAATGGAATACAATGGACTGGTTTCTGAATGAATTAGTTTTCGCAAGAATTGCTGTGCGATGTGAATTGTGATTGAAGCCGCTCAATCTGTTCTTACAAGTTACAAGTAAGCGCCTGACTGTAAATGCATAAACGAGCTGTTCTTACAGCGTATGACTATAAACATCCGAAGGAACCAACATCTGACCTGTTTGGCTAGTGCTTCCCTTTTCAATAGAAACAATCAAACAACAGCCCTGCTGCATAATTAAGGGCCTCTATCCTGAACTGCATTTACCACCAGCACTAGCAAGAGTCCTCTGTGCATTATATCACAGGGGCAGGATGCATGGCATGAAATTCACATACACACACCTGTTACTGTACAGAGACCAGTAGTACTTGGGTAAACAGAAGCATGGGCTTATACTAGCAAACCAATTCCTGATCAAGAATCCCGGTAAAGACTGCAACCGTTTACACTTGAAGAGTGGTAAAATGACACAATGTCTTGAGCGATCATTGTTGTCTCACTAGGATGGTTTCAATCAACCTCGGCAGCGGTGGCATGTCGTGGCCAAGGTCAGGGGAGGTAGTGACATTTGGTGGGCCTCGGGGTAAGTTGAAAGAAATTTCTTGATCCACTAGTTTAGTCAGCTACCAAGTGGACTTTTTACAAGATTAGATTAGAAAGTAAAAGGAGCACCAAGCCACCACTAACTGCTGGCTTCAGAGTTCAGACCACTAACAAACTAACCCTGTGAATGTTGATAGCTACTGGCTTCAGACCACTAACTAGCATGCAATTTTTTCCACCACCATCAGGACATAGGTGGGATTGGGACACGGTGAAGTTTGAGCATTTTAAAGGAAAGTTTGAGGTTTGTTGATAGCTCGGCGGTCTAATTTCGGCTGATTCAATAGTATTCTACGAGAGGTAAGAAGCCGAAAAAAGTTGAAAGAAGAGAAGCCGAACAGAGAATAAATCAATTTTACTGGATTTATGCAATACAATTATTTATGAAAAAAACAGCAGCATCCAGCTAGTTAATTTTGAGATGATCCACTGCCACTAGTAAAGGTTGCTGACGAATTCGAACCCGTTGTCATCTGTTGCGTTGACGAGTGTGGTCTTCCCAGGATGGCCTCCAGCAACCTCTCGGCAGCGGCGGCATGCCGCGGTCCAGCACGCCCTCGAGTATCTGAACCACCTCCCCCATCGCCGGCCGGTCAGCCTCGCCGTCCTGGATGCACCAGCACGCCACCTTGCAGGCCCTCTCGACCTCCACGAGGTTCGCGTCCCCGCGCAGCCTCTCGTCCAGCAGCGTCCCCACGTCCCCCTCGATCAGCTCCCTCGCCGCTTTCATGGGAAAATACACAGGACGGTGGCCGCCGTCCGAGGCCGTGCAGCGGCACTCCTCGCCGGCGCCGGAGGAGTTCCTCCTCCCCGACACGAGCTCCAGCAGCACCATGCCGTAGCTGTACACTTCGACCTTGGGCGTGACGGCCGCCCCGCCGATCCACTCCGGCGCGAGGTACCCCTTGGTGCCCCTCATCGTGGTCAGCACGCGGCTGAAGCCCCGCCCCACGAGCTTGGCCATCCCGAAGTCGGCGAGCTTCGGGGCGAGCGACGCGTCGAGGAGGATGTTCTCCGGCTTGACGTCACAGTGGATGATCCGGTCCCGGCAGCCGTCGTGGAGGTAGGAGAGGCCCCTGGCGACTCCGACGGCGATCTGGTACCGGGCGGCCCAGTCCAAGAACAGTCCGCCGTTGCCGCCGGTGCTCTGGAACAGGTGGACGTCGAGGGACCGGTTCGGCATGTGCTCGTAGACGAGGAACCGGTTCTCGCCTCCGCAGCAGAAGCCGACCAGTTTCACCAGGTTGATGTGCTGGATGATGCCGATCGAGCTCACTTCAGCTCTGAATTGCTTTTCTCCCTGGAAGCTGCTGTCGAGCCTCTTCGCCGCGATGGCGGTCGAATCGCGGAGTTGCCCCATGAAGACAGAGCCAAAGCCACCTTGCCCGAGCTTCTCGGAGAAGTTCTTGGTTGCAGAACGCAGTTCTCTGTACGAGAAGGCCACAAGCCGGCCATCACCCCCTTGGATGTTGTTCTTGTCTTTCTTCCTCCTGGTCATCAAAATTATGAACAGCACAAGCAGAATCAAAGCAAGAGTGCATGCGCCGGTGACGACGCCGATGATGACTCCTCGTTTCTTACTTCCTGTTGTCTGAAATTCTCTTGCAGCCAGACGAAGATAAAGAATTTCTGCATCAGAAACAGTGTTAGTACCGTTGCTTTGAGATTGTTTTGCGTTGATCAATCTGTCAAGCCAAACAAGGCATCCCTGGCCGCCATAGGAATACGCGGTATAAGAGCAGTTCTTCAGACAAGCCGTTGAGCATTCAGCCGAACTCCTAACGTTCTGCAAGCCACGCCCTCTGTCAGGCAACCCAATGCCAGGCAAGGAGAAGAACCCATCAGTCGAAGATGCCGCACTACTAGTGCTGTTACCAGGAGTACAATCCAGTGGAGCTTCCCTGAATCCCTAACACATCCTCCTGTCCGATCACCCTGCTCCCAATCCATCGGCGACCTCACCGAGAAGCCCTTCATGCAGGTGCAGGGCTGCAGCCCGGTGTAGCTGCAGACGGTGAAAGGCCCGCAGGCGGCGTACACATCGCACGGCGCCTTCGGGCCGGCGTAGAGCGTCAGCCAGTCCTGCGACGCGTCGATCCAGACCTGGTGCTTGTTCTGGCCGGTGACGTCGACGATGTTGCGCGTCACCGTCGCCTCGGCGGTCACGTTGAACTGGAGGTACTCTTCTCGCGCGTCGTCGACGAACGCGAGGTGGAAGTTGGGCACGTCCCCGGCCAGCTCCGGGATGTTGCTGAAGTACCTCCCGTTCCAGGCGCCGGTGGCCCAGTAGGCGACGGGCGAGTCGCAGAGCTTGACCACGAGCTGGGGAGCGTCGGGGTCGACCTCGAAGCGGTAGGGTCCAGGGGACGGGGTGGTGGCGCTCTTCCTGGAGACGAGGCGGCGGTTCACGCCGGTGGCCTTGTCGCGGCCGAGCTTCGCGCCGGGGAGCAGCGTGTCGGTCGGGTGGTCGAAGCTCTGCCACAGCGTGCGGGGTGCCGAGGAGTTGGAGGCGTCGAGGAGGACGAGGTTCCCGCTGCTGAGGAGCACGGCGACGGTGGTGTTGGTGGTGGCGTTCTTGGCCGTGTCGTGGGCGGACCTAGCAGACCAGGTTACCGACTTGGTGGCTTGGTTCGCGCCGACGAGGTCGCCGCCGCCGGACACGGTGAGCACTGGCGAGGCGGCGTCGGCGTCGGCATCTATGACTGGGTTCCCGCCGTTGGCCACCCACACCGCGGTCAGGCTGGGGACCGCGGTGAACCATACGCCGAGGTACCACTTGTCGGGCGGCGCGGCGGCGCCGGGCGATGAATCGGCGCTCCCGCCGGGAGCTCGGAAGAAGCCGAGCGTGAACTTGCTGTTGTTGGAGAGGATCCTGCCGCCGCCGCCGCCGGCGAGGGCCCGGCCGGGTGAGACGGTGTCCGTCGCGGCGGCAAAGCGGCACGCGTCGAGGAGGGCCAGGAGGCCGACGCCAACGACGAGGGTGGGCAGGGTAGCAGAAGCAGACATGGTTAGTTGGCGAAACGGGAGGCGAAGACGAGACAACTGCGCGAGGAAGGGTGCAGTGCAGAGCAGCGGAGCTGGTGCTTAACATGTGTCATGTGTGGTTCCGGGCAGCCACGTGGCGCCGCCGCGCTCGAGACGGCACGGTGGTGGCCATGACGGCGCCACCGGCAGTGGACCTGGCCGCTGACAGGAAACCGCGCGGACCTCTCGATGCGCCGATGGTGACGGCACTGGTTCGACGTCGACGAAGGGGTTGTGTCTTTTCACCGCGGTCTGCCGCCAGCTCGCCACCGTTCTTCGAGTTGCCCGTGGAATTCGAAGCCATTTCACCATGCGGCGAGGAAGAAAATTCTCTAGAGTCTTCTAGAATCTGCATCGGTCGAGCTGACCAGAACCGAGAACGTGCCGTCCGTCTCCGTGGAGCAGCGCGTGGTGGGCCCTTAACGGGCCTCTGAAGATGGGCCGCGCCCATGAGCAGCGCGTGGTGGAGCAGTTTGCGCAGCACGTGCCGTCCAGCGCCCGAGCGAACAAGAGACAGCACGACACGCGAGCGCGGCAACTAAACCATTGGTTCCTCCAATGGCAATGAGCAAGTGAGCGACTCCACGACGCCCCGCCACCAACCACTCAACGATCAAGCCATCAAGATGTTCAAATGAGCATCGCTATATAGAGAGAGATCTCATGTCCGAGTGACTCAACTCAACCCATTATCACCATCGCAGCTCGGAGAGCAGTCAGTGACAGCACCATCAGTGCAGGCAGATTCAGATGGCGTTCAAGAAGCCAGCCATCGTCACCCTCTCTTCCCTCCTCGTCCTGCTCCTCATCGCGTCCGGCGCCGCCGCGGCGAGGCCGACGCGCCAGCTGACCTCCGACGACAGCGACGACGACATTGGTGCCGCTGCCGGTACTGCTGCTGCAGCTGCTCCAGCTGCCGCACCGGCCGTGGCGCCCGTGGCTGCTGACGCACCCATCGCTGCCAATGCCATCCCGGCCGCGGCGGCAGGAGCGGCCGGCGCGGCGGCGTCAGCAGGTGGCGCTGCGGCAGCTCCGATCGCCGCCAGCACGATCCCGGTGGGTGCCGGGGCGGGGGCGAACCCCGCGGGCGGCGCCGGCGACCACGGGATGGTCTTCTTCATGCACGACATCCTGGGCGGCACGAACCCGTCGGCGCGCATCGTGGCCGGCATCGTCGACAACGCGGCGGTCACGGGGCAGCTTCCCTTCGCGCGCCCCAACGGCGCCGTGCTGCCGCTCAACAGCGGCGTCAACGTGAACTCCGGCGCGGCGGGCGCCATCGACAACAACAACATCCCCTTCCTCACGGGCCTCGGCGGCGCCACCAACGCCGCCAAGTCCATCAGCAACAACGGCAACGGCGTGCCCGTCTTCGCCGGCGGCAGCCTCCCGCAGGGCACCACGCTGCAGAAGCTCCTCTTCGGGACCATGACCGTGGTGGACGACGAGCTGACGGAGGCGCCGGGGCTGGGGTCCGCGGCGGTGGGCCGGGCGCAGGGCTTCTACATCGCCAGCTCGCAGGAGGGCGTCAGCCAGACGGTGGCGGTCACGGCCATGTTCAAGGAGGGTGGGTTCGAGGACACCATCAGCTTCCTCGGCGTGCACCGCACCGCCGACTCGGAGTCTCACCTCGCCATCGTCGGCGGCACCGGGAAGTACGTCGGCGCCAAGGGCTTCGCCAAGGTGGCCGTGGTGAGGCCCGGAGGGGTGGCGGCGTCCGGCGCGCTGCTCGAGACCGACGGCGTCGAGACCGTGCTCCAGTTCACCGTGTTCCTCGTGTAAGTGTGTGCGCTAGAGATCGAGCTACTTGCAGCAAAGCAACCAGGGAGGTTGGCTGTTGTCATTTCAAAAAATAGGGAGGAGGTTGTGAATGCGAGTTGTTTGATGCTGCATGCAAAGCTGAAATGTACTGCTTCTGAAATTGTGGTTCGTATGATTGTGTTCAAGTGTTCAGGCGTATTTAGTGTTACTGATGTATGCGTAAAATGTACTGCTTCTGAGAATATGCAAGGCCACCACTTGTATGCACGTTATATTATTTAAGTCGGAGTATTGAACCCCTTCAAAGTCGAATGCCATTGCTGCTTTTCGTTCACCTCTTATACAAAAGTCGAATCCAGTTTGTTTGATCACACGTGTGCTAAAGCTCACATTTTAGCAGCTCTCTTATAGCTTGGAGTAATGTTTAGTTTTTTTTAGAAATGAACTGTTGCTCATTATTTTGTTTTCAGTAGATTTTGGTTTGAAAACTCTGAAGTTCATTGTTTCATGATTTACAGATTAATCAACTTGGTCTAGGAAATCAGCTTCTGAAGGTCATCCTTTCCACTTAGAAAGACTGAAAGTAATCTAAGAACGTCTATCTTTAGCCATCCATTCTGACCACGAAAAACTTAACCACTGTCAGTTTCTATTTCGATTCTTTTCAACATACAGAATTAGTTTCTACACGACTGCTGAATTAAGACCTGGTGGGGCTCTCCGAGAGGATTTCATCTTTAGTCAAGTTCCAAAGTCCAGATGTGGAAAGTGTTACATAAGTTTCATGATACCTGTGTTCATGTACATGATAAGAACAAACGAATAGCTGACGCCTTGTCAATGTACACTAGAGAGTAATCTCCACCTCCCATGCTGCGAGTATACATCATATCCATGGACACAATGAAACAACATTATGTACATCAAATAACTCAAGTATGTACAGATTTTCAGTCAAGCCAGCTGGTGGAAAGTTGGGAGTATGCGTCTCACGAAGCTCGTGGTTATTTTGGATTGCTTGATTTAGATATGTCAGCTCGCAGCTCTTCTTCAAGCTCATCGAAGTCCCAACCACTTATCTCCTCATGGTCTTTGCTAACTTTGCCGAATTCTAATTCTAACTTCGCAAGTTCTGAATCTGGGTCCAGCATCTGCTCAGGTTTCACTGGAGATGTTGGGGACTCCACAGGCACATCTTTAGGTGAGGAAGGTGCCTGAATAGGTGAATGACTCGATCCAGATTTGTCCTTGGTTGAACGATTTGATTCAGATTTGTCCTTGGTTGGGTCCTTTGCCCTGCGGACTTCAATGTCTAGCGTCGGCCTTTCTACCGACTCAAATGCTTCTCTCAGTTTCTCTATCTCAGAAAATAAGTTCCTGATCTCTTCATCATCTTGCCTGAAAAAAGAGAGGAAATATGACTTGTCCAACTGCAGGAAATAAGTACTAAAAAATATCCAGTAACCGCAGATGAGAATAGTCAGCAATACCTAGAATTAGCCCCTTGCTCAGAATAAAACATCTTCTTCATGCGATCCACAATGCTAAAGGCAATCACAATCTGAAAATGTGGTAATTGTCAGCCAGCTAGCTATCCATTCTCTATAAATTGTTGAACAGGCTAAAACACATATCTATTCACACTTATACTGTAATACCTTGACTTTGCTCAAATATAAAGACAGCTAGGATGTTTGTTTGAGTAGGTTATGACCTTAGAAGCAACAAATAAAAGAGAGCAATATCGATGGTGGGTACTAAAAGAGAACCTTCTTTTCAGTTTCCAAATATTCCTCCTCAAGGGATTTCTGTGGACTTGTCTTTTCGGAAATTTCATCATCTGCTCCATGTTCTATTGACTCCTCCCTACAAGATTTGGTCCAAAATACAAGATTGCAATACCGTTAGTTCTATTATTCTTGTAAGAAAAGGAAGAGTACATGGAAGACATTACAAAGAAAAATTGAATAACCTTGAATTTAAAACTGCCAAATTATCCACATATGTGCGGATCCGATCAATTGATGGACTAAGAACGTCCTGCCCAAGACAAAAGGTTGCATATGAGAACTGAATCAGATATACTCCAAACTACAATGTCTTAACTAGAAACTCAAACGAGAATTTTGAACAGCATATATCCAACCACTGACCTTGAAATTAGAAATGTGACGTTTAGTCAACTTCAGGAAATTAGTTGTGCATCTCTCCAGCTCATCACTGAACAAAAAGTAAAGCTGAATCATATGAACATATTTTTTTGGTCACAATATGCAGCACAACAGAAATGGATTATGCAGTTTCTAATTGTAGCTTTACAACAGGGTGAAAAAAGTAACAGGACAAAAGGGAGGCAAGTTGTTAAAGGCATGTACGGCCACAGTCACTACATACTTGGTTTTATTTTCCTTCTGTTCATTGTATGAGGACTGAAGTTGCCATGTATCCTCAAGGAAATTTACCCAAGTCTTGACTACACCAGCTTCCATGTTACATGAGTCAATAGATTTTGAAAGTTCATTCTCCTGAATTGATGCAGAAAACAAATATCAAACTAGCAATATGTCGGAAACAATAATAAGCATCAATCTCATGAAATACAAAAGGATCAAAACTGAAACTGGATAATCAGGAAAGTATAGGCACCTTTGCTTGTAAACTAAAGACCATCTGGTTGTTTGCTTCATGAAATTGGTCCCTCTCTTCCCTTGTCTGTTTGAGCCGACCAACAGCAGCATTCAGTGAAATGCTAACCTGTTTATAATGAAACAGTGGAAACAATATCAAGATCAAAATTAATGTTTGCCTTTTACAAAATAGTAAGAGCAGGAGAAGCTAACAAGAAAGTAAATTTTTTTCACGAAGGTCTCAGGATAATGTACCCTCTTCAACTGAGCCTCAAGTTCATCCCTTTGCTTCTCCAATTCAGAAATCTCAGCAGTCAAATCCTATATGAAACACAATGGCAAAAAGGATTTGTTGGTGGGACCAATAGATCACATCAAAGCAGAACTTACATGTGCATTCATTTTATGAAGTATTGTGCAAACACTAGTGTGCCAAAAGGTACAGTTATACATGTGCATGCGGAATGGCTTTCCTTGCAGTTATCAGATGCAATGGAAATAAGCTGGCACATGCTTACAAAGCTGCATAGCTACAATCATATGCTAGACAGAAATTGCAACCAGAGTTCTACAACGTTATGTGTCGCATGGCCTATTATAGTATATAAGAGCTACAAACAGATTTTACATATGAGATTGAATTGTTACCTTTTCAACTGCGACCACTTCATTATCCTTTTTAGCACGAAAGTTAAGGGCCTCTTCTTTCTGGCGTCTGAAGTAGTAAATATGAAAGGTCATCACAAAGCTTTCTGTACGAATTTATTTGTACCAAAATGTACCAAACAAAATCATAAAGCCAACAATAGTGGCAAGTGATCAGCATGACATGCATTCATGGTGTGGTCACTAGTGAGCAGATTTCACATAGACTAGGAGTTGTGTATTGATAATATTGTTGATGAATAACAGAGAGCTAGCTAATCTGTAAACAAAAAGACAGCAAGTCTGACATAATACTGTGAGCTGGAGTGTAAATTGAATTGGTACGCTGAAGACAGAGTATAATGTCATAATACAGAGAATGCAGATTGTACTGTAACAGCGAATACAGGTAAAGTCTGATGTGTTCATAGACATGTTCTTATAGAAAGTGTTAATGTGGGTGTTCATTTCGCAAATGATAATCTCCTGAAATAATCCATACATACTAGGAAATCAAACATGTCAGCCGAATAAGATTTCATCCACCAGAAACATAAATTTCAAGGGATAGCAGGGTCCATATAAATTTGTGATTCAGGATTCTAACAAGAATCAACAAATAATTTTGAAAGATTCCTATAGAAAAGTTAAGGAAGTTAAACCTGTGATCCAAAATACGCTTCTCTGCCTTGGAGGATGAATTAGCAAGGGAAGTAGCCAGTACCTTTAATTTCTCAACCTGCAACATTTCCATTACGTTACTAACTTACTATAGCAAACCACCTTTTTTCACCAAATGTTCATATATATAAGCAGAGTTCATCCAGAATGACTATCAAGTTATAACTCGCAAGTCCAAACTAATGAGGCAGCGGCAATGGGTATCATGAAAGTTAGTCACAATTACAGTGCAACACTGACAATTTGTATGGTTATCATCTTGCTACAAGCATGGGACACCCAGTAGATGATATAGACTGTTCAATGAAAAGTAAATGTAATAAAGAACAAACACGTGACAGCTCAGAGTCCCATAACTCAACAATTCACTTTCTTTAAAGGATAAAGTTCAGAAATGAAGATTCAAGAACAAAATAAAGAACAGCAAAGTATGCATGAATATAATAGTTAGAACTAAAGAGATTCCTAAACTGTCATTGAATACAAACATAGACCTGTCTTTGTTCAAGTGTCCATGCAACTCTGGTGTTTGGTCAATGTGAAACTGAATATAAGCATAATATACAGGTGTACCTAATCCAAAAATGAAATTCATAAAATCACAAATAAACATGCCTTTTGGGAATGGATTTCTACGGAGTCCCCGGTATTAATCGATTTTTTCTTCAATAGAAGTTCCTCCATTCTAGAGCAGAACCGGACTTCGGTGAGTGCTTCTCTGAAATACTGGGCAAAGTGGAAGATGAGTTAGCTTGTTTCAAACTGAAGCATTATGGAGCCAAAAAAAGGTTAATTATTACAAGATACAACAGGTCAAAACAAATTGGCTGGCTTTGCATCGACAACATTTAGTTCCAGGAAGAAGCCATCTGCTAATGTAATTGCCTCCTAATATTTTCTTAATGAGCCCGGATCATAAGATACTTAAATGAAATAATTAAGCGCTTAATTCAAAGTTTATGTGTGCATAATGGCTAATTGCTAGATCTCAAGTGCCTTTGTGAACATGTAACCAAGCATTGACAATTACACTGCAGAAACAAGTAAAACAAAGTAAGTACTTAATTCGAATATGTGCAACAAGTAAACACCTCAACAGTTGCAGTCTTTTCTGCAACTTTATCAGGATCATCAATTGACTGAGCTCGTGATGCCTCCTTTTCATCTAGTTTATTCCACAATTCTACAGCTTCAGCATCTATCCTGAAGTGAAATACACATATTAGAGTAACAAAAAAAGGACTAATGATAGCCCAAAGACAGAGGTAAAAGCACCATGTTACTCTTTCAGGCTTTCCAGATGTGGCCGGTGCAGAAACAGTAATGGAACATAGAACTTGAAGTCACAAAACAAAGATAATTGAGACTTGAGGCCACGCAGGCTAGAAATTGCATGGGATAACACCATGATTGGCTAAATCTCCTTATTGGCATTTGGTGTTGAACAATTAAATGCAATCTCATATTACATGAGAAATGTAGATGGTATTAACAACCAGCATGAAAAATCAGAGTTCACGAGAAGAATAATAGATAAGTGATCACCTCACAATGTCAGCATTCCTCTTTAGACCTGAAATGGCACTTTGCGTAAACTGTAGTAGTTCTTCACGTTTCACCTACATGTATACAGATACAGAATATTATTTGACAAGAAATTTATGCAAATTTTTGGTTCAAAATGTTAAATAAAATACCCCACTCTTTCTCCATAAAAGCAATATAGCCCTAATCAAGTGCTTCCTCGTGAAGGAAATAAGTAGGGTAGGATAAACAATTATGCCTTTTCAGCAGTAAGCAAAACATGTGGCACAAAACAGAAAAAGAAACTGAATTCACCGGGAAAGAAGAATAGAAATATATATGAATTGCAATTACAGTGTTGTAGACTACCAAGTACATAACAACTAGTGTATAATCCAAACGATTTGCGCCATGTATTACATGATAATTTTAACCTTATATTTTTTGTTATTTACTTGGCATAAGAGCACTAGACAACTGGAAGACGCACCAGGACTTCGTCATGGTAATTTGAGAATGACTTTGCCAAGTCCTGTATACTGCTCACTATAGCATTATTAACTTCCTTTCCTCCTGTAAGACATATTCTGTAGCAAATGATTGTCAGTTAAAATGGAGTGGATGCTCATGGAGGAAAAAAAATACAGTGACTAAAGTTCAACGAACAGTAGACAGAATCAAGCCACAGCTGAACCAATGATTTTGGTTCTTCCGGAAATCCGGATACATGGATAAGTTGCAATTAATCTGAATTTTCTACAGCTAAATTAAAAAAAATTATAGGCTGAAATATTATTTTCTAAGAGAAGATAACACATTCAGTAAAAGTATGAACTATGAAAAGGAAAAGATCGTTCAACAGTGTCATAAGCTCATAAAATCAATTTTTAACATTAAAGGTAAAGTACAATTTTTCACATCAAAGTAGTAAGTTTCTAGAATCTTGTACATCCTAAAGCCAAGTGCAAATGTTATTTCTTAGACCAGTCAACAATAGAGTGTAGATGCTCTTTCCCTGTTCTATCCAGACCAAGTGCATTTAATTATATGTTTTTATTATTGAAACTGAAGGAGGAAATAGACAGGTTTGAGTAGTTTAAGTATTGTTAAAGCAAATAGATAAAGTACTCGAGCAGAGTAATTTCTTAGTGTACTTAGATCCACTTGAAGTCTTGAACCAACGGTTGAGAAGAAAATTGCTTGGATTGTTGGAAAACATAGCAACATTATTGGGACATGTTTTGGGCAAAGCTCACCCGAAAATTTCTAGAAGAAGGGAAACCTCTTCTTCCTTAGGAGCTTCAAGGACCTGGGCAAGGAAAAAAAAAAACAGGGCATGCTTAACTTGTCACAGTGGTATAAGGTATAAGAAATAACAGTGATATTTTACAGCAAGCACTTTCTGGTTGGGTAAAAACAAATTACAGGACTAGATGGTATCTTGAGTCCTTTACAGTCAGGATAGCATCATTAAACTAACTCACCATGGACAGAGTAATACCCTCAAGCGCTTGGCTATAAAGGAATACATCTCGGAAGTTCATAGGAGGCCCTCCAATATCAGCATCATAAAACAAAACCTGCAGAGATGTTATCACGGATGAAAAAGTATGCAAACATCAAGCCTATAAATGATGATAGAAAGCCAAATAATTTTCCCGTATGATAAGGAAAAACACCAAGAAAATGAAATCTGATTGGCAGATGCGTACCCTTGCCAATGATGCTCTCGAGGAGTTTGGCTCAGTTGAATTCTGTCCGGGAGTACCACCTGAACCACCAACTTCAGCCTCAACCTCCTGTAGGGCCCTGAGCCAGCGCCTTAGCACATGAACTCTCTCGTCCCCACGCGATGAAACCGCCGCCTCTTCCAATCGCTTCACTGTTTGCTTCACACTTTTGTAGTTCTGAGTGCTCTGCAAATCCCACAAAAACATACAGACATGTTACCAAGATCAAACCGCCATTAGTAAATCGGGAATTTGGCCAAACAGTCCAAACATATTGATGGAGGCATGAACCCTAGGTGCCCCAAAGCACCTGGCTTTTTAACCCTTTCCCCCCTTTTGGCAGCCATCCCTATCCCAGTACACAGCAATGTGACAGAGATCACCTATCACTCTTTTGCTACTTTGAATTGTTAGCTCCCCTATATCCATACAGATTAAGAGAGTAGAACATTAGCTTGAATCACACGCAACCTAGCAACGCCAGCCCAAACGGTCAAAAGTCTCACGCTTGATCCATTCCTAATTCGCACCTCCTCAACGCCAAACCAAAGCACGTTTCCAGGCCAATTGGAAAGGTTTCGGATAAGGGAGCGGGGGACGGGGAGGGAGCCGCTCACCATGCGCTCGTTGATGATCTTCGCGCCCTCGGCGACGGCCTGGCCGGCGTGGTGGGCGACGGCGTCAGCGTAGCCCAGGACCGTGCGGGCCACACCGCTGCGGCCGCCCGCCTCGACGGCCTTGCTGACCGCGCTCCGCAGCCACGAAGACATCCCGGGATGGGATCACGACCGCGGCGGCGAGGGGGGCTGATGCCTGATGGTGGATGCGGCGGGTCGCGGCGTCCTCTACTCCTCGTCCGGGAGGCTTCAAGAGCTCAAACACCTCAACAGCAGGTCCTGCGCTTTCCCTTTTCCAAAAAAAAAAGGTCCTGCGCTTTCCCTTTTCCAAAAAAAAAATTCCTGCGCTTTCCCCTTTATTAGGGATGAAAACGATGGGGAACGGTCGGGAAAAGGTGTTAACCGTTCCCGCTCCCGTATTTTTTTGCCGGGAACGGAAACGGAAACGGGAAGGCCGAATGGGAAAACGAAACCGGTAATACGGGATATCGGGAACGGAATAATTCGAACGGGAACGTGTCGATTACGATCGGGAAGTGGTAATATAAAACGGAAATATCAATATACGTAATCACTTAAAACAATGAGCTCAACGCAACAATAGCAACGATATGCACGCAATGATACGCTAAAGAAGCGGATGGGAAACGAGTCCACTATTGCTAGCGGGATAGAGGAGGAGCGCTATGCATGCCCCTCTCTAGCCCCACCTCGCCTCATACATTGCTCCCCGCGCCCCGCCTCTGGTCGTCTGTCGCGCTGCCGCAGCCCGGCCGCCGCGCGCCGCCCCAACTCGTCCAGGCTGGCCATCCTCCGCCGCCGCGAGGAGCTGCCGCCTCTACTCCGCGCCTCCTCCACTGCCGCGGCGTCCACCGCGCTGCCAGGAGAGAGGGGGCGGCCCCTGGCCCGCGGAGCTCGCTGGACGCCGCCGCCGCGCCGCGCGCGAGAGAGAGAGGGAGGACGGCGCCACCACGCCCCACCGCCGCCACGTCCCCGCGGTGCCGCGTCTCGACGACGGCGCCGAAGCCGCCCTGGCCGAGCGCGCGCGAGGCCTCGCCGCACTGCAGCAGGGGTGGATGATCTCGCCGGAGGAGGGCCGCGCGGCCAAGATCCCGCCGCCCCAACTCGCCCAGGCTGGATCCTCGCCGCCACCGCTGCCGCGCGCAGGGGCCGGGCCGGCCATGGCCGCACGCCGCGCGGAGGAGCTCTGCCGCCGGGGGCAGGGACGGGCCGGCCATGGCCGCACGCCGCGCGCCGGAGCTCTGCCATCGGGGGCAGGGACGGGCCGGCCGGAGCTCTGCCGTCGGGGGCACGGAGCTCAGTCGCCGGGGAGGAAAGGCGCCGGGAGGGATGCGGAGGGAGAGGGGGGGGCGAGGGGGCGGGCAGAGGGAGGAGGGCGGTGAGTAAGGAGGAGGTGAGGCTGACGTGCGGCCGCGGGGGGGGGGGGGGGGGGGGGCGGTAGTGGGCAGTGAGAGGGAGTGCGGGCCGGTAAGTGGGCTGGGCCGCCAAAGGGGAAAGGGAGTCGGGCTGAATACGGGAACCTCCCGCGGGAACATTCCCGGTAATATACGGAACCGCGAATTCGGTCGGGAAATGGGCCTAACCGCTTTCGTTCCCGTTCCCGCCGTATTTTCCCGTTTTTTCCCCGTTTTCCTCTTTTTCCTGTCTAAACGGTATTCGATCGGTTTACACGGTATACAGTCGCGGTCGGTACGGGATTTTCCCGTTCCCGTTTTCATCCCTACCCTTTATATTTTTTCTGCATTTTTTCGTTTTGAATAAAGCGGTGCTCCCTGTTTTATTTAAATGGAAGCAATGTAGTTCTGTTGTCTGTTTCAGATGGACGGGGATAAATTGCTTGGGACACCCGAGATGGTGGTCATGTGAGTGAATGAGTGTATCTTTAAGATTAATCTACTTCCTTAACAAACTTTACTAGTCAACTTATGTCTTGCACCCGTCACAAATAAAAAGGCTTGGAGAATGTTGTCAAAAAGGGGGGAAATTATGGCTTCACAGGTCACATGCGCGTCACTGACCTTAAGACAGTACCAGTATATATGTTTTTTTCGTAACTAACTTCAGTGTATATATACAAAAATAAACTGTTTAAAATGTCCTCCGTTGTTTTAATCTAATTTCTATACTTGCAGCCCAATATACTTTCAGCCCACAGGCGCAACTGACATTTTCAGCAGGGCGTTCAGCCCAATACGGCCCAAGTTTGTCTGCTCATTTTTCTGAACCAGGTGTGGTCAAAATCAAGCTATGGGGCTGCTTGGTTTGGGGCCAATACGGTGCCCTGGCAGGTCCAAAAATTGGTGCCCGCCTGGTTCAAATCCAAAATGACTTAGCGCGTCGAATTTTCTCGTCAAATCTACAGTATTCCAATGCTCACGTTTTGGCTCTTCCGGCTAGACCCTCGTTCCCCTCGTGCATTTTCTTCTCCCCCTCCCTTAGGCGCTCTCCTCTCTGAGTCTCGCTCTCCTCTCTGAGTCTCGGCTACAGCCAGCACACCACCATCTCCTCTCATCGAGTTCCCGGATTTCCATTATCTGGACTTGGTGAACTTATTTATATTATATGTAAATTTATTATCAATAGTGAGATGTTGTTATGCAAACTGCATATTTTAATATTATATGATAGCATAAATCATGGGCATTAGCAATTGTATGTTGACAGCAAATCAGTCAGTGGCCAAATATTGGCTGACATATTTTGGCACCAAACTAAGTGCTATCCGAAATTTCTTATCCAAGTTTTGGCCAAAATTTTTGGCATGCCAATGTTTTGGCCTGCCCACATGTTGGCAAGGTAAATTTTGAAGTTGAACTAAACAGGCTCTATGAACTTGCTGAACGGACTACTGTCTACTGCTGTAGTGTTATGCTACCGTTTCCTTTCAAACCTGTTCCATACCAGTGCCCGTTTACTTTCACAACAGTTGGCGTCTCCTCGCTAAACAGTAAATAAAGCAGCAGTCAATTAGTTCGGTATGCAGGATTAGCACAGGGGAGCAACCTTTCCAAGCCGGTCGCTTTTGATAACGATCCATCCTCGCGTTGAAGTCTCCGGCTGCCGTGGAAACCAGCAGGTCTTTCTCTGACCCTTGTCGTGTTCTTCCTGCAATCAATCCTAGGCTATTAGCCTGATACGCATGCCAACCAAGACGGCACTGAAGCTCCACAAGAAAAATCCCAATAAGAGAAACGTCAGTCAAGTGATAGTAACATACTGCTGCTTGCTAAATGACTGAATTTTAGCACAGCACTGTTCCATTCATTCAGAACACGACGCACCCATCGTCGTGTTTCTTCGGCTTTCCTGCCTGTATGCTTCTGACAAGCGTAGAATGTTGTCATTGCTGAGAGCTCTCTGTTTGGACTAACAATTTCGCTTGAATCTTGCAGCTCGGTGTTCTCTCTGCTGCGTAGCTCCTCTCCAAGAGCGGTTTGGTTGTGTGAGTCCTTGTCCGTGTGATTGAGATTCTTCAGAGGTGATGAAGACTTGGATGCTCGCTAGCATGTGAAGCCTGTGAATTTGGGGCAGCAGAACGTCCACCAGATCAGAAGACTTCTCAAGGTACTTCTTCTTTCACCGCCAAGTGTTCTTCTGTTTATGCAATTTAATTGACTTCAAGCACACTCTGCCTAAATTCATGCGTGTTTCGGTTGAAATCGTCAGAAGTTTTTCACCAGCTGCCGATTGGATTCGTCATTTTTTTCGTTGCTTGCTTTTGCTGAAAACAGAGAGAGCAGTCTGACTAGCTATCTGATTGCTCTCAGCCTGAACTCCCCTCTAGCTGTTCTTACATGTGAATGCTCAACCTCAAGTGAACCTGTTGACTAAATACAATCTCCTTGATTTAATCTGTAGGTACTCCTCAACCTCAAGCTTGCTGCCGGACGTTAAATCCGCCATGGACAAGCTCCGGTTATCACTGATCCTCGTGGGGGTCATCTCAGCCCTCTGCTGCTTCAGCGCTGCTGCGTACACTCCTGCAGACAACTACCTCATCAGCTGCGGCTCCTCGGTCGGCACGACGGTCGGCCAGAGAGTCTTCGTCCCCGACGACTCCGGCTCGGTCACCCTGACCTCTTCCCACAGCACCGCGGTGAGAGCCCCGCCCGGCTCGGTCCTCGGCTTCGACAACGCCGCGCTGTACCAGACCGCCAGGGTGTTCACGGCGCCGTCGTCCTACGCGTTCAGGATCAGCCGCCCCGGCCGGCACTTCGTCCGCCTCCACTTCTTCCCCTTCGCGAGCCAGAGCTACGACCTCGCCGCCGCGAGCTTCAAGGTGTCGACGCAGGACGCCGTCCTGATCGACAGCTACACGCCGGCGAAGAACGCCGCGTATCAGCCGGTGCGCGACGAGTTCTTGCTGGACGTCGCCCGTGGCACGCTCATCGTCACGTTCGTGCCGCTGGCCGGAGGCCTCGCGTTCGTCAACGCCGTCGAGGTCGTCTCCGTCCCCGACAGCCTCATGGCTGACCCGGCAAGGACGTCACGGCGCCAGCAGCTCATCCCTATCGTGCTGCCGCTGCAAACGGCGTACAGGGTCAACGTGGGCGGCCCGGCGGTCGCTGCCGCCAGCGACACGCTCTCGCGGGAGTGGACAAAGGACCAGAGCTACTTGGCCGCGTCGGCCGGCGTCGTCACCCGAGTGTTGGCCTACAACGGAAGCCTGAAATACCTCGCCGGCGAGGCGACGCCGGACGACGCGCCGGGCATCGTGTACGCCACGTCCAGGGAGCTGGTCATGTTGAAGACGGTGGACCAGATGACGTGGCAGTTCGACGTCGACAAGCAGCCGTCGAGCTACCTGATCAGATTCCACTGGTGCGACGTCGTGAGCAGGGCGCCTCACCTGCTCAGCATCGATGTGTATGTGGGCAGTCACACGGTGGTGACCGGTCTTGATCTGTCCACGATTGGGAATGGCGCTCTGGCCTTCCCGTACCACATGGATTTCATCTTGGATTCCAGCGATCCATCCGGCAAGATCATAATCTACGTTGGCTCGTCGTCGTCGATGAAGGAGAACAGCAGTGCATTTCCAGGCCCCATCCTGAACGGGATAGAGATCATGCAGATGCACTTCAGCTCAGGTTCCGTCGTCATCGTCGAGCCATCATCGGCCAGATCGAAGAAGCAGAATTTGGCCATTGTTTTGGGTTCAATCTGTGGAGCCTTCGCCGTCGTGTCCATCGCCGTTGTGCTTGTCATTTTCCTCAGGAAGAAAGAGGGGAAGCTGCTGCCGTCACCGTCGCAGAGCCCGTCGTCGACGCCATGGATGCCGCTCCTCAACCGATTCAGCTTGCGCAGCAGAGGACCGGGTGCCAGCGGAGCAGGATCGCCGAGCTTCACCGTTGACAAGGACATGCCAGGAGCGATCCCCATTGCTGGCTCTTCGGCCCCGAGCTACCGCTTCCCGCTCGCCATGCTGCAGGAAGCGACGGACAACTTCGACGAGAGCCTGGTCATCGGCGCCGGCGGCTTCGGGAAGGTGTACCGCGCCGTGCTTCCCGACGGCACCAAGGTGGCCGTGAAGCGCGCGAGCCCGGAGTCGCGGCAGGGCGCGCGGGAGTTCCGCACGGAGATCGAGCTGCTGTCCGGCCTGCGCCACCGCCACCTCGTGTCCCTCATCGGCTACTGCGACGACGGCGACGAGATGATCCTGCTGTACGAGTACATGGAGCACGGCTCGCTCCGGAGCCGCCTGTACGGCGGCGCGGCCGCGGCGGGGCGGGCGCTCAGCTGGGCGCAGCGGCTGGAGGCGTGCGCGGGCGCGGCGAGGGGGCTGCTCTACCTGCACACGGCCCTGGCCAAGCCGGTGATCCACCGCGACGTCAAGTCGTCCAACATCCTTCTCGACGGTGGCCTCGCCGCCAAGGTCGCCGACTTCGGCCTGTCCAAGGCCGGGCCGGAGCTGGACGAGACGCACGTCAGCACGGCGGTGAAGGGCAGCTTCGGGTACGTCGACCCGGACTACGCCCGCACGAGGAAGCTGACGGCCAAGTCCGACGTGTACTCGTTCGGCGTCGTGCTGCTGGAGGCGCTGTGCGCGCGGCCGGTGGTGGACCCGAGGCTCCCCAAGCCGATGGTGAACCTGGTGGAGTGGGCCTTGCACTGGCAGGGCAGGGGCGAGCTGGACAAGGTCGTCGACCGGCGCATCGCCGCGGCGGTGAGGCCCCAGGCCCTGACGAAGTACGGCGAGACGGCGGCCAAGTGTCTGGCGGAGCGCGGCGCGGACAGGCCCGCGATGGAGGACGTCGTGTGGAGCCTGCAGTTCGTGATGCGGCTGCAGGACGACAGCGGCCTGGACTTCTCCGACGTGAACAGCCTGAACTTGGTGCGTGAGCTCACGCCGCCTTTGGATCCTCGTCAGGGAAGCTCGCACGAGAATGAAGCCGACGGTGAGGGAGAGAGTGTGGCTGACGGCGAGGACACCGATGTGTCCATGCGAGGTGTCTTCTGGCAGATGGTCAATGTGGGCGGGAGGTGAAGGTGAAGAGAAGAGAATCTTTAGATTAGAAACATGTTACGTTCAGCGTTCAGACTGCATTATATGAATACTGGAAAGCCTTTTTAAGAACATTCCAGAATCAGAAATTGAATCAGCTTCAATTTTGAAGTTAATACTTGAAACTTAAGCATGTGAAGCACTCGGGCAAGTACCAGCCGAGAAGCCCTTTATGGCCTGAAAATGTCGATCACCTCTGATAGAAATAGATAAGACTGTACGACGCCGCACAATTAAATTAGTCACACGTAAACAATCTTCCCATGATTTGCACATAACTTTTTTCATACCATAGAAGGCAAGCAAAATGATTCATGTGCACTTTAAAGTTACAAGTGACACCAAAAAGATTGCAATCAGATTCAACCGTAAGGATGTTTGGGGTGGTTCATGAACAGAGGAAAAATCCCCAGAAACCAATTCAGGGGGATGCACTTCCTCTGGGCGAAAGGCGTTGGTTGCCATTTTCTTTGTAGTCCCCTGGGCTTGGGCTGCGACCATTGGCCACCGGACTGATGTCACGGCGCTCATGATCTGCTGGGCCACGGCTGCCAGCTCTCCTTGGGCTCATGCTGTGATCTGAGCCATTGCGTTCCCTTGGTGCAGGACTCCTGCTGGGGCTACGGCCCCTCCCCTTGGATGGTGAAGGGCTCCTCCGAGGGCTGCGGCTGTCGCGAGGGCTCCTCCTAGGGCTACGGCCGTCACGAGGGCTCCTCCTAGGGCTGCGGCTGTCGCGAGGGATCCTCCTAGGGCTGCGGCTGTCGCGAGGGCTCATTGATCGCCTCTCATCACGGGTATCCCTCCTTGGAGATCGTGAGCGGCTATGTAAAGAAAGAACTCAATGTCAGTGCATGATGCTACAAATTATACCGACATGTGCGAAGGGGGAGAAACAACTGAAGCAGAAGTTAAATTAATCATATTAAGTATATACTTACATGTAGGATATAGGAAACAGAGGCCAAATAAAACAAGAGATTTCATATCAAATCACTCCAAGTAGATAATTGGAACATTGACTAGTTTAGTAAAATGTACTCAAGTCCAACCCGTACTCATGGTCAAGAACTAGCTACATGCGGAACAAGACCTGAAGATGCTCAATCAGAAAACAAATGCATGACACCACTATGACACATTGGACATACATGTAAGTTTTAAAAAAGGTTTGTGTTTGAGATGCAGTAAGCACTTTGACCTGTCCATGGAACATCATGACAAATAATAAACATGCCAAAAGTATGGAAGAAAAATGTCATAGTAACCAATTGGCCAAAGTAAGGATGATACACTTACCTGTAGCTCCTACTGCGGCTCCTGCTGTAACTCCTATCACGGCTCCTTCCACGACGAGGGGATGGGGATCTTGAGTAACTTCTTCCACGCCTATTTTCATAAAGGCAACTTACAATCAGATATGATCCAGATGTAACAAAGAGAAATCTCACAGGAGGTACCTGAGACTCTTAGGGCTATTCCGACAGTCTCTTTCTATGTGTCCCCTATCTCCGCAGCGGTAGCACCTGTTTTTCCAGTCACCAGCTTTGCAGTCACGAGCCCAGTGCCCATCAATACCACAGTTAAAGCAGCGGCCAGAACCTGGAGGTGGTCCCCTGCCCATATATTCACGGGATCCTCCTGGGCCACGCGGAACCTAGACCACAATGAAAATTGTATTCAGATGAAACAGTGAATCGGCATCAGAAAATAGAAAAGGGACAAAATGTAAATTGCATAGCACAGCTTTGGTAGATTACCCCTTTAGCAAACTCGACAATTATGCGGCTTCCATCGATATCCTTACCATCAAGGTTGTACCTTGCTTCATCAGCATCCCGGGCATCGCTAAACTCCTGCAATATAATTCAGATACAAAAAGGTCTCGTATGTGAAATATGTCACGAGCTGACAAAATAACTCGTGAGGTCAGATAAATGACTAGAACAAGAATACTTACAACAAATGCGAACTCATGCTTCATATCCACATAACGCACTCTGCGGAAATGGTTTCCAGAAACAGTAATGCCGTCAAGAAGTGGGTAGATAAATGAATCACCGGTCAGAAGGAACTAAACACGAGTGACTGTGAATTTCAATTAAGACAACAGACAATATATTTTTTTTTCAAAAGAATCGGCAAAGCCTGCTAGAAACTTTGGGAGAACAGCCAGCAATGCCACCAAGGACACCCTCCCACCATGGACACCGAGGTTGGGTAAGCCCCCAAAACCTTCAACAAGATCATCTGAGTTAATCAAAACATGAAAGGCGTGTGGATATCTAATGCTAACTGAAAGAATGCTGAGCTTAACAGCACACTGCAGCCTAGACATTTCATCTGAAGTACTCAAGAAACCATGTGTATGCCAACGTCGACAGGTAACAGAAAATTGAAGAGGCTGATGTGTTCTATATTTCCAAAAGAGGGAAGCAAAGAATAAAAAGTATTTTATTACATTTCAATTGATGTTATCTGATCTGAAACCTAAAAACTAATGCGCAATGGAAAATGGATAAAGCCTCCAGAAGAAAGTGGTTGCAATCGGCCATGATCTAGACCTTGTAACTTAGTATCTACTCATGTAGGATCATGTGCAAATAGGTGTCACTTCAATCAGGTGGGAAAGACATATTTTGTACTAATACCAAGTATATTGCTACATCCATCCCACCCAGAACAAACAAACAAATTTCTTTAGGCATTGAGTGGTTCTGTAAATTGGCCGGAACTCAAAACATGTCACAATACAGAGCAGCAGCAGCCTCGACTTATCAAAACTCAAAAAAAAAAACTCTGCTGCACTCAAAGCACATAAAACAGCTTAGATTTGGAACCAGCGTGCTAACCTCCCATATCTGCTGAAAATGTCTTCAAGGTCCTCTGTCCTTGTACGAGAGGAGATACGACCCACGTACAGCCTTGTGCTCCCACCGTACCGGTCATCGTAGCAGGGCATCTTGACTGCGACACATAATCGAATACATCAGAGTCCGTACTAAGAACATAGTGCAAAGAAAAGTCGACACATTATACAACTAGCATCCATCACCGCCAAAACATCCCAAGGCGTATTCCGAATAACGTTTTTGCAAGGGCAAATACTACCACCATCTAATAGCAAAAACGCTGAGACGGATAGGCCCTAGATCTAGCAGATTGCTCCATAAGTAACCTAGCATGGATTGCAGATCCCCTTGTGATTGTGCGCAATACCAACACCAAAACTGCACCGAATCGAGACGACCTTCACTATATTCTTATACCACAAAACAATATCGACCCGAACAAGCTAAAAGTACGAATCGGAGAACAAAAACCAAACCAATCGCAAACAAGACGAGTACAGTCTCCTAGCAGACCCCGCCGCATCCAATTCACAAAGACACGAGGCGCGAACCAGCTAAAATTCGAACAGCACAAACCAACGTACTACGGAATCAGGGACGAATTCGACGGGAACGAGATGGGATCGGGATCCGGGGGCGCACCTGCGGGCGAAGCCGACGAAACCCTAGCCCCACGCGTAGGGGACAAAGGCCGCGAGATCGGTTTTGGTGTCCGGACCCGGGACGGCGTCGGCGGCAACTGTTTTTATATCGGCGCGGGTTGAGGGCTGGACGGCTCGGATTGCGCAGGCGGAGTCATGGACGGTCGCGGCGGCCGTTGGGAAGAGCGGCGGGTAGCTCTCGGTCTTCTTCGATTTAGACTCGGTTAAGGACCGGGAGCCCATCAACGCATCCAGATCTGATTTTAGTAGCTAGCACCGGCCCAGTTACTTATAAGGAAGGCCCACCTAGCCCATAATAGTAGCTTAGTAAATAGTGGAGGCCCGTCGTGACATCAGGCCTGTTTACCAGAGGGGTTTCGTTCCTCAAAAAAAAAAAAAAAACAGAGGGGTTCGTAAAAATGCACGGCGATTGGACGTGCCAGGTGTGCGGCTTTATTTGCGGCCTAACCGTGAGCTACTACGCGGCGAGCATCTCACCTTTTTGAATTTGGCAAGAGAATTGGAATCCAATGCCTGATCTTATTCTTATCAGCCTGATGAAGCTCCTGGAAGAATATTGCATGGGAGCTGTACGTGTGCAGATTCGGCCGGCACACCTCGAAAGAGAGCCCGGCCGGAGTCGCCGCGGCCGCGGCCGCGCCGGTATAAATTCGGGCGCGGGCGCGCCGCAGAGGGCAGCAGCCAGCACCGGTTCGAGCCATAGCATCCGTCGCTCACGTCGAGCGAAACCTCACAGCGCTTGGAGCAGGACCTAACAACGCCGGCGGCGGCCATGGGCGGCGGCCACGACATGCACGGGCACAACGGCGGCGTGAAGGGGTTCGTGTCCAACCTCGTCCACGGAGGGAAAGGCCACGGCTACGAGCACGGGTACGGCCACGGCCACGGCCACGGGCACGGGTACCCTCCGCCGGCCGCCGGCGCGTACCCGCCGCCGCACGGCGGCTACCCGCCGGCCGCCTACCCCGCGCACTCGGCGCACTACGGTACGTTACATTGCATGCACCAGCAGATTGATCTCTCTACGAGTTTATTTAGTTTCTAATACGTGAAATGATTAATCTCGGTCCGCGCGTGCGGCAGGCGGGCACATGGGGTCGTACCACACCGGCCACGGCGGCGGCGGGCACCACCACGGCGGCGGCAAGCACAAGGGCGGCATGTTCGGCGGCGGCAAGTACAGGAAGTGGAAGTAGAGCGCCGGGCGCTCGCGCTGCCTAGCTCTACGCCGTACGTGTACGTGTCTATCTGTGCCGTCGTAGCTAATAACCATGCACACTTCCATATATATAAATAAAGTGCAAGCAGGCAGGCAGGCAGGAGATGTACGTACAGAGTCCTTATTAACGGTGTACGAAATAAGGTCTGGTCTTGTGTTCTTGTAACGTGTGCTCGGGTCGTATGACATGTACCAGGCCTAGGCGACGAACTATATATACATGTACCGTATGCCAGTCGTGTGTACGTGCTTGGGTGTAATCCAGCTCGTATAACAACACCTGGATCTGACTTTTCGGCTGTCTTCTCATATATCCAAATCGGCCCACCGATTGAATTAGCCGGCCCGTCAGCAGCTTATTAGGCCCAAAAATCAATCCGCGTCGAACGCGGAGCCAAAAACTGTCGCTGCAAACGCCGACCTGAAAAGGAATACCTGAATTGTGGAAGCGACAGCAGATGGCCTTTTCTGCGGGGCCGCAGCAACACCCTGCCTGCCTGAACAAGCGCTTCCAAGTCCACCAGCAGGCCCTCTTGCCGCGTGCGTACGTAATCCTCGTCGAGCTAATGATACAGCACGTGCGCCACGCGGCTGGAGCGAACCAACCAACTTCACCGAACAAGTTTCTCATGTGGGGAGGACCCGCAAACCCAGCGCCGTTCCGACGCATGCTCACTTGGGCCATGGATCCTTTGCCAAACAATTCCGAAGGTTCTGTTCTGAATTCTTGCTGCTATTTCTCTCGCGGCTGCAGGCATGCACAGGATAAATCTGTAAAATCTGCAGCCTGGAATTTACAGTCACAGAGGACAGTAAGAGGACGTGCTGTACTTTGACTATTTGCAGCTGCAGGTATACATGTTAAAAAGCAGAGCCTTTTCACAAACGATCTTTAAGCTACGTCTAGGTAGTCCAAAGAATAACTAGAATCTGCTGCTAATTTGTCAACCAGGCTCGAAGGCATGTTGGTGTTTAACCATTTCTGTCTCTCTTTTGGTCATACAGGGAACGCATGAACATCCATCAGATGTGTTAGTCGCAGTTTCGTTTTTCAGGCTGTATGCCTGTACCTTATGCGCGCGTTCTACAGTTGGCCAAACAGCCCTCTTCTCGGATCATACGCCGACAGCAACCTCCTCTATTGAAAAGTTCAGAAGTAACAGAGTGGGATTAGGGCACACAACTTAAGCCAAATTCAGTTTTCAGAGAATGCAGAGTTGGCAAATATTAAAATAAGCAGCCAGCAGCCAGAGAATTCCACTTACGATGGGCTCAAACTGAGGCGCTGACAGGTTATTCTCGAGATTTCTCAGCACCAGCAAGATCTGCAGGAGGTAGCTTTGGTTTAATCTAAGTAGGAGAGAACAGTGTGAATTGCAAGGTGCGAGAAAGATATCAGCACTGGATGAATACTCACCGTCTTGACGGTGATGTCATCCATGTCCTTGAGCTTCTGCAGATGGGCTTCAATTGGGATCGGCGTGTTCGGGTCGAATACGTCGCCGACGAACCTGTACACTTGCGCGAAATGCAAATCATCTGCAGAAGAAGTTCCAGCTTAAAGTTATGTTTCAGAATCAACTGTGCTGTTTCATCCGCTCGAGTTTATTTCAGAAAAAAAATTATTTGATATTGGGATGGAGTTAGTACCTGGCGACAACGGAAGCTCAATCTGTTCATCTTCATCCTGCACAGAATCAATCGCTGATCCTCCACTTGTGCTGCTGCCAGCCCAAACCATGCTCGTACTGCCGAAGCTTGGAGCCCCAATGGACTGGCTGCCACCTGAACCAGCAGTAACAGGTTATTTTTTCACGAAAACATGGCTGCAAATCTGTACTTAGAAAGCAGTAAAGTCCGTTGACTGACGAAATTACCGGGAAGTGTTACAGGTGGTGCAATCTGGCTCTGCGCGTCACTGTTCAGCCACGCCGGAATCCCTGAAGCTGAAACGCCTGCCCAGTCCAAGCCTCGCATCTCTGAAGAAAAACATCCTGAAACATTGTCAGGTCACCATTCAGAAAGCCAGTGCCTGAATTGTGCAGTTCCAATGGATGCTGGATGGACACAGGCACTTGCCACTGCTGCCGCCTGCAGGGAGGCCTCCGGGGCTGTTCCAACCGATGCAGCCGTGAGCAACGGCGTCGGACGGACCTGGCACGGCGACCGGCGCGCCGTGGGGCCCCCCAAGCAGCAACGGCACGGCGGCCGCGCTGCTCCCGGCCGCCGAGCTCTGCTGCTCCATGGCGAACCGGCGGCGCGGGTGCTCCGGCGGCAGCCCGGCGGCCAGGCCGAGCTTCTGGACCTTGAGGAAGTACTTCTGCGCGTGGCTCCGTATCTGCACGCACGGCACACATCGTCACGACGTTGCCACTTGCCACCGCCGATTCAGCCTCCTCGTGGAAGGAGTACTCGTTGGATGACCCACAAATGCAAGTAGCCACACACACACTGACATACACACCCATTCGATCAGGGATTCCAGGAAGGAATCAGGACCTGTCTGTTGTTACCTGTATGGTGGTCTTGGTGCGGACATGCTCCTCGATCTTCTTCCAGTCGCGGCCGAACCTGCATAGAAAGAAAGGGAGGATCACGGGCACTAGCCCGTGTTCTGCTCGTGTCACTGCGTGCCAAGAAGCAGAGATTCAGACATTATTCAGAGCACAAGCTGCTCTGGATGTCCTCAGTCCTCACTCACATGAGCAGCGCGTCGAGGAACCGGGCGTGCTCCTCGGCGCTCCATGGCTCCCGGAGCTTGGTCAAGGTGTAGGGCTTCCTCGCCTTCTTCCCCGGCGCCTCGTTGCCCCTCTCCATCTCCCCTCTCGACGAACTGGACGCAATGGAATCCCCCAAAACCCAGGCCGATAGGTACTCTCCTCGGACTATATATACGCGCGCGCATGTCAAGGAAAGCGAGTGAGGAAGAGGGAGCCATCTGGAGCTGTTTAATCCGCGCAGCCGTCTCCTAGCAGGCCGACGCGGATGGCGGGTCGGCGGCCGGCGGCTCAGTTAAGGCACGAGCGGAATTGAAGCCGGCGGCGCGGCGAGTGGCTAGGATTTAGGCGGCCGGAACGCGATCGGGGCGCGTAGAGCGCGGCTGGCGCTTGCATGGAAGTGTCAAGGCTTCGTGGAGGGGAGTGGCTCTCGCCGCTGGGGGCAGGTGCCGGGTTGGTGCAAGCGCGGGCGGCTCCGCTCGTGTCCCGTCGGAGCGAGACCGGGACGCGCCATGTGCGCGGCGCGCGAGGGCGCTTTCCCGTTTTGGAAAGTCGGTAGGGACTCCCCGGCTCGGCCACGCGCGTGGGGCCCCGGTTCGGCGGACCCGACTAGTCAAAGTCGGTGGGGCTCGGGTTAGCTGCTTGGCCCTCCGCCTGACACGTCAGATTATCCGCATGGGAAATTATAGATGCGTGATATTTTCAAAAAAAAATTATAGTGGATGCATGTAAAGAACTAAAGACGTCAAAACAAGGTCCTTCCGGAACACATAAACTTTGTCAAAAACGAAAGAAATTTTCAATTTATCTGTGCCGTATACGTAGTACATCACTTTGAGTGCATATGCCGATGTTTATATAGCAACGCTCAGTTCAAAGTTTAGTTCGTGTACCCAAGAATGATAAGAAAGGAGATTTTCGGCAGCACGCGGTTCCGTTTTGAAGTGACGTGTCAACGTCGCGTCGTTTGCGCTCTCGTTGCACGGCGTGACAAGTCTTTAGGCCAGCAAGCACGGGCGGAACTACTGCACTGCACCGCATGTTTTTGCAGCAGATCCGGCCGGGGAATGCGCACGTGTTCATTTCATTCCAAGAACCACGCGTTTCAAGCGTGATGAGTTCATATCAGCAGCCAGCTTGATCGAGAAAGAAGGCGATCCGCGTACGCAAATGTGTTGCTGCTGCTGATGCTTTATGTTGCTGTGTGCACGTAAAATCCTACCTCCTTTTGGGTTTGGTATATCGAGCTCAATCATTTTGGATAAGAGGTGCGCACTTAGTTTGGTGGTAATGATATATTTTTAAGAGAGATCGCATTTAATTCTCCCGTCTCACAAGTCACAATAGCTTTGTCCAACGTCTGGGGTTTTAGTTACGGTAAAAGAATCAGGCGACCTTGGACTCAGCCCACCGGAAGCTCGCCGTGTTCATCCACGTGGTGCGCAGCCTTCGGAGAGGCGACGGCGATGCGATCAACCGGGACGACGTCCGGGAGCAGACGAACGCCGGCACGGTGCTCGACGACGCCCGCCGCGAGCTCGTCCGCCTCCGCGAGCTTCACAACATGGTCAGCGTGGTCTTCGTCCTCTGCAAGTCTGCAGCACGCACGCGCGCCTGGGCCCCGAGGCCGACCCGCTGTGGCAGACCTGGGCAGGTCACTGCGGCGAGACCTCCGGCCACGGCTCCCAGGCGTTGCAGAGCCTGCGCTCCGCCGCCTCGCATGTCCGGGCAAGCAGGGACCTCATGAAGTCATGGCCTGGTGCTTCCTCGCCTGTCCCCGGGCCGGGCGGCGTGGGTGTCGGCGGCCCTGAACCTCTGGCGCCGCGCCATCTGGGCGGCGATCAAGGCGATGGTCGCGGCGCGGCGGATGCGCGACGCGGTTACGGTGGAATTGGAAGACGCCTGGATGGTCCTGAATAGCTAGGCCCGCGGCGTCTCGAAGCCTGCGACTGCGCGCAGTCAATTGCTGAGAGCTGATTTAGAATTCCTGTATGTCTGTAACCTGTAGATGGACATGTGAGAATTCCTATATGATCTTTGAGATAATTGGAGTCAGTGCGAATTAATTCTTGATCTGTGTGATGTTCTCTCCTGGAATGTTAATCATTTGTACTAAATTGTGTACTCGTTGCAGCAAATGGTTTTCTGAGTACAAAGATTTCTGAATTTTTGGCTGTAGTTAATTTGATGCGCCACAGCATTGCCTGATTGTTCACTGAAATGTTAGACAGACAAGTACTGAAACGTCTGTTTCTGAATGGTCAATCAGGATGAGGCAGAAACAGAACGCTCATGTGCAATTCCTTACACCTACTTCCCAGTCAGCATGCAAGATTGCGTCGAAGAGACTATAAAAATACAGTTAGCTGTTATTGGTTGTAAATTTGCAATTGATTTTCAGTAGTCATGAACGGCAATTGGTCAGTGTCTGTCGTTCAGGAAGCCTTTTGCTTATGAACAGACATATCAGATGGAGTTATAGCATTCCAAGGGAGTAACTACAATGCGTACTTCTGCAGTTCGACGGGGGCATCAATAAGTTGTAATCCTGCAGTGTCATCTATTCGGAAAAGCGGCATGCATCCAGGAAGGGACATTTGTCACAAGTACACAAATGAATGGTAAGCTTTCATCAGAGAATCTAAGAAACCACAGAGTTTAGTGGTAAAATCGAGTATAAAAGACAACCCAACAATGAACAAGGCAACAAGCCCGGTGACCGATTGTTTTGAATCACTGTGATGGTCGGTATGGATCTTTCATCTGTTCTGAAACAATGTTTTTTCTGATGATAAGATGCAAAACAGTGCTCAAGTTTCAGAGGAACCCCTCAGAAAAAAGTCTCAGAGGAAAATTAAACTGATCGAAAGTGAATGGCTGAATGCTAACCACATAGCATCGTCAAAGAAAGAGCAAGTATAGCAGCTTGCGCCGGAATTCAGATGCAAAATTCAGTAGGCACATCAAGTAACCTAAGAAAAGCAGACATGCATCGCCAAATGGATCAAGATTCAAGGGCACTTTTGATCCCATTATTCCACCGAAATGACAGACAACGAATCACGAATTCACATGTTCATCTACAAGCGCAAGCTTTCTCACTAGTAGCCTCTTACGGTAAGCATCGAACATTCGAACTGATCGGTAAAATTTGAGGAAACTAACATCCTGGCCTGCAGGGAGGAACGGAGGGGATTGCATTGTGGAGACTTGAGACGCCGTGCGCTTTCAGCGACGCAGAACCACGCAGGCGGCGACGTACTCCACAAGAACAGCGCGACGCATCAGGAACACCATGAGCGCCGCCGTGGTGACCCCAGAGACGGCGCGGAGCGTGAGGATCTGCCCCGCCGAGATCCACGCTACCCATGCCGGTGACCTGGGAGGAAACGACAGAGCCATGACATAGGCGTCCACCAACGCCTGGCAACTTGCGGCGGCGAGGTGCAGCCCCTGCAGCGCGCCGTCGGCGTTCTGGGTGGCGGTGGCGTGTTGTCCCTCCCAGGTCTGCCACAGCGGGTCGCCCTGGAGGAGGCCGAGGTGCGCGCCGTAGAGGGCGAAGATGCGGCCGGCCATGGCGTGCCGCCCCCTGAAGAGATCGAACTGGAAGCGGGCGCGTTCGACGAGGTCGAAGGGGCTGTGTCCGTGGGGCGGTGGCCTGGGGATGGCATCGAGCTCTGCGTCCGTGGCACCCATCAGGGTCCTGAGCGAGATGTAGACGTTCGTGGCGAGCTTCAGGTAAGCAGCGTTGACGAGCGAGAGGAAGTCCGAGGTGCTCGTGCCGTCGGCGATGGGCAGGAGGGTTCTCTGCACCCTATCCGCAAGCTCCGTCCACTCCTCCATGGATGCCGCCGCCCCCTCTCTCCCCTTGGCTGGCTTTGGTTGCGCGAGCGTTCGCGGCTTTGTGCCGGTGTGAATGTAGGAGGCGGCGGGCACGAAATTTATAGGCGGAGACTTTTACCGCATCTCGTCCGAGAACCTGAAAGAATTCACTGTCTACCTCCAGTCACTGACAAACTGACCCCACCATTTCTACGTTCTACCCCGGGTCATTTCAGTTTCACCTCCGGCGCGAGGTGAATAGTTTGTTACGTCCGTGGGGTCCACCCACCGCCAGGGTGGCTATTTCAGAGCACGCCGCTGCCATGCGACGCCTTCCAGAAACCAAACTGCGACGCCGCGACACATAATTCTCGTGTTCACGCGATCCTCGATCGCATCCACGAAGAGGAGCTGCCATGGCAGTTGGCAGGAGAAGACTCTCAGGACGACGCACCCGCGGCAGCCGCCATGGTAGGAGTAGGGATGACAAAGGGTACAAATCCACTGAATTTTGCCTTCCCAAATCCAAATCCATCAAAAATATCTAAACTCACTAGTAAAATGTACGTGTGTATTTTGGAGAACCTTCGAAACTGTGGATCCACACATGTACTGAGTTACGTTCATTTCGGCAAAACATGAACCATTGATCAAACCTATAATTTGATTATTGAGATCGAGAAAACATGAATCAGCTGACAATCCTCCTACGCTAAACTATGCAAAGATCAGTGGCTTAAATCTTTCTTACCCCTGTAGAATATAGAGAAGACATGTTAACTGTAGATGTAACATTTTCTTACCCCTTACAAAGTTTCAGGTTCAGAGACATTCAGCTTTAATCCAATGCAAACAACAAATTTCAGAGCCATTTTTGGCTATGTTAGAGATTAAATCCTGGAAAATGCATAACATGAAAAAGGTAGCTGGATGAACTCTCTAAAACTTTTATTTTGGCCGATTTCAAGGTTCAGTAATGAAATTTGGACATTTTGGGGTTTAAAGACAGAGCTGTGTACGGGTTCAGAACATATTCAGAGATGAACAGTAGATCGTCGTTCTTATCTTCCCCGAGCACTACCTGATCGAGTTCGCGGCAAAATTCAACGTACACGTAGCGTTCTTGGGGGATCCAGCAGCAGGCAAGAAAGCATAAGGTGGGGGAATCTTGAGGCGGCAAGAATTGGAATAAAAACCTCTCCTTGCGCCGGTTCACCCCCCTTCCCCTCAGTTCCTCTCCTCTTGCCGAGCCCTCTTCTCAAGTGAAATTTGTTGCCATTGCTGCGCCATCATCAAATTCCTCTTGCATGTGATCTCCTAGGCACCTCAGTGATCAATTTGAACCGTTTCGAGATTGAATTCTCCACCGGAGTCCGGAAGTCTCGGTCTTCTTCCTTCGGTCCGGCGCCGCGCAGAAAGTAGGGGGCTGCCGGTGAGCTTCCATTCGATTTCCGGTGGATCTGGGCTAGTTCCAGTGGGCTGGGGGCGCTGTGTGGTGCGTGTGAATGGTGTAGGGGTGCTTGGCCGGGCCGTTCCGTGCCCGGAGTGACCGGAACACGCCCAGGGCGCCGTGCCAAGCAGCCGCCGGGAGCGTCGCCGTCGAGCTCTATGCTTCGGCCGTCCCGGGGTCCTGATGTGGGTCGAGATGTGTTCCATCCGAGCTCTGCCTCGGGCTGCGGCATGAGAGCAGGGGTATCGCCCGGGGAGCGGGAGCTAGATTTTAGGAGAGGTGGGTACGGCGGGCGGGTAAGCCGACCGATTGCAAAAACAACCCGGTTTTTGACAGAAATATGTCCTGACTCATGATTATGATTTCTATGATTTCTATGGGTCTACTTCTCCTCCCGCCTCCCTTGCTCTCGACAGGCGGACCCAGTGTGAGGGGTACGGTGGACCCGATCTGGGTGAAAAAAGTTTTCAATTCTACTCGATCTTTATAGTATAGATTAAAAAACACATATCCATAACAACTTTATAATTTTGCCCATTTCGGCGGACCCGACTAGTCAAAGTTGGTGGGGCTCGGGTTAGCTGCTTGGCCCTCCCCCTAACACGTCAGATTATCCGCACGGGAAATTATAGATGCATGTTATTTTCAAAAAAAATTATAATGGATGTATGTAAAGAACCCAGAATCCTTATGCGCTCAGGTGTTAAGGGCGAAATACTTCCCAAATGGGAGATGTTAAGGGCGAAATACTTCCCAAATGGGAGATTACTGGAGGTGATGGAGAAGCCAGGTATTTCATACTTTTGGCGCAGCATCGTCCGTGGTGTGAATGCTCTGAAAGAGGGGTTAACATGGAGAGTTGGCGATGGGACACAGATTGATACCTGGTTGGACCCATGGATCCCGGATGGTGTTACTAGACAACCCATCACACCGCGTGGTCACTGTAACAACCCTGATAAATTACACTCCTAAAGCAATGTCATTAGCCCAACCCAATACTTAACCAATTAATAAAAGGGTGAAAAGAAATAGAACAAGTTAAGTTGAAATTCAAATTTAAAGTGGGCACATATGAATACCTTCGAATTTTTAAATTAACTTTCAAACCACAAGCCAAATGAGATGTTGCCTGAAACCAAACTTGTAGAACTTTTTATTCTGAACAACTTTCATGTTCAAAAGTTTTTGAAATTCAAATTAGAAAGTGGAGAAAACATCCTGTTTGCAACCAGCCCCCTGGAAATTTTCAAATTCTCGCATTTAGGCCCTTCGCCCCTCCTCTGCTGCACCGCCTCCCTTGCCCGACAGCCGCCGGCCACTTGGCCATCGATGCCTGCGCGGCAATAGGCGCCAAGCCAACCCCCGGTGCCCTGCAGCACCGCCCCCGCTCGCCCAACCGCGGCCGCGTCTTCTTCTCCCCCTGCACGCCACGGGCACGACGGCCAGTTGTGGTTCTGCTCGCCGCCCAGTCGCTGGCCGCCGCCCAGGCACCCAACGGCATGCCCCCGTCGTGCCGCCCGGCCCAGCTCTGCCTGGACCTCTCCTCCCTCCTTCGTGTCTCTCTAAAAGGCCACCCGCGCACTGGTGCTCGCACACAGAACAGCGCCACCATTGCTGCCCATACCGCTGCTCTGCCGCCGGCCACCACCGCCCCACGCGGAACCGCCGTCCCGGCCCCCTCCACCCAAACCAAACTCTGAAACGGATTCCCCTCGACGCACTGAAGCTCCCCAGCCCGAGCCCCGCCGCCCAGTTCGCCGGAATCCCGGCCGCACCTCGACGGAGCCGCTGCTCCACGCCGCGGCACCCCTTCCCGGCCGCCCCAACTCGCACAAAACCCACCCAAAGGTAGCCCCCAACCTCCTCTTGCTCCTCCCCCACCTTGCCCTCGCCGCCGGCGACTGAGCCCGCTGGATTTCGGCCGGACAAAATGTTCCCCGCCATGAATCGCGACCAGGGACCACATTGCAATCGCCCAGATCTTCCTAGGGGGTTTTCTGCTAGTTTTTAGGGACCCCTCTGTAAAGAAAGTTTTAACCAAATCAGTGAGCTTGTAAAATTTGTATAAAATCATAGAAAAATCACAAAAATGCAAACTAAACTATTATGGAGTCCTTAGAAGAAACTCTACAACTTTTGTTACGTAAAGTTTCTCGGGTTCTCAATATATTTTGCTCTACATTAAATGGAAGTTTTAATGGACTTCTTTTGTACCCACTGTTGTAGATCAATGCTGACCCTAAATTTTGGGCAGTGAGTTAGTTGCTTGATGTTTAGGACTGTGTAAAAAGATCAGGCCCAAATCCCATCTCTATCTACACTGTTTATTAAACTTAGTTTCATACCATGTTTGGATAGAATTAATTGTCCCTACAGTTAGGTTATGAATCACCTAATGAAACTTTTTCTATACTGGTGTAATGGTACCTAGATGCCAAAGAAAAATTTAGAGACTTTTTATCTCATAGGAACCTATTTATTTAATTTAGGTGCTAATAACATACATTAAATTAATAAAATAGTATCTTAGCTTGGAAAATTCTCATATTTTTACTAGGAGATACTCAGTGTTAGAAGGTGCTGTGTAAAAAGTTTCATGGACAAAAACCCTATGCAAGCTCCTGTAAAAATAAATTCTTGAATAACCTAGGTGTGTAATGTCATATTTACTATGCTCTGAAACATGCATAATAAATCCTATAAAAATTACAGTAGCTCCTGCATAATTAAATGAAAGCCTTGTAAAAATCTTAGACTCAGTTTTTGCACCATTTGTTCTGTACAAAAAGAACAAGAATCTAGCAGCAATCATGTATTATATTTTTCATAATTAATCTGCTGCATGAAAATATCTGAAAATTTTACAGTAAGCTTATCTTTCCCTGATGTGCCTAGATCCAAGGTTTCATGACCAGAAACTACTCGCTGTAGTAGTTACACTTAAATCATGTTTCCATGAGGAACATAAGTTCCCATGAACACCCACCCCACCTTGCTTAACGAAGTTACTTATTGTATTTTTCTACTCTATTAACGATTGCCCACGAATGATAAAGTAACTAACTTCACAACAAACTCATGTTTTACAAATTGCAACTTTATCGTGAAGGAAATCATGTCGTTTACCTTCACCACTACTTAAACTTGTGCATTCATATAGAATCGACGACCCTCGCCGACGGAACTTACGAGCTGGTGCCCGCGTCCGAGAGTGAGCAGCGCGAAGCTCAAGTAAATCTAACTGAAGCTCTTGAAGACCCGAGCCCAAGTTCGGAAGAGCCCCAAGCTAACTGTTCACAAGAAGGCAAGCCCCGGAGCATGAACCCTATTTTCTAAACTTATGCAACTTATTACTCTACTTTACTTGTGCATTAAGTTTATAGGAGTTGGATGAAAACTTAGTTGCATGATCCTAGGTACCCATGCTCTGAACACTAGATGCAAGGTTCGATAGAATGCTATGCTAATAGGACTCGGTAAAAGTCGAGTGATTTCCTGTCACTCGCGAGAAATTAGGAGTTGATTGTTTACTACATGCTGCAATCATAAGGTCGACGAACAGGGCTATGGTACGATGTTTATGTTGATGATTGAGGCCCCGTCTGTTTAGTGAAAAATGATAAGGCCGCAGTGTGCGGTAGTGGTGGTTAAGTCTTTGAACGTACTAACCACATGCCGAGAATATGGTAATGGGTAAGCTTAAGTACTGGATTGAACCGAGGCCGGAATATACTCCCCACTGTCTTGAATTCGTTCACATCTAGCTAATGGCGGGTGCATCGGCCGCCACGGCCCGACGTACCGAGGTCTGTGGGGAGGTGTAGTCGAAGGCGGTGGGCGTGTTCCGTGAAGCGGGAATTGAAGGAAAAAGTTGCACGTGTGACTCTGTGAGTAACCACGTGACGTGTGTTTAGGTTTCCCTTGCAAGGTTAAGAAATTCGATTCGAATCGTCCGTTTCTCACGGCTATTGAGACTGCTTAATCACTTTTACCCACAGAGTAAGAAGAGGAACAATGATGATGAATAAACTTGTTGGATGAAATTTAATGCTTCACCATGAATGTTATTGGATAGCTGCTTATCTAGAATGGTTAATGAAACTAAAATCTTGAGCTAAAAGTTGAAAGTAAGGACCCAGTCGTATATGCTTTTCGGCAAAACAAACCCCTCAAGCCAAAAGCCTCGCATATCTAGGAGTCAGCTAAGTATACCCCACTAGTCGGGTAAGCCTTGCTGAGTATTAGTATACTCAGCCTTTCTTGTGGCTTGTTTTCAGGTGAGACCTTCGAAGACATGATTGCTAGTTTGACTTGGCCTTGTACCCTCCCTCCTGGTTGGTCGGTGGAATGGGATACGCCCCCGGCCAATGGAGATAATGCCGAGTGATGTCTCGTACGGGCTTCATCGAGACATCCCTTATCGTCGAGTAGCTTTCGTTATTTTATTTCCGCTGCAACTTAAACTCTGAAGAACTTATTGGTTATGATCATTGAAGTACTCGGATACTAAACTCAAACTTGGTTTGTAATATTCACTTATGATAATTTTGTAATATCTGCTGGAATGTGGTATTCTCTGGGCTCATCTTCGCATGGGCATTTGTATGTATGGCATTCGATCCGCTTTACCGTGGTTGTATCGGGAGGTTACCCGACAGACCAATGGATTACTCCGTTTGAAGTGTAAGGTTAATCGAGATTGCCCTAATGGTGATGGTTAATATACTTGAGCCGGATTAATTCAGGTGGTTCTGCCACAGTCACACACTGCTGCGTCGAGTGTCTGAGTTGATTAATCCGGTCACTAGTGAATGGGACGTCCAATTGATTGAATCGGTGTTCTGGGAAGAGGATGTCAGGCGTATTCTCAGCATTCCAGTGGAACAAGATATGGAGGACCTGTTGGCTTGGCATTTTGACAAGAAGGGTGTGTTTTCGGATAAGTCTGCCTATCATGTTCTTGATGCTGGCAAAGCAAGAGACAAATACCGTCAGCAAGGAGCAGGAAGTTCTAGCTCGAGTCACAGTGGTTTGCAGGAGTTGGGTTGGAAGCGCATTTGGCAACTTAAGTGCCCACCAAAGATAAGACACTTCTTTTGGAGACTCACTCACAATAGTCTACCATTTAAAAGGAATATCGCCAGAATGGGGATGGATCTTGACACAAGGTGTCCTGTGTGCTGGAGAATGGATGAGGATGGAGGGCATTGTTTCCTCAAATGCAAATATGTCAAGGAGTGCTGGCGGGCGATGGACATGGAAGACATCATACTCATGCTCTGCGACTTACCATCGGCCAAGCATGTTTCTGAGCATATCTTGTCGCTGAAGGAGGAGAAGAAACTTCTGATCATTGGTCTTCTTTGGTCTTGGTGGGACGCTCGAAACAAAGCCAATGTGGGGGAGCAACGGCGTTCTGCGACTGAAGTGATTACCAAAGCCAGGTTGGTGATGGTTTCAGCCGAAGCTGATTCTGGCACGGTCAATAGTATGAGGCAGGGAGGTGAACGCCGAGGATGGGTTCCACCGGCCGAGGGGACCTGGAAAATAAATATTGATGCTGCCTATTGTGCGAATGATTTGAAGGGAGCTTGGGGCTTTATAGTGCGTGATTCTGAAGGACAAGCGTCCATGGCTGGAGGTGGATGTCTTGCAGTTGTTAAAGATGCGCTCTGTGCTGAAGCACATGCTTGTGTAGCCGCGCTGGAGGCAGCTGCTGATTCAGGGATGCAGAACATTGTTGTGGAGACGGACTCACAGGTCCTGGTGAAGGCGTTGCAGACGTCTGAACTTGATCGGGCGATGGGGGGTGTTCTTTTCAGAGAAGCCAAATTTCTTATGGAGACTATGTTTGTTTCTGCTAGCACTTACATGTTTCTCGTTTAAGTAACTGTGCTGCTCATGAGTTGGCCCGTTATGGGCGGAATAGGGACCCGTATCATCCAATTGTCTGGACTGATCCCCTCCCTGAGTTTGTAATCGAACTGTTGGCTTGCGACTCTGCTGAGCCACGAGTTTCTGAATAAAGCAGCAACACTTAAGATAAAAAAAAAGAGCTAAAGACGTCAAAACAATGTCCTTCCGGAACCCATAAACTTTGTCAAAAACGAAAGAAATTTTCAATTTATCTGTGCCGTATACGTAGTACATCACTTTGAGTTCCTATGCCTATATGTTTATATAGCAACGCTCAGTTCAAAGTTTAGTTCGTTTACCCAAGAATGAGAAGAAAGGAGATTTTCGGCAGCACGCGGTTCCGTTGTGAAGTGACGCGTTGTGCACACGACGTGACAGGTCCTAGACGGCTAGGCCAGCAAGCACGGGCGGAACTGCGCCGCACCGCACGTCTAATTTTCTCCGTGCACCAGATCCAGCCGTGGAAATGCGCACGTGTTCATTTCGTTCCAAGAACCACGCGTACGCGTGGGTTTCGAGCGTGATGAGTTCATATCAGCAACCAGCAGACGCTTTATTCGTGGAAGGAATAGATCGATCGAGGAAGAAGGCAATCCGCGCACGTAAATTGTGTTCCTGATGTTTTATGTTGCCGTGCACTTAAAATTCCAACTCTTTTAGGTTTGGTATATCGAGCTCCATCATATTTTGATAGTTAAAACTGTATAAGGTCCCCTACAAATTACTTGAAATTTGACATTTCTTCCTATAAGTTGAGTTGTTGCAAATGTTCGCACCCTACTTAGAACAAGTAGCGTGTTTAGATCCAAATGCAAATGTTCAAATTAAAAGTACTAAAGATTAGCACTAGTACATCCAAATAGAAGTGCTAATGGAATGAGCTATACGTGAGATAAGACTTAAAAAACTTTAGCAAAAATATAAATGCTGCTAAATGCTAAAATTTAGCACCCAGCTTTAGCTCATCCAAACATAGCATTCGGAAGAACATTCGGAAGAACCTCCTAGTGCGCACATGCTTTTAGGCATAATTTATCCTTATAATTTTTTAGAATAACTTCTTAGCGATAACTTTTCATCACAAGTTCAAATGAGAATAGTGCCAACAAAGTTTACAAGTAAAATTATAGTTAAAACTATCTCTGTGTAATTTTTTGTAACATAACTTTTGTAAATAACTTGTACATAGTAAATACACACACAACTTATTATACAAAACTTGGTGCATAACGTATTCTATACAAACTTTTCAAATATATGAATTTGATTAGCCATATAGCGAATGATTGTAGCTATCCATAAGGAACATATGGAAAAATGAAAGGAAAGAAAAGAAAATGGAAGAAAATAGTTCATGTACTAATGATCTACCTATGCTAATGATTGTAGCTACACACATATGGAGAAGTAAAAAATAAAATAGAAAACCAAGGGGGGAATGTAAATGAACATTACGCCGAAGAATATCGCTGCATCACGCACGCTAAGGTTGGGGAGTGGAGCGCATCAGCAGTAACTCTAGCAAGCGATCGCTGAATTGGATTTCTGATAGAAAAAATATAGAAAACTACGACATATTTCTTGTGACTAATCCAGAGCCTAGCAATCGATTCAAAGTCACTTCCACACTGGGAATCAAAAGCTTCCGAGATGTTAGCCCACAACTATTTTGCTACCACACAGCTGAACAGGAAGATGGTGTGCGTGCGAGCTCTCCTCCCTTTCTCTCGACGTCTCGCGTTTGGAGAGTGCGCCGCGTGGGTGGACAACTCTTTACCTATTCCAAAAAGGAGGACTGATTCCTTCGTCCTCGCATGTTCATAGCCTAGCCCATATCATCCCCAATTCTACTCCTACTCCAACACGCGCAGAATCACCAAATCAGAGCTCGATTGAGACGGAAACATGATAGAAAAAGAAGATGATTTCGATCAGAACAAGGTCAAACAGAATAGAAAAGAAAGATGAAGAACATCCAATCATCCGTGGACACAAATCCAACGGGGCTACCAGAGATGTTGTACAGCTCGCCGTCGCATTGCTTGCCATCATGATTCCTCTCGCGTGTTGCTGGCTCCCGCTTCATCCGGTCCCTTTCTCGAGCTCGATACTGCCGGCAGCTGGATCTACCGCGGCGCCCGGTCTCGTATTTTCTCGCTGCTGCCGTTTCCAAATCGATCTCGCCACCAAGCAAAGCGTGGCCCCAGTTTGCCCGCATCGTAGTTGACAGCGTTTGTCGCCCGCAATGACCCTTGCGGTGCCTGCCGAACTGAGGGCACAACCCATAAATCATGGGAATTCAAAAAGAAATCGAGAAAATAAAGGGAAGATCAGGGAACAAAGCTTCAAGAGGAAACCAAGAGCAACCCCACAAATCTTGGGAATAAAGAGAAAGGATAACAAGATGCACGCGCATCTGAAGCTCGGGCAAGCTATGTTTGCCCTCAAGCGATGGCGGACTGCGCATCACCATCCTCGAGTCTCAGGCACTGCTACATCCTCGCTCGAAGCCGCTTATGCGTTCGCCGGCGGCGCATTCCTCGCATGGACGGCTCGCTCGAGTGAGAGGACAGGGAGAGAAAGATGGACAAAAACAAAGGAGGCGGTGAGACGATAAGCCTGACTGGTTGAGCGGACACGAGAGGTGGTTCCTGCACCTGACGCTGGCAGCTTGGCCCCACACGCTCCTCCCGAGCAGTCGAGACACGCGTACGACGGCAGCGCTCCATGTGCCCTTCCTTCCTGCTGCTGTGCCCGCATCCACAGCTCCACTGTTGAAGCGGTGCGTACGTGGTGGACAGCAACAGCAAGCCAACAATAAATGAATTCGCGTACACAGGCCTGAGGCCGCCGCATAGGCATACGCACGTACGTGGTCGGCTGGTCATTGCAAGCATCAACGACAAATTCAGATTTGTGGGAGACTAGCAGCTTATAGGGATGAAATGTGTTTTGATTTTGAGTGATTCAAAACCTATATTTATTTCAACTAATTCAGATTTTGAAACAAAACACGTCTCGTTTAGCTCCGCTTTTGTGTTCATTTGTACGAAAATTATATTTGTCAGTCCATTTTACAATAATTCTAAGGTCCAACAACATAGTAAGATGGGATCAGATGAAATTGAAGAACCAATTCCTGTCATATTTTTAACAAATCACAATCCACGTACATAACTTTAGAGCAGAGACGGCGGCACTCCATGTATTTCTCTTTTGGATGTCATTGCTCTTTTGGTTCGGCCACTTAATTGGTTATCGCCGTAGCCCGCCCCCCTCTGGCACTATCACATTAATAAGTTTAATTTATAGTCCAATATCAATCATAAATTTAAGTTATCGCATGTATAATTTATGCTATGTTTATTGAGTTAGGGTGTTTCCGGTTTATTTTTTTCCGTTGCAACGCACATGCATATATGCTGGTAATAGAGAAGAAAAGGGAAAGGAAATTTATATCCGGGTACGACGAGGCTTGCTTTCACCGTCAGTCCTCTCACTGACAAAATGACCCTACTGTTTCAACCACAGTCGTATGGGGTATGGGGTCCACCCCACCAGGGTGGCAGAGCACGCCGCGCCGCCTCTCCGACGTGATACCTTGCGGAAACAAAACCACCAGTTGTGCGCCCGGCGCACGAATCAGACAGCGTAGCGTCCCAACTCCCAAACCCCACAACCCCAACCAGCGAGGCGCCTCGGCGTTGCCGCTCGCGTTGCGCCAGCCATGGCGTCCAAAGCGGCGGAGTCGTCACGCGCCCGCGAGGAAGCGGCGGAGCGGGAGGCGCACGAGGAGGTGGCGCTGATCCCGCTCGTCTACGGCGCCGACGATGCGGGGGCGAGGCGATGGCCCCCGGCACCGCCGACGCCGACCTCCTGCTCGACTTCTAGACCCCACCGCGGCTATGACAAATTTTAAAACTATTACATGAAGGTTCGAAGAAATCTGGCATAGGCTGATACTCATAAATTCGGCCTAATAATAGATCTTCTGTATCTCGTGGTCCAATATGGGTGTCAGCCTAATATATTCAGCTCGCGCGCGCCTGAGGTCTGAAAACTTCCTTCGCTGTTATGTTGCTTATTGACGGATGACTAGCCTCAAGATTTTTCCGTTTCCCTTTTATTTCCTTTCGTTTTCTTCTATTTCTCGTACCTTTGTTTTCTTCCGTTACTTATCATGTTTTCTTCCATCCTTTTATTCTTACCTTCACTTTTTTTTTCTCATTTCATTATGCTAATCTATATAGTTGATTTCCTTTCTCCATTTATTTCTTCATCATTTTCTCTTATTTACTTAATTAAATTTTCTTCTAGTTCACATGTACATATTTTTTCTATTCTATGATTCGTACCTTTTTTTTATTTCTTATAATTGGATGCACATAAATTCATAATATATTTGTTTTCTTAGTAAATTCATAAAAATATTATGCATGCACCCATGTTGCATGCCATTACTTCCATAAGGAAGATAATGATGTAACTCAAATTTAATTTAATGCTCGGTCTAATATTTATAGTTTTTTTAATTTTAAATTTGCATACCTATGGGTGATATCATCATCCTTATCATCTTTTGCATGCATAGAATCTTTTTTATTTAGATGGAAGCATAACACGCAAACAGTCAATCATACATGGGCCTTGCAGTCCAAAACACCGTGCAAAAGTGCTGCCACGGAATATATTCCGATACACTTCAGGTGATGGTTCACCTGAAGCAATAGCTAGCTGCGTTCCCGCCGTGGGTCTCGTACCTAGGGGTGGTAAAAGATCTTAATTTTTGATCTAGCAAATCTAAGATTCAGGTCTAAAAAAAGATCGGACTCTAATATTATACAATTTTAAGCTAAAAATATTAAAAGCCAAAAGTATCAGGGTCATGGCCCGCCCGTTACCAACTTTACCTGCTGCTACACGACCGCTTCGCCCCCGACACCAGGCGCGCGCGAGCAGTGCGTGCATCCTCGGCTCCGCTCCGCTCCCGCGCGCCCCCTGCTCAGGGCCTCCCACCAGGGCGAGGCCCGGGACGACACTGACATCGCCGAGTACTTGCTCTGCGACACCATCACCGGCACTGCCACCCGCATCGCGGTCTTGCCCCGCGAGCTCCCCATCAAGCCCTCCCCCCGCCGCACCATGGGCCTCGTCGCCGACCCGCGCTTTCCCGGCCACCACATGGTCGTCCAGCTACACCCGACGCCCTGGACGTCCTTCAGACGCCACGCCACCCTCCTCTGCTACTCCACCGTCACCGGCCGCTGGGCGTTGAAGCCGCTCGCCTCCGCGCCGAACCACGAGCCGTGGGGCGAGCATGGCGTCTTCGCCCACGACGGCCTCCTCTGGTGGGTCGACGTCGCCTACGGCATGTTAGCCTGCAACCCCTTCGACGACTACCCACACCTGCGCTTTGTCCCGCTCCCGGCTGGCTGTGAGATGCACGACCTCGGCGATCGCCGCCCCCGCCCCACCAAGCTGATGGACCAGAGCCACCTCATCAGGCCAAGCCAGGGCATGCTGCGCTTCGTCGAGATCCAGAGCCTCTCCTACGACGGCGCCGCCGTCGATGACCCCCGACCAACCCCACCGTATCGATGTGGACGCTCGTCGATCTGGAGGGCCCGCATCCCTGGAGGTTCGAGTGCGAGGCGTCCTTCGCCGACATCTGGGCCCACGACAGCTACGTCGCCGCCGGCCTGCCGCAGGGCAAGGTGGCCAAGCTCGCCCTCGTCGACCCCAACAACCACGACGTCGTCTACTTCTTCCAGGTTAGGGCGCTCTTCGCCTTGGACGTGCGCGCGAGGCGGGTCCTTGCCTGCGAGGAATGCTTGGTGGACCGCCAGGTTCAGAGCCTCGAGTTCCAGTACTCCCGCTTCGTCCATGCCTAGGAGAGGGAGCTGCCACCCACGGTTCCCAGCGAGGATCCGGCTTCATCAGACGTACGCGCATCGATCAATTATTCTAATTAACTGATGCAATTGGCATGCCTCTGGTTATTGGTTAGTTATCAATGGAATGCAGTTTACAGTGTGCATGTATGGCTGTGAATTTGAAACTTTATGGTGTTTGGTTAGCTGCATGCCCATGTGCCTTCATTCACTAATCAGCGAATCCATCATGTTCTGCTTTCCTCTGTTTATGGTAATTAGCTTGATTGCTCATTGATCGCATCACAAAAGGGATCTCAGCTCCTCGTGTCATGTTTGATTGATTGCCTTTGTCTTAGCATTTTTGGTAAATATATTCAGTAGATGTCATCTGTCACTTGCAGATATAAGTGCTGAGCCAAATCCTCATTCTGGGATAGTATCACTCTGCTATTAGCTACACTAGTTTTAACTGCACCGTGTGTATAGAGTGTGAAGACGGCAGTCAACAGCATATCCCAAGAATGTCTGAAGTTGCATTGCCGTTGTTTTGCCACACTGTTCATCTTGCCCAGATTTGATTCGTACTTCTGATTTTAACATTGCCCAGTATTACTGTTAGTAGTTAGTACACCTTATCATTTTCAATAGATGTTGTGTTTTCGATAGATGTTGTATTCAGAAATTTCTAGAAGTTATATTTAGAGATCACACATATGAATCCAGAGCCAAATCACCGTTCCGAGATAGTATCACTCTGTTATTGGCAACTACACTAATTGTTACTGAACAACGTGTATAGAAGAATAGAATTAGCCTGAATATGACAGTCAAGAGCTAGCATATCCCAACAATGTCTGAAGTTGCGTTGCTGCAATGCTGCTGTGTCCTATCATCACTGTTGCTTCATCTTGCCTAAATTCGATTCATACCTCTGATTTTAACATTAGATCGTACTATCAGCATTTGCCCATCAATATTATTTTCTTCAAATAATTGAATACCAATTACTTGCTGACCCACCAAATTAACTGACACTGTTGCTGGTTTTCTGCATGCAGATAGGAATGGGACGGAAGGGATTGCTGACGAGGAAGACGAGCGCTTTCTCTCAAGAACTTGCTGGCTTTCGTCGAAACCACATAGTTCTCATCTGTTGATAAATCGGCGCCCCTAAATTTGGCGCCGACTTTCTAGAAGCGGCACAAAAGTAGTGTGCTATCCAATGTTGCAAATAGCGGGCTATGAAGTTTAGCGACAACCTTCTCTAAAAGGTATAGAAACCTATAGCGGGCTATAGCGAAAGCTAAATCATTTAGCGGAATGATAAAATAATCAATAATCATAAATAAACTTATAAACATTATTGGTCCAACACTAAAAACTAAACTCTAGCATGTCTCTTAACTGTCCAGCGGTGCCCATGCTACGTTGTCTAACATGTATCGGTTCTTTTGACTGTATCTTTGAGCGAATGACACCACTAAAATCTACCTTGAGGTTTGGCGTTGCTAAATCTCACAAAATTCACTTTAGCGGAAATTTAGCACTGCTAAATCTTGAAACCCCTTTAGCGGACGTAGCAAAAAATATTGCATAGCGTAGCGGTAGATCTCCTAAAAAGCTAATAGCGGGCTATAACGAAGCTATAGCGGGCTATTTTCAACATTGGTGCTATCAGTTCTTTTGTGGACACTATACCCACACTACACCAAGAAGGCCTTCACCTAGACACCAACACGGAAGATCAACTCTATAGGGGGACTCAACTCTTTATTCACCGTAACTTAGTACAACACAAGGCACTTATACTATTTATATAGCTATCCTACCATAACACAACTACACTACATGACAACCTTACCATACTTGAGTCCCCTTATACCATGGTATGGCAAGGGGGAGGAGAGCATCCCTATTTATAGAACTCCATGGCTCATGTGGTTTTGCCATATGTTCATATTCTACACACTTATTTACAAAATATCTAACTCTAGATTTTTCCATCCTTATCCACTATGCAAAATATCTAATTCTAGAGAATTCTTCTCTTGCCATGAAGCATATCAACTTCTCACTCTTACCATCTCCAAACTCTTCTAGAATCTTCTCAAATATGCATTGTTATTTTCAACACTCCCCTTCAATGCATACTTATCTTTGACAACCAAATCATTGTGTGTCACTGCCCTTGAATATTATGTGCTATGCCGTTCCGAGGTTTTTTCTTCTCTTATCCTTGTGACATGATCCAATCTTTCTTCCGCTCATACCCCTCAACCTTCAATTGAAGCTTCCCTGCTGACTTGATGCAACCATACACCTCCCTTTTCTCCTTCACTCTTCTCGACGTCTTCCCTCTTGATGCTTCTCTTGATGCTTCTCTGTATGATGACATAATAACTTTAGCTAGTGAAGCATTGGCATACCTGAGATCAAGTAATTTTGATCTCCAAACATCCCCACCATGTGCTATTGGGTCATCATGTATCACCAATTCTCCCTTTGTGTGTGCCCCATACTCCTGTGGCTTCTCATCTTCATGAAGATTAGGCTCTATCTTCTCATCTCTATTATCTTCCTCAATCCTCATCGTCACTTAGAGCCTCCCATCCTTCATTTTGATCATATCTAAATACTATGAACTCGCTAGAAGTATCTGGATCTCTCACCTCTATAGAGAAGCCACCTTCTGCATCCCATTCTTCTTCTTCTTCTTCTTCTTCTTCTTCTTCTTCGGCAACAATACTGGTTGATAGTGCTTCACCCTCTATCAAGTCTTCCACAATGTAAGCTTCACCGTCTTAGGTTGTGATGCATGCCTCTGCATCCTACTCTTCTTCACTAAGCCACCCACTATGGATGACTTTTTTCGTAGTAGCCACATATCCTTTTGTGTGCTTTCTTGGACTCGGATAATCCCTGGCAAAATATCTCTTTTTGCCACAGTTAAAGCACTCACCTTTTCTTCTCCTCTCATTCTTGACCAACTCGTGGTCATCTTCATCATCACTCTCTTGTTGAGCTCCCCCTGAATAGCTGCTCTTCTTTAGGCAACGCATGTCTCCTCTTGTCCACTCATTCGCCTCTCCTCGGGCTCTCGGTGGACCCTTCTTCCCGATGAAGAGCGTCTCCTCCTCATCCTTCTCCTCCAAGGTGATATTGCCCATCCTCTTGACTAATGTCTCCTGATTAGCCAATAGATTCTCCAACTCCACCAAGGACGGCTATATTGGCCATTTGCTCACCGCAGCCATAAATCCACTGTACTCGGGTCTTAGGCCATTGATGATGATCCTTCTCATCCGAGCTTCACTAACCTTCTCCTCCGAGTCAAGCTGGGATATCTCTCGACAGATATTATTTACTTTCGTAAAGTATTGATTGATGCTTAGTGTGCCTTGTGAGATACCTGCAAGCTCTTTCTCTAGAAGTTGGAGCCGCGCCTCATTCTTCTTTGAGAACAGCTTCGCAAATGTCTTCCAGGCCTCATTCGGTGTCTCTGCATCTATGACTAAACTCTTCCCCCCTTCTGATGTTTCTGTAACGTGAAAACAGTGGAATTTCCGTTCTCGTAATGAAAATGGGGTTAAGCCTCGTGTTCGGAAAAAAAGTACGATCCCGAGACCGAGTTGCAGAAGAGGTATGCTAGAGTTGCCAAGAAGTACCCGCCACCGAATGGCTTCGACTCTAGGTTGGAAGACTACTTCAAGCTCATCGTAGATGAGGACTAGGTCGATCAGATCGGGAGAAAGATTAGATCAGAGTCACCACCTATTCTGAATTCTGATGAGATCAGTGTTTTTTGGAGATCTGCTTTTATAATTATAATAAGGGATAAGTCTGGTTTACACCCTTGAACTATCGCAAAAGTCCGATTTTCAACCTTAAACTACAAAACTGGGTAACACAGGCCATCCAACTATCAAAACCGGACAAATTTGACCATTTCAGCTGTTTCAAAGGTGGTTTTGCATTTTTTTTTAAAAAAATTAAAAATTCTAATTAGATCTAGAAAATCAAAGTAAATTCCTTTTAAATTAGAAAAATATGAAACTAGTACCAAAATTTTTCTAAAAATATAACCTATCTATTATTGCTCTATTTGAATCTTATCTATTCAAAAATAATAGACATAACTATAAGTAAATAAATACTATGAACATAAAAAAAATGGATCCTAATAACCGACAAGTAGAGTGCCAATAGATTGGTTACAGTTTTAGAAAACTTTTGATACCTATTTCATATTTTTCTGATTTAAAATGAGTTAATTATGAATTTTTTTAGTTTAAATTTTAATATTTTTAATTTTTATAAAATGAAAAACCACCTTTGAAACCACCCAAATAACCAAAATTGCTCGGTTTTGGCAGTTGGATGGCCTTTGTTATCCGATCTTGTAGTTCAAGGTTAAAAAATAGAGTTTTGCAACAGTTCAAGGTTGTAAACCGGACTTTTCCATTATAATAATGTGGGAGTCGTGTCCTAGTGTAATTGGACTTGCCTTTTGTTAGCTATTTCCTGCGGTTGGTCGAATTTCCATCAACTATGTAATAATCTTTTTTTCCCCATATTTTCTACTACTATGTAATCTTAGCAGTTACGAGTGAGAATTCCATTATCACACGATCAAGGATCCAGTGCACCTCAAAACATTGGCTAGAAAACACTGTCAATATGATACATACTGCAGAGATTTATCTCAGAGACTCAGACAATATAGCATTGACGGTAGAGCCGCCATATCTAGATCAATGATGATGTCAGGTGATGGTGGCGGTGTCGGTCTTTAGTGTAGTGTAGGAAGAGGTGACTGTAGTAACATTGGTGGCAGCTGGAGCCTTGCGAAGCACTATGAACAAAGATGCAGTAATTTGGGTTGAGTGAGCCAGATACAGTTTCTGGTAAGTTATGGTTGATCTGTTCGTGTTCGGTGGAATAAGTGTGGATCGAAGCACTTATTCATCGACTTGATGATGCATGTCTAATTGACTAATTGTCTTTCTCTTACAGACCTTGAAATTTGCTGCACACACAGGTCTTACCCGTAGCAAGCAGAGTTGCAGACATCCAGCAGACTAGCTTCTTGTAACAAGCAGAGCTTACTTCCAGCCATCATCTCACACTAGGAGATCAGAGCTCGGCAGCTGACCGCATTATCAGCAACATGCTGATCTGACACATCTCTGTGACTAATCCATATAGGTGAAAAAATGACAGTATTCTGGTGATCTGATTCCCATAGTCACCACAGCCAGAAACAAAAACAGTCAAATTTTGATCAAATGTCCGAACTATGGACTAAGAAGCCCATTTGATTTACTATAAAATCCAACTCAAATAAAGATAAACAAAATCCCGGTGGGTATTATATTGATCGATCCCTGAACGTAGTAGAAGTCAAGTTAGCACAACATAGATCGCAAAAAACATGGTGGCAGTACTGAAACTTTTGGATGGAAGTAGAAGGACAAATGGAACAATTTCAACACGATCACTAAATTCCAGCACAATCTATTGTTATATCCTGTATCTTAAAATGATCACAGCAACTGTATCCAGTTAACACGACGATAAAAAAAAAGCAACATTGTTAATTCCTGCATCATTCACTGATGTGACTAGCAATCCGATTTGAACAACTCACATAGATCAGATCAAGAAATAGCAGAACAATCTACTGTCGATCAACTAGCAGGAGACCATACATTGCGTGGAAAATGCAAGCGGCCGATCAACTAGCAGTCAAGCAAACAGAGCATCAACAGGCTGCAGACCTCGCAGCGGACGCCGCGCCGCTAATCCCGAAACAGCAAGCAGAGCGCGGTGTAAGAGTAGGCGGCGCTCACCCCCGCGAGATTCTCTGCGACCACGAGGTAGCCGTGGGCGGCGTCGCGCTCGGCGTCGACGAAGCCTTCCACGCCGGGGAGCCCCGGGTGATCCAGCAGGTTGTAGGCCGTCAGCAGGCGGTCGCAGCACGACCCCACGGTGTCGTACGCGCCCTCGGCGTAGACCCTCGCCTCCCGGAGCATGCCCAGAGCGCTCCGCTCGAACGCGTGGTCCATGGGGATGTCGTCCACGGAGGGCAGCGGGGCCGTCGGGCCGGCCGCGGCGGAGGCGAAGCCGATGTTCGCGCTGAAGAGCTCGGCGGCCACGAGCTCGGCCCGCGGCCGCCCGCCCTGCGCGTCGGCGACGTCCATTGGCAGCGCGAGGTGCGCCGCCGCGCCGCGGAGCATCCCACGGGCATGGTCGCAGAGGCCTTCCGCCTCGACCGCCCGCTCCCGGACCCGCTCCGTCCATGGCGCCTCCGCCGCCATCTCTCTCCGGTCTCGGTGGCTGGCTCTGGCTGGCAGTTTGGTTTCTGGAAGGCGTCGCACGGTAGCGGCGTGCTCTGAAATAGCCACCCTGGCGGTGGGTGGACCCCACGGCTGTAACGAACTATTCACCTCGCGCCGGAGGTGAAACTGAAATGACCCGGGGTAGAAATGGTGGGGTCATTTTGTCAGTGAGTGGAGGTAGACAGTTAATTCTTTCAGGTTCTCGGGCGAGACGCGGTAAAAGTCTCCGCCTAGTATAAATTTCGTCCCCGCCCTCTCCTACATCCACACCGGCACGAAGCCACGAACGCTCGCGCAACCCAAGCCAGCCAAGGGGAGCTAGAGAGGCGGCGGCGGCGTCCATGGAGGAGTGGTCGGAGCTGGCGGATAGGGTGCAGAGAACCCTCCTGCCCATCGCCGACGGCACGAGCACCTCCGACTCTCTCGCTCGTCAACGCCGCTTACCTGAAGCTCGCCACGAAGGTTTACATCTCGCGCAAGATCCTGATGGGCGCCACGGCCGCCGAGCTCGATGCCATCCCCAGCCCACGGCCCCATGGACACAGCCCCTTCGACCTCATCGAGCGCGCCCGCTTCCAGTTCGATCTCTTCAGGGGGCGGCACGCCATGGCCGGCCACATCTTCGCCCTCTACGGCGCGCACCTCGGCCTCCTCCAGGGCGACCCGCTGTGGCAGACCTGGGAGGGACACCACGCCACCGCCATCCAGAACGCCGACGGCGCGCTGCAGGGGCTGCGCTTCGCCGCCACGAGTTGTCAGGCGTCGATGGACGCCTATACCATGGCCCTGTCGTTTCGTCTCTGGTCACCGCCCTGGATCGCGTGGATGTCGGCCGGGCAGAGCCTCACGCTCCGCGCCGTCTCTGGGGTCACCAAGGCGGTGCTCATGGTGCGCCTGATGCGCCGCGCTGTTCTTGCGGAGTACGTCGCCGCCTACATGGTTCTGAGTCGCTGAAAGCGCGTGGCATCTCGATAATGCAAGCACCTCTGTTCATCCCTGGCTCCCTGCAGGCCAGGTTGTTAGTTTCCCCAGATTTTACCAATCAGATGGATGCTTGGCTTAAGAATCTACTAGTGAGAAAGCTTGTGCTTGTAGATGAACATGTGAATTCGTGATTTGTTGGTCTGTCATTTCGGTGGAATAATGGGATCGAAGTGCCCTTGAATTTTTGTCAATTTGGTGATGCGTGTCTGCTTTTCTTAGGTTACTTGATTTGCCTACTGAAGTTTGCATCTGAATTCCGGCGCAAGATGATATACTTGCTTACTGTTTGATGATGCTGTGTGGTTTGCATCCAGTTTCGATCAGTTTAATTTTCTGCTGAAACTTGAGCATTGTTGTGCATTGATCATCAGAAAACATTGTTTCAAAACAGATCAAAGATCCATACCGACCATCACAGTGATTCAAAACAATTGGTCACCGGGCTTGTTGCCTTGTTCATTGTTGGTTGTCTTTTATCATCGAATTTTACCACCAAACTCTGATTCTCTGATGAAAAATTACCATTCATTTGTGTACTTGCGAGGAATGTCCCTGAATTCATGCCGCTTTCTGAATAGATGGCATTGCAAGATGACAACTTAATTGATGCCCCTGTCGAAGTGCAGAAGTGCGTATTGCATCCCTCCCTTGGAATGTTACGACTCCATCTTATGTATCTGTTCATAAGCAAAAACCTTTCTGAACGACAAACACTGACCAATTGTTGTTCATGTCTACTGGAAACCAATTGCAAATTACAACTACAAGTTGGCAACCAATAAGAACTAACTGTATTTTTACAGTCTCTTCAGCTCAAACTTGCGTGCTGACTGGTAAGTAGGCTTTTAAGGAATTGCACATGAGCGTTGTGTGTCAGCCTCGTCCTGATTGACCAATCAGAAACAGACGTTTCAGTACATCAGACAAGTCGAAGTAACATTTCATTTCTTCAAAAAAAGAAGTAACATTTCAGTGAACAATCAGGCAATGCTGTGGCACCATCAAATTAACTACAGCCAACCATTCAGAAACCTTTGTACTCAGAAAACCATTTGCTGCAACGAGTACACAATTTAGTAGTAATGATTAACATTCCAGGAGAGAACATCACACAGATCAAGAGTTAATTCGCACTGACTTCAATTATCTCAAAGATCATACAGGAATTCTCACATGTCCATCTATAGATCACAGACATACAGGAATTCTAAACGAGCCTGGATGGTCCTGAATCGCTAGGCCCGCGGCGTCTCGAAGCCTGCAACACCGCGCCGTCAACAAAGTCCTTGTTCGTCCCTTGCGGGTCATGCGTTTTTGCAGTTCGTTCGATCGAACATCCTTGCTGAGAGCTCGCCGCGAGAATTCCTGTATGTGTGTACAATCTGCAGTGCAGATGGACATCAGGACATGTGTGGTCGCTTTGATCTTTGAGATAATTGGAGTCAATGCGGATTAACTCATGATCCGTTAAACAAAGCATATCTTCTTCTGCAACTTTGCCCAACGCGATGTTCTCTCCTGGAAAGTTAATCATTAGTATTAAATTAGTAAATTGTGAACTCGTTGCAGCAAATGGTTTTCTGAGTACAAAGGTTTCTGAATGGTTGGCTTAGTTAATTTGATGGTGCCACAGAATTGCCTGATTGTTCACTGAAATGGTACTTCCACTTGTCTGAAGTACTGAATCGCCCGTTTCTGATTGGTCAATCAGGACGAGGCCGAAACACAACGCTCGTGTGTAATTCCTACTTACCAGTCATCACGCAAGATTGAGCTGAAGAGACTGTTAAAAAAAAACAGTTAGTTCTTATTGGTTGCGAACTTCTTGTTGCAAATTTGCAATTGGTTTCCAGTAGACATGAACAACATTTGGTCAGTATTTGTCGTTCAGAAAGGCTTTTGCTTATGAACAGATACATAAGATGGAGTTGCATTCCAAGGGAGGAACTGCAATGCGCACTTCTGCAGTTCGACAGGGCCATCAATTAAATTGTCATCCTCCAATAATGCCATCTATTCAGAAAGCGGCACGAATTCAGGAAGGGACATTCCTCGTAGGTACACAAATGAATGGTCATTTTTCATCAGAGAATCTAAAGAATTAGAGTTTGGTGGTAAAATTCGATGATAAAAAACAACCACCAATGAACAAGGCAACAAGCCCGGTGACCAATTGTTTTGAATCACTGTGATGGGCGGTATGGATCTTTGATCTGTTTTGAAACGATGTTTTCTGATGATGCACAAGAATGCTCAAGTTTCAGCAGAAAATTAAACTGATCCAAAGTGAATGCTAACCACATAGCATCGTCAAACAATAAGAAAGTATAGCAGCTTGCGCCAGAATTCAGATGCAAAATTCAGTAGGCACATCAAGTAACCTAAGAAAAGCAGACATGCATCACCAAATTGACAAAGATTCAAGGGCACTTTTGATCTCATTATTCCACCGAAATGACAGACAACGAATCACGAATCCACATGTTCATCTACAAGCACAAGCTTTCTCACAAGTATCCTGTTACGGTAAGCATCGAACCATTCGAACTGATCAGTAAAAACTGAGGAAACTAACATCCTGGCCTGCAGGGATGAGCAGAGGGGATTGCATGACTGGCACACCATTTGCAGCTGATCATCGAAGCAGACAAAGGTCAATATCCATTCTCCTTTCTTCTTCCGTATCAGTCCTCAAGTTTCTCTGCAAGAGAGAAGCGAACGTCCACATAAGCATAGACACACAATACTGGTCATGTATCAGATTCAGAACTAAAACCGTGTACCAAACGAAAGTGCATACCATCGTCATCCGGGTTCAGAGTCTTCAGCATCCCCCTTATGTGGTCAATCTCCCTTACCAGCTTTCTGCGGGCTTGTTGGTTGACTTCCTCAGTTAGTTTCAGATGCACCTTTCTCAGGGCGTCCTCCAATTGGTTTTTTTCATCAGCTGAGCGTGAGATTTGTCTTGTCACTTGACATGGCGCCGCCAGAAGATGAGCGAAAGGATTGGGGCCGTTGATTTGGATGATGTTCCCCTTGTTGCCTCTAAGCAGATGTGTGGGCACCTTTCCAGATCATCCTGGAGCATGAAAATTGAACCTCTCATCAGATAAATGGACACACACAGACACAGTAACACAGACCACAAGATTTGAGATCACAACAGACAAGTACACTACATTCTGGTCTACAGCTAGCCTGCACTATTCATTCATTCTAGGCAGACAGTAAGCAGGTTAGAATAATCGATGTATTCGCGCGTACCATCGGATGAAGGATCTCCCCCGAGAAGAAGCGTTGGTGGGAGCTCCCACGCGTCCACGAAGCGGGAGTAATGGAACTTCATATCAGCCTGATGGCTCAGGTTGATGTAGCATTCCCGCTCGCAGGCCACGACCCGCCTCGCCCGCACGTCCAAGCCGAAGAGCGACGCGCCCTCAAAGAAGAAGACGACGCCGTGGTTGTTGGGGTCCATGAACGCGAGGGACGGCACCTTCCCAGGCGTCAGGCCGGCGGCCGTGTAGGTGTCATGGGCCCAGATGTCGGTGAAGGATGCCTTCTCCTCGAACCTCCAATGCGGCGGGACCTCCGGGTCGACGAGCGTCCACATCCAGACGGTGGGGTAGTCCTGGGGGTCGTCGACGGCTGCTGGGTCGTAGGAGAGTCCCCGCACCTCAACGTAGCGCAGCTCGCCCTCGCTGGGCCTGACGAAACGGCGCTTGTCCAGCAAAGTTCGGCTTCTTACCGCCTTCATCTCGCATCCATCATGGAGGGGAACCAGGCGCAGGTTGGGCTCCTTGACGAATGGGTCGCAGAACAGAATGCCGTAGGCGGCGTCGACCCACCAGAGGAGACCGTCGTGGTAGAGGACGCCGTGGGCTCCCCATGACTGGTGATGCGGGGACGAGGCGAGGTACTTCGTTCCCCACTCCTGGGTGGCAGTGGAGTAGTAGAGCAGTCTCTCGTGGTGGGTAGCAGAGGCCGGCAGCAGCTGCGCGATCATGTAGTGCCCTAGGCGGTGCGGGTTGGGGATGAGGCCGACGCTGCGCCGTCGCGGGTGCAGCTGCACCCCCAGGTCGGAGGGCACAGCGGGGAGTCGGGCGGCTGTCCTGGTGCGGGCATCGCATAGGAAGTAGTCCACGTCGCAGGCGCCCTCGTCCTGGGTTGCGTTGAACAGCAAGCGAGCGGAGCTGTCGGTGGCGGCGATGTTGGGGACGGGGCGGGGCGGCCAGCTGGTGCCGGCGGCGGTGCGCTTGGGGACCAGCAGGAACGATGGACGAGGTGGGTCGTGGAGGTCGAGCAGAAGGTCCGTGTCCGGGAGTATCTTCTCCGCCCGCTCGTCCCTGGCGCCGCCGACGACGGGGATGGTGGAGAGGACCACCCATGGGCGCTGGCGCTCGGACGCCTCCCGCTCCGCCGCTTCCTCGCCGGCGCGCGACGACTCCGCCACGTCGGACGACATGGCTGCGCCTGGCGCGACACGAGGCGCTGGGCTGGATGGGGGTTGGTGGTACTTGGCAGGTTGATTTGGTTCTGATTCGGGTGGCCGCTGCCTGCTTCAGGGGAGAAGGGTAGAAGGGCGAGGATTTATAGGCCGGCCAGGCAGCGGAGCAGAGCAACGACTAGGCAGCGGGGCGCGGTGGCGCCAGCGTCGTTGCGGCCGTGGGGTCCAAACAAATGGTCGAACACCCACCGCGCGCAGCTCCGCGAGTGAGAGAGATGGCGTGGAGCGCATGGAAGGGGCGGGTCCTGGAACCGGCGATGGCCGATGGGGGCGGAAGGCCGCTGTAACCGCGCCCGCGGGCTGCTCGCCGGCGCGGTGACGCACCTCGCGTTGACGGTACACGGCGCCCACGCGCCGGCCGCGCGCGGCAGGCTACAGCAAGTGCGACGCATCTGCCGTGGTAGCCAGTGAGCACCCCGCAGGCGCGGACGCAGCGGCGTCCCACCTCGGCCGCCCGCCGCTGGACCGGCACCGTCAATTGCACCGCCATCTCTCTCGCGCGCGCGCGCACGGTGGCTGTTCGACTGTTTGTTTCATGACCGAAGGCCTTGTCGTCGCGTGCTCTGAAATTGCGAGCCTGGCAAGGTGGACCCCGAGGCCGTAAGGAACTTTTTCCTCGCGACGTTCCACTGTGTTATGCTTGACTTTCTTCGGCTTCTTTCACCTTATTCACTTTCACAGAATACTATTGAACCAGCCGAAACGAGCTAAAATCCCGCTGAGAAGGAGAGGGGGCGTCTATATGCGCATCGGTGAGATTCAATCGAAGAATCCCCCGCCGCTCGCCGCCGCCCATCTTCGGCGGCTCCCGCCGCTGGATCCACCATCCGGTGCCGTCCTCCATCCGAGTGAACATCGTGTCCCCGCCCGATTCCTCACCCACCAGTTGTCAAACCGCCACCCCGCCGTTCGTCCCTACCACCCCCATCCACCTCTTCTAAGGTCGCCGGTGGCCACCATACCTTGACAACCCCCACCCCAAAGGTCCCGAACTCCAGCAGCCGCCAGCTCAACGAGGAAGAAGAACAATAGCGTCTTCTGTGACGCGCGCGAGCCTACTCGCACGCACTATAACTAGATTTGCCGGAAGAAGAGCAGAGAGGGGTTATGGCCCTGTTTGGGGGAGCTTAAGCTTCTCCAAAAGCGCTTCCTGGAAAAGCTCCCCTCGCTTCTCCAACTAGGCGCTTCCTGGAAAAGCTCCTAACGCTTCCGCGAGTCATTTGGCGTTCTTACTTTTGGCCGTCAGCTTCTATGGCCGGGGCGGCGGCGGTCAGGTGGCTGGGGCGGCGCGCACGAAGAGGAGGGGAGGGGCAGCGGCAACCGGCGCGGAGGGAATGGGAGGGCGGCGTCGGCGGCGCGGAGAGGAGGTGAGGGGCGGCACCGGCCGTCAGGAAGGTGTAGCCGCGGATCTGAAGGCCGGAGTGAAGGAGGGAGCTTGGGGCGGCGCCGGCCATCGACGTCGTGGGAGAGAACTCGGGGAGGCGGAGGTTGTCGAAGGAGGGAACTCGAGGGGTGCCGGCCGTCGGCCGTCGAGGGAGGGAGCTCGGGGCGGTGCCGGCGAGGGGAGGACTCGGCGGGGGGGGGGGGGGGGGGGGGGGGGGGAGCGGGGCAGGGTGGAGGTCGGCAGGGTGAGTCGACATGGAGGGGAGAAAGGAGGCGGATTTGGAGCTTTTCGCTGGTGGGAGAAGCAACCCCGTTTGGGGGAGCTTTTGGCTTTTGGAACTTCTGGGAGAAGCAAAAGCTGGGGAAGCTGCCCCCAAACAGGGCCTATATATCGCTTCTCGATTAAATTTTGATTCATCACCTGAAGCGTCCTATGGCCGTGGGCCAAAGAAAAATTAGCTGACCCAACAGTGCATGACCCATCCATCCACCGCCACCGGAAGTTGCGATAACACCGAGGAGTCACACTTACAACTAGCCATTAAGGTATCATATAATTATATTTACAAGTTGGAATTTGGGATACGCGACTGCTACAATACGACGATGACCATTTTCAGCGACCACCTCTGATCCATCCGAAGCTCCAAGCGCTATTGTAATTGGAGAACTGGATCATCATATATTCGATTCTACTCCATTAAATAGGCACACTCACAGTCAGTGGTATCTATTTGTTAAGATTCGCTCACGAATAAATAAGCCCACATATAAATGTAGCCGAAAACTTAAAATTTTCAAAGTTGGGTAAGGAGGGGGATACAAGTACTATCTCTGAAGGTGGCAGAACAACAATGAAGAAGACATCCTGTACCACATCATTGTAGTATGGGTCGTTGTGCAGTCTGCTAGTTAGCATATTTATAGCACGACTTCTCTTGTGATTTTGATTTTTTATTCACGCTCGTAGCAGGCTATTTCATTTTAGCAAATATTTTCTTAGTGCAGCATCTCGTGTGATTCAATTTGTGTAGAATAATTTAAAGGTTGGACCTATGCGCTCTACTATCAACCTACTTATCCACTAATTAGCCCGGCTGATGCATATCGCTGCTGCGATTAGTTGTGTTTCCATTAAGGAACTAATTAATTTACAAAGTGAATAAATAAGTCCATGGGTGAATAAATTATTTTGCACAATGGAAAAAGTGATTAAATTAGTCTATATAGCAAAAAATATTATACAAATAAATAAATCATTTTATATCTAGGTAGCGAACAAATAATTCTACAATATGAACAAATTGGTATATATCGCTAGCTAAACAGTCGACAATGCGAACAAATTAGTACGAACTAAGCATAAAAATATTTTTCAGTGTGAACAAATAGTTTTACATTATGAACAAATCATGAGTCCACATCATGAACAAATTAGTCCCCAGACGAACAAATCATCCTTATAGACGAACATAATATGTCCACTTAATGAACAAGTTATTTATTTTATAAAGTGAACAAGCTGGTATACATTGCTAAATAATCAGTGAACAAGGCAAATAAATAAGTATATACCATGCAAAAAGTTATTCTTCGATCTGACAAATAATTTCACATGATGAATTATTTATGATAATATATAATAAATGGAAAAATAAAACATATCATGGAATATAAATCTTATTTTTGCAATAAAAAATACTAGAAAATTTATTTTCACTATTGGAGAGAATACAATATATCAGGAACAACAAACTTTTATTACATGATAATCTTAAATGTATTACAGGCTATAGATCTTTATTGTGAAAACAAACCCTTATGAATGAATTTATGTCCTTCCAATTATAGAGAAGAATGGTATGAATTATAGAATAGAAAAACCATGTACATGTGAAGTAGAATGAAATTTAAATAAGTAAATAAGAGAAAATGAGGAAGAAATAAATGGAAAAAGGAAATCGACTAAATAGATTAGCAAAATGAAATGAGAAAGAGAAAGTGAAGGTAGGAATAAAAGGATGGAAGAAAACGAAGAAACCAACCGAAGAAAAGAAAGGTACGAGAGAAAAATGAAAGTGAAAAAAAAGAAATGAAAAAAAACTTGAGGCCGGTCATCCGTCAATAACCAACATAACAGCGAGGGAAAACTTCTAGGACTTGGGCGCGCGCAAGATGATTGTCTTGGGCTGACATTCATACTGGACCACGGGAAATGGAAGTTTAGATCCTAAATTTTTTTTTTGCTAAAAACGTCACATCGAATATTTGGACATATACATGAAGTATTAAATGTGGATAAATTAATTGCATAGATGGGTTGCAAATTGCGAGACGAATCTAATGAGTCTAATTAATCCATGATTTGCAACAGTGATACTACAATAACCATCCGCTAATTATGGATTAATTGGGCTCATTAGATTTATCTCGTGTTCTACAATCCATCCGTGCAAAAAATTTTGTAAATAAATTTTATTCCTAAATAACAAGATTCTGTTTTAAAAAAATTAGCAAAGTAATCTAAACAGAGCCGAATTCACAAGTACCAGCTCACGTGACATTTCTTCAGGCGATACGTGCGGATTTTGTAGCTCAGGTGACATATAGCTGCTGCGAGGAGAGCAGTGAGCAGGGTACACGGTGCAGCGAGGGAGACCGGCGGTGACTCCCTGAAGCTTCTCGCCCAAGGCAACATGCATTTATCTCATCACCGGCGGCCACACGCTTGCAACCCGAGAGTCCGAGACAAGCGAGCGGAGACTAGGAGAGCAAGAGATAGAGGAGAACTCGGCGAGGAATGGAGGAGTGGAGGGAGCTGGCGCGGACGGTGCCGGGGCACCCTCTTGCGCGTCGCGGAGGGCACGATCGGGCTGCTGAGGACCATGGACTCCGCGCACCGGAAGCTCGCCGCGTTCATTCACGTGGTGCGCAGCCTTCAGAGCGGCGAAAGCGACGCGATCAACTGGGACGACGTCCGGGAGCAGCCGAACGCCGGCACGGTGCCCCATGACGCCCGGCGCGAGCTTCACAACATGGCCGGCGTGGACTTCGTCTTCTCCGGCGCGCGCGCGCGGTAGGGCCCCGAGGCCGACCCGCTGTGGCAGACCTGGGCAAGCCACAGCGGCGAGACCTCCGGCCACGGCCGCCGGGCACTGCGGAGCCTGCGCTCCGCCGCCTCGCATGTCCGGTCCGGGAGAGCAGGGACGCCCTCCTCATGGCCCGGTAGCTTCCTCGCCTGTCCCAGGGCCAGGCGGCGTGGACGTCGGCGGCCCTGAACCTCTGGCGCCGCCCCATCTGGGCGGCGACCAAGGCGATGTGTCATGTGACCTTAGGCATTGGGCCATGTATGAGTGAGTGATGGGCCTGCGAGCCCTGTAAAGGCCCATGACGGCCAGTACTTTAACCTTTTCTGAACCTGTGTTGGGCAATCTATCGATGAACAATTAACACAAACTATTCTCAAACCCTATCTTCTTCCTCCAGTTCTTCCTCTGTGCCGGCGCTGCCGAGCCGATCCGCTGTGCGTGACGCCGGCGAACCCCTCTAGTTATCCAAGGATCGTGACACGATGGCCGCGGCGTGGCGGATGCGCGACGCGGTTACGGTGGAGTTGGAAGACGCCTGGATGGTCCTAAATCGCTAGGCCCGCGGCGTCTCGAAGCCTGCAATACCGCGCCGTCAACAAAGTCCTTGTTCGTCCCTTGCGGGTCATGCGTTTTTGCAGTTCGTTCGATCGAATATTCTTCCTGAGAGCTCGCCGCCAGAATTCCTGTATGATCTTTGAGATAATTGGAGTCAATGCGAATTAACTCTTAATCCGTGTGATGTTCTCTCCTGGAATATTAATCACTAGCACTAAACTGTGGTCTCGTTGCAGCAAATGGTTTTCTGATTACAAAGATTTCTGAATGGTTGGTGGTTGTTAATTTGATGGCGCCTCGGCATTGCTTGATTGTTCACTGAAATGTTACGACTTGTGTGAAGTACTGAAACGTCTGTTTCTGAATGGTCAATCAGGATGAGGCAGAAACACAACGATCATGTGTAATTCCTTTCACATACTTGCCGGTCAACACGCAAGATTGCGCTGAAGAGACTGTAAAAGCAGTTAAATTGGTTTCCAGTAGTCATGAACAACGATTGGTGGGAGCAGAGCATCTCCAGCTATAATCCTCGAATCAGACCGTCTCCTTCTTGAGCAACGGCTCCCTCTATTTGTTGAGGGCTAGTTGTTTAACCTCAACTCCAGCAGTGGCTTCTAAATCACACCCTCTTCTTTTAATCTAAAGGGTGGGACCCATTTGTCAATGGATAGAGGCTTCCTAGAGACCTTCCAAAAATATAGGGTGGAGGAAAAGATTTGGAGGCCTTCCCAAAATGGGAGCTTTAGAGCAACTCTAGCAGACCCTCTAAAAAGGACCATATCCCAAGTTTAGAGGGTTAAACAAAAAAATACATTCCAGCAGACCCTCTACTAGACCCTCTATTTTGGGGAGGCCTCCAAATTCTCTCCTCCACCCTCTATCCTGGGGGTCTCTACGAAGCCCTCTATTATAAGTTAGAATTGAGGACTATTGTTGGAGTTGAAGCAAATGTAGAAGCTCCAAAAAAATAGAGGCAACCCCCATCTAGCATTTGGAGGGTCTGATTTAGGGACTATTACTGGAGTTGCACTGTAGAGGGTCTGCTGGAGTGTGGTTTTTTTTATTCCACCCTCCAAAATTAAGATGGGAGTTTATTTAGAGGGTCCGCTGGAGTTGCTCTAACATTATAAGTATAAGGGAGGAGCTGCAATGCTCATTCTGCAGTTCGACGAGGCGTCAGTAAGTTGTGATCTTGCAATGCCATCTATTCAGAAAAGCGGGCATGCATTCAGGAAATGATATTTTTCATAAGTACACAAATGAATTCGGACCCACCAGATTTTGGCAAGAATTCGGACCAGCCTAGGAGTTCCTTTTGCCACAGAGATCATCATACTCATGTGTTGGAGTATCTGGACCACAAGGAATGATTGGATTTTCAACAATAAAGATCCATCTGTTCTGGATTGTAAGCTCAAGTTTTGCAAAGAGTTCAAGCTCATCTTGCTGAAAGCTAAATAGGGTCTGGTTCAACAAATGGAAGTATGGCTAGCAACCCAGCACACGTAGTTGGGCCAAACTCCTTTTGGTCCTTGTTTTCTTTCTCTTTTGTCTTTAAGGTTCAGTTTCTTTCGTGCCGTTTCCCTAGCTGTAACCCCTTTCTTTCTTTGTAAACCTTTATTTTTGATTCAATATATTTAATCAGTAGGGGCATGCTCCTACTGTTCCTATAAAAAAACCACAAACGAATGGTAATTTTTCATCAGAGAATCTAAAGAATCAGAGTTTGGGGGTAAAATTCGGTGGTAAAAGATAGCCCACCCGAACAAAGCAAAAGGTCCTGTAACCCATTGTTTTCAATCACTCTAATGGTCGGTATGGATCTCTGATCTGATTTGAATCAATGTTTTTCTGATGATCAATGAACAACAATGGAATGTCAATCTAGTTCTGCAATGCTCAATTTTCAATCGAAAATTATAGAGTTAATTGGATAGATATCATTGCAAATATCCGACTTTGGAGACGTATCATTACAATTTATCTATTTGGATTCCTGCCATTATTATTTCTTTTCTAATTATATTGTGCCATTTTCTATTTCTAAGATGTTGTTGGACCCACGTGCATGTGGGCCCCCTTCTTTGGTTAGCGTCATCTCCTTCCACGGGCAAAGCCATGTTAAAAATGACCCTGGTGCACGCTACTGTTTACAAGAAAACTACTCCCTCCAGGTCATTTTATTTGACGTTGGTTAGTGTAAAATTGAACTAACCAACGTCAAGTATTATGATATGGAGGTAATAGTAGATTTTAAATGGTAAAATTGAGTTATCTCCATGTAAACTTTTATTTTGCCATGGTGCAAGTGCACCATGCTAAATGCATGTAGCTTCGCCACTGTCTCCTGTCCCTCGGTTCCTTCTTTGGTCCTTCCCCCAATGGAGGCTGCCACCATGGTCAACGCAGCATCGCGAGCTCGAGCACCCTCTTCCTGTGCGCCTCCGCAGGGGCTTATCCTCCGGCAAGCATCTCTGCTACCGACGAATCGTCGGTCACAAGTACCTCCCTTCCCCTCCACGACCGACTGCAACTGCAAGTAGCTTCCTTCCCCTCCATGGTTGCCGGCGACAGCCTCCCTCCCCGAGTCCCTGCCCCCCAACCCATCTTTTAAGGTTGCGGTGGCCACCGTACCCCAGCAATCCGACACCCCGAGTCTCGAACTCCGACCACCGCTGCCTTCAATATGGAAGATGAACGGGAGCGGCGGCGGCTTTCTTCAATGCGGTGCCTCCTACCCGCACGCGCGATGAACAGATTTGCCCAGTTGAAGGGCTATTTCACCGACCGTCACTTGTCCTTTCATTTTCCATTGCTAACAATTAGAGCAAGCGCATACCGTCACTTGTCCTTTCATCTTCCATTGCTAACAATTAGAGCAAGATGCCATGCGCAGCTGCACTGGGAAGATGATTGGGAAAGCAAGGATAGAGATAGAGGATGACGTGTGGGCCCCATCTGGTAGGGAGTGGAGGAAAAAGTATGTAGCAGGGGTATTTTGGGTGATATGAAAGCACAGTATTCTGCACGTTGGGTCCAACAACATCTTAAGCGTACAAAATGGCATGGTTCTTAATTCATATAGATGAGAAATTGTTATGGTATGGTTCTAAATAGGAGAATTTTTTTGTGGGTACTAAATAGGAGAATTGTAATGGCATATCTCTAAACTCAAGTATTTAATTCCGACAAAAAACAGTATCACCGTACTATTGATTTGGTATATCTAGTTATCACCAAACATAATACTCATCGGTTCCATTTTATTTCCTAAAGTTTATCCGCTATGCAAATTCTACAAAGCCCTCCCAACCCCCCCCCCCCACCAATCTATATCTAACTACTTCTATTATGAAAAATAACTACTAAGAGCATCTCCAGCAGATTACTCATCTCTCATATCCTATATATTTTCTCTCTCCATTGCTAATAGCATTTTTTTGTATTTTTGGTAATGAGTGTTATAGCAGATTATTCAAGGATAGGGTGAAGGGAGAAATCCCCCTATATTTGAGCAAGAGGGAGGTGTGTTTTAGCGATCACCAAATTTTTTGGGTATTCGTGATGGAATTAATAATCTGCTGGAGCACCTCCCATTACGAAAAGAAGAATTTTTTGGTATTAGGGAGAGATATGAGTAATCTGCTGGAGATGCTCTAATCTCTCAATCTTCATATCAGTTACCCACATGTGTGAACTGTGTTATAGTATGGGCACATTAACACTTACTAGTAAGCAATGCCCGTGCTAACGCTACGGCTTAATTCGGTAATGCAAATCAAACAACCAAAAAAGATTTATAATTGAAAACAACCAAAAACTCTTAACATGGTAAGAAAATGACAGAAATTATATATTATATGATAAAAACCTTTACAACTCTGCAGTCTTTGAAACCACAAAGATGTTATCCCTAATCTGAAATTCAACTTACTTTTATGTACACTTTACACACATACAAACATATTTTTCACAAATATAAATCTCAATCCTTTACACTACAACATTACTCCATTACTTGTGAACTTAAATTACATGCTTAAACCAGTGCAACAAATATCAACTTTTAATCACAATCTTTGTCTAAGTAGCTTGCCCGTGCTAGCGCTACGGGTAACACCTTATCCATGCAAACTACCAAGAATGCTCTGAAGTGAACATGCGATCTTGTCACCTAACATCGGTCTGCATAGAAGTAGTTATAACTGAAAAAGCAATTGTTGAAGCTAGCTAGTTTACAGGAACTATACATGCATGCTACAAAACTGAAAAAGAAAATAAATGTTACGGCCATATTCACCGAGAAATGTAAATTATAATGACTGTGGTAACGCTACAACGATAGCCAGAAATGTAAATTATGGATGCCACCATGTGAAGCGATATTTATAATGTAGAGTATTAACATCTAACAGAAAAACGTTATAGCATGTGCTGTATATGTTAAAAAATTGAAACTAAATTTCCATTCAACTATAATTGGGAAAAACAAGAATTGAATTGGCATAGTCTCACACTGGTAACTTATATATATTTTTAAAATAGCACAAAGATTCTGTACATATTACAAATGAAATCAGATGTGTCAGGTCCATAGAATTGATGAGTAATAACCTGCTATCTACCATGCCTTAAATCCTAATCTCTTCTCTCATGCTTAATTCAAGTTGAAACCCGAGTTACTGTAGTTACATTCTTGTCATGAGGATCAAATGACCAGCACACCACTGTGGTGCGTAACTGGTGTAAAATGCTTTCCTGACTTTTGCCCATTGGCGTTCATGCTCAGCCACCAGCCTTACCCTACAATTAAGCAAAACAGAGATTGAAATAAACCTAATTGTAAAAGCATCCACATAATCAGATAGAATTGATGCTCAAACCCAAAACTCAAGCCAATATCCGACAAGTGAGAGGCACGTACATTTCACCATCAACAACCAAGCAAGCAGGGTGGGATGAGATTTTTTTTTCCTTTCAGCTGTAAAAAAGGAGATTTTTTAAGGAGCTAGCAAAGAGATGCTTGCAAGTTGTAATTACAACAGGAAAAAAAGCATCAGGTAGCCTGATGGGATTGTACACCTGCTTGTGCCAAACTGCTGATTCACCATGTTGGGCGCCACCTTGTAATCCAAGATCATGGACAGCAATATGGAGTGGAGTGCCAACCTGCGACTTAATTTTCAGAAATACGCATCTCATGTTTGCAGTTTGCAGTTCGCAGTTCGCAACCGTGCCTTCATGTAAACAAAAATTCTGGTAGTGCAAGACAATAAAATAAACTGGAATTAAGTTGTCACATGGAAGCAAACTATACCCAGTTCAACTAAACAGTAAATCCAAATAGTACTTGATGCAAAGACTACATCCATTATAGCAAAGGGATAGGAGGCAACTCACTGGTAATTGTGTAGCTTCTGATAGGAACCACCAAGTGTCTCCCGCTGTCTGTTTGTTGCTCTCCATATCTTTGAAATCACCTAGCAAACATATGGCATTAGCATCACATCAGAAAACGTGAAGCTATCCCCTCCTCTCTCTCTCTCCTATCACTGCCCGCGTGGGACCCACATGTTAGGTCATCTTCAACCTCTCTCTTAATCCTTCTCAGGTTCATGGCTGAGCTCCTGGAGCTCGCCGGAACGGGGGGCTCCGGCCACCGTTTCATAATCTGAGGGCATGGGAGGCAGAGGAGGGGGAGGGGTTTCCGTTTTGGGGGTTCCCTGTAGGAGAGAATAGAGAGATGCGTATAATGATGGATGTATTGCATTGAGGCCTCGGCCGGTATACATGAGAGTACAAGACTTGGGGGTAAGGCAACCCCCGGGATATATATGGCAATATATAATAGAAATATCTAAGCTACCAAATATACTCTAATACTCCCTCGCAGTCAAAGCGGGAGCACCGCCGACGGTGAGACTGGAGAAGAAGCCGAAAGCAGGAGCCAATAGACTAACATCCCCCCCCCCCCCCCCCCCGCAGTCATAACGTCGGTGTGGTGCGGATGCTGCGACTGGAGAGAAAACCGGCGAGTAACTCATGCGGATGGTAGCCCTTTGTGCCGATGTTGAGGTGGCCGAGTTGGAGAGCGAGTAGCCATGGTCGAGGGTGTCGTGCGTAGAGTAGCCGTGGTCGACGTAGAGCTGTTGAGGTTGCCGAAACAAGGTAGCCGCACATGAAGCCGCGGGCGCACGAGGAGGCGCCGTGATGGTGGCGTAACAGAGAAGACGCCGGAGACGAAGATGGTGACGCGTCGAGGCAATCGTAGAGAGAGACGCCGAAGTCGATGCAGTCAGGCCATCGGGCGACACATGCCTGGGTTTGCCAAGCCCGGGAACACGTCGGGGATGATGGGCACGCACCGGTGTTGTCAATACCGGACGTTCAAGGAAGGATGCACAACCAGACGCCGTTGTCTGAGGGACCAGCAGAGAAGGCCTCCACGGCGGTCGTAGGCGCTGAAAACCGGCGGGGTAGAAGATGCTGACGCCTGCTGTTGGTGGAGTAGAAGAAGTAGTTCCCCGAGACGGCGACGCTGGCGACGTGGTTGTGCGAGACGAAGCAAGGAGAAGGCCGAATGATCCGGATGATGCGGCGGCGGTGCTCGAAGGAGACGGCGAAGAACTCATACAGCTTGATGAAGACCATGCGCGAAGGGCGCAACGACCCGTAGTCGATGACGAGATCGTGAACGTGGTCGGCGGCGGTGAGGATGCAACGGCGAAGGGGACCACGGGGGTGGCGCCGCTGCTGCCCGAAGAGGCGACGCAGTGGCAGCCCTCCATGCTTGGGGAGGAGGCGCGCACGACGAGGACGGACGTCATGGGAGCCGTGTGGATCACGCACGTTGGCTGATCAGACCGAGTGTGCGTGTGGAGAGGCGACGATGGGCGAAGTCGGAGGAGGCGTCCCGCTCGGTGGAGGCGACGATGAGCCGGCGAAGATCGACGTGTGGACGAAGCGGCGAGGTGGGCGGTCCAGACGGGCGTCGCCTAGGGCACCGTCCATCTGGCCATGCCACGCAGTTGTAGATGAGGAAGAAGCCGGCGAAGTCGACGCCGACGCCGACGTCGAAGTAGAGGCGCGCGAGGTTGACGGGCGGTGGGCGACGCAATCTCGATCAGTGATCGAGCAAAAGAAAAGACACACAACAACATCTCGCGTAGAACCTCTGGGTGTGCATAGTGTAGCCCCTCATCCTCTGTTTCCTTCTTTCTCACGGTCAAAGAGCAGCCATGGGAGAGAGAAAAGGGACAGAGGGGTGAGGCGGCCAGGCAGACGGCGATGTGGAGGGGCGGGGCGGATCCTGGCAGGGGGTGTCGGGGCAGGCGGCTCCCCGTCAGGATGCAGCGAATCCCGCCGTCGGAGTCGGCCCCCGCTAGTAGGCGGTGGCGGATCCCGCGGGGGGGGGGGGGGGGGGGGGGGGTCCCGCCGGGCCGTCAGCTCCGCGCAGGAGTGGCGGCGGCGGATCCTGTGGGCTGTCGACTTGCGGGTGGCGGCGGATCCCGCCAGGTCGTCGGCTCCCGTCTGGAGCGGCGGCGGTGGATCTCGCCGGGGCGAGCGACGAACGACGAGGAGGTTGGGGTGGAAACGGAGGCGCCGCCTGGGGGTCCGCCGGCGACGAGGTGGACGCGCCACGCAGAGGCCCTGCTGCCACCACGGCAGCATGGGGTAGTACGGGCGCCACGGGAAGACCGCGCTGCCACCACGAAAGTGCGGGTCGTGGTCGTCGACGACGACTCATGGCGGATGGCGAGGTATACTCGATCTACTGCTGTTGGACGCTATGGGGGCGACGGACTAACGAGATCCGCCACAAAAATCGAAGAGGGCACTGCCCCCGGCGGAGATCGACATGGGTGATCTCCCCGGGGCGGGCTAGGATGCCGTCGAGGGGGCGCGCTGGATGCGCGCCATGGAGGACAGTCGGCGGTGGCGGCGCGAGAGAAAGGGTGCGGCTAGGGCAGCGGAAGGTTTAGCCTAGAGTCTGAAACCCTAAACTCATGATACCATGTAGGAGAGAATAGAGAGATACGTATAATGATGGATGTATTGCATTGAGACCTTGGCCAGTATACATGAGAGTACAAGACTTGGGGGGTAAGGCAACCCCCGGGATACATATGACAATCTATGATAGAAATATCTAAACTACCAAATATACTCTAATATATTTCCTTCAAGGACTGAGAGAGAGGAGGGGAGGCGGCCATGGGCAGCTATGGATGCTTTTCTGGAGTTCGTGGGCTCTATATAGGCAAGAATGGAGAGGGGCGTGGCTTAGGGGAGGTAAAGGAGGGTGCGGGGGTGCTCACCGTCAAAGCAATCGAGCTGTGGTGGCCTAACGCCGGACATCGACGAGGGCTGAGTTGCTGTCCCAGGCCTGCTGCGCCGCTGCGTGCTCAGCCGCGAGTTCCCCGCGACTGGCTACCTGACACGCGCGCCGAAGGCCGTGCGGCTGGTCGCCCGCTCGCCTGGCCGCGCTCGAGCATCGGGAGGGAGCGGCGGTGGCGGCGGCGGCCGGCGCGTGGCGCTAGGGCTGGGGAGGGAGAGGCCGGGAGTTCGATTCCCTCTGTTTTTGTTCTGGAAAACTGCTGCCGGTGGGAATCGAACCTTGGCGGAGCGCAACACACCGGTGCGGGAGTGCGGGGGTTGGTGGGGTGGGGCTTCAACGCGTTGAAGCCTTGTAGATCCAAAGAAGATCGGCTGTAGGATCGAGATGAAGCCCGATAGCAGGCGATTTGAGCCGTTGATTTTGATGAAGTTGTTTTCCTGTGTACATTTTGTTGAGTACAGAACAGTTTCGTTACCTCTGCGGATGACGTTTTTGCTGGGTGGCCGTAGCAAAGATTAATCCATGCTTTAGAGGGTAGATTCAGCCTCGGTTGTTATAGCGCCGTGTAACAGGGTCAATTTTTTGGAAAGATTTCAACAAGGGTTTATCTATAAAATACCTTCCAAGAGAGCCCAAACTACATAGTTACTCGCAAAAAAAAAGGTACGAAAATACTAAGTACGTTACAACTCCGGCTCCGTGTCCAGAAAGGAAACCATATACGACGTACACGATTACAACGACTCGGAGTCGCTTCTTGGTGGTCCCTGTGGTCCGGTGGTGATCCGAGTCCATGGGTGCGACGGCTGGGCAGGCTTCTATAAATTTAGACGCAGGTTGTCTCCGATGATAATAGAGATCCAATCCAATGGAGGAAGCAACAGGATCGGTGATCCGGGGCGACGAGCACCAGCCAGACGTGGGGGAGAATGCTACGCCAAATAGCCGCTCCGCTCCTCCGCGGCGGCGGAGGAAGAAGGATATGACGCCGGAGGAGTGGAGCGCTGCGATGGCGTTTATTCAGGCGGCCATCGACGACTTGAAGGTGTACATGGACATGACGGAAGAGGATGTGGAAGACGAGTACCGCCGGGCAGGCAAGCTCCACAAGTACGATCCAGAGATGGAGCTGAAGAAACGCTACGCCAGAGTCGCCAAAAAACATCCGCCGCCGGCCGGCTTCGTCCCCGAGATGGACGAGTATCTCGAGCTCATCGAGGACGAGGACGAGGACTAAGATCAGCCGATCGGGATAACTTCATTGCAGACGGTCAGGATCGCGTCAAACATGTCGAGGAGTAGGAGTTTTTGGGTAAATCTTAGATGATCTGTTACGTGTTCGTTGCATCGTCCTCATCAATATATTGTTCAGATAAGGTCCTGTGCTATCTTGGATTCGTAGCATGTCAGTCGATGATGTGCCTAATAAATACTAGTGTGTTGATGCAGAAATAACAGTTTCTTTGTTCTATACCAATTAGATTGATGACCTGATGTGTAATATTACATGTTGAGGGTCAGACTCAGATGCATGGTTTTCTTTTGTGCGAGAAATAACAGGGTCGCGTGGGCAAGCGATTCATCACTGCCTCCCTGCAAGCCAGGTTGTTAGTCTGAATCTTGATCAATTTACATTCTGATCAATTTAGCGATGCATGTCTGTCCTGAGATTACCTGATTTGCCTACTGAATTTTGGCATCTTGAATTCCAGCAAGCTGCTGTACTTGCTAATTGTTTGATGATGCTGTGTGGTTTGCATTCACGTTCGATCAATTTAAATTTCGGTTGAAACTTGAGCACTGCGGAACTTGATCGACATTCCATTGTTGTGAATTGATCATCAGAAAACGTTGATTCAAATCAGATCAGAGATCCATACCGACCATCAGAGTGATTCAAAACAATTGGTCACGGGACCTTTTGCTTTGTTCACTGTGGGTTAACTTTTACCACCAAATTTTACCCCCAAACTCTGATTCTTTAGATTCTCTGATGAAAAATTACCATTCGTTTGTGTACTTACGAGAAATGTCCCATTCCCTTTCAAAAAAGAAAAGGAAAAGAAATGTCCCTTCCTGAATGCATGCCGCTTTTCTGAATAGACGGCATTGCAGGATCACAACTTACTGATGCCCCGTCGAACTGCAGAAGTGCGCATGCGCATTGCAGTTCCTCCCTTAGAATGTTACTACTCCGACCAATTGTTGTTCATGACTACTGGAAACCAATTGCAGGTTTACAATTAAAAGTTTACAACCAATTTAACTGCTTTCACAGTCTCTCCAGTGCAATCTTGCGTGTTGACCGGTAAGTATGTGAAAGGAATTACACATGAGCGTTGTGTTTCTGCCTCATCCTGATTGATCATTCAGAAACAGACGTTTCAGTACTACACTTGCAAGTCGAAGTAGCATTTGAGTGAACAATCAGGCAATGCTGTGGCGCCATCAAACTAACATCAACCAACCATTCAGAAAGCTTTGTGCTCAGAAAACCATTTGCTGCAACGAGAACACAATTTAGTGCTAATGATTAACATCAAATTAACATCTCCTTGGGAAAAATTGCAGAAGAAGGTATACTTTGTCTGACGGATCAAGAGTTAATTCGCATTGGCTCCAACTAACTCAAAGATCAAAGCGATCAAACATGTCTATCTACAGACTGACAGGAAACCTCGCGACGAGCAGTAATATTTGATCGAACGAACTGCGAGAGCACATGAGTACATGATCCGCAGCGGACGAACAGGTACTTTGTTGACGGCGCGGTATTGCAGGCTGCGAGACGCCGCGGGCCTAGCGATTCAGGACCATCCAGGCGTCTTCCAGCTCCACCGTAACCGCGTCGCGCATCCGCCGCGCCGCGCCCATCGCCTCGGTCGTCGCCCAGATGGCGCGGCGCCAGAAGTTCAGGGCCGCCGACACCCACGCCGCCCGGTCCGGGGACAGGCGAGGAAGCGACCGGGCCATGAGGAGCGCGTCCCTGCTCGCCCTGACATGCGAGGCGGCGGAGCGCAGGCTCTGCAGCGCCCGGGAGCCGTGGCCGGAGGTCTCGCCGCAGTGGCCAGTCCAGGTCTGCCACAGCGGGTCGGCCTCGTGGCCCAGACGCGCGCGCGCACCGCAGAGGACGAAAACCACGCTGGCCATGCTGTGCAGCTCGCGGAGGCGGACGAGCTCGCGGCGGGCGTCGTCGAGCACGGTGCCGGCGTTCGGCTACTCCCGGACGCCGTCCCTGTTGATCGCGTCGCCGTCGCCTCGCTGAAGGCTGCGCACCACGCGGATGAACGCGGCGAGCTTCCGGTGGGCGGAGTCCAAGGTCCCCAGCAGCCCGATCGTGCCTTCGGCGACGCGCAAGAGGGTGCCCGGCACCGTCCGCGCCAGCTCCCTCCACTCCTCCATTCCCACCGAGCTCTCCTCTCTCTTGCTCTCCTAGTCTCCTTGGCTAGCTTGCCTCGGACTTTCGGGCTGCGAGCATGCGGCCGCAGGTGAGATAAATGCAGCTTGTCTTGGGCGAGAAGATTCATGAAGTCACCGCCTGACTGTCTCCCTCACTGACACCGTGTACCCTGTTCTTCTCCCGCGGGTCAATGAGGTCAATCCGTTGTCACTTCGTCGCGATGTCAATCCGTGGGGTCCGCCTGGCCAGGCTGCCAGGCTGGCTATTTCAGACCACAACGCGCTGCGACGCCAAGGCCTTCGGTCAGGAAACAAACAGTCGAACAGGCACCGTGCGCGTGTGCGCGAGAGAGATGGCGGTGCAATGGACGGTGCCGGTCCAGCGGCGCGCGGCCGAGGTGGAACGCCGCTGCGTCCGCGCCTGAGGGGTGCTCGCCGACGCGGCGGAGCGCCTCGCGTTGCCGGTGCACGTCGCCGACGCGCGGGGCGTGCGCGCCCGGCTGGAGCTCGTGCGCGGCATGCTCACGGGCGCGTCCGACGACCTCGCCCTCGCCGCGTGCTCGATGGAGGCGATCGAGCTCTTCGCGGTCCGCGGCGCCGCGGCCAGCCCGATGGCGCCGCTTGCCTCCGTGCAGCACGTCCCCGGCGGCGACCACCACCCCGTGCGGCTCGCCCTGAGCTAGTTCCAGAGCGCCAGGGGCTGCGCCGAGGACGCGTGCGACGGCGTGGAGTGGTGCTGCGGCCACCTCCGGACGGCCGACACCCTGCTTGCCGCCATCCCGGCTCTCCCTGGCGTGGACGGCTTGCTCGACGGTGAGCACTTCACCGCCCTGCGCGACGGCGTCGAGGCCGCGCTGACTCTCGCAAAGGTGGGCGCCGCGCTGGCCATCACCGCGCATTGGTTGGTGGGTTAGGCGGTGTCGACGAAGAGCTCGCTTGCATTTGCCATCGAACGCCTGTCTTGTGTTCTTGTCTGTTCACGCTGAACGATGAGAAGCTCTGCTCACAGATGAATTCTGCTGTTTCCAGGATCCTATGATTGATATTTCGTGGATGCATGCTTTCCCTTTGAGTTGATTTAAGTTCTTCATTCTGACAGGTTAACTATAGTTAGTATACCAGGTGACATGTTCTTACCGGATTAGTACTCTAGGTATTGCCTTAATGTATAGTACTCTAGGTATATTTTGGACTATGCCTGCAGGGTGAAATTATCATTTATATTTAATTAGATCTATCAGGAAATCCAGAGACAGTCAGAAAAATGGCATGGCATCACAATACTAGAGTCTAGAGGGCAACGAAATTAGAGTCCAAAATCTTGGCGCCGGGTCAGGCGAATGAGAGTGCAGCCTCACATGCAGACATGCAGTGCCTTATGTTTTCCACTGGATTCTATGCTCATCTTTTGCGGTTATTTAAGTCTCACGTTTTGTCAATTGCCGTTGGTTTCGTGGATACTGGATAGTCATGATCGTCCTAAATATCTGTCAAGATTCTTGACATGGAGCATTTCACATTTCAGTGTGTTGCCGTAATGCCGTTTTCAGTTTCTCTTTTCTCTTTACCTAATCATAGTGCAAAATCGTCCTTTTGGCAATCTTTTGTCGTGCATGTTACTACTTGCTAGAATGCTAGTTCAGAATATGTGCAGTGTGACTTCCAGTCTTCCATGGGTTATAAATAAACAATGACAGGTTGTTCAAAAATGAATTTCATAACAAACAGAAAAGTTCAGGGCGTCAAATTCACCAAATAGACTGATTTAACTCAAAGGACATTGCTGGATAGAAATTCCATAAAAGTGGGGTACTGTCGGTTAAATCAGTCTATGATCGTCTCTCAACAAATGAGTCTGGATGCTCCTTCAAACATATTTGGAAAGCTAAGATTCCATACAAAGTGAAGATCTTTCTCTGGTTGGTAGAGAACAATGCCATCTTAACTAAAGATAACTTGATAAGGAGAAAATGGGTTGGTGATCCAACATGTTACTTCCGTTCATCTCCTGAAACTGTTGATCATCTTTTCTTTCAATGTCCGATTGCTAAACTCATTTGGGGGGTGGTTGGGGTTTGCACTGGTGCTAACAATATACCAATGAATACTGCTCACTTCAGAGCCTGGGTGAAATTATGGCTCCCTGAGGGCGAACCAGTATATACTCTTATCCTCGCTGCTTTTTGGCTGGTCCATTTGGAAACGTAGAAACAACGTCTGTTTTGATCAAAAAGAACTGCGGAATCCTGCAGAAATTATAATACATGCGTGTGCTCTCTTATCTTACTGGGCAGGTCTATACAGCTCGGAGCTCCAAGTCAAGATCATGGATGGTGTCAAGCTTCCGTTGGCCTGCGCGCACAGAGTGATGGCGCAGCCGAGCCGTCCTGCTCCCCTTCTGCTTCCGGCCGGGTGGATCATCCCGATGATGAAGAGGCGTCTGAAGATGAGGATTAGTAGTGTTACTTGTGTTCGTTTCTTTTGGTTGTTAGTAACTTAAACTTATTTGTAATCACGTCACTCTGGACGATATGCGGGATTTGGGCCTGGGAGCCCCAGGTCGACGGTGGCGGTCGTGGGGGGGGGGGGGGGGGGGGGGGGGGGGGGGGGGGATTAGACCATGAAAATCAGGCTCTGATCCCTTCTCTTGCTCTCTGACCGTCCCACCTTTTCTGTTTTCCCCTTCTTCTGCTCTTCCTCTTTCCACTCCTCTGAACCCTGGTTGTAAGCAGTGGAATTTCCGTTTTGTTAATGGAAATGGGGTAAGACCTCTATTCGAAAAAAAATAAGCTGTTGTAATCCTGCCATGAGATGATTTTTTTTTCAGATGTGATATGCATTCAGGAACTGACTTTCATAATGAGATGTGCTATATACAGTTGTCAAAGAATCAGATAAATAAATACAGGGCCACGATAGGTTTGTGATGTTGGACGCTGAATCTAGTCTGTACCTCCGAATGAAGTATCCGTAGTTGTATTTGGCAGTCAAAACAAGATTCAAAGCCCAGTCACAAAACCGTTAGGGAGTAGGGATCATGTCACACTTATTCGAGGTTCTTTTTGGACTAGGAACAAAATGCTTCTGATTTCGTTTCAAAAAAGAAATAACGTTTCTCATTAAGAGGACACTAGTATTTTTTTTCTCTAAGAATCAACAGTTGCAATGGCACAACGGAACAGCAAACAACAGTACAATTCAGGAAAGAATCCAGACTTTTTCCAAGGGGTTGGAAGCAGCAAACTGCAGTATCATTCATAAACCTCTGAGAAACAGACATTTCAGTACCTCTGACAAGTGATAAGGCACAAGTCTAACGGAACAAGAATTAACTTGGATCAATCATCTCAGTGATCAGGCATGATGTACTGATCAACTCGTTCACTCACGTTCGTCTACAGACATGACATGAACTCTTGCGGCGAGCTCCCGGCGACATGAACTGCGAAACACATGATCTGTAGGGATGAACAGAGACTTATCGAGCTCGTTGCGAGCGCGTAGCGCGCCTAGGGATAGCGATCCAGAAGGTAAAAGATCATCCAGGCGTCTTCCAACTCCACCTTAACAGCGTCGAGCATCTGGCGCGTCGCAAACATCGCCATGGCCGACGCCCACATGGCGAGCCGCAGCAGGTTCTGGGCCGCCGACACCCACCCGGTCCAGCCGGCGGACAGGTGAGGGAACGATCGGGCCAGGAGGAGGGCGTTCCTGCTCTCCAGGAGATGCGAGGTGGCGGAGCGCAGACCCTGGAGCGCGTGGCAGGCGTGCTGGGAGGTCTCGCCGCTGTGGCGTTCCCAGCGCTGCCAGGAGCGCGTCGTAGAGGTCGAAGGCGTGGCTGGCCCTGCCGTGGAGCTCGTGGAGGCGAACGAGCTCGCGGCAGGCGTCTTCGAGGGACGCCCTGGCGGAAGGCGCCTCCTGGAGGTCGTCGGCGTCGATCGCGCCGCCTGTCTCAAGGACGCGCAGCACGCGGGCACACGCGGCGAGCTTCCGGTGGGCGGTGCGCACGGTCTCGAGCAGTCCGGTCGCGCCATCGGCGACGAGCATGAGGGTGCCCGGCACCGTCCCCGCCAAGTCCCTCCAGTCCTCCTCCATTTCTCGCCCCTTCGCTCGCTGTCTCTGGTCGCAGGGCGTGTGGCGGTGTGGTCGCGTGCGTGTAGAGGACTAGAAGAAGAGGGAGAGATTTGTAGGGTGAGAAATTCACTTCATCCCCAGGTAAAAAGTTCGTTACGGCCGTGGGGTTCACCTAGCCAGGCTGGCTATTTCTGCAGAGCACGCCGCGCCGCGACGCCCAGGCCTTCAACAACCAAACCGTCGAACACCCACCGAGCAACAGAGAGAAGAGAGAGGGAGAGATGGCGGTGCGTTGGACGGTGCTGTTCCGGCTGCGGGCGGTCGAGGTGGCGGTCCGCTGCGTCGGCGCCCGCGGGGTGCTAGCCGACGCGGCGGAGCTCCTCGCGTTGCGGATGCACGGCGCCGACGCGCAGGACGTGCGCGCCCGGCACGAGCTCGTGCGCAGCTTGCTCACGGGCGCGTCCGACGACCTAGCCCTCGCCGCGTCCTCGATGAAGGCGGCCGAGCTCTTCGCGCTCTACGGCGCCTCCGCCAACCCGATGCTCCCGCTGCTGTCCGTCCAGCACGTCCCCGACGGCAACCACCCCGTGCGGCTCGCTCTGAGCCTGTTCCAGAGCGCCCGGGCTTACACCGAGGAAGCGTGCGGCTGCGTGCAGACGTGCTGATCCACCTGCGTACGGCTGACGACCTGCTCGCCGTCCCGGCTTTCCCTGGCATGGACGGCTTACTCGACGTTGAGCGCTTCATCGCCCTCCACGCCGACGTCAAGGCCGCGCTGGATCTCGCGAGGGTGAGCGCCGCGCTTGCCATCACCGCCCACTGGTTGGTGTGTTAGGCGGTGTCAATGAGAAGAGGTCTCCGAGTTCTGTAGGACTCGCGATTTGCTCGATCGCTAGCTGATCGATTGCCATACAACGCTTGTCCTGAGTTCTTACGTTTTCTTGTGTTCTTGCCTGTTCACGGTGAACGCTGAAAAACTGGTGATCGTGCAGATGATTTCTGCTGTTGCCTGAATCCTGTGGAGGAGATATACTAGTATGATTATGGCAGAATTTTCCTGCTGTTCAGTATTATTCAGAAATTCTAATAGTCATAAAAACATGTTGGCAGTAGGTTCTTGTTGTCTTCTAGAATTTAAGCTTGTAGTTAGTCTGACCAGGTGTTACTGCAACAGCAGGATGAGATTTTAATCTTACTATTACAGTACCCCATGTCTGTACATTTGCAGGTTGACTGGTGTTAACATGGTGCTTGTTGTGCTTAATTTGTCTCAAGCATGCTATTCAGTATTCATTCTTTCGTAATTTCCATCTCATGATATGGCCAGTGCCTGTCAACATTCAGAAAATTCAGACATGGAGTCTTCAGAATCCCTTTGGCGAGTTCAGTATGATTACCAGGGAGTATTAAACAACAAACTTCAGTATTGTTCAAGTAACGGATTCCATGATTCCATCAACCAACCAGACCATTGTTATACTACTACACTAGGGCTTGTTAGGACCAGAATTTTTTTTTCTGATCATTTGAAGCAGCCTGCAAACGGGAACGGACTTTTCACACTAGTACAAGACTGAATTGCAGCCTGCACTCAGGAACGGACATTTCACACTAGTACAAGGCTGAATTGCAGCCTGCACTCAGGAGCGAGCATTTTACAGTATACAAGACTGAATGGGAGCATTTCAGCAGAGAATGTAAAAGATCAGATAAAGTTAATTTGGTGGTCAAGTACGATGATCAAATAACCAGACTACCATTAGTTACATGAACATGGGACTATGTAACTATGAGATAGAAATGGAAGTCATAAGGATGTGCAAAGCAACTGTTGAAGATCGCTACTATTTATTCAGTTTGTGACTGCAACTAATTATCAGTCAACACAAGGTTATGCTGGAGGGAGCATCTGAAACATCACAAAGTAACCACACCAATTGGGAGGAGATTGCTGTTGTAGTTCTGGAACATTCCCAGGAGTTAAGAGACAACAATTTTCAGTACCATTTAGAAGATGGATTTCATTTAGAAAGAGACATTTCAGGCATTCAGTATTCCACACAGGTTGGCAGTAACATTTCAGGGAAGAATCATGCTTTAAGGCGATGCCATCAAATGAACAGCTAACTAGTATTCAGAAAAGGATCGACTTGCATTTAGGAATGTACAACGTTGCACAAGCATACAACTGAGTAGCAAACTCTTCCAGGAGAGAAGATCAGGAATCAGATCACTTTAGGCAAAAGTTCATGAAGAAGATATGATCAGCGCGATCACATAGCACTAGGAACAGGCAGCGAGCTCAGCTGCTCAGCAACATTATCTGATCAACAGATTTCCAAAAACCCATGACCTGCAGGGACGAACAGAGGCGCGCGCCAGGCTTCGAGACGCCGCACTCTCATCAGCGATTCAGAACCATCCACGCGTCGAAGAACTCGAGAGCAACAGCTTCGCGCATCCGGCGCACCGCGGCCTGCGCCCTCATCTCCAGCCAGATGGTGCGGCGCGCGTGGCTCAGGGACGCGGCGACCCACGCGTCCCACGCTGGGGAGGGGCGGTCGAACGAGTCGGCCATGCGGTCGGCTGCCCTCGCCGCCCGGGCATGAGCGGGGGCGGAGCGCAGCCAGTGGTGTGGGGTCCACCCCGCCAGCACGCCGCGCTGCGACACGATGCCTTCCGGAAACAAAACCACCAGTTGAGCACAGCAGCCAACCGAGAGACTAGATAGTTGGCGGCTTGGCACCATGGCGGCAGCGGCGCCATGGGTGGCGCGGGTCCGGGAGCAGGCGGTCGAGGCGAGAGACCGCTGCGTCCGGGCCGCCGAGCTGCTCGCTGCGGCGGCGGCGGGCCTCGCGTCGCCGATGCTCGCCGCCGACGCCGAGCGCGGACGCACCCGGTCCGAGCTCGTGCGCGACGTGGTCGCCGTCGCGTCCGCCCAGCTCGCCTTCGCCGCGTCGGCCATGAAGGAGGCCGAGCTCCTCGCGTGCCGCGGCGCCGCGGCCAATCCGACGGCCCCTCTGCCCTCCGTCGACCACATCCCCCCCGGCTACCCCTACGTGGGGCTCGCTCTGCGCCTGCTCCAGACCGCCAGGATTTGCGCCGGGGACGCGTGCAACGTCCTGGTGCGGTGCTGCGAGCGCCTGTACACGGCCAGCATCCTGCTGGGGCACCCGGATCTCCCCTCCGTCGACACCTTCGTCGGCACCGAGCGCCTCGCCGCCCACGTCAACCTCCAGGCCGCGCGGCATCTCGCGGGTGTGAGCGCCACGCTCGCCAACACCGCCGACTGGATGATGCAGGTGTTTGTCGGCGTCAACTGAGAGGTCTATTGACTATTGGTTCTGTAAGGCTCTGTTTGCTTGATCCCTAGTTGATCGGTCCCTTAGATTACCCTCCATTCTTTCGTGTTCTTGGGGATCTTGCTGAAACTGTCATAGCACAGATGATTCCTGCTGTTTACAGTTTACTCTGGATCCTATGATTGTGCTTCGTTGATGCATATACACCTTTTTCTCTTCATGAAATCTCTGATCGAAATGCTCTGATCGGATTTCTGCTTCCATATTGATTTCCCCATTTGTTGTTTCTTGGGTATAGCTGTTGATGCGGCCATTGTATGTTCCAGAGCAGATTCAAAATATTAAGCGCACTGATCAGTTTCGAAACTACACTTGCACGATCTTGATGGGAATTGTTTTTTGAGGGACTTCTTGATGGGAATTGTTCTGCTCGGTTTTATTAAGAAATTTCAATGCATTCAGAAAAACGTAATCCCGTAATTATAATAGAAGACAATCAGAGTTTTTAAGTTCCGGGGACATCCAAATCAGATAAAAAATCTTTACGGCAACAGGGCAGTAGATTCTTGAGTTCTTCTGGATCGTTCTGATGGGATAGGACCTATACTGATTAACTGATTTGAGCTGTTCTGTTATTGTAACGAGTGATGTCAGGTGCAAAAATGTTCTGATAATTTCTATCAGGTGCACTCAAAATATTAAACCTATATTCATCTTCTCTTCCCCCCCCCCCCTGTTTATGCAGATTTTTTGAACTGTACTTGCATGATCATGGTGTCATTATCCTGTTTATTTCTAGGAAATTATAATGTCACCCAAGAACTTTACGGCTTACATTAGTGAGGATAACCAAATTTTTAGAATTAAGAGGGCAGCAGAATTATAGTTAAATCTTTACTGCAAGAAGGCATATGATCTTAACTGTAGAAATTAGATTACTAGTTTTTCCGAGAATAAATTAGATTGGTAGTTCATCTGGTGTTACTACACATCCAAGATTCCTAATGAACATTAAGTTGCTAAATTACATTTGCAATATGATCAGTCTGATTCTCATGGGTTATAAACAACAAATGTCAGTATTTTCAGAAAACGCCTTTCAAGTGTATTAACAGAAAATTTGCTCGACTCGCTAGTAGCTACCATTTCAGAAGAAAAGTATGGTATGCGCACGCTGGTGGCAATGCATCAAAATAAGCTGTAATCCTGCAACGTGATTTTATTCATAAAGTGACATGCGTTTAGGAACAAAGAGTTCAGACTTCAAACAGCTGAGTAGCAACGTTTCATGAGAGAAGCCGGATGCAATGGCTAACAAATCAAACAAGTGCTTGATGGCCAAACTGGATGACAAAACAATTGGCAAAGCAGGGATTCCACCTAAGAATGCGGGGAGCTCTGTGATATTCGTTGAAATGTTAGTAGTTTGGCGTTTGTTATGAATTTGTCGCGATTATGCTATTTAGACTCTACTTTCGGTTATTTTGATGTCTCATAACTTGCCACTGGTTGTGTTGATAACCATGATCATCCTAAGTTCCTGTGAAGATTAAGGATGCTCAAGATGGAGTATCTCAGTGTATTGCCGGGATTGGTTTCTCTTTTTATCTGCTCTTCATGCAGAATTTTCTTGACAATCTTTGTTGTGCCTGTTACTTATTGCAACGCCATTTTATTCAGGAAGTGACTAGACATTCAGTTGCATTCAGGGTATAGCAGACAAGTATGCAGTTGCGTTCAGAAACAGACTTTCATACAACCGACAAGCAACATTTCAGAAGAGAAATCAGATTTCAGCAGACAAGATTTCGAACAAATCATAGAAACATTTCAGCGGAGAAGTATGCAATGTGCATGGAAATAAAATTGATTAAGCTATAATCCTGCAAAACAAAATTTGTTCAGGAAATGACTTGCTTTCAGCATCAGACATTTCAGAAAACTGACTAGCAACATTTCAGGAGAGATGGCTCGTGACCGATCAACAGGGTTACCGATTACGTGTTCGATCATCTGCAGACGTAAGAAACTCTAGCGTGTGGCGAGTTCTGTGGCATTTGGTCGACAACGGTACGAAGACACAGGATCTGAAGTCTAAACTGATCAGAACCGCCCATGCGTCGAAGAACTCCAGAACGACGGCGTGGCGCGCGAGCTTCACGGCCTCCGACGCCCACGCCACCCTGGGCGGTGACTCTAGTGGCCTCCATTGGGCCACCAAGAGGACTTGCAAGTTGCAACACCGCCGCCGCGAGGTCCGTCGTGACGGAGCGCCTAGGCGCGGTGCCCGTGCCGCGCCCGCCACAGCGCGTTGGCGTCGTCGTTCCCCTCCCCGTGCCCGGCCGTGGCGTGGAGCGCGACGAGGCGCGCGATCTCGCCGCAGGAGTCCTGTGGCGGGTGCCTGGCTGACCGTGGTTCGGCGTCTCCTGGAGCAAATCGGCTACGCTGACGCCGCCGAGGAGCTCCCCGTGGGTGGACTCGGCGCACCTGAGGACTTGCTCCAACTCCGAAATGGCGACGAGCAGGAGTGCCGGGACGCCGGCGGCAGGCACCGTCCGCGCGAGCTTCGTCCACTGCCCCGTCAGCGCGTGGAGCTCTCCCTCCCTCTCTTCCCGCCCAGGATGCGCCAGTACGGGGACGGTGAGGCGAGCGCGCGTTGAACGTCCGGAACGCGACGGTGTCCGGCGAGACAACGACCCGACGGGTGGACGGTAAATGAAATACCGTCCACCCCGGGGTCCCTACCAACTGTCGGATCGAGATCGTACGGCCGATATTAGCATGGAAATTACATAAGGAGACCCCTTTCCTTCTTTCTCGCTAGACTGCCGTTCTCCGTCCCCCCTCCCTCGATGACGCCCTGAGCGGACCTCCAGCGAGCCGCGGTAGCGGCGGCGGAAGGCAGACCCAGACGCTTGTTCCGGCTGGAGACGGCCGCGCTGGGTCTGCAGCGCCCGCTTCCTGCTCCTCAGCGCGTGGGCGCACATATCCCTGCCGTCGGCGATTCGAACGGCCGACGCGGAGGGCGGAGCCGACCTGGTCGCGCGCCTGGAGCACGAGTGCACGACCTCAAGTACGCTGGAAGCGTCGAACGAACGCACCCGCGCCACGTCTTGGATGGGGGCGCTCGAGCTCGTGTGGCGCCTCTCCTGTCCATCGACGACGACGACATGGCCCCGCGCGACGACGACGACCCAGGTCACCCTGCGCATCGCTCTCGCCAAGCTCCAGGACGCCCAAGCGCGCGCCGAGGACGCGATCGGCGGCGTAGCCACGTGCCGCGGCCACCTGGGCGCCGCCGTCGTGCTGCTGCCCTATCCGGCGTCCTGGCCTGGTCGGCGGGCGCTCGGACGCGTTGCTGCAGTCGGCGGAGGTCGCCGCTCCGATCGGCGCCGCCCGCGAGGCTGTCGGTGACTGTCAACCGAGACGACGTGTGTTGGTAGGTAGTTCTGAAGGGCAATCCGATTGCTTGATCGGTAACTGGTCGCGTGCGTTTTGCCGCAGCTCCGGCTGCTGAACGTCTTGATGATCATTTCGTTGGTGTCATGTCATCAATGGGGTAATAGAGTGTAGAAGAAGTACCCCATGGTGGTTCAACACTGAACTCGATGCTGCTGAGTTGCTCTTGGTGCTTTGGCAGGTGATTTGAATTTTGGTTGATCCGAGTTGCTCTTTACTACCAAACCAAGAAATAGAAACGGGAATCATCTTAACAGCTTCATGAAGGAGGGATCGCTGCACAGAATCTGATCAACGAAAGTTCTACAGGCAGGACACCATCAATCTCACATGTACCAAGTGTAAATCAGATCAACTAATGCATACATGCTCCGATCATGCAGAGAGCTGGTGAGGCAGAATCAGATGGTTCAGAGCTGCCTGGCATTCATGCTGCCGAGACTGTTAGCAACCCGGCTAGTGTAGATTTTACAAGGTGAGACGATCACCGTGGTCTTGTCTGTTCAGAACACGTGGGAAATTGATCGATCAAAAGTCCAGAGTTCTCCACACATGAAGCATGCGGCACCCAGCACAAAATCAAGATCCTAGCAAATTAACCCCCTCGTATAGTCACATGCACAGTAGTATCTCACCGCGTACTGTTACTGATAGAATTTGTTCAGCATTCATAAACTGACCCGGTGAGTGGGTTTCAGGCACTTGCTGTATGCCCATCAGTGCATGTATCATGTATGGCAGACAACACATCTGGGAATCATCTAAGGAAAATATTTCAGAGCAGCTTGCGCCAGAATTCATGTGGAATCGAAGTCCTAGAAGTCAAAATGGCTGGAAAGTTTACAGCAGGTGTGACTAGGTGGAGGGGTTACAGTCTTACAGAGCGTTCACAGATGGTGATCGCAATTCAGAAAAACTCAGACTTACGGAATCATTCAGCGTCACAGTAAGTCATGATCCTGCAAAGTCATCTATTCAGAAAGTGGCTTGCATACAGGAACGGACGTTTCACAGAAGTACAGGACTGACCTGTAAAATTTCAGTAGAGAAGCTGACGAAAAAATGAATATTCCTGAACAAACGATTGGAGTTAACTCGTCTCCAATTAGTTCACCGATCGTACAATGCTGAATGTTGTTTTAGATCAGGGGGCACGACTGATCATCTACAGACAGGGAAGTCTCAAGGCTTGCACATCTGCTCTGCAACATTATTCGATCGACAGAACTTCAAAAAATGCATGACCAGATGGCACGCAGGGATGAACAGACTTATCGACGTTGTGTTAGGCTGCGCACGCGCGCGGTGCAGTTGCGCCCTCCGTCGAGCCGCCGCCGCGCGCCTAGCCGCTTAGGATGGCCCAGGCGTCGAAGAACTCCAGCACGACGGCACGACGCATCCACTGCAACGCGTGCCGCGCCGCGACGACCTCGTCCGTGGCGCGGCGCACGAGCCGATCCGCCTCCGACACCCACGCCTCCCTCGCCCGAAACTTCGGCGGCTTCCCGGAGACCATGTGGAGGACACGCACGGCCGCCGTGAGGTCCGTCAGCGCGGATCGCAGCCCCCGCAGCGCCTCGGCGGCGTGGCCGGCCGCCACGGCGCGGCGATGCTCCCACGCACGCCACCGCGCCCCGGCGTCGGCGTTGCCCCCCTGCAGCTGCCGCAGGCCGAGGCGCGTGGCGCCGAGCGCGAGGACGTGGCCGGCCGCGTCGTGGAGCGCGACGAGGCGCCTGACCTTGCGGTGGGAGGCGTCGACGGTCCTGCCGCGTGGGGTTTGGGGCCGGTTCCCGGCGTCTCTCGTCCGGAGCATTTCGACGACGCTGTATCCTAGGAGCCTCCGGTGAGTGGATTTGAGGCACTTGCTGACTCCATCCCACTCCGAGGTGGCCACGCGCAGGAGGGTGCCGGGCACCGTCCGCGCCAGCTGCCTCCACAGCTCCGAGCTCTCTTCCCTCCCTCGCTTCTTCGGGTTGTAGGCGACTACCCTGGCCATGGCTGCACGCCGCAGTGTTCTGAACTTGGGTGATGAGACGATCAGACGAGATGTGGAAGGAGACATTTGGGGAATTTGTAGGTTGCATTGGATGGGTAGCTTGCACGGGAAGCCGCTGGAATTCACCGTCTCGCTCGGGCGCGGTCAGCGGGGAAAGATTAGCATCTTCATCTTCCGGGCCCACACGTCAGTCTGTCCTGCCGTAACCGACATGGGCCCGCGTGCCCTCGCCAGGCTGGCTATTTCAGATCACGCCGCGAAGGGAAGGCGTCAAAGCAAATCGTCGAACACCTACCGGAAAAGAGTAGGGGGGAGAGGCGGAGACCGGAGAGCGATGGAGAAGGGGGGCTACCCATGGAGGGAGCAGATCCTGAAGCTACTAGAAGAGGCAGGCGAACTCAGCGACAGCGCCGGCTCTCTGCTAGGCTCCGCGCTGCCGCACCTGGAGTCGCCATCGGCGTGGCGCGCGGGGGACGCCAAGCGCGGCGGGGTCAGACTGATCACGATCGCGGAGGGCAAGGTCGAGGACGCGTCCAGCGAGCTGGCCAGGTGCGCGTCCAACATGGAGGCGGCCGAGCTCTTCGATCGCCGCAGAAGACCCGCCACGCGCCATCCACCGGCCAGCGAGGCGGCGCTGTCGGCCTCCCTGAACGAGGTCCCGGAAGCCCGAGCGCGCGTCGAGGACGCGCTACGCGCCATCGACAGGTGCCGCGGCCACCTGGGCGCCGCCAAGCTGCTGCTGGGCCATCCGGGCGTTCCCGTCGCGGACGGCTGCATCGAGGCCGAGCGCGTCGCTGCCGTGCGCGCGGTTGAGGCCGCTCTGGGTGCTCTGGGACTGGGAGGCGAGGGAGGTTGACGCGCACCGGTCGCCGCCGCCGGCGACCGCGCGCACATTGTTCGCGTCAACTGAGAGGTATTTTTCGCTGCGAATTGTTCGCGTACGTTGTGCTTGATGGCTTGATCGGTGTTCTGAACCATTCCAATTTCCATGTGTGATGTCTTGAACTCCTTTGTTGTTAGTGTTGCTTCGAGATATGAACGATGACGATATAGTACATTTTTGTGGATGCGTGTTTGTTTCGTGAAACTCTTCTGAACTCAACCGAGTACCTCTTGCTTGATTCATTACTTCTCCTATATCTTAATGCATGCGTCAGAGTTGTTGTAAATCGGTTGCATGTTATTGTTCAGTAGCTGCGACATACCGAATGAGCATGTTCAGTTCAGTTGCATTCAGTGAATTTTCTTGAAGGAAACTGTTGCATTCAGTGACTTGTAAGTAGTTCAGCAATCAGCACAGAATGCACAACACATTCTACTGCACATCATAATGTATTCTTCATGACGAGTTGTAGTAGAATCCATTGCATGTTCGGTAGCTGCAAAAACTGCTAATGCCTAATTGATCAGTTCATGCAAAACTTGATTCGCTATTTTGCGTTGTTCACTAAACCTCGTTGATTAGTGAACTGTACTGATATTCATTTGTCCGTTCCTACAAGCAGGGGTCAGTGGTGCCCTGCTCTGTAGAAAATAGTCACCTAGATTAAGAGAAACTTGTAAGCCATTGTGCATCACAACTGTACACCTAAACTTTAATCAGGTCAACTAAGCATCCACATAAGCAAGGAACATGAAAAACCATTCATCAATCTGAAAATTGGATCAGCAGCAATGCTAGCAACAAGCTACCGATAAACGGAGTACAACATAGTTTGAAACTTCAGGTCAGAGGCTTTCGGAATGACATCAGACCGGGGCGCCCGAGTCGCTGAGATCACAACCGAACGATCACGGTTGATTTCTCTGCGACACGAGAGAGTACAACAAACGCAAGCAGGCGACCGCATGACGAATCAAACGACTGAATCCTGCGAGTCCGGTGGGCCGGAGACCTCACTTGACGCCGCTGATGAAGCCAAACGCCGCCCCGCGTGCGGCCGCGGTCTCCGTTGAGCTGCTCGGAGAAGCAGGGGCTCTGCTCCCATGGGGAGGTGCTGTCGCCGCCCTCGCAGCCGCCGCCGACCCCGTCCAGGGCCGCCAGGAGGGCCGCGGGCGCAGTCCAGTCCGTCGTGCAGGGGGGTGGCGAGCCCGGCGGGCCTTCTCGAGCCTCTCCCAGCGCGCACCACATGAAGCGCCCGTGCCATGGCGGATGGCAGCCGCTGCGCCCTTCGCGCCCGGGCACGCGAGGCGGTGGAGCGCAGCCTCTGCACTGCGTCCGTCGGTCCGTGTGGTGGTTGAGGATGTCGGTGCGGTAGCCTTACCAGCTGCTGCGGCCGCCGGCGTCAGCAGGGATCGTGGGGAACTACAGGGTGTATTTGACAAATATCGGATCGCGATTTACACTTAACCCCCTATTTCGGATCGCGATTAATAATCGCGATCCGAATTAGAGGTCCTTTTGCAAATTTTAGGGGTTAAAGTGTAAAATCAATGGGGCGGCGGCATGGCAGCCGGCGAGGCCGTGCCTCCACCGCCGGCTCGCCGCCAACCACGCCGCTGCACATCCCAGCGAACAAGCGCGTCCATACACGCCGCCCAGCTTGATTCCCTCATCCCCATGCCCCGTTGGCCCGTCCTCCTCTGCTCCAGTCGACCGGGACACCCTCGCGGGCGGCGCCCACGATGGCGAGGCGCTCGGAATCCATGCATCACCCGCCGCCGGGAACACTAGGATGCTTCAGCTGCGCCGGAGTCCAGAGATGGGACGGCCACCGCCGCACCGCTCCGATGCCGTCCGCCAAAGCCGCGCCGATGAGGCACTGCCGAGGATGGAGTCCGACGCCTGGCGTTCCGACTTCCGAGGCGCCTCGACTTGCTCTGTCAAGCACGTCAACCTCCTGATACCGTAGGGTGCATCGTCACTGCTGCTTAGAACTTTTTTCTCTTTTTTTTTGCTTGCTTTATCGTTCTACAAATGCAGTCTAGACTCTAGAGTCCATCTAATTCTACCATCACCGTTTGTCGGATGCCGTGTTGCTGAATCGTTTCTTGTCAGTTCTATACTGGTGCCAAATGCCTGTCGCCAATGCAAAATTTACTTTTCATCATGCTCAGAGCATTGCTTGCTACTCAACTGAAATTCACTGAAATGTTACTGCCTAGCTGCACGAACAGCCTGTTCGGAAAAAAAAATGCAGCTACTAAATGCAGTTAACTCTCCAGGACGCCTTGAATTGATTGGTAATGATTTCCAGTTCCAAGGAACTGATACGGTCATACTAAACTGCATCAGTGATTTCCAGTTCCAAGGAACTGATTGGTAATGCAAATAACTCTCCAGGACCCTAAGTGATCAGTTCATGCAAAACTGCATTTCGCTGTTTCGCCTCATCAGTTGCACTTTGTTCTGCTTGACTTTTTTAAGGCTTCTTTCGGCTTCTTTCGGCTTATTCTCCGTTACAGAATAATATTGAACCAGCTAAAATCCAGCGTGGTGAACGGAGTGACAGTGCTCTACTCTGTATACCCAGCCACCATGGCAGTTGCAGATAATACTCATCTAGATAGATTGTTAGAAAACTGTAAGACATGTGCATCGCAACTGTAGAATCTAAACTCTAGTACATCAACAGAAAGCATCCACATAAGCAAGGAACATGAACGACCATTCATTAATCTAAAAATTGGATCAGGGGTAATGCTAGTAACATGAAAGGTAAGGTCACAAGCTTTCGAATGGCATCAGGCCCGGGCGGCCAAGCCGCTGAGATCACAACAAAACGATCACGATCGACACGAGAGAGTAGACTATGTGACGAATCGAACGGCTGATTACTGCGAATCTGGGAGACCGAGGACCTCACTTGACGCCGCTGATGAAGCCGAACGCCGCCTCGCGCGCGGCCGCGGTCTCCGCGACGAGCTCCCCCGCCTTCAGCATCGCTTCGCCGAGCTCCATGGCGCCGCTGAGCTGCTCGGAGAAGCAGGGGCTCTGCTCCCACGGGGCGGTGCTGTCGCCGTCCTCTCCCTCGCCGCCGCCGACCCCGTCCAGGGCCGCCAGGAGCGCGGCCGCGCGCAGGTGGCCGCGGGCGCCCTCCAGCCTGTCGTGCACGCGGGTGGCGATCCCGGCGGCCTTCTCGAGCCTCTCCAGCGCGCACCACACGGCCGGGTCCCCGGCGAGGTCGTCCACGGAGTCGAGCGGCGCGCTCGGGCAGGGCGCGCCGCCCCGGAGCGCGAGGTGGCGCGCCGCACCCATGCTGGCGAGGGCGAGGCCGAGCTCCGCCGAGGCGCCCTCGAGCGGGCGCTGCGCCTCCTCCGCGCAAGGGCCCTCGTGGCGGCGCCAGTTCCGCACGTCGGCGTCCACGACCTCGATCGCCCCGAAGAGCAGCCCGTGAACCCTGTCGCAGTGCCTGGCCGCCAGGACCAGCCGCCGCTGGAACAGGCCCTTCCAAGTGGACTCCACTTCCATCTCCATCTCCATCTCTGATCTCTCTGCTCGCCCTCTTTCCCTCTCTCGGTGTGCTCGTTTCGGAATGCTCTGGGAGTCTGGGTAGTGCGGAGAGGTTTAAATAGCAGCAGCCCGCAGCCCGCAGCCCGCAGCCGGCAATGGCCAGCCTGGCAAGTCCACCGCTCCATCGTGGTCCATCTGACAGTACGAGGAGATCTCGACGGCCACCTCTATGACAAGTGAGGCCAAAGCCGGGGACCCCGCATCCACCTGGCCGGACGGTCAAAGTTTTGGTCGAAGCGTGTGAGCCTCGCCGGAGTGACCATGTGCGCATCAAGGTAAATTTCATAGGCTTCCGGCGCAAGGAGCCCAGTAATAACCGCCGCCGCCTCCTTCTCTGTCACCGCCATTGCACACAGCGAAGAGGCCAGAGGGAGACAAATAGAGCACGCAACTCCATGGCGATGGAGGAGCGGCGGTTAATGGATCTGGCGCGGATGGTGCCGGCGACCCTCCTGCTTGTCGGCACATCGGAAAAGGTCATCACGAGCATCATGGGCGCCCGCGAGCTGCTCGCCGGGGACAAGTGGGGATTCGACGACTCCGACGACCCCGCGTCTCCGCCTTCGAATCCCGCTCGAGGCGGAGACCGCGGCGCCAGCGACCCCGTGGAAATCACCGGAGGCGGCGATCACAGCGTCGGCGTCCACGAGGAGACCACCGGAGGCGGCGATCCCAGCGTCCGCGGCGTACCCTTGAAGACCACTTGCGGCAGCCCGGCCAGCCTCCGCTGCGGGATCCCCGTGAACAACGATGGCGGGGAAGGCGCCGTGGGCATCCGGGATGGCACGCCCTCCGGCTTCGACAAGTGGGCCGACGCCGCCGACATCCTCGCCAGCGCGCTGGCCCCAGAGGGAGATCTCCCCGTCGCCTACCGCGAGATCACGCGCCTCGTCTCGCTTCACGCCGAGGCTGGGCACGTCTTCGTCGTCTGCGCCGCGCGCCTCGGCCTCCAACACGTCGACGACGACGATGACGAAGATGCGCGTACCGGCGTCCAAACCGACCACAACGCGCCGTGGAAGCGGTGGATGGACCTCCGGGAGGCCGCCGTCCGCCACGCTCACGACGCGCTGCTCCGGTTGAGCTCCGCCGCGTCGGCAGCCGCCGCGGCCGAGGACTTCCTCCGGTGGCGCTCCAACGAGTCCCCGCGCTGGGAAGGGTGGTGGTCGGCGGCGAGGCAGCTCGTGCAGGACGCCAGGCGCAGCCTCGGCGAGGCCAAGGACGCGGTGAGGCTGATGCGCGACGCCGTGCCGTGTGAGTTCTTCGAGACCTGGATGATTCTGAAGCGCGCGTAACTGCAGGCTGCCTCTGATGGCTTCCTGCTTGTGCTGTGCGCTCCCAGGCTACCCAAACTTTGCTTAGCTTGTTGGTGCTGGGGAATTTTAGATTCGATTTTTGTGTGTGAATATGAACATGCGATTCATTGGTCAGCCACAGCCAAGGTGGAAATGGAGGGATCAACATTTGTCAGTTTGCTACATTGTGACTTGTGAATACTATGATATGCACCATCTGTGGTTCCAATATGGCGCCTGATGTTTCTCATCCATTCTCTAATTTTGGTTGCCTATTTGTAGCTGTGTTTTTTACTCAATATCTTGTCCAGACTGGTTCAATCAGCTCGCCTCTTTTCCAATCAGCTCCCAATAGGACAGATAATTTTTTTTTCATCAGCTGCTTTAATCTGCACCTGTATGTTTGGGAATGTTCAGATGATCCAGTGATTGGCTTCTGGGTCTTTGTTCTAATGTAGAAATCCATGCAATTGAAAGTATAGTAGACTAGTAGTTCTCTTCTTCCAAAATGCAGTATGTTGCGCACCGACATTTTGTTGACACTTGAGGGTTGACATTCTACAACTTGTCAAATGCAGTCGTGTCAGCCACGAACCCGTCGGTAGTCAACCGTTTCAGTACTGAACATCTCCCCTTACCAACCTTGACTCGCTTGCATATAAACTAAACCACAAACGCATCATCTCCATTCAAACAAATTCAACCCAAATTCCAGCTTCAGCCTCGTCCCACTGCAGCGACAGGAGAGTTTCAGAGAAGAGAAACTAGCTAGCAAGAATCTGGAGATGGAGCTGGCAGAGAGGTCCAAGAAGAGGGTGCAAGTGCAACCATGGATCAAAGCCGCCGCGCACTTCTCCCTTTGCTTCGCCGTCGGCGCACTCGCCGCCCTCGCGCCGCTGGCCGCCACCGGCGCCCCGTCGGCCGCCAACATCCGCGCCTCGTTTCTCGGCCCGTTCAACAACGTTCAGCGAGCAGTACCGGCGCCGGCGTCACCGCCTGCCCCCGACCTCGGCCTCCTACTGATCGTCACGGCCACGCGCCCCGACGCCGGGATGGAGCAGGACGCCTCGCTGGCGCGGCTCGCGCACAAGCTGCGGCACGTCGCGCCGCCGCTGCTCTGGATCGTGGTGGGCGCCGAGAACAGGACGGCGACGGCGACGGCGGTCCGGGTGCTGCGTGGCACCGGGGTCATGTTCCGGCACCTCACCTACGACGCCAGGAACTTCACCGACGCTGGCGCCGGCGATGAGGTGGGCCACCAGAGGGACGTGGCGCTGAGCCACATCGAGCGGCACCGGCTGAACGGAGTCGTCCACTTTGCCGGCGCTTCCAGCATCTATGACCTCCGCTTCTTTCAAGAGCTCAGGCAAACCAGGTGTGTCCTACGTCTCCCTCCTCGTGCAGTTTTACTGCAACATTCTTTTGTGATAATTTTTGCTAGTTCTTTTCCAAACAAAGAATAGTTCTCGGTCATGTCTACATTATTCCGTTATTTTGCACTAATACTAAGCACTTAAATCAGCAAAATGCAGCATAAACAATAGCATCTGTTGACTGTTGGTCTAAAACTTGTTTCAGAGGTTTTGCAGCTTGGCCGGTAGCAACAATCTCACCAGCAGAGCAGAAGATAACAGAAGAGGGACCAACCTGCAACTCATCACAAATCACAGGCTGGTACTCAAAGGATTCAAGCACTAATGGAACAGAAAGAACCTCCACCTCCCTGGATGCGGTAGATACCAGCGCAAGCAACAGGAACTCAAGCTCTGAGCCTCTGAAAATGAACATATCTGGAATTGGGTTCAGGAGCTCAATCCTATGGGATTCAGGAAGATCACTCGTCAGGAGAAACTCATCAGCAGGCGCTACTCAGGTTTGTCATTTGAGCCCCGCAATGGTTATTGAATTACAACGGTTATGGTTCAATACAGGCACACATGACAATTCCCTGATAATTTTTTTTTTTGGGTGATGTCAGGATTTCATCCAGATTGTACATCAAATGGCTATGGAAGGTGAAAACAAACTTAAGGGCGTCACTTCTGACTGCTCTGAGTCTCAGATAAAGTTGTGGCACCTAGACATGCCAAGATTTATTACTCTAATACCTGAAGAAACAGCAGTCTAGTGGTGAGAGACGAAGATAAACCCACGACATGCGACTGTTAGTCGTGGACGAAGCATGCTGCGATGTAATTATCAGAATAGAATTGGCAAACAACACCTTCATCATGTATAGCAGTTACTTCACTCATGTGGGCACAACTGAGCCTTGAGTTTTATTAAGTTAATAACCTACTCCAAAAAGATCAATATTCATTGTCCAAAAATTTTTATAACACCAAGACTTGTGTCTATCTTCTAATGCTAAGTCTGGAGGTACAAAATTATCCTTCCGGTGGAAGAACACAATGTTCATTCTCCAATCAAAAGGCCGACCCGCCTCCTTTGGTTTTCCCCGTCAACACATCCTTCGCCTCGTTAATCTTTGAAGCAAGGTAATGACTTCCACCCGCATCCGGATGGTTAGCGACCATTACCCTCTTGTGCGCCTCTTTGACCTTCTCTGCATTGGCAGATTCCCTAGAAACATCAACGAAAACAGACGGCAAAGAACACCATTAGGTCCTAAATTACAGGTAAGAATATTTTTCACAAAACTGTAAAACTTCTAAAATTCAAATTCAAAAATGACTGGTCAAACCATTAAACAGATTCAAATTATGTTCAGTTTTGAAGAGCTAACAAAAGATTTGATTCAGTATGTTGGCATGAGGAAGTACAGCTGATTGAACACTTGAAACCTCTCACACACTAGACCAAAAAACACAGTACTTATTTTGGATAAAGTGGAAAACAAACAAAAGATGTGTTGCAAGAGATACCGAATTTGCCAGGGAATGTTTTAACTCAGAGCTACATTTAATTAAACTGGGAATGAGAACTTATAAAAATACACCAGTATAGCTACTGTGAACTCTGAAGCTGTGTTCCCAACACCGCATACTTGTTTACTTACAGCTGACGAAAGGGGCAGCTCTACTATTCGATACCCAGATAATTATCTGATAGGAATGTGCAATCATGGATGTTTAGAAAATATCTAAAGGGCCACTAGTAACAAACTAACACACAATTTTAGAATACAACCTTAAGCCTAGATATATTCTCATCCCACATGCCATTGAGGTGCTGCTTATCTTATCTCACTCTGCAGGCTTTGCTCCACCAGCCACTTTGACCTCTACTCTTGCAACTCTCCTCATACATTAGTTGCTAACACAGCACAACAACAGTGAGTGATCAAGAACTCTACTCCAGTACATATTCTAAATGGTTGAATCTTCCATCTCAATTCATATTGTCAAAATGTAGCTGTTGCGTCATTCTAATAAAGGTTTCCATCAGAATCCCTACTTAATTAGAAGGAGTAAAGCTCCATTTGCTTTATTTGCAATTTGTCCAGTTGGAAACTAATGTAGCACCCTAAAACACACAAAAAAACTATTATATGTTTACCATGGTAACTTGCAGTTACTAATCCTTTGCATGTACTGTAGTTTAGAGTGTACCATGGACTATTTTATGTTCATTATTATATGCCATCTTACAGCAATACTTATGTCAAATGAACTATTACATGCATTTTCCAAGGGACACCTTACTAGAGTATTACTATTACATGGACAAAATTTCTGCACTAGAGATAAAAGATAGCAAGGAGAAAGTCTAGATCTGGAAAGTTTCTAGTGTACATATGTTTTTCCACTCATTTCTTGCCATTTCTAAAACCAAACGATTAGCTGCTGCTAGCTGAACATAATTTAAAAAGCACTAAATAATTGAATATTCATAAGCAAGAAAAACATAAACAACAACTGACTGTGGTTCAGATATGATAAAAAGCTTTATGTAATGTGCACCTGACACCAAGGATTAATGCAGCTTCCCTTCGGTTCATTGTGGGTTGAAAGCCACCTTCATAGAATTTGCGCATCCTTGGAACTATAGGCCTTGCCTTATAAGCTTGCCAAGCTTGGATGCCATATCTACCGGCAAGAGCAGTTGCTGCAACTGCAAGTCCTGCTATAAGTGGCGTTGCCTGCAAAAATTGGATAAAAGTAAATAGCAACAACTGCAACTTTGTCTTCTTGCATATCCAGCTTTTGAGCTCTTTCTTTCTGGGGCACTCACTATTCTCATGCATCAAAGTGAAAGTAGAACCATCGAATCAGATCATCAAATGACAAGTTAACATATAAATAAGCATATATATTGATTAGATGCATGAAAGGTTTCGCAGTAACCAAACATCACATCTATTAGATGACTATTATAGGCATAGGGTAGGGTTCTTAGGTAATGTTTAAGATATAGCAATGAAATGATGCATTCGTTTCAATTTGGACTCATTCTAGCATTAATCTAGCTATAATTACACAGACAATGTACTGAAGCATCATATAGACATATACCATCCAAAAAACAAAACACCAGAACGAAAAGCAGGCAAAAAGCTTGCTTTAGCTTAAGGAGATGAAATTTAGGAGTTTTACTAGCCTGATTCCATCAGCGGTGAATTACAGGTACGATTGCTGCCCTGCAGCTACTAGGGCACGGCAGCCTCTAAACAAGTCACTTTAACCAAGGCCTTATTTCGCTTGAGTTTGCAAGAGGATGGGAAGCCACACGGATGCGAGTTACTGCCGGTGACACAGCACCAGGAGCCAGGCTGCCAGCAATGGCGCAGCTGCTGCAGAGCTGCCGGAGACCGGAGATGAACCCCCCCCCCCCCCCCCCCCCCCGCCCCCGGGCAGCTCCTTACCAGGGGCAGGGTGGTGGCTCCGCTGCTGGGCGGCACCCATGGAGACAGGGGGAGATTGGGAGAAAGATGCGAGTAAAATAAGGCGCGTGGAGGCATAGAGCTTACCATTCCAACCAGCGATCAATCCGGCGAGGAAGTCCGAGAGGCCACGCACAGCGATGGGATAGAGCCAGGCGATAGAGGTGCCGGAGCTAGGGTTCCGGTGATCACCGGGGCGGAAGTCGGCGTGACGGGCTGACGGCGTCGCGACTGGGGAGAAGATGGAATGCTGGGGAAGGACCTGGAATGGGGGAGAACCCTAGTTGGGCTTGGGCCTCCTTCCAAATCCGGCCCCTCACATTACAAGTGAAAGAGAGCAGCCAAATGGCACGGGCCCAGTTGTCAGCTGCACGCACCGAAGCGCACGTGCAGGTCCAGCATGTAAAATTCGCTTTCCAAGGAAGAAGACGGGTTCAGCCCGACAGCACACGCCTTCCCCGTCTCGTCCTCCTCTCGCCGGTCGCCGCTCTCTCTTAACAGCGAAGCAAGTAGACGCCATCATCTCCAGTCTCCACGCGCTTCCTCCGCCAGTCCGCCTTATTTTAGGTTCCTCCTCCTCCCCAAGTCCTCCCCCCTCCCACGCCTCACCTCGCGTTAGGTAGCTTGCTTCCGATCCCACATCTCAATCCGCTTTTCGCCATGGGCGCCGCCGCCGACAACCGCGAGGAGGAGTCGAGCCCTCTCCTCCCAGCTGCGGTCGGCGCCGCCATCCCCGCGGACGAGAAGCCCCCGCAGGCGCCGGCTCCGGCTCTGGAGGCCACCAAGCTCTACGCCGATGGGGTTCCCGTCGTGATTGGCGAGCCGGTCGCGGCCCACGCCATCCCGCGGGAGAGCTGGAGCTCCGGGATCCTCTCCTGCCTCGGCCGCCACGACGAGTTCTGCAGCAGCGACCTCGAAGTGTGTACGTGCCCCTTGACCTAAGAGAATCAGATCCTCTTTGTTCGAGCTGTTCTTAATTTTTGAGAGGGGCGTCATGCGTGGTTTCACGTTTGGGGATCTCGGGGAGGAGCAGGTGATTGTATTACCTCTGTCGTGCTCGATTTTAGTTGAAATTAGTAGATTGTTTGGGAAATCTTCGGTAATTTCCGCAATGAGAGGCCTAGTTGCTGTTAGATTCGCTATGCAACCGACGATGGTTACAACTTCTGTTCAACATGTCTGACTTTCTGGCGCAATTTTGTAGCTGAACATAAATTAGGATGCTGCATGAATATTTAATTGAATTGAACTTCTTTGAATTTCTGTGAATTCAAAGTGTTTCGCTTATTAATGCCAAGTATGAAATCATGGCAAAAAAAGGCCTGATAACATGAATTTGCATTACTATCTATTACATGATATTGAAGAGATCTTCGGAATGTGACCCCCTTTCCTGTCTAAATGGTCCTTTCTAGCTGGTGAATCCTGTAAAGCTGGTATGAGTAACAGACTCTGTGTAAGCCATTTTGGGGTTAACCTATTTTTCCTTGACAAGGATGTGCCTTGTACAATTTGTTAGGAACTTGCAAACAATTGTACGATACCTCGAACCTGATATTCATAAATTAATAGTTCTAAAAGGTGCTAGGTAAATTTCACATCTTAACCCTAATTATTGACTTGTAGATGGCGAGCTGAATTTTCTACAGAGCTGTCGTATTTGACTTGCACAGGGGGATGGGCTAAATTTTCTATTGACATCGCTGTCCTAATTGGCTTGTACAATACTGCAATTAAGGGATGAGCTATATTGTCTATTGAAAGTGCTGTTCTAACCAGCCAACAACAGCTGATTTGCTCCTATAATGGTTGATTGATGGTGACTTCTTTCGTTTGATCCATGTCTAAGTTGTGATGGTTTACCCCCTTCAACTAAATACCATTTAGTTTGTTACTTTGCTTGTTTTGTTTGATACTCTTATGGCCAGATTCTTGCTGTGTATTTGGTGAAAAATAGTCGTGTTTGTATGTAGAGTATTCCCTGAAGGCTGTCCACTATAAATCTTTCCACTATCAGATTTAGTTATCATGTCTTAAGTGTCTTATTGAAGCTTATGCCGATACCGTGGATGAGTTGAGGTTCAGCACACACGGTATTGATTCACAATTGTACTTTTACAAGAACGTGATCTTAAGCCATGGGAACAGGGAGGAGCAGGTGACTTTGTCAGCAGTAGGATTATTGCTAACAGTTGCATGAATTGATGATTTCTGAACTTGTCCAGTGAAATTAGCAGTTGAGCCTTTGTTCCTGTAGTACATGCACTTCACAAAATGACAGCCTATGAAATTCTTGATTATGTGTTTTTCTTGTACCTTGCAAATTTAGAGGATCTTGTCAAGCTCCTCTTTTTTTAAAAAAAATGGAAATTTAACCAAGAACTAATTACATATTATTTGAATGTTATCAGGTCTTCTTGGAAGTGTAGCACCATGCGTGCTGTATGGCAGTAATGTTGAGAGGCTTGCGGCTGGACAAAGCACTTTTGCAAACAGCTGTTTGCCTTACACTGGTCTCTATATGCTTGGAAACTCCCTCTTTGGGTGGAACTGCCTAGCCCCATGGTTCTCTCATCCCACTCGTACAGCTATTCGTCGGCGCTACAATCTTGAGGCAAGTGTTTTTGGGCTGGCTTCCTAGCTTTTGTACGATTCTCCACTCGTCATCTGTAATTGAAATTTGTATATAGCTGTAGTCTAAACTGAGAGTAGCAATTTTACAATGGCTTGGGTTGGTCTTGACTCTATAGATTTTCAGTTCTCTATCTCTGTTTGGATTAGGACCTATTCTAGCTCTGTCTATATGCTGACACGGTTCTTTCAATACTTCTCTGTGCAGGGTAGCTTTGAGGCTTTCACCAGGCAATGTGGGTGCTGCGGTGGTCTGGTCGAGGACGAGGAGAGGCGCGAGCACCTAGAAGTTGCCTGCGACCTTGCAACCCACTACCTCTGCCACCCCTGCGCCCTCTGCCAGGAGGGGCGCGAGCTGCGCCGCAGGGTCCCCCATCCCGGTTTCAACAATGGGCGCTCCGTCTTCGTCATGATGCCACCCATGGAGCAGACAATGGGGCGTGGCATGTGAGCAATTCCAGCTCCTGCCCTTGCCCTGCTCTAGTTGGATCTGCGCTATCTGTGATGCCTTCGCCGTCTTGTCTGTTGGCCCGTAAATACGAGTTTGTGATATGCGATCATGTTGTGCTCCGTGTGTGGACTGCTGTATGAATTCTGAATTGCATTTTATCACCTGTGTTTGTGGTTCGTGGTCCTTCATCGACTTGAGAAATTCAAAATATCAGACTATAGTTTATCCTTGGTATGCTTCTTTTTTATATGGGAGACTACATCACATCACTGAATGACGTCTAAGATTCAACTTGCTTATGATCAGTTGGAATATTAAGGTTGATATGAAGTGAATCCTAACTGGACATATTCGGTTACAAACAGGGGGATGCCGTCACCGTTGACTGCTATCGACTTCTCTTGCCAGTAACTCTTGGTTGCCTGCCGACCAGCAACTGGGCCGCCGTGGTAATAGCAAAGGGCAGATTTGGGCCGTTCAAACAGAAAATGCCAGCGAGGCCCTCAATTTTCTATGGGCCCATGTGTCTAATTGGACCGGTGTTGTTGCTTCCACTTTACTCCCGGCCCGGGCGGCCGAGCCTCCAAATCCGGGGGCAGAGAGGGGGAGACCGGGGAAGAAAAACTCGAAGACGCAGCCGACGAGCTCCGCCGCCGGAACTCAGAGATGGCCGACGGAAGCGCCTCCGCGTCGCCGTCCTCCACTTCTCCTCACCAGAACCACCGAGATGCCATCAAGTCCTCAGGTTCGACCTCGCGCTCGCTCCCCTCGTGTGTCCTCTCGCTTGCGTGGCTCTGTCGTTCGCCGGGTAGTTGCCGCGCACGGCCGTGGCACGAGCCCTAGCCGCGCCCCCTTAAGCGAGTGTGGCTGTTCCTTTGCTCAGGTTATGAGGTCCGACGAGCGCGAAATTTCCTCGCTTGGGCTTCTACTAGAGGAACCATCTCCCGGCCAAGGTTCGGGAAGTGTTAGGTAGAGCTGATGATTAGAAGGTTTAATAGTAACTGGGTGTGGCGGAGTGCCCCTAACTATGCGTGCTTGCGTAGCGACTTTAGTAGGCAATCAAGGTGGGAAGCACTTGAGTGATTTTCTAGAGGGGTTGAAACCTGGCGAATAGACAGCAATTCGACATGTGTGCCTGAAAATTAGAGAGTAGCTGGGTACTCGTATAAATTGAATCCACTTTTTCTTACTACCTTGGCTAAAAGGAGTACAAACGTACATTTCTGGTCATCAGGGCAAGCTGTTACATCAGTTCCATTTTAGCGCCATGTTTTCAAGTTTATATCTAAAGCTGAAATCCGTACATGTTTATTCAAACTGCTATAACAGTTTATTTCTTGACTAGCAAATGTGTGATATAGTAGTTTTCTATGCTAGGTTAACTCTGTGCTATCATAAATGAGTCATCTGTGAGCAAAAAGGATTATGTCACAATATACGCAGAAAATAATGTATTTTGGTGCATCATGCTTATTTTAGAGAATGATGCTAGTCACTATAGCTGTTAGCCTTTCATCGGTTTGGTGTCTGGTTGCAGTGCACAATTCAGCATCTAGCCGGAGGAAGGAACATGCTATTGCAGTAGGGAAGGAAAGAAGGGAAGCCTTGATGCGTGCAAAGCGTGTATGTCGAGCTCCTCTTTCTGGCAGTGACGAGACTGTAATGGAAGAGGGTGATATGGTTATTGATGAGGAGAAAGCAAATCTTGAAGCACGGACATCTCAAGCTGTTGAAGAATTGAAATCTGCTTTATCAACCCAGTATGTCTCCACTATTGAAATATCCTTATGTGTTAATATAACCTTGTTCTGGGTATATTATTTGATAATCTGAATATTGTAGTGTTGAAATCGGCTTCATCAACCACAGTATGTTTCCACTATTGAAATTTCCTTTTGTGTTAATATCAACCTTACTTGTCCTGTTACTCTGTGTTCGAGTTCTATACTTGTATTCCATCGCAGGTGATCAAGATTCATCATACAGTTTTTGTTTATGGTGCATGGGAAGGATTATTTGTGCATGTTCTTAATCATCTCACTCTTAGATTCCATAACCTTAGGCTTCCATTGTTGTGGTTCATAGATGTTGACCAAATTTCACTTCACTTGTTAGACATCCCTTTTCTTTTAAAAAACAAAAAAAAAACTTAGCTTGGATTCTCCACTTGGAATATTGGCGTTCATACGTTGTAAGCAGAAAAAGGCTTGTTCTGAGTGCTCGTAACTTTTTCTATCTGACAAATATGAAAGGACATATCAGAAGTACTCAGTATTTGCTTTTGATTGCTCTTAGGGGAAAAGGGTCTCAGAAGAAGAAAATAGAGGTGCTCCGTGCTTTAAGACGTTTGTTGTCACAGTCTGAAGTACCTCCTGTTGAAGCAGCAATTAAAGCTGGAGCGATACCTCTTCTAGTGCAGTATCTGTCATTTGGATCGTCAGATGAACAGGTTGGGCCTGTTCCACTGATTGTTCCATAGTTGTAACTTGTAATGGTACTACAAAACTGAGTAAATCTTTCAATTTTACCTGCCAAAAACCTTACTTATTTATTATTATCTGTTTCCTGTTACAATTTCGGACATTGATCATTCACATGGTACTTGATAAGTTAATGAAAATACCCATTTGATATTTTTCTCTTATCAAAACTGTGAGTGTTTTCCCTGCAGTTGCTAGAGGCAGCTTGGTGCCTTACAAACATAGCAGCAGGGGAACCAGAAGAAACTAAGTCCTTACTGCCCGCTCTACCGTTGCTCATTGCTCACCTTGGTGGTCAGTTTTCTCTATTATCTTGGTTAAATGTAAATAATGTTTACTTTTCCGTTCCCAGTTGGACGCGATAGTTGCCTCTAGTCGTATAACAGTCTTTTTCTGAAGAATGACTAGGTTGGTTTTCCTCGGTTTGTTATATACTTATTAAAAATTGTAATCTTTGTATATTGGTTAGAGAAGAGCTCCACACTTGTCGCTGAGCAATGTGCATGGGCCATTGGTAATGTTGCTGGTGAAGGAGCAGAACTGAGAAGCAAATTACTCGCTCAAGGTGCTTTGTGGCCCCTTACTCGTTTAATGCTGTCAAACAAGGGTTCTACAACCAGGACCGCTGCTTGGGCATTGTCAAATCTTATCAAGGTTGTGTTGATGAACTCCCTTGCTTTTTATTGTGCATCTCAACTCTTGTGTCACAGAATCAGTTTACCAGGGTCATATTTAACCATTTAGGAATGAACAGGACTTAAGCATAGGCTCAAACTTAAGATGAGCTTGAGCCCATTCAAGAAGACTGCTAATGGTTTGTAAAGTTGGAGCTGTATTACCCCCCAACAGAAACTTAATCTATATTTGTACTGAGAAGCTTAGGCATCTTTCGAAAACATCTATCTAGCTTATGTTTTGTGTTTTGTACAAGGTCTCTTTCCAAAACATTTATCTAGCTTATGTTATGTGGTCATACAAGTTAAATTGCTCCACACTGTAAGTTTCAAATCTTGGCAGTAACCATACCGCAATAAAAAAAAAATCCCCATGGGTTAGTAATACTTGTTGGTTTTGTTGATTTTAGATGCTATTTCCAAATTTTTCAAGAACTAGTGCTGTTTGAACATTAGGTGGTCATTCCAAGTTGAGAAAATGTAGAGAGAGGAAAGTGAAAAAATGAGCTTATGGAAAACACTGCATTGCCAGCTGGTCTTGGAATCCTTTGTGGGTTCCAGGATGTGTTATAATATAAAAATGAAGCACTGCCAAATAGATCAGCTTGGCATATATGAATGTAGCTTCCGGCCTAGCATCATTTTACTAAAACATTTGTTTCTCTATAACACAGGGGCCTGATCCCAAGGCTGCGAATGAGCTTATTAGCATCGACGGTGTGCTGAATGCAATCATACGGAACTTGGAGAAGGCGTATGTGTTACCATATGGACATCTTTTTATTTTGTGCTCTATTTATTATTCTGCTCTTTCAATTAAATGAGCATATTATAGTGACTGTGCTTGCTTTCGATCTCTTAATCTTTTCATTTGTATTGCCATACTGTTTGTTTGTTTTTTTGCCAATGGGCACAATGTTCTCTGTGCACTTTAATCCTGGTACTCGTATTTGTTAGAATCGAAACTCTTACTCTCATCGAGAGGATGACACTAGGAGTTGGGGCAATTTTCTAGTTTTCTTCTCACACAATGCCATACCAACCCGAGGGGTTGGAGTTACATATTTATAGCTGGCCAAGACAACCAAGCATATGCCAAGATGCTAGTCTAAGATGCTAGTCTAAAAGCTAGTGATGCTTAGTCTAAGATGCTGTCCTATATGCTGTCCTAAAAGCTAGTCTAAGATGTTGTCCTAGATGCTGTCCTAAAAGCTAGTCTAAGATGCTTGCCGAGGACCACAAAGACCAACAGTACAAAGACTTATCCCATCATTCTCCCCCTAAGTCTTGTGCGTCGTCTTGTGGGAAAGTTGGACCATCCCGGTCCGGGAACAAAGCTCAAGAAACTTGATCCTCCCAAGGGGTTTGGTGAGCAGATCCGCAAGCTGGTCCTTGGTGTTGATGTAGCTCGCCTTGATGCTCCCTTCCTCCAAGCAGCCTCGGATGAAGTGGTACTTCACCCGGATGTGCTTGCTCCGTTCATGAAAAACGGGGTTCCTTGCCAGGGCCAGAGCGGACTTGCTGTCCACCCTGAGTTCCACCGCTTCAGTGGCTCTTCCGAGAAGATCACCGAACAGTCGAGCGAGCCAGAGCGCCTGAGTTGAAGCGGTGGAGGCTGCTATGTACTCAGCCTCGCAGCTGGACAGGGCCACCACCTGCTGCTTGACCGATTGCCAGCTAACGAGGCACTTGCCGAGGAAGAAGAGGATCCCGCTTGTGCTCTTGCTGGTGTCGATGTCGCCGGCGTGGTCGCTGTCGCTGTACCCGACGAAGTGTGCCTCCCCAGGACACCTCGGGTAGTAGAGACCGTGGTCGAGAGTCCCCGCAACGTAGCGGATGATCCTCTTCACAGCCTGCTGGTGCTCCGTCGTCGGTCGCTGCATGAACCGACTAACGTAGCCGACGGAGAATGTCAAGTCCGGCCGTGTGTGGGCGAGGTAGCGAAGGCTCCCCACAAGACGCCGGTACTGCGTAGCGTCCACCTCCTCCGCTGTGCTGTCACGGCTCAGCTTCAGCCTCTCCTCCATCGGAGTGAGAGCTGGGTTGCAGTCGGTTAGCCCAGCCAGCTCAACAACGCGCTTGGCGTAGGCGGTCTGTCGAAGCGTGATCCCAGAGTCATCCTGGTGCACCTCGATCCCTAGGTAGAAGGAGAGAGGTCCCAGGTCACTCATCTGGAAGGTGGCCTTCATCTCTTCCTTGAACGCCGCCACCTCCGCATCCTTGGTGCCGGTGATCACCAAGTCGTCGACATAGACACCCACCAGCAGGGCATTTCCTCCATTGCCCCGCCGGTAGATGGCCGCCTCGTGCGGGCTTTGCTCGAAGCCCATCCCCTTGAGCGTGGAATCCAACTTGGCATTCCATGCCCTCAGTGCCTGCCGCAAGCCGTAGAGAGCCTTGCGCAGGCGTAGCACCTTGCCTTCGTTGCCGGGGATCGCGAAACCCGGCGGCTGGTGTACGTAAACCTCCTCCTTCAAATCGCCGTTAAGGAACGCCGACTTGACGTCCATGTGATGAACGCGCCAGCCCTTCTGGGCGGCTAGCGCAAGGAGGAGTCGCACGGATTCCATCCGTGCCACAGGGGCGAAGGCATCGTCGAAGTCGATCCCCTCCTGCTGCACGAAACCTCGTGCCACCAAGCGGGCCTTGTGCTTCACGATGGCGCCGGCTTCGTCCCTCTTCAACTTGAACACCCACTTAAGGGTGATCGCGCGGTGACCGCGAGGAAGGTCAGCAAGCTCCCAAGTGCGGTTCTTCTCAACCGCGTCCATCTCCTACTGCATCGCGGCACGCCATGCCGCGTGTCTCTCGGCTTCTGCGAAGGACCGAGGCTCGCCGTCGTCGCACGCAAGGTGCAACTGCGCCTCTAGGTCATGAGGCACCAGTCCTGGCACCGGCTGGTCGCCGAGAAGGTCTTCCATTGTGCGGTACCGCAACGGCTCGCCGTCGTGGTACGCGTCGATGCGCTCCTCGTCGTGGGAGAGAGGAGTGGCAAACTCCACTGGGCTATGCTCGGCACGGGCTGGTGTTGGAGTAGGCGTGCCCGGAGGGGTAGCTGGTGGTGCTGGAGGTCGTGGGGTCGCCGGCTGTGGTGGAATCGGCGAAGAGCTCATCGCAGTCGAAGTAGTAGCTCGAGAGCGTGCCGCTGCCGAAGTAACGGGCGCCGGAGTCGGTGGAGACTCGGGGACTAGGGTAGGCACGCTCGGTGAGGAGGAGCTGCCTACTCCCCCAGCTCCCTCGAAGTGGACGTACTCGACAGTGAAGTCTTCGTACGTCGGTGTCGAGCCGTCGTCCACCGTCTTGTCCCATGCCCATCCTCGCCCTTCGTCGAACACTACGTCGCGCGCCGTGCGCACACGCTGTGTCTCCGGGTCGAGAATGCGGTAGGCCTTCGAGCCCTCCGCGTAGCCGATGAACACCCCTGGAGTGCTCCTGTCGTCGAGCTTGCCGATGTGGCCAAGCTCTTTGGCGAACGCGAGGCAGCCGAAAACCCGCAGGTGGGAGACCGCCGGCTTGCGCCCATGCCAAGCCTCGTACGGTGTTCTGCCATCGAGGGCCTTGGTGGGCGAGCGGTTGAGGATGTAGACAGCTGTCACCATCGCCTCTCCCCAGAAGACAGTCGGCATCCCCCTCTGTTTGAGGAGGGCCCGAACCATCCCCACAACCGTCTGGTTGCGCCGCTCGACGACGCCGTTCTGCTGCGGGCTGTACGGCGCGGAGTAGTGGCGCTGAATGCCCTCATCAACGCAGTACGACGCGAATTCAGCCGCCGTGAATTCGCCGCCGTTGTCGGTGCGCAGCACGCGTAGCTTGCGGCCGCACTCCGCCTCCGCAGCAGCCTGCACGGACCTGATGGCGTCCGCAGCCTCTCCCTTGCTGCCGAGGACCATCACCCACATGTAGCGGGAGAGGTCGTCGACGAGCAGCAGGAAGTAACGTCGTCCTCCCGGTGTGGCCGGTGTCACCGGGCCACACAAGTCCCCGTGCACGAGCTCGAGCCGCTCCTTGGCTCGGAAGCTCGTCTGCTGGGGAAAGGGGAGTCGCCTCTGCTTCGTCATCACACAGACGTCGCAGAACTGCTCCACGTGGTCGAGGCATGGCAGGCCTCGCACCATCTCCGTGGCACTGAGCCGCTTCAGGGCCTCGAAGTGAAGGTGCCCGAAGCGCTCGTGCCACTGCCACGCTTCGTCATCCCGGCGAGCGGCGAGGCAGAGAGGTTGTGCCACCTGCAGCTTAAGGATGTAGAGTCGATTCGCGCCTCTGATTACCTTGGCAAGAAGGCGACGATGGCGATCCCAAATCCGCATGACTCCGTCCTCGATCGTTACGCGCGAACCGTTCTCATCCAGCTGTCCCAAGCTGATGATAGAGTTCCTCAACGCGGGGATGTAGTAGACTCCGGTGAGCAGCCTGTGCTCACCAGACCCGGTGGTGAAGATGATGGAGCCGACACCCTTGATCTCTACGCCGGAGGCGTCCCCAAACTTGACGGAGCCTCGGATGCTGCAGTCAAGCTCGGAGAAGAACTCCTGCCGACCGGTCATGTGATGGGTGGCACCGGTGTCGAGGCACCACCCATCAATCTTGTCGTTGGTGGAGGCGTCGCCGAGAAAGGCGTGTGCCCTTGACTCGTCAAGGTGGAGGAGAACTGCTGCGGCCGATGCCGCTGGAGGTAGCTCGATGCTTGCGTGTGCCAGAAGGAGAGCCGACTCCTCCTCCTCCTCCACCTGTGCGACGTGGGCCTGGCCGCGTCGTGGCTGTCGACAATTCCTAGCCCAATGACCAACCCCGCCGCAGTTACGGCAGGTGTCGTCTCGTGCCGGCTTGCGTGCGCCGGCGGCGTCGCCCTGGGCGCCTCCACGAGCGCCACCCTCGGTACGTCCTCGCGCCCCGGCCTGGGCGCCTCCGCGCGCCTTGCGCGGCTTGCCGCGCTTGCGGCCGCCTGTCGAGAAACAGGACTCCCCCTTCCTCCCACCACCTTGGGATGCCTCCCACTGCTCTCGAGTGAGATGGAGTTTCCCGCCAATGGTGATAGGCCCCGAGAGAGGCTGTGGCTCATCGCTGTCGACGACCTTGAGGCGACCTATTGCCTCCTCGATCGTCATCGTAGAGAGGTCCAGCAGAGACTCGATCGAGCGAGCGATCTGCCTGTACTTCTCGGGGACGCAGCGAAAGAGCTTCTCGATAGCTCTCTCCTCGTCGTAGGTGTCGTCGCCGTACTGCACCATCTTCTGCAGCAGAGTGTTGAGACGGAGAGCAAAGTCATCAATGTCCTCACCTGGCTTGAAGGCCAGGTTCTCCCACTCCTTGCGAAGTGCCTGCAGTGTGGACTTGCGGGCGCGGTCGCTGCCGATGCGTGCCGCAGCGATGGCGTCCCAGGCGTCCTTGGCGGTCCGCTTCTTGGAAAGCGTGAATTGCATCTCGGTCGGGACTGCAGCGATGAGAGCATCCAGCGCCCGTCGATCTTCATCGAAGTCGACATCGCCGTACCGGACTGCCTCCCACATGTGCCGCACCTGGAGCCTCACCCTCATGACCGCGGCCCACTCGACGTAGTTGGTCTTGGTGAGGGTAGGCCACCCACCACCAGGACCAAGGTCCCTGACCACCGCCTGGACGCCATGGTAGCCATGGCGCCGATCTGGGGAGGGAGAGCCGCGCCGCCTGTGAGGGCCGCGCTCTTCGTCGACCCGGCCGCCGTTGCCGAGAGCACCGCCATCGTGCGCGCCCCCGCCTGGGGCTCCGCCGGCGCGTCCGCGCCTGTCTGGGCTGCCCCCGCCGCGCCCGCCCCCGCCTGGAGCGTCGCCGGCGCGTCCGCGCCCATCTGGGCCGTTGCCGCCACCCCCGTGGGGGTGCGCAGCTGCCCACAGCCTCGCCCGCTCGCGAGCTGTTTCCCTTGCCAGCCCGAGGTCCACGTCGGTGCCGCCGTCGGCGGAGGCAGAGCTACCGGAGCTGCTGCCGCGCAGAACCTCGAGCTCCGCTGCCGCCGCCGCCGCCGCATCTGCCGCTGCCGCTGCCTCCACCTCCGCCCTTGCTGCTGCCAGCTCCGCCGCTGCCAGCCTTGCCGCCCTTGCCGCCGTCGCTGCAGTTGCTGCCGCCGCTCGCTCGCGCTCCTCTGCCGCGGCGACCTCGGCCTCCTGCCGGTGCCGCGCGCTCGAGGCGACCGAGCGCTGAGACTGCCCTTCAGACATGGCGTGCTAATGGGGGGCTGCTGCGTGGGGAGGAGGTTGCCTCAGACGAGCTGCTGCTGCTGCTTGTCTGTGCAGGGGGGGAGAGGTGAGCAGAAACAGCAGGTGTTGTTGCTGCTGGCTGAGAGCGAAAGGAGACGTGGGAGGGAGAGGAACATGAGATGTTCAGGCTGCAGGAAAGAACGGCTCTGATACCAGTTGTTAGAATCGAAACTCTTACTCTCATCGAGAGGATGACACTAGGAGTTGGGGCAATTTTCTAGTTTTCTTCTCACACAATGCCATACCAACCCGAGGGGTTGGAGTTACATATTTATAGCTGGCCAAGACAACCAAGCATATGCCAAGATGCTAGTCTAAGATGCTAGTCTAAAAGCTAGTGATGCTTAGTCTAAGATGCTGTCCTATATGCTGTCCTAAAAGCTAGTCTAAGATGCTGTCCTAGATGCTGTCCTAAAAGCTAGTCTAAGATGCTTGCCGAGGACCACAAAGACTAACAGTACAAAGACTTATCCCATCAGTATTGTGTTGAGCTTTCTGAAGAAATGACATAACGAACCGAAATATTGCTTTGCTCGTCACTGCTACTGATGGGTGGTTTTGGGTCCTTCAGGGATGAAGAGCTAGCAACTGAGGTGGCGTGGGTAGTGGTCTATCTTTCAGCACTTTCAGAAAAAGCTACCAGCCTAATAGTAAGAAGTTCGGTGCCTCAATTGCTGATTGGACGCCTCCTATCATCTGAGAACTTGCAGTTACTCATTCCGGTATAATCTGCTTTCTCCATCACATATCAGTCCTTTGCATATTCACAGTTTGGCACTTACCCTGAAATGAAACACGTCATTTACACACTGTTGCCCAGCAAAATCATCTGTGCTTTATAGAATGAAATATTTTTGTCACGATTTTATCATAAAGATGCTGATAATGACTTGCAGACTAACAGAGTTGCACTTAATCTATATTGTATAGTTAAGGATCATGTTTCTTCCAGCTACCAGTAGAATTATGCAGCTAATAAATATCTAACAAATGTATGTGATTTCACAGCACAGACAGATTGACTCTTCTATTTCAAATTAGGTACTTCGCAGTTTAGGGAATCTTGTAGCCGGTGATGGATACATGGTTGATTCAGTCCTAATTGTTGGAAACAGTGTCACAGGTTAGCCTGAAATGATACACATTTTGTCTTCCGAGAGTATGGCATAGTTTCATGTACTGACTATATGTTCTCAGATCAAGCCTTATCAAGTCTTATAAAGTGTTTGAAGAGTGACAATAGGGTTCTCAAAAAGGTAAGCTTTTGTTTGCTGGTTAAATTTTCCATATTTTTTTCTTAAGAAAACATATACGATTCTTAATCAATTTCGTGGACTGCTTATATAGGAGGCATCATGGGCCATGTCAAATATTGCAGCAGGCAGTTTCGAGCACAAGAAATTGATTTTTGCCAGTGAGGCGATGCCTTTGCTAATGCACCTCCTCATGACTGCACAATTCGACATCCGCAGGGAAGCAGCATACACCCTGGGCAATCTGTGTGTTGTCCCAGCAGGAAATGCTGGGCCCCCAAACATAATTGTGGATCATTTGGTCGCTATCGTAAATGGTGGGGCCCTTCCTGGGTTTATAAATTTGGTGAGATCTGTTGACATAGAGAGCGCGAGGCTTGGGCTTCAGTTCCTGGAACTGGTGAGAGAATCTGGAACTTTAAAACTCTTGGTGTTGTCTTTCATCAAGTCGCACACAGATTAAACTTAAACTGGATAATATCGTAGGTGATGAGGGGATACCCCAATGGGCAAGGTCCAAAGCTCGTGGAGAGGGAGGACGGCATTGAAGCTATGGAGAGATTTCAGTTCCATGAGAATGAGCTGATGAGAAATATGGCCAACGGGTTGGTCGACAAATACTTTGGCGAAGACTATGGCCTCGATTGAGTTTCTGGTTCCATCCATACATCCGAGTAAACTTGAAGCCGAAGCCTTTGATGGGTTAAAAGTGTGAATTGTGAAATGCAATTTCGCGATCCCTGAATGGAAGGATGTGCGGATTAGAATGGTGCCGTGTACTTTAGCTCTTGATACCGATGCATCGGAGGCTGTAGTTGGAAGAGTGTGTGAAGCGTGAACTGACTGTGAACTATGGATAGTGCAAGTAAACTGTCGATATACTTGGGCGTGTTGTACGATAGTCAAATAGAAGTGCTGAAATAAAATGGACCTGCTGTTTCCCTTGGCTTGTGGCCATTTGCCCAAGTAACTTGAAATATGAACAAACTGTTGCAATGTCTATTTTTTCAAGTGTATATGTGCTACATTTGTTGTAAGTGGCGGTATGGTTTCTGCTAAACATTTAAACTTGTGTATCACCAATTCACCATAGATACAGTAGCAGAAAACACTTATCCGTCTAGCCCAAAAAACCACTAGTCATCTTGAGCCTAAAGCTGAAACAAATAATAAGTCGATCAAAAGCTACGAGGCTGAGGCTTTCGTTTTGCTCTTCTCCCTCGCGCGCATTTCGTCGAGCACGTCCCTGGCGGGCGGCGAGGTGGTGGCCTCCCACTCGGCGAGGTCCGCCTCCACCTCCGCGGCCTCCTCGTCGAGCCCCAGCCGCCTCATCCCCCGGGCCATCACCCTGTACACGTACTCGTCCACGTCGAGTCCTCCCCTCCTCACCGCCGCCTCGTACACCCTCCGCGCCGCGCGCCCCCGCCCCTTGGCCACCAGCGCGCGCAGCAGCCTGGTGAGCTTGTACACGTCCTCCTCTCGGTCCACGAACCCGCCGCCGCGCGCCTTCTCCTCCAGGAACGCCTCCACGAGCGCGTCCACGGCGTCGTCCGAGTCCGCCGGCGCGGAGGAGACGAAGGTGGCGTAGAGCGCCGGGTCCGGGCGGTACCAGGGCTCGGCGCGCGCGACGTGGAGCGCGGTGAGGGCGAGGGGCCAGTGGCCCTGGCGCTGGAGCTCGGCCATGGCGGCCACGAGGTCGGCCTTGAGGAGGCGGCCGAGCGCGGACGCGGCCGCCGCGGAGGCCGCCGCCGGGGAGCGGTCCGCGGCGGTGAGGCGCTTCAGGGACTGGATGGCGAGGATGGCCTCCGTGGAGAGCGACCGCCCGCGCTGGAGCGGGCCCCGGTTGTCGCGCGGGCCGCAGGTGATTGTACTCGCACCCCGCCTGAGCCGCGCCGCGGGTCCCGCCGCGGGGCGCGGGACGAAGAGGAGGGACGCCATTGGAGCAGAAGGGAAGCGAAAGGGGGGAGGGAGAAAAGCGGAGCGGGTGGAGCCAGACTGGGCCGCTGGGGTTTGGGTTTCTGATGGGATTTTGACGATGGGCTGGGAGCCGTCTGATCCTCCTCAATATTCGCGCGGCATGATACGGCGTGGCCACTGGAGTGGGGTTCGCCTGTCAGGCTCGTCAGGGACATCGCCCTGTTGTCACCTGCCAGGAATGGTAAAATAATATCATGGAAATCATTGCCGCACACGATCCAACGAACCAGTCCATGCCTCCCACGCTGCCCCGATTCTCAGCTAGTCGGCTGCCATTCCGTTCCATCCATTGGCTATTTGGCTCCCTTCGCTCAGTCCATCCCCTCCCCCACTCCTCATCACTCTCTGCTCTCCTCTGCTCTGCCCCAAATCAGTGCTGCCATCCACTGACCCGCCGGCCGCCGCGAGCGCCAATGGCGGCCGCCGCGGCCCTGGCAGCCGTGCTTGGCGGCGTCCGCGGCCGGCGCGGCTGCGGCTGCGTCGGCGGAGGCGGAAGCGGACCGCATCGCGAGCCTGCCGCGGCAGCCGCCGGTCAACTTCTCCATGTACTCCGGCTACGTCACCGTGGACGCGGCCGCGGGGCGGGCGCTCTTCTACTGGCTCGTCGAGGCGGCCGGCGCGCCCGCGGAGTCCGCACCGCTCGTTCTCTGGCTCAACGGCGGGCCCGGGTGCTCCTCCGTCGGCTACGGCGCGTCCGAGGAGCTCGGCGCCTTCCGGATCAACGCCGACGGCAGGTCGCTCTCCAGGAACCGTTACCCCTGGAACAAAGGTCCGGTTCTGATTCCTTCCTTTTCATTGGTCACGCGCTCACTGCACGCTCGCCTCCCCCGATCAGGAAACATGTGGTAGCTTGTTTTGCTCACGGGAATTGGGATGGACTGGCTGGTTTGGTTTGGTTGCAGTGGCGAACATGCTGTTCCTGGACGCGCCGGCCGGCGTCGGCTACTCCTATTCCAACACCACCGCCGATCTGTACACCGCCGGTGACAACAAGACAGGTGAACTGCGGAAGTAATTTGATTAGCGGCGACTTGTCTGTTGCTAGTACCGCTTTCCATTCTTGTATTGTCACCGTGACTTGGATCTTACGGCTAGCTCCCACTGATGTTGCTGTGCAGCTCATGACTCGTACAATTTCTTGGTGAATTGGTTGGAGCGGTTTCCGCAGTACAAGCATCGAGATTTCTACATCACGGGGGAGAGCTACGCAGGTGAATTCTGAATTACTGTGACAATTGGTCGGCTATAATAGGCTGGAGATTATGCAGTTAGCTTTACCCAGTGACCACATTTACATTCCTAGAGCCCAAATTTTTCAGGTCACTATGTGCCTCAGCTGTCTCAGCTAGTGTACCGGAACAACAAAGGAATTAGAAAGCCAATTCTAAACTTCAAAGGCTTCATGGTCAGAACATCTTGAGCTCACATTTCTAAGCTCTGCTAATTAGTTCGCTCATTTCTGGTCAGAAATGATCTGGTGTTCTGTCTATGCTCCAGGTCGGAAATGCGGTAATTGACGATTATCATGACTACATGGGCGCATTTGAGTACTGGTGGACACATGGGCTTATCTCCGATGAAACCTATGACAACCTGCGGTTGGCCTGTGAGTTTGATTCATCTGAGCACCCCTCCAAGGAATGCGACAAGATCTACGATATTGCTGAGGCTGAGCAAGGGAATATTGACGCATACAGCATCTACACGCCTACTTGTAAGAAGACCTCACTTCACAAGCGCAGGCTGATAAGGGGAAGAAAGGTATGTTTGCATTGTTATTTTTCTGATAACTGGCGAACGAGTTTCTAGCTCGGTGGCAGGACAGCTCAATGGAGTGCTACCCACCACGGTTCGAGCCCTCGCGCTGGCACGTGGTGTCGCACCCTGCCGGCCAGAAATTCCTCCTCGGGGTGGATTTGCTGGCAAGAGGTGGAGCAGTTTATCTGTGTGTTGAAAAAAATTCCCTCGCCCGCTCCACTTTAATGCACGGGCCTAAGGCCGGTCCAATCTCACGTGGGCTGTGGTGCCGCTGTGTATAGGTGGAGTGGGGGTTCCGAGATTTTCTCGACCTGCGTGAGAGGTTATCTTCTACCTTAATCACAATGCCTTCGAGGAGGTCTTACCCCGGCGGGTCGAGTTTTTTCTTCTGATAACTGATAGTAGTACTGTGCATTGGATTTTCCCTAGGTTCCTTTGAACATCATGTGATTATTTACAGTATTATTCGCACACTTCTGAAAGTTCAATAACTTATGAGGCGTATGAGTGCAATGACATATCTCCTAATTTCAATTGTAGCCCTGGTTGCCGAGAGGATATGATCCCTGCACCGAAAATTACGCGACAAAGTACTATAACTTACCAGAGGTGCAGGAAGCTTTACATGCCAATGTCACTGGAATACCATATGCCTGGGTAGCCTGCAGGTCTGCTCTGCTGGTCTCATCTTGTTTTGGTCACAACTATTCCGTTTGGCCACCAGTAAAGCTGCCTGTTCTTAATATTTTGCACTAAACACCACTGGTTATTTGCAGTGATACAATTTTTGACTATTGGAAAGATTCACCGAAGTCCATGCTTCCTATTTACCGTGAACTTATCGCTGCAGGTATAAGGATATGGGTCTTCAGGTACGTTGAATTTCTGTGGTGAACATGGTGCCCACTGAATTCCTAATATTTGAGACTGGCAACATTGCTGATGTTTGACATAAGAAATCATGATAAACTGATGATCATACAATGTGGGTGGTATGTTATTTTGACTTGGTAAATGAGTGTGGATTTAATCTCTGACATTGGATAATTTGGCAGTGGTGATGCTGATTCTGTTGTCCCCCTCACCGCGACAAGATACTCCATCGATGCGCTCTCTCTACCAACCGTCACAAACTTGTACCCTTGGTATGACGATGAAGAGGTTAGTCAGTGGCACCGCTAGAGGCCTACAGCAACAATGACAGATTGACTAGCTAGCTTCTTTATTTTCAGAGCAATTTTATCATGCTGTAATGTAATCTTTCTTATATAGGTTGGTGGATGGTGCCAAGTGTACAAGGGCTTGACGCTGGTGACGATCCGAGGTGCGGGTCACGAGGTTCCCCTCCACCGTCCGCAGCAAGGCCTGAAGCTCTTCGAGCACTTCCTGCGCGGCGAGCCCATGCCCAAGCCTGTAGATAGCATTCAGACGTTTTAGAATGTGCTATCTCGCTTGTTGGACAAGAACAGGATGCGCCAAGGCATCTTGTTCTAAAACATCTGTTGCTTACATTTTTCAGGTGAACCTATTTCGCCTGTCAAAAAAAAATAACCAAGATAGAATAATGCTCGTTGAAGTGGACGGGTCACGGGTTTGTTCTTTGCCTTTTCGGATTTCTTGTGTACCCAAAGATGGCAATGTAGTTTGTTCGGGAAAAAAAAAGAAAAGAGAAGAAAAGATGGAAATGTAGTTTCAAGCTACACGTGGCGAAAACAAGTGGACCAATGTACGGAACAGTAAACAACCAATCCATGTGTTCCACTCTTCCCCGAATCCTCTGCTACCACCATGCTCAATCCCATTGGCCCTCCACGGCTCCACTCCTCGTCAACTCATTCGTGCTCTGCTGCTCTTCTCCAATCAGCGCCCCCAGCTGACCCGCCGCGAGCGCCAATGGCGGCCACCGCGGCCCTGGCCGCCGTGCTGGCGCTGTCCTGCTCCTGCGGCGTCGCGTCCGCCACGGCCGCGACGGCAGCGGCGGAGGCGGACCGCATCGGCAGCCTGCCGGGCCAGCCGCCGGTCAACTTCTCGATGTACTCCGGGTACGTCACCGTCGACGCGGCCGCGGGGCGGGCGCTCTTCTACTGGCTCATCGAGGCAGCCGGCGTGCCCTCGGGGTCCGCGCCGCTCGTGCTCTGGCTCAACGGCGGGCCCGGGTGCTCCTCCGTCGGCTACGGCGCGTCGGAGGAGCTCGGCGCCTTCCGGATCAACGCCGACGGCAGGACGCTCTCCCTGAACGCCTACCCCTGGAACAAAGGTCCGGTTTCGATGCCTTTTTGCTTCCTATGCGCGGTCGCCTGCTTTGTTTGTCATGGGGATGGTTGGCTGGTTGGTTGCAGTGGCGAACATGCTGTTCTTGGACTCGCCGGCCGGCGTCGGCTACTCCTACTCCAACACCACCTCCGATCTGTACACCGCCGGCGACAGCAAGACAGGTGAATTGGGGGAGTAATGTAGTAGCTACCTGTCTAGTCCTGGTATAATATTGATTCATTATTCTCTTGTTTATTCTAGCTCTGTTTCCTGCCAATGCGGTTTTGCAGCGCATGACTCGTACACTTTCTTGGTGAATTGGTTGGAGCGGTTTCCACAATACAAGTACCGGGATTTCTACATCACAGGAGAGAGCTACGGAGGTGAATTTCTTTTGCAATTGGTCGACTTTAGCAGAGAGATTATTCAATTAACGTTGCCCAATGATCACATTCACAGTCATCAGGCCTAATCTGTTGCAATGACTGCATTTCAGGTCACTATGTGCCTCAGTTGTCTCAGCTAGTATACCGGAACTACAAGGGAGTTGAAAAGCCAGTGCTAAACTTCAAAGGCTTCATGGTGCGATCTTCTTAAGCTCATTTTTTTTCCAATGCTCTCTTGGTTAGTTCACTCATCTCTGGTGATCAAGTGCTCTGTCAATGCTCTAGGTCGGAAATGCGGTAATTGACGACTACCATGACTACATTGGCACATTTGAGTACTGGTGGACGCATGGGCTTATCTCGGACGAAACATATGAGAAGTTGCGGCTGGCCTGTGAGTTCGATGTATCTGAGCACCCGTCGGAGGAGTGTAAGAAGATTTTAGAAGTTGCGGCTGCTGAGCAAGGGAAAATTGATGCATACAGCATCTATACTGCTACCTGTAAGAAGACTTCATTGCATAAGCGCTGGCTGACAAGAGGAAGAACGGTATGCTTGCTGTGCTACCAAAACATGACATTTTGCTGATAGCTGATGGCAGTACTGTATACTAATTGAATTGTTAATTTCTAGGTTCTTTTGATAATAGGCAACTACTTACTGTATATTCACACTTCTGAAAGTGTAATAATACTTATGAAGCATATGCGTTCTTGTATCTCCTAACAATACATTTGTTCAAATGTAGCCATGGCTTCACAGAGGATATGATCCCTGCACCGAAAAGTACTCGAGAAAGTACTACAACTTACCTGAGGTGCAGAAAGCTTTACACGCCAATGTCACTGGAATACCATACGCCTGGGTAGGCTGCAGGTCTGTTCTGCTGGTTTCTTGTTGTGGTCACAACTATTTCATTTGATCGCTAGTAAGGCTGCCCAACTACGTTCTTAATATTTTGCTCTAAACAGTAAGGACAACTGGTTATTTGCAGCGACCCAATTTACGAATATTGGAAAGATTCACCGAGGTCCATGCTCCCTATTTACCGTGAACTTATTGCAGCGGGCAAACGGGTATGGGTCTTCAGGTACGCTGAATTTCTGTTGTGAACATGGTTTGCTCTGAATACTAAATCTCTGAAACTGGAAACGTTGCTGATGTTTGGCATAACACTTCATGATAAATTACAATGTGTGTAGCACAGTAACTTTGACCTGATGAATCATTGTCGATTTTGATCTCTTACATTGGACACTTTGGCAGTGGTGATGCTGATTCTGTTGTCCCCCTCACTGGGACGAGATACTCCATCGATGCGCTCTCTCTACCAAGAGTAACAAACTGGTATCCTTGGTATGACAGCGGAGAGGTTAGTCATTGTCAGTGTGTCACTACTACAGCAACAATGCTAGATTAACTGCGTTATTTATTTCCAAAGCAACTTTTATCATGCTCTAATGGTGTGAAATTTGCTTAGGTTGGTGGATGGTGCCAAGTGTACAAGGGCTTGACACTGGTGACGATCCGAGGTGCGGGGCACGAGGTTCCCCTCCACCGCCCGCGGCAAGGCCTGAAGCTCTTTGAGCACTTCCTGCGCGACGAGCCCATGCCCAAGCCTGTACATAGCATTCAGACGTTTTAGACTGTGCTACTGCTATGTCGCTTGATGAAGAAGAACAGGATGCGCCAAACCATGTTGTTGCAAAACATTTGTTGCCACATTTTCAGGTGAACGTATCTCGCCTGTGCAATAATCAACGTCGGCCAGGCGTCACATTTCCACTGTTTCGGAGTCCAGACCTTGTAGGAATGATGTTCAGATTTTAGAACTTTTTTTCCTTCTCGTTTTTTCTTTCTTCTCAAATATGCAAGAGAGCTGCACATGGCATTAAAGGTAAAAAGATTAATCTTTAAAAAAAGTAGGAAGCTAAAACCATATAAACAGAAGGCAAGGACATGCCGGCACTAGACTCACAGTGACATGGGCATGCTACTCTTGTAGGAAAAAGAATTGCTAGGTCCAATCTCCCATCTCATCTCATGATAGCTGCATTGTCGTGCAGTGCTCCTGCAAGTTTTTTTTTTAAAAAAAGATAGCTGCATTGTCCAGATCACTGTAGCTCAGCAGTACTCACTGCTCATCTCGTCCGGGCGCGCACGGCTACGGCCTACAGCGGACCTACCCCTCCTTATAATTGATAGCAGTATTGACAATATCCAGAAGTTCAAAAGAAAATAAATTTAACCCAAATAAATAACGAAAACACTATTCGAAGAGGCCTCTCCAAACAATTCTATCCAGAGAGCCCCGCTTTTAGAAAATAATCGATCCACTATCTCCTACATCTACGGTAAACAGCAAACTCACTGTAGGGCTCCATTTAATTAATCACTGCACTCCCCCACGTACCTCGAGGCCGCGGCTCATGCACGATGTTACCTGCTCTCAGTGCCTCCAAAATTATTAGTCATTTTAGCTTTTTTATATATAATTTTACTATACATTTAAATATATACCATATCCAGATGCATAATAATCGCCGTATTTAAAAAATTAAAATAACTGATAATTTAAAACTTAGTGAAGCACATTTCAAGCACAGCCATGACTTCTTAACCATCGACGGTACGGCCCAAGCAAATTAGTGGATCCCAGTACCAGTGACAAAGGCATATCTTATATCTATTCTTTCTCCTCCACTCATCTATTGGTATCTCTTCTTGCTTGCCGTTCTCCCAAATCTAATCGCCACTGGCCACCTACGAAGGGAACGGGCTCCTGAGCACGGCAGTAGCAGGCAGCCAGCCAATGCAACAAGCTGAGCAGGCCACTGGGGGGAGGGGCGACACAGGAAAAGCCGACGCCTCACGCTGATAATGGGTCTAAGCTTATCCCTTTTCCACCCCACTCCAATACTTATGAAAATCAAATGTTAACTTACTTCAACCCAAACCCTCAACTAAACAACCCAACCCACCCCACCCCATTCAATGCTTAAACCCATAAGTATAGCTAGATCTACTAATTAAACCCACACCAACCCATATTTAACTATATATATATAAATTTAGTGGCTAAGCTATTGATATGGGACCCACATGTAAGTCTAGCCACATCGTTTTGCAGAGAGTAGCTGTCAGTCATTCTGAGTGTCTCCAACAAATTTCAATCAATTTCGATAAAATTTTATAGTGTAAATGTGAGGTTTTATTTTCAAGGTCCGGCTCTTAGACATGAGCCCACGTGTAGATCTAGCCACGCACTTTGCACAGAGTAGTTGTCAGTCATAATGAGTCATCTCTAACATATTTCAGTCAATTTCGATAAAATTTTATAGTGTGAACGCGAGATTTTAATTCCAGGATCCGGCTCTTGACGTGGGGTCCACATGTAGATCTAGCCACACCGCTTTGCACGTAGTAGCTGCCAGTCATACTGAGTCATCTCCAACAAATTTCAATCAATTTTGATAAAATTTTATAGTGTGAACGTGAGATTTTATTTCTAGGATCTGACTCTTGATGTGGGACCTATGTGTAGGTCTAGTCACACTGTTTTGCAGAGAGTAGCTGTCAGTCCTACTGAGTCATCACCAATAAATTTCAATCAATTTCTTTAAAATCCATTTCAACCCACTCCAATCCACCCCAACCTGTGTTTACATAGAATCCATCCCACCCCACCTTATTACCTGATGCAAACCATATCAAAATACATACCATATCAAAATCCAAACCATTAAACCCATTTCAACCCAAACCATTAGCAGGATGACCGACGCCTGGGTTCATGGTAGCGTAGGGAAGGTCGATGCCGGAGGAAAGGCGTGCCCGCGCCCGCAGCGACTGCAGTGGCTCAGCTAGAAGAGACACGGGCAGAGCCTAAAAACTAAATGGCGAGGCCTCTCGATTTAGAGTTAAATTGGGAGCCTCTCCGTTTCTTCCTTCAACACATCGATTAAACAACAGAAAGTAACAATTAAGGTAAAAAAAATAGAAATCGGCAAAATCGGAACCGGAGAAGATGACCGCGGGCGGGAAGTGGGCGGAGTGGTCGGCGGCGGGCGGCCGGCGGGATTAGGGATTTGAGGCTTTTAGGTTGGGGATGGGGTTTGCATGGCCAGCGGGCATGAAAGATGTCCGGCGGCAGCAATCCCTACGGTGGTTCCGGATTGTGGACAGCAGCAAAATCGACGGTGGGTAACTAAAGATTACTTTACGTGGATCCCATCTATATGATCTATTTAGTCTAAATACATTGGTCTTCCCATGATCCAACGCTCGCGAGTCGCGACCAGTCCACCAGGTCTGCATAGTAGACTTTGACTTTGCGAGCGAGCCACCAGGTCGACGTAGACCGAGGCCGCTAGGCGTCCTCTCGTCGTGGCCGTGGGTCGTCGGCGACCGGAGTGGGGCCTGCAAGCCCGCAGCACCCGTCTCCACTACCGCTAGATATTTTCCCCCGGACGCTTATATTGGCAGGCGGGGTCTCGCCACCAGGAGGCCTAGCCGCCATTAACACTTAACAGGATGGGCTTTCATGCTGTTAAGCTTCCACATGTGCCAGCAGTCCCATATTGGTGCGCCATCCTAGTCCTACTCCTCATATGCTCGCTTCTCTCCAGCTCGCAGGCAAAATCAGCATGCAAATGCCCCAGCTCCGACCAGGATCCCAGCAGCATGTACACCTTGAGCGATACCTTCGACAACCTTCATGGCTATCTGATTCCTGCAAACTCAAGTTCTACGTTTCTATCAGCTGGTCTCGGGTCTTACAAGAAACTTCCTACTTCGAAGCTGAACTTATCTGAACCGGGGCTCCTCATCCTTGATGATCAATGGATCAAGTTGTGGGGTGTAAGCGGCGATGGGACGACGATCCACGAGGCATCCTTCAGCGTCGTATTCACCATGAGCATCTACCAACCAAACAACCAGAAGACGCCAGCTGGTGGTAATCTGATCTTCGCCATAATCCCTCGTTATACTCTACGGAAATGCGTCCTTTGCTACACAACTCTCTTCCTCCTGGGACAGATCTAAGCCTATCGTGGATGCCACCAAACTCGCGGGCAACCAATTCACCATCATGGCCGGTAGATGTGGCACAATGATACTTAATGACACTGTTATCTGTGTGGGAATTGACATAGAGCCGTTGGGGGGAGTTGATTCAACTAAGGCAAACTACAGTATTTTGATTGACTACAACTCTGTCGGCCATAACATGACGGTACAGGTCAGCGTCGTCGACAGAGAAGATGAAGGAAAGCAAAGCAGCGGCAGCAAGCAACTCATCAGCTTCAGCAACATCTCTTCACAGTTTGGCTTCTTCAGCTTCTCCTCCTCTATAGGGCAGCTCTTTCAACTCCACACCTTGAATTCGACGGTCGAGCGGCTCTCCGACGAGTTGGAAACAATCCCTCACAAGAAGAAATGGACTACTACCATTATATTGTCCTCGGTTCTCCGATCAGCAGCTGCCACCGTGGTCACGGCAGCTGTTGTATATTGCTACTTTAACTCCAAGTACAGGGGGTGGAAGAAGGAGCTGGATCAGCTGGCCAAGACCATGCAGCTCCTTCCAGGGGTGCCAACTCAATTCAACTTCAGCGATATTCGAAGAGCAACCAACAACTTCCACGAGACGACGAAGTTGGGGCGAGGCGGGTTTGGCGCTGTGTATAGATGCAGTCTCCCTGGCCCCAAAAAGGGTGAGGCGCTGGAGGTCGCCGTTAAGAAGTTCAATCGGGATGACAACCGACGTTATGAGGACTTCCTAGCAGAGGTCAGCGTCATCAATCGTCTCCGCCACAAGAATATCGTCCCTCTCGTCGGTAATGGCACCAATCCTATACTTTGTTTGTTTATGTATAAGCGATACCTTTCCCTTATCAACTGTACTTCAGGTTTTATTTCACGTAGCTAAACAGTACTACTACCTCCGGACATTTAAATAATATAAGACTCTCATACAGATCATAAAATTTACATGTAGGCTAAAAGTTTTATGTGAAGCGTCGTCTTTTAAATGATCCGAGGGAGTACCATGTTGTCTGCAAATGCATGGCTGACAGTTTTTCATCTTCTTTTTAGAATTTTGTCAAATAGTTATGGTCCCAGTTACTGGTTGCTATTTTGTTTTCCTCTCTACAATTGTCTAAATTAAATTAGATGAGAATACCTTTGCCTACTCGATAGAAATTGTGATATACAATAATCTGGGTGATTGGACATTTATAATAACCCACCCAATTATCTGGGGTGTTTTGGTCTCAGCGATTTTTAGCAAATTTTATAATATATAGATGGCATATGCAATAATGGTGCGCACGGAACGCTTCTTTATCTTACCATATGCAGACAAACTTGACGCTATTGATGTTTTCTATTTATCTACATCAAATGAATATATAGTCATATATAATAATGGGAAGGTGATAAGCATGTAAAGAGCTGGAGTATTTTTTTTTCTCTTTTGAAAGAAAGGGGTAGAGTATATCAAGGCTGTGAGGTCCGGTTCATCACATCCCATAGGCTAGGAGGCCAAGCTGAACACGGTAAAAAAAGGAGCCGGGGAATATAAATGGTTGTGAACCGACTGCATAGGCTGACTTTGTCCATATATATCAGGTCGCACTATTAGTGCGGGCTAATCAACTGTTTCATCTTAGAAAACAATCGAGAATTTTTTTTTATTCTAACACTTTGTTATGTTAGTTCCTGCTTTTGAAAGAAATTCTGCGCATAATTTTTCAGGGTGGTCTTACAACAAAGGAGAGCCCTTGCTTATCTACGAGTACATGCCTAATGGTAGCTTGGACCAACATCTCTTCAGCGGGAGCGGCGGTAACCAGAATCAACCAAGTCAGATTAACAGGTGGGCACTCGTTACAACATGGTGAAGGATATTGCTACAGGACTGCACTATGTCCATCATGAGTACGAGCCTAGGGTGCTCCATCGTGACATCAAGGCAAACAACATCATGATCGATTCCGCCTTCCAAGGACGCCTAGGGGATTTTGGACTTGCCTGTGTTGTGGCCGAGGGAAAGAACTCCTACACTGACATAGGCGCCCCTGGAACCGTTGGCTTCAGGGCACCTGAGTATGTTCACAGCGGAAAGGCCACAACCAAGTCGGACATCTTTGCATTTGGGGTCCTCATCCTGGAGATTGTAACAGGCAAGGTGGCGGTTGATGCGCAATTCTGTCATGTTACAGATTGGGTCTGGCATCTTCACAGGGAGGGTAGTTTACTCGATGCTATTGACCCTCTGCTGACAACCGAGTTCCACGCCAGCGATGCCAAGCGTCTGCTACTTCTCGGTTTGGCATGCAGCAACCCGAACCCATCGGACCGGCCAACTATGGTGGAGGCAGTGCAGATCATAACCAAATTGGCACCGCCACCAGACGTGCCTCTTGATAAGCCAAGGTTTGTATGGCCACCAGAAGGGCTTTCCTTGAGCTCTGACTACAGCACAGAGCCGAGTAGTTTGGGCAGCAGTCTGACAGTCGGGATCGAGATGACTGCAGAGAACGGAGGCAATAGTTTGCACCACCGTCCCATCACTTCCATGGCAGGGCCTTCACAGGAGCTCTTCTCCATTTATCACACTGCAGAGTAGTGAATGAAAGGTAGTTGTTGAAATTTCTTGATACATATGATGGTTGGTTGCGGCATCGATTTGCTTTGCTTCACCGATGAAGCCTTCTGTGTGTTTGTATAAGTGTGTACCATACGTTGTGTAACCTTTTCAGATACGGTGTCTTTGGTTTGTAAGGTATATACTCCGTAGATAGTAATAAAGGGGGTGTTTAGTTTTACAGGTGTAAAGTTTTGACGTGTCATATTGGATATCGCGGCATACATTTGAACTATTAAACATAGACTAATAACAAAACTAATTACAAAGTCTGTAAACCGCGAGACTTATCTAATGAGGTATATTAATCCATAATTAGTGGATTGTTACTGTAGCATCATTGTTGCAAATCATTGATTAAATAGTTTCCTTGGATCCGTCTCGCGAATTAAAACCTATCTGTGTAAAAAGTTTTGCAAACAGATTTTATGTAATATTTCTAAATAGTAAGATTCTTTTTGATGTGACAGTTTGACGGTGGATTTAAACACCACTAAAATTGTGGTATGTATGTGTTACATATAAATCTGCATGCAAGTACCACAAAAAATGAAGACGACTAACTTTACCTATAACTACGCCGGACGTCGATCCTCCTGATTTCCTCCTCCGAGGCCACCGGAGGAGGGAATAGATCGGATCGAGGCCGGAAAGGAAGGTCACTTCTGGTCGTCTCTCCCGGTTACTGTAGCAAAGGGAAAGGAGTGACAGACTATTCACTGTGCTTGAGATGTGCTGTGATTGTTATTGTTTTTGCTTGACGGGTCTAAATTAGAAAGGTTCCTGCATTTTGATTCCTGTGTTCCAAACAGCCTCACTCTTCTTATTCCTGTATTTTTCCAATTCTATGTTTTCTCATCTTATTCCTATTTCTTTCCTACATTTTTTTTCATTCCTCTATTTTACGTTCCTTTGTTTCAAACAGACCAAGAGGCACATACACTTCGACCTTTCGGAGTGCAAAACTTTGCTTTGTAAGACTCAAGTTTCATTCAGCCTTCAAGGCTTGAAACTTGTAGTGCCACACACATTTTATTCCACGTATCTCATTGATCTTAACACACCTGACAGGCAAAGGCTAAAAATGATCACCATCGAACAAATGCTAATCACTCCTTTGGCACAACCTTGATGCCCTTGACGAGGAGCCCCCTCTTCCACTGCCCGCCGTCGTACTCGAACAAGGAGATCTCCACCTCCCCGTTCTGCCCCGGCTGCGCGTTCAGTTTCCCGGCCTTGAGCTCCAGCCACTGGTTCCTGGGCCTCTCCTGCAGCTTCTCCTTCCGCTCCTGCACCGTCCCGTCGGGGAGCTTGAGCCGGAGGTTCACCGGCGCGGTCCACCCGTACGCCGGCTCGGTGAGCATCACCTCGAAGGCCACGTCGTAGCTGACGCCCGGCGTGAGGTGGGACAGCTCCAGCTTCCCGTGGATCTCCAGCCAGCACACGTTCTGCAGCGACACTGCCTCGATCTCGGAGTCACTGATTAGACGTTCAGACACGTCAGTCAGGTTCAGGTCAGAGCAAAAGAGTCAGTCACTGTACAGCCACCCTTGTTCATATGCACCGGGTAAAAATTTTTAAATGAAATTTTTCACATTTAAAATACTAAACATAGATTAATTAAAAAACTAATTGCGGATGCCGTTCGTAAATCGCGAGACGAATCTAATAAGTCTAATTAAACTATTATTAGCATATGTTTACTGTAGTATTACTGTAGCAATTTATTATCTAATCACGGTCTAATTAGGCTTATTAGATTCGTCCCGCGATTACGGACCATCTGTGTAATGCAGTTTTTTGAACTATATTTAATACGATATTTAATACGTTATGCATGTGTGCAAATATTTATTTGGAATTTGAAATTGGGCATGTCTAATTCGTGAAAACAATAGCCAAATTGCTCATGTTTCATGTAGGCAGGCATATCCTTAGCCTTCATTTTTTGGCACTACAGAAATCGGCACAATCTCGTGGCGGTTCGTAAAAAAAACAACAAGAAGAAGATCGTTTCTGCAGCAGAGCACTACCTTGTTTCTTTCAGGGGATGCCAGCTCCAGAATCTGGGGTCCTCGCTCCAGGTGATGGACAGCCCTCTGGGGAACAGCATGAAGCAGTTGCACCTGGTTTTCTCGTGCACCCAGTACTTCTGCATCAATCATGGCACCAACACAAACACTGCAGCTGTAACGATTCTGTAGCCATGGCCAAGCACCAAAGATTCAGGAGTGTTCGTGGCTGAATTCTACCTTTGTTTTCCCAGCCAGGTAGATCCCTGCGCCGTGCACCTGATCCTCCAGCTCAGCTGCGGTGGCGGTCTTCTCCTGCGCAACGATCTCGTGGAACATGTGCGGAGCCGGCGCGCGCTTCGACTGGGCCTGGTTGCTGTTGCTGCCGGTGCCGGAAGCGGCGCTGCTCGTCGCCACCGCCACGGCGCGGCCGTCGCCGGCGCGCGACGAGTCGGACGACGTCTCATGCCGCGACGGCGACGCCCCCATCGTATGCCTGCCTCAAAATCTCCTGCGCCCTGTGCGATGAAAGCTCAGCTGATGACCGCGGCATATATAGGTGCAGAGGAACCAGGAGGCGAGAGTGGATGAACAAGCTGTTCCGAGGCAGCCGCTTTATACGATTCCTGGAAAAGAAATGCAGCAGAGGGAATGTAGCCATCCTGACTTTCGCCGCGGTGGACGGCCGGCGAGATGTGTCCAGAAGATCGATGTCAGCAGGCGAGACGGTATAAAGCGCTTGCGGCGGGGGAAAGCTGGGAGCTGAGCCTGTTCTTTTGCTCCAGCTTTGGGTACAGAATCTGATTCGAGATGATGAATTTTGTGCACGGATACAGTGGTCGCCATTTGTTTCAGGAGAATCTAGCTTTCGGGTGAAGGTGGCCAGGATTTGCATGCCCCTGTGGACACTAATAATGCTGTGCGCTACAGCCTACAGCGATGAGCGCCGCCGGCCGGTGACATGTTTAGTAAGTCCAAGGTTCGGAGAGGCTGGAAAGCGTTAAAGATCAAGTGAACACAAGGAGGGGAGGAGATCGACGATTCGTTAGAGTAGTCGTTTCGTCTAACTTCTCTCGCCGCATTGAAGCTAGGAAGAGAGGGGGAGACGGGCCAGTGGATCTGGGCCTTGGCTCTTGCCCCCGTTCAGCCACCTCATTGGCCCACAAAAACCTGGCCTTGATTGGTTAATATAGGCTGAATTAATGGAAGAAGCCCACTTATCAAAGGCCCAATGGTTAGGCTAGGGTTTCTTCTTGGTACAGGAAATAAAACAGCAACGCACCTCTTCTCCTTCCAGTCGCCGGCGTCCCCTGCTTCGTCTCCTCCGATCCTCTTCATCGCCGTCGTTTCACGCAGCCACCACCGACATGGTAACATATCACCTACCCCTCTTCCTATTCATGCTCTAACCGGAACGAAAAATCATTCAATAATCAATCACCCGTTTAGCTTCTTGTTGCAACTTCCCATTCCTTCCCAAACACTTTGCTTGTATACTCTTGTACTACGGTGAAGGAACGCATAGTATCTATGATTTCCGGCCAGTTGATCCATTGCAACTCGTCGTTCTAATCTGTCCTGATAAAATTCCACTCAACTGCAAGACCGCCCATTAATCCGATCAACCTGCGATGGTTATGTCCGTGTGCGATCATGTCTTGTTTATATCATATATACTGCACCTGTAAAGAACACAGTGTCAGTCAGATCTATGCTTACTTGCTTGTGTTGTGACATTCATTACCATCCTTTCTCAACACGACAGGTGTTCGTCAGGACTCAGAAGGCCAATGCCTACTTCAAGCGTTTCCAAGTCCAGTTCAAGAGACGAAGGGGTACAATAACCATCTTGCCAACTGCTACCGCCGCCGCGGATTTTCTTTCTTTCTTCCTTTTTTTTTCCTTACTATATCTACGTTTCTGCAGAGCCAGGATTAGGCTCATCAACCAAGACAAAAATAAGTACAACACCCCCAAGTACCGATTTGTTGTCAGATTTGTATCCTCTACAGCTCTTCTACTGTCTCTCGGCTGCTTCCTTGTCTCTATTATTCTGCTCTTCACTATAATAGCATGCTTATGTGTTTAGTTATGTTTACTCGTCGACACACACATTCTTTCTTAAAAAAAAGAAGACATACACACATTCGTGTACCTTAACAAGATGCTGCAGACCAACAAAGATATCACCGCCCAAATCATATCTGCAAGTGTTGCTGGTGATATGGTCCTTGCTGCAGCCTACTCACACGAATTGCCACGTTATGGACTTGAAGTTGGCCTAACAAACTATGCTGCAGGTAGATACAAACTAATATGATTTTTTTTATTAGAACCCAACATGAGTATTGTTGCTGCGCACATTCTGATTTCATTGGAGTGGACCATCTGAACTGAATTGTTCTATTTTTTACATTTAGCGTACTGCACTGGACTTCTTTTGGCTCGCCGAGTTTTGAAGCTCCGTGATTTGAATCAGGAATATGAGGGCAATGTTGAGGTTGATCTGTCCACCATTTTCAAATTAACTTAGGTGAATTTTTGCCTGATTTAGAGATATCTTATGATGGATACTTCCATGTTCAGGCTACTGGTGAGGATTTCTCTGTTGAGCCAGCTGATGGCAGGAGGCCGTTTCGTGCACTCTTGGATGTTGGTCTTATTAGGACTACAACTGGCAACCGTGTCTTTGGTGCCCTTAAGGTATTCAATAATTAAAGTCAACATGCATGATATTGCTCCTCTGTTTTTCTCCTATACTATTGTGTTCAGCTGTGTAGTGCAAAACCGTACGAGAGTTTTGCAACGTGCAGCCTAGCACTATATAGGCAAAATATGGCTTTTGGTTTCGTAAAGTAGAGTCCTAGGTCATTAGTCTGCATCTGCCAGCTTGATAAGCTTAAATGTTGGATGATGAATTTGGCATTATCAACTGCCATGCACCCTTTTTAGCTTTATGGATGAATTAACCAAACCTTTTTGTTTATATTTGGAAAATTTATAATCAGCAAGCCTTAGCCAACTCTCAAAGCTTTTTTTTTCTTTTCTTGTGTTATAAAATTCCTTTTTCTTAATAAACACAAAATATTTACTCTCCATGGTATGCCATCAGTATTGAAGTTTGTCTTGATGCAATTTCAATCTGCCAACAGGGAGCACTGGATGGAGGTCTGGACATTCCCCACAGCGACAAGAGGTTTGCTGGCTTCAAAAAGGATGAGAAGCAGCTTGATGCAGAAGTTCACCACAAGTACATCTACGGTGGTCATGTTGCGGACTACATGAGGGTTAGCGCTGCATTCTTGTTTTTTCTCCTTTTTTTGGGGGTTTGAAACTTGTACCTGTAGTGGATGATAGTTATAGTGCTTGGTCCGATGTTATTAGATCATATCCTTTCTACTTGAAAATAAGGATTGCCAATGTACAGTTCACTAATAATTTGAAACTTTTTGATGACAATGTTATTTTATTATTCTTACAAATAGATACTGTTCTTTGGTTATTACACAGGATAGTTGCTTGAATCAGCTCTTTACAGTGTCCTAATCTTGATTTCAGACACTGGCCGAGGAGTCTGAGAAGTACCAATCTCACTTCAGAGAGTATATTAAGAAGGGCATCAAGGCAGATGATGTGGAGACTCTTTACAAGAAGGTGCATGCTGCAATCCGTGCTGATCCTAGCGTGGCAAAATCCACAAAGGAATCACCAAAGGAGCACAAGAGGTATGAATAAGCTGATCGCATGAAACAGTCGGTTTCGGAGCAAACACGCTCCAAGATCGGCTGATGGTATTTAGATTTAGGCTGGATAAACTGTGGTAAAAACTAAATAAAAACAAGATCAAACGAATCTAATCCTGTCAAATCTAGCAAATACCGATAACTTGTGATAACAGCAAGGAACAAGCTAGACTAAGCAGATTAATCTAACAAGAACAAGATGGTATCGATAACTTGGTGAACAGACCAGACCTGGATCCAATCTGCTTGATAACTTGAATTAATAAAGGATAGAGGAAGAAGCAATACGCCGTCAACCTTGAGCCTATCTGCCTCGTTTGACGCGGAAGTTACCAGCAAGTCGGAGATTGAAGTCGATGCAACCCCACGTGCACGAAAGAACTCGTAAAAGAAAAATCTACTGCAACTAAGGCGAAGCTGCGGAAAAGAGAAAAAAGGGAAAAATGGTTTGTGTATTGATTGTTGGATGGTTTGATACATGCCCGAGGGCAGCTACTTATAGCCTAAGCTATAAACCCTAGTCAATTACGACGCACAAACTTGACAACAAAGAAAACAGACTTTCCTAAACAAAATCTAAGAAATACTTGCTGACGTAGCTTCTGCCAGCTCTTTCTATGCCCTATCGGTCACGACACTTCTTCTGGCCTAAAAAGCCCATCATGTTCCACTTTTCGCTTCTGATCCATCGTCGGCCAATTTCCACCGGTCTTTTGCCCAACAGGTTGACACATGTCAAAAAATGGTATCAACAGCTACCGATAGGTTGGTCCCACGTGATAGCGTCTCCCTCTCCTCCATGCTCAGCGGGTCCCGTAGGTCAGTGGCCTCCACCCATCCACTGACGGGTGGGACCCAGGGGTCAGTCCCCTACGCGGATCTTGTGCGGTCGGCTAGATCCGGTGTGGCGGAGGGTAGGTGTGTGTGTGTGTGTGCGTGTGTGTGTGTTGGTGCGCCCCTGGTGCCCGCGAGGTGCTCGGCCATATGCCGTAGTGGCACCCGCGGGTACCATGCTGCAATGTCGCGACGTTGGGGTTCACCGTGCGCGGTCACCATGGCCGCGGGGTGGCCATGGCGCACCCGCGGCGCGGCGAACGTGGCGAGGTTGGCGTGCTCGGGTCTGGCATTCTGGTCCGGGTTGTGCGACGTTGTGGCGCGGCCGGTATGGGTGCACGGTCTCCACGTCCGTGGCGTGGCCCGTGGGTCCCTGTGTCGTGACGAACATGCGGGGTGAGCTGGTGCTAAGGGCGTGGGGGTGTGCCGACGGAGGCGAGGTTGGCGCACACGGATCCCCGACATCTCGGGGTCGCGACGCTGGGTTGAGCTCGCGGGCGCTCAAGAGAGTGGCGAGATGGCGTGGCGGAGGTCAGGCTCGGGCTGGCTCGCACATGCTCGGCATCTCTGGGACGCGGCGGGCGTGTGGCAGCCCAGGCCTGGCGATGGCATGGTAAGATGACGGCGAGGGCTCGCCGATCTGGGGTTCACGGCGAGGGCACTGTGCGCACATGAGCGCGGGTCACCGGCAGTCTAGGACCGCGGCACGGCCATGGCGTGCGCGGGTTGCCGGTGTTCCGGGCCTGCAGCACGGCGTGGCGGCGGGGTGAGGGCGAACGGAACGAGGGCGATGACGGTTTGCGGGATGAAGGCGGCGCGTTGGGCTCCTGCAAGCAAACTAGGTGGGTCGGGGTTCCAGGGCTTCCTAGAGACGGCTCATCGACAGCACAGGAGAGGCGGAGGCTAGGCGATGGGGCACCTACCAGCTCAGGTTGACGGCGACGAGCTCGGGGCCGTGGCCAGGCGAGGCTGTGTCGAGTCGTGCCGTGCAGGACGCGCAGCTTCGTTGACGTGGTCGATCGGGGTGCAGGCTCGGTGAAGCTCCTCGGCGATGGTGGACCTCCGGCGGAGACGACTCCTCGGCCTCCTCTCCCTCGTCGTGGTGGCGGCGTCCTTCAAGGGTTCGGCGGCGGCTCTCCCGCTCTGGGTCCTCCTCCTGGACTCCCTCTTCTCCTCCTCCTTTCCCCTCTCTCTTTCCGGTGGCGGTGGTAGCGGCGGCGGATTGAAACAGGGCGGAGCCCTAGGGTTTGCTAGGGTCTCGCAGCGATGGCTTGGGGCTTAAGTAGTGGGTTGCAAGGGCTTTCGCGAGGCTGGGTGGTCGGGAATGGCGGGGATCTTTGGCGTCCGTGCCACAGACGCGTGGTGCGGATCCCCGCCATCGCGGCTAGGGTTCTTGGGGGATAGCGAGCGCGCGCGCAAGGGTTTGGTGGCCGACAGCGACAGCGCGGCGTGCGGGCGTGACGTAGGCAGAGCGGAGCTCAGCGGTTACGCCGATTTGGCATGGAGCGAGGGCGGCATCGCGCGGCTGAAAGTGCATCTAGGCCCCTAATTGAGTTTTGGTGGTTTGAATGACAAAACGATTAAAGGACTTCTGCTAATCACTTCTCGTCGGTCATCTATGGTCAGCCACCGCCTATGTATGCAGCACACCTCCACCATCTTATGGAGACATTCCGAGTTCATCTCATGAATCTAGTTATCAAGGAATGCCACCTCCTCCACGGCCTCATCGTCCTTCAGCAGCCGATCAAATGGCAGCAAGTTTGGGTGCATCTCTCTTTGGTTCTCCATCCTACGATCCAACTATTGTGCATCAATGGGACATTGCCACTCCGTCGGACAATGGAGATGATCAGTAGTTTCTCGTCAGGGCCTTTATGGTGATAGATGACAAAGGGGGAAAAGTATGGATTAAAGCTAAGAAGAGGAAGAAGAACAAGTTCAGCCGCTATCTGTCTGTCTCAGCCAGACCGACCGGTCTGACCGGTCCGTGGACCGGTCTGGCCGGTATGTAGTCTTTTTTGAACTATGGTTCTGTAATAATTCGAATTCTATCTATTTCAGGACTTGAGTACTTGTAATGTGTGCTACTGTGTGTATTGAACTTATTTATGCTATCTAAGTGAACTTATGTTATTATGTTACGCATGATTGAATTATGTAATGTGTTTTTGAGGGTCTGTCAGGAGCAGACCGGTCTGACCGGTCTGTGCAACCGGTCTGACCGGTTGGCACCTGACAGAGACATCTTTTTCTTCTTTCTTGTTAAAGTGAATATCATGTCATGTGCATCACGTATATTATCTGTTGACACTTACACAATGTTTTGCACTCCTTGGATTCTGAGATATAGGGGGAGCTCCCATTGTTTTCTTGCTTATGTGCACTTGGTATATGAGGCCATGTTTGAAATTAAATTCAAAGCACATATTAAGGGGGAGCTCATGATATATCTGAGAATTTGAAGTTCCTTATTTGTTTCATTTGTAAGCTTTAATCGGGTTGTCATCAATCACTAAAAAGGGGGAGATTGAAAGTGCATCTAGGCCCCTAAGTGAGTTTTGGTGGTTTGAATGACAAAACGATTAAAGGACTAACTTGTTGGATTGTGAGCAAGTTTTTATTCTAATGTTTCATAGCATGATATTATCTCATATATTGATGAACATGATATGGCTCACAATGATGATATCAAATAAGTGTGTGATCTCGTGATGAACATTGGATGGTCAATGACAAGCAAGGCTTGGTCAACAAATGAAGAGATCATCAAGAAAGATACAATGATATACAAATGAATATTGCAAGGCTTCATGTGTACATATTTAAAAAGACAAGAGCGTATGATTACATGTTGGTCTTACTATTGGAAGCTTGCAACATTTATGACATTCTTTATCAATCAAGAACAAGCATTTGAAGAAAAATATTCAAGTGAGAATTCATTATTGATGTGCAATGCTTAACTCAATGAGGCAAGGGTAAGTGGTGAAGAAACCAACCGAAATGACTAGAGCGAGGGACTAAGCAAGCTTTGGTTAAGCGACAGCTTGAGACCATGTGCGTATTGCTAAGGTGAAGTGGCTAATATCCGTTGGGTTCTCGAAGTATCATACCTAAGTCTCAAAGAGAAGAGCAACGCAATGCATCATATATGTTATGGTTGATAAAATTGAGTGACTTAAGAATTCAAATGCACGTTTTCATGAACGATGGAAAATCCTAAGTCACTGGCTCAAGTATGGATGTGCTCAAGAAGACATGCAATGTTAAAAGTCCCAAGAATAAGTAAGTCAAAAGTATGGCAAGATTAAATTGACACAAAGCTCAAGTGGTTGAATTAGATTTCATATTTTATCTTGAGTATAGGTATGCCATACTATCAAGAGGGATGCAACATTGGTTGATTGACAACACCTAAAGTGCTCATAGATCTACCTAAGTGAGAAGCCTAGAGAAAATTTAGTTTTGTGTCTACTCTGGCTCCAACCGGTCAGACCGGTTTGAGGGACCGGTCTGACCGGTCTGAGCGCTAACGGCTAGTCTTTTCGAACATAGGGACCGGTCTGACCGGTTAGCCCCTGGCAGTGCAACGGCTAGTTTTTGAGTGTGGGGTATTTATACCCCTCAGCCCTCTTCTTCGAGGGTTGCTGGTTCTTCTGCATTCCTGAGCTCCCCAAAGCATTTCTACTGACCAGTAAGTTCTCCCCAACCACTCTTTGTGAGTTGTGCTAACTAGATTGCTTATCCTAGTGTTGGTTTGAGAGAGAAATCTTGTGTGAGAAATAGAGTGTTGCAGGGAGCATTCCATAGCTTGAGCACTTGTGGTTAAAATTGAAGCAACTCGTGAAGCATTTGTTACTCTTGGAGGTGAAGCCTCCTAGACGGCTAGGCGTCGCCGGCTAGCTCCCAAAGTGTGGTGGGCAGTGGCAAGTTTGTAGGGGTTGTGATCTAGCCCCCTTAGTGGAATGAGGATTGGTTGGAATAGACCAAGCTCAAGGGACCGAGTTGAAAAAGACTGAAGCCCAATGAGCTCCTCAACAGAGATGTAGGATTCACTGTGGTGGATCTGAACTTCGGAAAACAAATCCTCGTGTCTCCGTTTGGTTTGCCTAGATATCTCACTCTCTAGCGCTTACTTGTTAATTCAGCATCGATCTACTTGGGTGTGTTGCTTCTGTGTGCAGTGACCTGTTATAGTACTTGAAATCATCTGCAGAAGCTTTACACCAAGTTTGGTATGTGCTGGAGCTCGAGGAGGGAAGGAACTCTGATCTTGTGTGTTTTCTGCTGGTCCCCAACCGTTCTGAGCAGTTGGTATCTTTTCACCCTGTTCTGAGTCTTAGACCGGTCTGACCGGTTTGTGTGCTAACAATTGCAATCAAGTTTTGTAATTTGCAGAAACGCCTATCCACCCCCACTCTAGGCGACATCAAGGTTCTTTCAGTGGCGCAGGCGTGTTGCAAGCAGGCGGGCGGTGCGAGCGGCGTGAGCGGCAGGTAGGGGAAAGCTGACGGGTGGGCTCCACCTGTCAGTCGCCCTGGGTGCAGTGAGGGGATAAGGACGGGAAAGTGGAGCGGCTGACGTGCGGGTCCAGGTTGTCGGTGAGACAGGCTGTGTGGAGCTAGGTTGGGTTGCTACTGGGTCGGGGTAGCGGGTCCTTGGCAGGCCGCGCGGTGTGGGCAGGCTGGGCGGCATCGGTCCGGCTGACGTAGTCTGCGGCCCACGCCGAGCTGGTTTGCTGAGGCCAGCTGGGCTGGTTTTTGGGTTGGGCTAGGATAGGGTAGATCAAGGGCTAGGGTTTGGATAGTTAGGATTAGAGGGTTTAAGGTTTTAGGTAGGGCCCACTCTAGGGTAATTAGTTAGGTTAGTAGATTAGCTGGGTTAATCGATGGATTCAAATCGAGGGCTCGACTCAATTTGAGTCCCACACAATTTCAGTCAATCGAAACAATTCCAAAACCGTCAGATTAAACAAGGGAGAACTATAAACTCCATAAATTCCATGTAACCCACACTAGCTTTAGTGTCCTTATAATTAAGTAGGTCTTATTTTCCTAGGAATTCGAAGGGAGATGAGCATTAAACTTAGGTTAATTTAGCTAGTTACACTCCACATTAAAAAGTTTTTGAAATTTCACATTTTTACACATTAACATTCCGGGAGGAAATTCCGGGATGTTACAGTTGCTCTCTTTGTTTCGGTTTCAGAAGGCGTCCATTACCTTTGTCCACGCTGATGAGCGTGCCTTAGGATTACATGTAGTTCGGTTCCAATTGGTACGTGTTGGGAGGTTATTAATCCAAGTTCATTTCATTGGCTCTTGAATTGGTATGAGCTGTGACTTGGAATTTCCGGGAGCAGCAGCCTATGACACCTTACTTCTGAGGTAGTTCCGGCCTTCCAGGAAGTACAAACAATAAACGTGATATCTTGTTTTGTTTAGGTTGTTGGGCAGGCCTGGGCCGATCTGTTTCCACATTACTTGTGCAACTACCTGTACAGCTTGTCTGAAGCATTCTCAAAGTTCTACGCCAGCTGCCAGGTACCATTTTGCTTGCTATCTCTTCTCTCCAGAATCCAGATCACCTCGGTTGTGTGGACTTTCCAGTCCTGCACCAGATGTTAATACAACTGCCTGTTTCCGGCAGGTGGTTGGGTCACCTGAAGAAGCGAGCCGTCTGTTGCTTTGCCACGCGACGGCGGTCGTCACGCGGCAGTGTTTCTTTTCTTTTTTTTTGAAATAAATGCGGCAGTGTTTCAACCTGCTGCGCATCACGCCAGTCTACAAGCTGTAATACATTACCCGTGCATACCCTCTCAAGAAAAAGAAGTAGGAAGTTTCGAAAAAAAAGAATTAGGAAGTTTGATCAAAAAATGTAAAGCGTCCCTCGAAAATAAATCACAAAGCTAGTTTACAAATTACGTGCTACAGTGTTCGATGTAAATATGTATTTCTTTTTTTTCCTGTGTGCTCTTTTTTCTGTGCTTCTCCTTTAGTCTTTGTACGTGTGTGTGTGTGTGTGTGTTTAACTCGTACGTGTACGTGCATGTGATTTTGCATGACATATGTACTTTTCTAATTATCATCACTGAATGACCTTTAGACAGCAAGACACACTCCGCAGTAGCTAGTAGCAACAGAGGATAGAAATGTAGAGGGTTATAAGCATAAGCCAGGAATTCTGCACACACATGAGCTTACGCAGTACGTATTACAATTCAAGAACTTCAGTAAAGGCTGCTGCCATTCCTCATAAAAAAGAACGACCCGTAAAGGCGACATAAACAAGCTCTATTCAATACAGCACGCAGGTTTCCTCTTCTTTCACCCCATTTATCTAGGGGCATTCAACTCAAGTGCCTCTGGTTGTCAAGTGTCAAATCTTTCCTCAAATTAGCTTCATCATAGGTAAAGTAAGCATAAGGTACATCGAAGATAGCAAAGATAGTTCTAATCTTGTAAATGGAGCCTCAGCCTTCTCCTGCCCACAAACTTTGCAATGCCGACACTGCAGCATACATCCGGCATTCTGAGGCATCCATAAGCTTTGCTACTGCCTAGCCCTCTTGGAGCTGCAGCTTGGGCACTTGTAATGTTTTATGCTTTCTGCCTTGGCGGGAGTTATCTTGACGCACTTGCCGTGGTACCACCTTTCGCAGATGTCGCACCCAATCCAGAACTCGTCTGCGCTGTATATACCACCGCAGGTGCCACATAGGGTTTCACCGTGATCACTGTCATCCTCTCCGTATGCATCTTCTGATGCTTTTCCGTTATTTTCTATCTGCGGATGATGTGTTTGTTGCAGAATGAGAATGAGTTGAATGTAGATAGAATGAATGGTAGCAGCAATAACAAATATATTTTACCTTTACTGAGGGCTTGGCCCTCCCACCATTGTCCATACTGGACCTCTCCTTAGATTGTTGTTGTCTCGCACCGGAGACAACTTCAAAAACAGTTTGCAATTCGTTAATCATACCAAATAAACGCTTCCTATTGGATGACAGTGAAGATAGTGAGATATCAGCAACACAGGCCTTACGAATAGAGAGAATGAAACAAAATAATGGCAATGCAGCATATCAAACCTTTCGAATTTACATAAAAATAATTATTCAAAGGCTAGGTTTACAATACTCAGATCACAGTGCTAATATTAACATCATTGAAAGAATTAGCACAGAAGAATCAGGGAAAAACAGATTATTGACAGTGCCAATCCACAGAAGAAGGCATCAGAAGGCCTAATCTAAGGCGCTACTCTTGGTGCAAAAGGAACAAAAAAAAACATGCTAGTGTGGGTTCACATTGATTTAAGACCCTTATCCTCCAAGTTGCTGGTACAGTATCCGCACAGATTACAGTATTCATATGAGTAATGCATGAAAAAAACGAACTGCATATTGCAGGCTCTAAAATACCATGGGCATGTGCACGAATACACATCATTTCTGATGGAAATTAATATAAAAACGAAAAGTGCAGCACTGCGAAACATAACTTGAGAACTTTATATCCATAAAAATCAAGTATACGGAAGTTATATAAGATAACTGGTCATGGATGTCAGATATGTGCTCCTCGTGTTATTTTTCCACAAACCTCTAGAGTCACATAAGCTCTACTTTCAGTAAATATAATCAACTGCACCCTAGGCTCTCCATAGCACATCAGCATTGCACATATTTTAGCATGATCATGGAAAAGTGTATTCAATTTTAGCTTGTATCGATGAAATACAGTTTTCATGAAATCGCACTTTATTTGTTGGTTCCCTTTGCCAAAAAAATAATAATAATATGCATAAGTGGTGTAATGAAACTGGGGGCTACTCACTGTTTTGACCTTAAAATATCTAGAAAAATAGAAAAAATCAAGTTCCTATCAAGATGTAGACTTATTAGAGGTCTCAGAATAAAATGGAGTTTTGCTTACACAAATTGGGTACAGTGCAGGAAAAGAGGTGTTGAAAAGATAACAGAGAATATCAGCATAGGTGCAAATTCCATAACTACAATTGGCACAAAAAGTCCTGATTCTCCAGATCCATAACAAGAGGTTCAGGCTCTAAACATGAAACACCTTCATTAACAAAAAGTCAGGAATGTCCTTACAGTAGAATGGTAACCTTTAACTGTTATGGAGTAGGACGTATCCAGGAACCAGGACACACCACTAATTAACCGAAGATTTCATAAACTTTCAAGCAGTTCACACAAAATATCTATGCACAAGTGGAAAACTAGTCAGATTCACAGCTTCCACGAAATATTACTTTTCCCTGTGCAAAGAGCCTTTTGAAAGTTGGTATTAGATAAACATTGAAGTCAGCCTTCAACTAGCACAAGTCCACACTGGCAGTCTGGGACCACTGTTTACAGACATAGAGCACAGAAACACTGAGATATGTGTGAAGATGTTGATCCACAAAAGTAACAAGATTTCAGTAAAGCATGCAGCTACCAGAATTCAAGACTCAGTCAACTCACTATCATCACGACACCACAGAAAGCCATGAAAGTCTGCTTACTCCAACAACTCACGGTAAACAACCAGAGTTATCACAAGTCTGCTTTATGTGCCTGTGTAGGTCTCTGCAGTAGTGTTTCTTTAGAAAGCAAGCACCCCCAACTACCCAAGACTTCCAAAGTTTAAATCACACTTAAAACTATCACAGAATACATCAACAGCAGTGCCCTTTGCGTCAGAACTAAGAGAGTCAATTGACTTTACCTTCACCTCAGTGCAGAAGTTGAAATCCTATTGAGGAAGGAAACATCTATCAAAATTATGCATCCTAGTAACATCAGAGGCAACCGAGAATGGCATCTCCTTGCGATCAAAACTATTTCTCTATGAGATCAACAAACTGGCCACATACTCCAAAAATGCCAGTTCGTTTATTGTGAAATTGTGCATTTAATCCTTTTTTTTGTAAAGGGGAAAAACAACCTACGCTTCTGAAATTTCCATCACCAGATCACTCAAGCATAACACAAGCATCAAATCCCAACAGAAACACGAATGAGAGAAGTAAGGCAGCGGGGATTGGTCGGGGGCAGCGTACCGGTCATTCCGATTGAGCCGAGCCGCGTAGTAGAAAGCGACGGAGAAGAGCCATGAGTCGGAGTGGACGGCGACGAGCGCGAGCCAGTCGCGGCGGTTCATGCCGTCGCGCGCGAAGTTGATCCCCAGAGCGGGCTCCGGCAGCTCCGTGGGCACCTCCTCCGCCGGCAGTGCCACCTCCCACGACTCGTTCGCGTACCCGTACAGGCAGAGGTTCTCCTTCTCTGCTCATCCCCCACATCACCCCCAACCCAAATCAATCACACCGAAGTTCGCCCGGAACAGGGAAGGGATCGCGTCGGGATCGAGAGCCGCGGCGCCGGAACGCAACTCACCTGGATCGCACTGCGCGTAGAAGTCCTCGACGTCTGCGAAGGAGGGAAGCAATCGGGCGCGGTCAGGTCCCCGCTGGACGAGGGTTAGGGTTCGGGGAGCGAAGGGAGTAGAGAGAGGGGGAGAGAGTCTAGTTCACTGACCGTGGGTGAGGGCGCGGAGGATGGCGGAGCGGCGGGCGCGGTAGTCCTTGAAGATGTCCTCGGCGGAGCGGGGAGGGTAGACGACGTGGCCGCGGCCGGAGGCGGCGTCCCCCATGGCGGGCGGGGGGCAGCGGCGAGGCTCCTCTCGTGATCTCCGGCGAGGTGGTGGGTGAGGTGGCGGTGGCGGTTCGCGGAAGAAGTCGAGTCACTGGTGCGGGGGCGAGACCGCTGGGCGCATGGGGGGCAGAACCGAGCCGATCTGGAGCGCCGGACACGCGAGGAAAGCTTGCTAAAGAAATGGAATTTTTTATACACCTAGAAAAATGGATTTTGAAGAGCTCTCCGTATGCGTGCCTGGAATTTTATGAAATTCACTTGGACAGGAATTTTATGAAATTGCAATGAGGTTCCTTCAAAGTTTGAACTCGATTTGTGGCTCTGGAGATGACATTTTCAGCAAAATACAACTGTCATCACGAAAAAACACAAACGACAATGGGGCAATAAGCAACGCTGGCAGCATGAACTGCAGAAATGCAGTTGGCTAAAAATCGCTTGAACGGATGCTTGGAGTAATTCACAGATGTCCGTAGCAGATAGAATTGATGAAGTATATTGGTTGTATAATATGTTCATTTACAACAATACACTCGTAAAATGAACAATACATGGTATAAACAGTAAATAATTTATAATATAATGATACAGTGAGAAACAAAACGGTGACACATTTCACTACCATGACTCCAATCCTCCAGAACTGAATTCCTCATCGCTACTTATTGATCCAAATCTCGAAACTGATTACTAGGTGCAAAATAACTCTAATCTTTTTCCTACAACACTGCACCCCTCGGATGCCTTTGTCTAGCCCTCTGCTCTTCCATTTCATTCATCCAGTCAGAAAGCCGGAATATACCCTTCCACAACAGGTACAATCCAGCTGCGATGATTATCGATAGCAAAATAATCAGTAGCACCCTCAGCACATAGGCCTTGACTTCCTGCAAAATACAAAATTTGTTATAAGGAGCACAGATTTCAACAAAAGCAGAACATTTTGTATTCTACACTACACACCTGGAATTTTGATACTTTAACCTCTTGTCCGCAGTCACGTCGCTTCCTGCGTTTGGGCACATTTGCAACTTCCACAGCAGGGCTCTATAAGGAAAGCACAGGAAATGAGAAAAAAAAATGCACCAATAGCTACAAGCTTGATGCTTTTTTTTCCTTACAAGCTTGATGCTTGATGGTAAAAACATTTGCAATGAACAACAGAATTAAGACACAAGGTTTTGTATTTAAAGGTGTAAGATTCAGTACCTTGGTCTCCTGACTTTTCCGGAGATGCAACTCAGGATCTGGCACCTTCACCTTTTTCTTGCAGTCTTCGCCACAGGCAAGCAAGCCAACTCCAAACTGACTTTTGGGTACTTCTTTTGGATCACGACCAGAATTACGGTATTCCTTAAGGACATCTTGGCATATCCACTCTTGTTTCAGCATGTTGCATGCACAGCGGACATTGACCTTGATAGATAGTATAAGATATCATAGAGACAGTATGATAAGTATGATTGAACAAATATAATTTAACCAAAGGTTCAAACTGCAAACAAACTTTGCACTATATTGAACTTCTCACTGGACTACAGCTCCAGCAGAAAAGCATTGTAGCACCACAGATTAAGCACTGTGCACCACTTGAACATTACTTCTTGTTGTTCCACACTAAACACTCTGATAGTCTGAATATGTATGTATGTTGAGAACCTCAAACATACCTTTTTCATGCACTGATCAACCGATGGGCATGTACCAGGGTGACATACTTCTGAGCACAGATGGGGACAATTCCGTAGCTTCCTGTTCAAAAAATATGTTCAAATACTTGATACAATATAAACAAAGTTATGGAAAATTGTGTTCAAGTTTAGTAACAGAGAAGTTCACCAACTTCAAAACAGAAACAGTTCGGAGCCAGGAAGAGGTTTAGCGACTGACCTATGACATGGGCCACCACACGACCTTACTTTAAGTTGTTCTTTAGCTTTTAAGTTGTTAAAAAACACACACTCGAAAGCATGTACCATAGCACCACAATGACATGGTTTTTTAACAAGGACTTTGCATGGTGGACAATCACTCAGATGGCATGGCAAAGGGCAACGATGTGAACAAGGAGGCTCCCTAACCTGAAACAAACATTAGAGTCAATATCCTGCATCAAGCTTAAAGGCATACAAAACTGCAATAGCTTCTTCATATTAAGCTTTGTTAAATTAAACAAAATGAACCAAAGCTGTTGTATATGAAAGAGAGTAACAAACCCTTTGACAAGGAAGATCGCATTGTTCACAAGGCTCAGCAAGTGCATTCTCTTTACTGACAGATGCTATTGGATCTCCTTCAGGTTGATTCAATGGGACCTCTAACACATGGCAAGATTTTGTGCAATAATGGTTGCCACAAAGAAGGGGATTCCCACATAAATTTTGACAGGGAAACGGCCTCCATTTGGAACAAGGCATCTGCAAGAAACAGAAGGGAAGCGTATGTTTTCTGTCTTCTGGTTTGCAAGCAGGTATCTGTGTGCTGCACACAAGCGTGTCCACCACACACACCAGCGGGAAAGGGGGCCAGTAATAAATCGACCAAAAGACTACAGTGTTAACAAAAACTTACAGCGCGTTCTTGGCCAAGATGCTGACCAAAGCACGGCACTACAACCACCTCTTTGCATGGTGGGCATGGTGTTCCAGGTGTACATTCTATTTGCTTTTCCATTTTCTTTTTTGTTGGTTTTAGTGTGAACTCGGGGTTTGGAGGAGAAATAGGGCCATGACACCTGTGTATTATGATTTGAAGATTGTTAAGGCGTCAGAGGAAGTGACACCTTGCTAGGCAGCCAAGTACCAGCACCATTGAATGCACATCCCTTGTAGGTGAAAGTGAAACACATACCTTTCTTTACATATGTGGCCACAGGAAAGTTCTTCTCCACAGGTCAGCTTGCAAGGTGGGCAGGCTCCATAGTGGCACTTGTGGGGCTAAAGGAAGGAATTAAATATCATATTAATTTGGAGAAGCCATTTGTTACAGCAAAAGCACCCAAACCTACTATTACATTGTAAATTACTTACAAACACAGTGCCAAACAGCTGAAATAAAGATAATCTAGGCTCTACCACATGAACCCAATGTGCATATATTATGGTTATATCCCATGATAGTAGAAGAAGATATAGAAGATTACCCGGCATTCAAGCTTGTGCCTGCAAAGGCGAGGTATATTGCATTTCTTTGAGCATTTGGGTGGTTTCTGATTCTTTTCAGTCCCACAAGGAACCTGCAATAGAGTTCACTTTTTAATCTCGGTAATAAAACATAGCAACAATGGTACAACTATTTAACACAATATGCAGAAGTTGAAACAGGAGACACTTCTACAGTTTTGTTCATTTCCCTTTGTTTTAATAATTAACTTGTGTGTGATGAGCCTAGAAACAAATTTTACTCCATCCGCTCCAAATTGTAGGTCGTTTTGGCAAATCTAGATACGTAAATTTTGCTATGCATCTAGATATACGATATGTCTAGATACATAGCAATATTGATGTATCTAGAATTGCCAAAACGACCTATAATTTGGAACGGAGGGAGTAGCAAACAATCCTGTCCAATGAAGCAGACAGTAGAAAGAATACTTATTCGAAGGAAATGAATGACAGAAATGGAGTCTACCGAGTTCCACCTCAAAGCATGTTTTCCCACAGGCGCATGAAATAGTCTTCATCAGAGGACAAGGTGAACAAGCACCTCTGCCAAACAACAAGAGAGATGTTAACAGAAGAACCAAGAAAACTTGGGCATTAGGAAGCATCCATTTAGAAAATCGACATTTTGGTGAAGTGTGTTGTGCAAGCATATGGCTCAAAATGTAAACTGATTTGGGGTTGAAAGTACCTGTGGCATGGTGAAAGGCATTTATGGTTCCCACATCTGAGCTTCCTATCACAAGTCTATAAAAAGATATATCTTTCTTTTAGTGCTTGATAGACATCTAATACCATAGCAAATAGCAAAAGAAAAAAAGAAAGAAAGAGAAAAGATGCACCTCAGAGCAGGGTGGACAATCGCCAGCACAGCAACGTCGTTTACAAGCATGGCGGCCACAATTTCGCAAACGTTGACATTTCCTTTCACACGTCAATTCTTGGTAGCATGGAACCTGATGCAGTGCATCGCATGAACAAGAGAGCTTAAGATCTTGCATTCTAGTACTTCACTAATTAATAGCATAGAAGCATACAAACGAGCTATAAAACCAATATTATAGGAATGGCCTGTAGCATAACATACTTGCTGAATTCGAGGAGAGTGGAAAATGAGAAATCACTACTTAACTAATTGTTACTCTGTTAGGTCATTTGCATAAAAGTGTACAAAAACTCTGTTAGGTCACCTGCATAGAAGTGTAAAAGAAAAACCTCTGCCATCCAAACCAATGTAAAGCACAGAGGCCTCCAAACATCCAATGTAGGATTGTAGGGTAATTGATCTAAAAGACTTGTATTAGCTATCTACGAGATTCCAGAGCATTGTCACTTACATAAATCATCTATGAAATTTCAGAGCATTATCACTTGATTTTCATATAAGAGAACTAACGATCGTACTGTCTCTAAAATCTAAACCAAAGTTTGCACTTTTGATGATTTTATCCTTCATGAAGGTGCTGTATAAGATGCATACCTCCTTCTTCAGACCCCCACAACGGCAGGACTTTGTGATCACAAGCCGGCAAGTCTCATCACAAGGACCACGATGGCACCGCTCAGGGCACCTGTGTCGTCCACAACCAAGCACTTTCTCGCAGGTAGACCCACATGTGGCAGCCTCTGCATCGCACTCCAACTTCGGATAATCTTTCTTCCCACATGGGCAAGTGCGCCGACCTCGGAGTGGACATTCGCCACATTTACCCCCATGGCACCCCCTCTCACACCTATGCTTCCCACAATCTAACATCCCACCACACTCCCTCTTGCATTGGAAAACCCTTTCAGAGCACAACTTCTCCTCCATTGTCTCTCCACATTCACATTTGTGGTTTCCCCTCACTGCACACGGCGGGCAGGGCCCGTCATGGCAATTCACCGGACACCGGTGGAGTCCACAGCTAAGACGTTTGTTACATTGCCCCGCACAAGAGTAACGCTGATGCGCGCAGCGTCGAGGCTCCCGGTGCGCCCCACAAAAGCAGGGCGCATTAGGGACAACAGCAGGGCATGGTGGACACGGCCCCGGGTGGCACAGCAGTAGGCAGGTGTGCTCACATCCGGAGTCGAGATTTGCATTGAGGCGGCGGCCACAGACGTCACCACATGAGTGGGGGAGGATCCAGGGGTCCGGAGCTGGGTCTACGGTCTTGGAGCAGAAGCAGCGGTAGGAGGTCGGAGTCTGCGATTTGGGGTAGGCGAAGCGGCACTTGGGGCAGCCCCAGGTTGGGCACGGCACGGCAGCGGCGGAGGCTGACTGGTGGGCCCATGACTGGATGCAGGGGAGGTGGAGAATGGCAAAGCAGGAGGAGGAGCATGACCAGACTGGATCGGAGGGGCGGATGGGGTCGAAGCAGATCAGGCACGGCGGCGATCGGCGGCGCGCGGCGGAGGAGAGGAAAATGCCGACCTTCGAGAGGTCGGCCCCCTCGCCGGCGACCGAGAGATAGGCGGAGACGACGGAGGCGGTCGCCGAGTCGGAGGCCGTGAGATCGGCCTCATCCCCGGAGGAGGACGAGTAGGAGGAGGGATCGGAGTCAGAGGCCGCGCTAGGTTTCGCCGCCGGGGGCGCGGGTGCCGGCGACGGCGACGGCGCTTGGGGGCGGGCGGTGGCTGCGGCGGCGGTGGGGGTGCGGCTCGGTTTGCGGGATGAGGATCCGGCAGCGGCGGTGGGGGCGCGGTTCGGTTTGCGGGATGAGGATCCGGCCGCAGCGGCGGCGTAGGAAGACGGCATGGCCGCCGGAGACGGTGGGGGTGGTGCGCGCGAGATACTATGTGAGCAGTGGGCAGCCTTTTTGCAGGTAGATCCATGTGATCCACAATATCTTCTTCCTTCTTCTCTTTTTTGTAAATTGGGCCGGACGTCCTGTTCTTTCTTCATTTAGTTGGGCTTTGGATTCATCTGGGCCGAGGTATTGCAATTTGTGGTTTTGTTTCGCTCTGGGCTTGGTTGAAATACTAATCCGTTTCCCTTTGTTGTTTTTGCTTGTTTGCCATTTGTTTTTTCAATTCTTAGCGAGTGCTTGCATTTTTTCTTTTTCAAAATGTCCGCTGGTAATTTGCATGATTTTAACCCGGAATTATGTTTACAACTAATCACAGACCCAAAAAAATATTTTTAATCATAATGGAAACTACGACTGTGATGTTTTTTTGCGCTACTGCTGCCTGTATGAATGTCAACATTTTTTGACCGGAGGTACCAATACTTTTGAGCTTTGACCCATTGCCCAATCAGCAAGAAGTTAGGTTTACTCATCCCATAATCTATAGCACTTAGGCCCCGTTTGGAGACCCAGGATTCTGGAAATCCAAAATCTGGAATCCATGTAGAATCTAGAGGTCCTCCAAACGGGTCAGATTTTGGACCAGATTTTAGAATCTGCAGGCCGGGATTCTCAAAATCCAAGAATCCGCGCGCGACTAGCTTCGGGGTGATTTTGGAGAGCACAGACTGCGTGGGGCCCGCCGCAACCACCCCTCGTAGATGCCTCCGCTGGGCGACCTCGCTCTGAGATCCCGCCGAACCCACCATCGCCGTCCCTGGTCCCGAGCTCGCCGCCGCAGCAGGCCGGCGCCGGCCGTCCCCGGCGGCGTCCCCCGCCTTCTCCGCTCTTATCCCGCTGCCGAGGGCCCCGCGGCTGGAAACTGGCCGCGGGGAGGAGCACCGCTGCCGGGAGAGGGAGCTCTGGCCGCCGCGCGGGGAGGAGAGGCTGTCGAGGGGACGGGCGGCCGCGGGAGGAGCGCCGCCCGAATTGTTAACGGGGGTGATGGATTTGGCCGGCGGCGCCAGTTGCCTGGGTGAGAAAGCAAGAAAGAAAACCTGGCGTTTGTTCGTAGGCTTTGAATTCTTGGATCCGGCTCCTCTTCATAAATGCATCATGAGGGGAGCTGTTGTCGGGGGAAAAAATACCAAGGGTGTGGAAAGTGTACAAGCAAATTCTTCTACTAAAATCTAAGGATCCAAACAGTATGATTCAGATTTTATCTAGAATCCAGATTTTGCTATTTCATCCAAAATCCAGATTCTTAGAATCAGATTTCATAATCTGAGGAGTTCCAAACGGGGCCTTAGATTGTAGAAGATGTGGTAAAATCTGAAATGTTTGGATTCGTAGCTGCATTTTGAAATGTGGATTCTACAATCAAGAGTGATCCAAACAGGGCTTGAATTATACTATTTCACTACTCCGGCAAGGCAGAAATTCTCCAAAAACAAAACAGTTCTAGACCTCGTTCAGATCCCTGTGTAAAGTTTTTAAATAAAATATTTTCACATTTAAAATATTAAATATAGACTAATTAAAATATTAATTACGAATTCCGTCCGTAAATCACATGATGAATCTAACATGATGAATCTAATAAGTCTAATTAGTCCATCATTAGCATATGTTTACTTAGCATTACTTTAACAATTTATTATCTAATCATGATCTAATTAGATTCATCAGATTCGTCTCGCAATTTCCGTTTTAACTACATTTAACACTATGCAATTTAAATATATGATTGATATGCAAAAATTTTAAGAAACTGAACACCCTGATACTCCCAACAATACGGACACCAACAGCTCAGTACTCCAGAGTGTCAGAGCCAGAGACATCAGACATGGCACAGGTGCACACCACACGCGCGAACACAAAATAAACAAATGGTCAGACTGACCAGAGCCTTATCGGGACAGCTTGTGCTGACCAGAGACCAGCAGCCATGCGCCGCTTGGGCCGTGGAGGGGCGAACAGTTAGCGAGCGAGCGGCCAGGCCAGCTGCCACGCGTCGCTACGGCTGCTGCTGCGGCGGCAGCGCGGCGGCGTCGCCGGCGCGCCCGTCCTTGCGGCGCCCGAAGTCGTGCACGGCGAGGTGGAGCTCGGCGGCGGCGAGGAGGAAGTGCACGGCCTGCGCGGGGCGGAGCAGCGCCACCACCCCGCGCATCGTCTCCAGCCGCAGCGCGTCCGCCATCTCCAGCACGCGCTTCATCCCGTCCGCCTTCGCCTGCATCTCCCGCTCCATCGCCTCCGCGTCCATCCCGCCGCCGCCCGCGAGCTCCACCATCTTCGCCGTCGCCAGCGCCTCCTGCACGTACGCGCTCATCAGCTCACCGAAGATTCTTTTGCTTTTTTTTTACTGCAGAATTCTTTATTCTATTTTGACTGACCTGTGCGCTCGCGGCGGCGTCCTCGATCTCGCGTTCCCTCTTGATGGTGCGGCGCTGCAGCTGGTCGGCGGCCTGGAGCTGCCCGGCGCCGAGGTCCCCGAGGTCGCCCTCGAGGCTGCCGCCGTTGAGGAAGGAGGGGAGCTGGTGCTCGAGCTGCATCCCGGACTTGGTGTACAGCAGGTGGAGCGCGGCGGTGGGGCGCCAGCCGCCGCACCAGAGGTACAGGTTCTCGGTGGCGGAGGTCCACGACGGGGAGAACATGCGGAGCACGTCGTCCGCCGCCGCGGCAGCCTTGGCGCGGTAGTACTGCTCGTAGTGGCCCAGCACCCGGCCGACGAGGCGGCGGAGGCCGGCCTCCGGGGTGGCCGGGCCCGCGGGCGGCGCGGAGCTCGGCGAGGTCGCGGGACTGCTCGGCGATCCAGGACTCGAAGAACTCGGAGAAGGGCTCGGTGGGAGGCGACGGCGGGGAGCTGCCATTGTGGCCGCCGTGAGCGGGTGGCGCCGGTGGGGTGGCGGCCATATGGCGATCGGTGTGGCCTGCGGTGGTGGTGAATGTCATGGCTCCGGTGATAACGATGGGAGGGGCTGTTTATAAAGGTGGCCCATGTCGGCTCGTTGCTTTGGGCCCCCAGTATTTTTCTTTCGCCTTTTATGTTTCTTTCCCAATTTTCTACTATTCCTTTTGTGACGTTTATTCAAATTTTTTTGGTAGAAAAATACGTAGCTTCTAGGAGAAATGTGTGTGTGGTCGGCAACGTTCCATGTAAGCATGGGGAAGGTGGGACCCAGAAAATCTTTAGCCGGGACGTCCTAGTTCGGCGCACCGTGCACCACCCCTGGCACGTGGCTCCTTGACTAGTTAATTCATTTATTTGTTCGCATGTACAACAGCACAGGCCCGATATCTTCTTGGTAATTTCGGTTGGTTTTTCCATGATTTTGTTTATCGCGAGCTAGTCCATGCACGAGGACAGTACGCCTTGTTTAGATCAAAAATTTTACACTCACATCGAATGTTTACGTACATGCATGACATATTAAATAAAGATGAAAAAACTATATCACATATCGGGTGTATTTTGTGAGACGAATCTAATAATTCTAATTTATTCGTAATTAGACAATGTGTGCTACAGTAAACATGTGCTAATAATGAATTGATTAGGTTTAATATATTCATCTCGCAATTTACGGACGAGTTCTATAATTAATTTTTTAATTAGTCAATATTTAATATTTCAAATATATACCGACATTCTCTAAAATATTTATAGCGTTATATCTAAACAAGGTCTAAATGGTCGTTAGCTTGGTAGAACCGTATCAAGGCGGCGACAGAGCGAGCGAGCGAGCCGGCACACGGTTAGCATTCGATCGCGTCGACACCGGGGTTGCTGATCCGCGAAGCAGCTGCAGGCTCAGGCTGCAGACCGGCCGGCTCTGCGTGCATCGTTCGTCGTCACCAACTCAGCGTGATCTACTGATCTTCCTTCCTGTCTTCCTTCCACCAAGCCAATTCTACGTCTCTGTTCTGCTTAGTTTCTTTCAGCTTCTTTCGATTTTTTTCGGCTTTTTCATTCTCGCAGAATACTAGCCAAAATCAACTGAAATTCAGTCTGCTTCCATGCTTCATCAACCGGTGCTGGCCAGTTCTACTGACAAGCTCGCATGGTTAGCCGTCTTCCATGCTTCATCAACCGGTGCGCCATAAAAAACGGTATGCCACGAGCATCCACTCTTGTCGCTTGAATTTCAATCCAGTTGCATGATTGGTTCCACCGAGGTGGAAGCTGATCATGAAGCCGGTGGAACCACGGTTCGTGGCTTCATGTTTACAGTGAAAGTTGATGATTTGGTTATGTGCTACTGAATTTTTTTGATTGAGATCAATTTGCTGAAGCACGTGATCCAGGAAGCTTGAGAGAGTGCAGAGCAGCAAACCACCAGAGCAGAACTGTATCTCTAGTTCTCGATGATGGGTGGAAGGCCTTTTGAACATTAGATTTCCAAACTTTTCCACCATAGCTGGCGAATTGTTCAGGAGGTTCAACCATCTTAGCATCCTCTTTCTTAGTGAAACAAGCATCATGGCTGTCCCTAAACCAAGTGAATGATTTGGTGCATCTGAGGGCTCTGAATCTCAGCTTCACAAAACTCCAGGGAACCCCAAAGTCCACTGGACGGTTGCAGCGGGCATGTTGTGTTGCCGAATATTATCGCAGAACCATCGAAGCTGAGGTTTCTTCGCCTCCATGAGACTGCAACTGCAATTACTGGCCATGCCACTTGGAAGAGGGGGGATTGCACCATCTAGACATGCTCATGGGAGTTTGGAAAAGGGAACTGCCATGCTCATCAACTGTCCCAAGCTAAGATAACCAGATGGCCTGTCAAAGATAACCAGCCAACAAAGGATTCAAATCAAAGGCGCAATTAGGCAAATCCGCCTGTGGTTGTCTGGCTCATGGTCAGGAACAACAGTAGTTTGAAAAGGATCTCCAGTTTGAAAATTTCGCAGCGACTGCTTGCCCAAATTGTCGTGCAGCTCCACATTCCCTGCAGAAAGCTTCTTGGTCGACTGGTCAATGGAGCAAGGCATCAGTTTACCACAGCATTTTGGGATACTGGACCATGCTGCAACAAGCCAACAGCCGCTGGCTGACAGGGATAGTTTCCAGATGAATCGATCGAGATACAAGTATACAATTGAAGAGGTGAGCAATCGGTGTCTTGTCCATGTTGCCGTAATGCACCTGCAACTGCAAGGACTTCGAGCATGGAAAGCTCATTGTAACCTTCTTGATTGATTGATTTGCATTTGACAAATTTTAATTAAATTTCTTTTTCTTAGATCTTACGCTTCCGACAGGTTGTAAAGCTCCTAGTTATTCTTTCTTTCTTGAGATTTTTTTTTTTGAAAAAAAATTTGTAGAACTGCTGTTTTACCATGTAATGTAGGTATATTTTTCCTGGATCTCGTAAAAAACTGTTTCGCTCTTGCATTTTTCATCGTGTCAATTTGTACAAACGAATCTGCTTCAACATGCTCGAGTGATTATCCATGGATCGAATTGGGCCTGTGAACTTTCGTTTCCTGAGGAGTAGTCTGATAAACAAGTGGTTTCATGATTGTGTTTGAAGACTGATAAACGAATTAAATGCAACGGGGTACTGAAATATACACAGCTCATATTTATTTAGCAGAATTACATAAAAATTTGGACGACAACATTACATTACATTACATGGCAATACTCCTAGCAATTTTAATGGCAAGGAAGAACAATTTCATCCAAAAATGGCCAAAGTAAAAAAAAAAGAAAATACCAGCAAGACCTGCGAAAAAAAAAAGTATACAAAAAGATGGTGTACGGATGACGTAACGGAGACCTCACACTCTCATCGCCGTCACTACAGCCCCCACCACACGGCAGCCAGCGCAAGAGCCGCCGCGAGGCCACCTCCCATCACCCTTGCCGAGGCGAGCGACGTGGTGGCGTCCGGGGACGCCTCGGCGGCCTCGGGCGAGTCCGCGACGGACGCCGGCGTCTTGCCCTTCTTCTTTGCCGGCGCGAGCGGCGCGGGCGCGGGGGCCTCGGGCGCGCCGAAGAGCTTCGCCGGCAGCAGCACCTTGTTGACCTGGTATACGACGAGGTTGTCGCCGGTGTAGAGGGTGTTGTCGACGGTGGCGTTGACGACCCCCGTGGAGATGTTCACCTGCTGGCCGCCCACGGAGGTGACGTTGAGCGGGTACTCCCCCGGCGCGCTGCTGCCGGCCTGCGTCCGGAGCGGGTTGCTGACGGTGTCGAACTGCGACTGGGGGATGGCGGTGGAGACGACGTGGTACTGGACGAGCGCGTTCTTGTCCTGGTCGGAGAGCGAGTTGAGCGTGCCGGAGGGCAGCGACGTGAAGGCGTTGTCCGTGGGCGCGAACACCGTCAGCCCGTTCCCGTTGTTGGCGACCTGGTTGTCGATCTGCGACGCCACGCCCGTGTTTTTGAGCAGACGGATGAAGGTGTTGAACTGCCCGCCCTTGGCCAGCACGCCCGTGATGTTGCTCGACCCGGACGCGGGCGCCGGCGCCGCGGGGGTGGCCGGCGCCGCCGTCGGGGCCTGCTGCGCCGCCGCCGCGGCGACCACGCCGAGCGCCACGAGGACGCGCACGAGTCTCCGCATGGCCTGCATGGCGATCGCTCGCGCTACTCCTTGCGAGTCGTGACTGGTTCGCCACGCAACGAAGCGCAGGTGGGTCGATCGATCAGTGTGGCCGTGTCGAGGGAGGCCCGTGACGCGGCCACTTATAGCGAGGTGGTTTGGGGCAGGGGCACGAGAGGAGTGAGCTGCAAGAGAGGTGGTGGGGGTAAGTCCGACACAGTTACAGGGCACCAAACGGGGAGGTGAGCTGCCGAGGTGGAACAGGCTAACAGCCGGGGTCGCTTCAAGCTGCAGCAAACCAGCGCGAAGTGCAGTGGCCAGTGGGGCTCCGATTTTTCCTCCTCTTTCTGACCATGGCGAGGTGGTAGTGATGGCGATTTGCATGGTGTGCGAGGGAGGGTTAGTGATTGATGGGCTGTTGTTTTGGTGAGAATGCAGAATTGACTGATTAGTTGAAAATGATTTTGCCAATTTAACGGAAACTTGGAACGGGACAAATGAATGCAATTGAAGGACAAATTGATGTTTGTCTTTTAGCCTGGCGAATAGCAGGGATGGTTCGTAATTGGGTAGAGTTTGTTGTTGGACAACTCAAAGCAACAGGGGATTTACAGTTCTGAAAAATGAATCAACTCGGGAGGAATCAACTTTTTTTTTTGAAAGATGGGAAGAATCAATTTTTTTTTTGAAAGATGGGACGAATCAACTTACTTGGGCACTAGGTACAGATTCACTGTTAGACTGTCCACTAGCACATCAGGAACCTTGCTGTTACATTCTTTAGGATGAACATAACTTAGATTCAATGCCTTGTGATTTTGTTTAACCTTAACACCAGCTTAAATCAGAGATCCAGAGAGAGTGCAGGTCAGGATTCAGGATCTACCAGGGCTCCTCTGTTCCTCACCACCAAGACACTCTGTCCAGTGGTGTCACCGAATCAGATCGCCAGGGAATATTTCAGGGGCAAAAGTAAGCGAGCAGCTGGTGCATTTCTTTCATCATGAATAGCCGGTGCATCTAACGTGCGATTTGATTTCCAGAGGGCAGGAAATGGTCCAATAATTCTCCTCTCCCAGCCCGGCAGCAAACAAAAACGACGACTACGATCTGGATGCATCGAGCACGGCAGGTTCCGGTGTGCTCCGGCCTGCCACGACGCTAACACCGGATCCAACCGTCCCCATCAAGCATGGTGGCGCATCCATGTGCATGCACAACTTCACATTACCTGATCGCAAGAGGAAATGTATCAGCCTAAAATGCTAGCTACCAACAGAGCTGCAGCTTAAACATCTTAGTTAACATTTTTAAAGCAGCTTGTAACAAAAGTAACCATACACCAATGCTTGCCTCTAAGCAACTTCACCATCGAGTAGAACTATGATCTGAGAGTTCTCGCACCAAATCTTTCATCCAGGAGAGGTAAGGCTGGCAAAAATGAACCTCGCAACTAATTTAAAGTTTTCAAAGTGTCGGCGAACTCAAAAGTCACGACATGAGCATGTAACCACTTGATGGTTAAATTTACTTTAACTTGATTGTTACACTACAACAAAAGAATTTGAGCATACTGCAACCCATGGAATAATGGATTAATCACCTTAGCATTTATTTACATTGCTAGGAGGAAAGAATAGAATGGGATAATATGACCTGAGCCTAAAATCAATGGATCGAGGAGCACAATTGGTGCTCCACTGGTGTCCTAAGCCGCGGCCGCTTTGCACACCGGGCATGAATTCTTCGTCTGCAGCCACTTCTTGATGCAATCGGCGTGGAAGTCATGGTTGCATTTCAGTGTTCCCAGCACATCCTTGTCTTTGTAACCCTCCTGCCATAATGATTCCCATCAGTCAGAATTCAACAGTTTCAGGCCATGGTTATATAGACATCAGTTTAACAGGTATTGAGAAAAGGGAAAAGTCCGATTTACACCTCCGAATTATCGCAAAAGTTCGATTTTCAACCTTAAACTACAAAACCGGATAAGAAAAGCCATACAACTATTGAAACCGAGCAAATTTGGCTCTTAGGATGGTTTTGAAGGCGGTTTTGTATTTTTTTAAAAAATTAAAAAATCCTAATTAGATCTAAAAAATTAAAACTAATTCATTTTAAATCATAAAAATATGAAACTAGTACCATTTTTTTCTAAAAATGTAACCTATCTATTTTTGCTCTATTTGAATCTTATATATTCAAAAATAATAGGCAAAACTACAAGCAAACAAATACTATGAACGATCTGAATAACTGACAAGGATAGTGTCAATAGATAGGTTACATTTTTAGAAAAATTTTGGTATCCATTTCATATTTTCTTGATTTATAATGAATTACTTATGAATTGTTTAGTTTAAATTTGAATACGTTTAATTTTCACAAAATGGAAAACCACCTTCGAAACCAGCCTAAGGGCCAAATTTGCCCGGTTTTGACAATTGGATGGCCTTTCTTATCCGGTTTTGTAGTTTAATGTTGAAAATCGGACTTTTACGATAGTTCGAGAGTGTAAACCGGACTTTTCCCTTGAGAAAATGTACCAGGCAAATGACACAACTCCCGTCATCTTGGTCATCTTGGTCGTTTTGCGTTTGGTCAGGGCTGCAGCAGACCACTTCTCTCACACACTTCGAAATTTTTTCATCAGCCAAGCCTGTGTTGACATTACCCATAAATTCTCCCAAAGCCAACAGGTCCTGTGGGCAATCCAAAGGTAAAGTTAGAAGAAAGGCTCAAATTTCAAGAGCGAGAGGAGTGAAGAAGCAAAATGTGGTATTTACCTCGTAACTCATGTTATCAATGTCCAGCCTCATGTCCCTGTGAGGGTCAGCAGCTGCTGCTCTTGATTCGTAAAAGACCAACTGGTCCAGCATCATAAACCGCTTCACAAACAGCAGCAATATCAGTTTCAAGTCCTACAACAAACACTAACTTAATTTCATGGAAACAAGGAAGAAAAGGCTATCTACCTCTGCCTCAATCATCAAAGGATGAAAACCAGAGTAAGAACTCCTAGCCCTTCTGTTCCTTCCATTACTAGCATGCCCCACAGATATAAGCCTTGCATGTCTAGAAGATGCAGCAGATCTGGCAGGTAATGGTTGCATCCGCACGGATGTAGATGTAGCTGCAGAGATAGCAGGTGGATAGCTCCAAATAACTGTCTCAACGGGCATTGCCCTAGGGCCAGAGGAAGCTGCGGGAACTGGATGAGGGTAGACATGAACAGCACCACCATGAACAGTCCTAGGAGCATAGCCACCATTAGCAAATACTGCACTGCCGGATGCTGGGACAACTGGGACAGCACCAACACTTGAGTTGCTGCTTCCAATAGCAGGATAGTAAGTCCTCTCCAGAGCCCTGCTAGCGAGTCCTGGAGCACCTACAAAACCATCAAAACTCCTGTGCTGTAAGTATCAACAAGGGTAAACTAAATCAACAACAGAAATTGCAATCACATAGAACAGAAGGGTTTAACTGGTTTTTTAAATCAATCCATGAAAGCAATTCCGAACCAAACTTTGAAGGGTCGAGTTTTGCTTTCACCATCTCATGTTACAAACATACTCCCTCCGTCCCTTTTTATCTGTTGCTCGGGAACCGTGTTCCCCTCACAATCACGGTTCCCGAGCGACAGATAAAAAGGGACAGAGGGAGTACCAGATATCTAGCATATTTAATTAAGCATTGAATACTAACCTGACGGTACAATTCTTGCTGGAGCAGAAACAGGTGCTTGGTTCCTTTCCACTGATGTACCTAGGGAAGCAGCACTTGCAGCTGAACTAAATGATGGGAGATGAATGGTGTTTGCTGTGTAAGCTGGAGCCGCTCCGGCTTCCAGTGGAATATTATGATTGTGCCGTGCTCTCACATTCCTTTGAAATCCTTCTTGCTGGATTAAGTGTTGGCCATTCCAACCATTTTGGCCAATTCTTGAAGGCATTTGAGGAAGAAAGGGCTCAGCAAGTGGAGCAGGATTTGGCTGCACTGAGTTCGGTAACTGAGTATTGGAAGAGCTTCCAACATAATAACCATTAGCACTGATGCCCACAGGGTTTATGATGGGATTTTTTCGTTTCACTGCAGCCCTTCTGTTCTCCATATGGGAGCTCACTGGAGCAAAGCCTTCCTCAGATCTATGTGGATAACTCACAGCAGGCTCTACTAAATGGCTGCTGGAGCTTCCAGTAGGACAATGAACAAAGGGAGCATGTGAGGTTCCTGGGTTCCCAACTCTATAACCTAAAGTTTGCACAGGGTGACTTGAAGATGGAAGGTCATTTGATCTAACTGTCACATTCCCATGACTTGAATGGCCAATTCTAAGGGGTGCATCATTTTGATGATGCACTAGAAGCTTCTGACCTGACATTAGAACAGAAACATTATTTATTTTATCACAATTCTGATAAATGTACAGAAGTATATGGATTCAATCAAGGTACCTAAAGGCAGGGATTCATTGTGTGGAACATTCATGGGTTGAATATGATCCATCTCTGGCAGCTGGATATGGCTGTGGTTACTTCGAGCCATAAGAAAAGAAGTCAGGTCTGCCTGCCCTCTGGAAATAAAAACAAAACCGATATCAACAATCCAGCATCAACATAACATTGAAGAGTCCAATGAAAGAATACATTGCCATGAAATTTATCTCACATATTGCTAGGTTACTGATATGTGATATATGTTGTGTAAGATATCACAAAATAAGTACTGAAATCATTCAAGTTCATTCCATATTTCAATGTTCAGCGGCCAGTACATGAATCATGAATCATGAATAAAGAAAAAACAAACACAATCCTGAATGAGCATACGAGGGACAGACAGACAGTAAGAACAACACAAGAATCCAGAATTTCCATCAACTCATAAAACTGCAAAGGTCACACCCACCAACTTTCTATCAACTCAGGTCACAAACACAGCAGAACCACGCTTATGAGACATTTACTTAGTGAAGTCACAAATATGCAATCCAAATGATACCACCTTTACTTGACAAGTAAATGGGCTACAAGTTTTTAGACCAAGTCGTTCACATCCCTTGAAAGGTAAATGTAACAACTGGTAAATTGACTACAGATTACTGATTTTCGAAACTTTGAAGTGCCCTTATCATCCACAATAATAGGTTAACAGATCCAAACTGACAAGGGAAATCATCTAACTAAACTCAGCGACATGGCACCTAAATAGACCAAAATGATCCATGATAATGGCAGGTAGAATTTCAAAATATCCTACTGGCTCGAGAAGCTAAAAAATAATATCCATTTCTGATAGATAGGAACTGGAATATCAAATGGATTTACATCCACATTGCATATCGCATTATTTCCTTCCAATCTTTTTATACATTTTTAGCACAAATATAGACCAAATAAAACAAAATTAATTTGACTTTACATAGCAGGAAACATAATATACAAGGAAAAGAAGAAAAGGAAAGACAGAGCAGATTGCAAATAAAAGAACAAATGCTCCAAGCAATGCCCGAAGGTCCCAAACTATGCCATTCCTAAAATTCTTCATGGATGTGCTTCTGCCCTTCCTCTGTTCATTGGTAAATCCACCTCACTCCAAAATCAACAGATATCTAGCTTGCATTTCTTTTGGACATGATTCATCTTGCAAATATTAATCAGAAATAGCACCCCCAGCACGCAAAACTGGAGACAAGCTGCACCTTTTTCTCTTGTGTACAAGAGGTTAGCAAATATCTTCTCTAAGCATGATCAATTTCTTAACAAAAGGGTATAAATGATATGATAAATCAACACTCTGGTTGAACTACGTTCACTGCAACCAAACAAAATCCTACAAATGACAATGTCAGATTCATGTTTACACTACAAGTAGAAAATAGAAATAGGTTAGATTCAAGGGGCTAAGGCAGCAAATGTAATATAAATCTAAGTCCTCAAGAGGATAGAGAAAATGACAACCAAATAATGTCCAAATAACCAACAGAATAAACGATACCAGATAATGCCCCCAATAAAACACCACACGAACATACAACATTCAGACAATCAGATGGTTAATGTAGAAGAATCACAACCACCACATTCTATTAATGTGAGGACAACACCAATGATGTTGGAGTATGCCTAAGACAGGTTCCGAAGCCACAGTAGTAGAGAATGGGAGAACTCTCCCACAATCCTACTATAGAATCTCCACATCCCACCCATCATCTATTTGAAGTTAGTACATTTTTAAGTCAATGGAAATCAGGATGTTAGAAGTTAAAACAGAAAATGTATATCTAAGGGCCACTGGATTGAAAATCAAACTCTAATAGGCCTGAAGTCACACTGCCAATGCTAAACATCGGCCATGACATGCATTTCAACATAACAAAATGCTCTTTTTTTGCCTTTTACACAACAAAATGATTAAGTGGAACCTACAAAGCATGGATGGAGGAGAAGCCGAAGATGCAGAAGACGTGAAAATGGGTACGGGAACAGAAGAATTATGCAGACTTGAAGAACTACCAAAACAATGCTTAGTTGCGAAGGCAGAAAAAAGGGTGCTCTGGGGGTGCATCCCCTAAATGGGAAGTCCCCGTTCACTTCTAAAAAAGCAAACTTTGGCCGTAGAATTAATCTCGGACTCGGTCGATTAACTACCCTTTCCAGAAAACAAACATGGCAGCTCCCATGATGGCTTACCAGAAAGGAACATCCATCCGTAACGATACGAGTCCGCACCACCCACGAGATAGAAATCAAATCAAAATCCCAACCACACAACATCAACAACAGCGATTCCTCGAAATCTCTCGCTACGGCTCAAATCATTTCCTGAAGAATCAAACAGGCGCGCGCATCGCATAGCTCGACGCGGCGCATCAAATCGCTACGGAATCGCGCCAGCCCGCACGGAAACCGACGCCCCGGCCCGGGCTCTCGGGCAAACGAACATCTAATCCGGGTCGGACCGCCGATCGCTCCGTGCCAGCGGCCAATCGCACGAGAACCGGACCGGGAACAGCAGAATCAAGGGAGGATCGGCGGGCCGTACCTGGCGGGCGGGCCGATCCGGGCCGCCCCCGAACCGGCGCGCGAATCGGCGGCGGAATCCCCCGGCGCCGGCGGTGGGGGAGGCTCCCTCGGACGGACGGGGATGAGGAAGGAGGAAGCGGTCGCCGTACGGCGGAAGCTTCGGGGGGCGGGCGGTCGGGCGGAGACGCAACCCGCGCCGCTGCTGTAAACAAACAGCGGAATTTGTCCGTGTGGGAGGAGGGGAACGAGCGGGGGTGGAGCGAGGAGGGCGACGGGGTA